>JAAGEH010000293.1:23721754-23790812 GCA_011751065.1 Lasiurus cinereus | reverse complement strand
CCAGCCTGATCACTTCTAACAACCTATACTTGCTGGCCTGATTGCCCCTAACTGCCTCCCCCCTGCCATCCTTGTCATCCCTACCTACCTCTGCCTTCTGGCCTGATCGCCACTAACTGCCCCCCCTGCTCATCTGGTCACCCCCAACTTCCCCCTTCACAGGCCTAGTCACCCCTCCTTGCCCTCCCTGCCAGCCTGGTCATCCCCAACTGCCCCACTGCTGACCTGATCATCCCATGCAGCCTGCTGCTGTTCAATTGTTTGGTCATCCCTCACTAACCCCTCAGCTAGCCTTGTTGCCCCATGCAGACTGCTGTTCTTGCTGTTTGGTCATTACTGTGATGCAGTCCCAGACAATTTGCATATTCCTCTATTATTAGTATAGGTACTATTTTTGTGGTTTGATAATCTACTCTTTCTACTTACTTTTTAAAAATTCTGTAAAACAATATGACATGTTATGCTAAAAGCAACCTCATACATCTCTTTACTGTGTCTCTTGATTGCATCATATTCTCTTGTGCTTGATTTAACTTTGTGTTATTTTGAACTATAGCATGCTATACAGGTTTGTAGCATAGGAGTAATGGGCTAGATCACATAACTTAGGTGTGTAGTTCCATATAGTTTTGTGTAAGTGCACTCTATAATGTTCACACAATGACCAAATTATCTGATGACACATTTCTCAGAATGCATTCCTATCATTAAGTGATATGTAATTGTATTTAGCTGCACAAGTAAGTAGAAAAGAAAAGGGAAACAGAATCTGAATTTTAGGGAAAGTCAGACAGGAACCTGGATTATATGAAAACTTCTTTGATCTAGAGAAATAAAGATGGAATGAAGGACAAAATGGTGATATTTGAGAGTAGCAAAGTGAAGGTAATCAACCACAGAAATCAGGCAACAGCTATTAACTGAGGCCAAGAAAAGCTGTAAGATGTACAGAAGTTAAGCAAACTACTTAAAGGAGCCAGCTGCAAGAATGAATTAATATAAGCCAAATGATTCAATCCTTACCCTCCTAAAGATTGTACTAGGAGTAGATGATGTGCAAAGCAAATCCCAGGATGAATAGTCAAATTATGCATTAAAGAAGCATGAGGTGGATCTTCAAAGTCATAAAAGAATTAGACTGTTGGACACTAAGAGCCATTCCAACCAGGGTCATGTAAAGGTCACATTTGATAGGGAAGGGATGGAGAGAATAATTGTTCCTCACAGGGGTTATAGAATGAGAAAGGATTCACCATAGACAAGCTGAGTTAGAGGTGTCAGGCAGAACCCAGCACCTTTATTTCAACTGAAAAACCACACAGAAACTACTCATCTGTAACAAGACTCTCAGAGTTAAAGAAGTCAAGGCTAAACCTTACTCTATACAATGGACTTGAAACTGCATCTAACTTAGCCAGTCCTAATTTCCCACTAAGATATCTATAAAGACACAGAATGAAAAATTATGAGTTTTCACAAAACCCTGGAATCTATGATTAACACAATACTATATATAACATAATTGATGGACTACTAATACCATTTCACCTAAAAATACAGCAAGCTAGTGAAAAAGAAAGTTAAGATCCAGACCCCTACTGCTGCCCCAATCTGTCTTTTGTCATCAGTTTGGAAACCCCATAAAGGCTGAGCAGCTGACCTTCTACTAATTCTGAGGCCTCCTTGGTGCTCTCTCTAACTCATCCCTCTACCCCACCTCCATTCATACCTCTCTGTCTGTCCAGTCACTGACAGTAAATCCCAGGGGCTGCCGGGGATGAGGCATAGAAAATAAGGAGAAAGAAGCCACTAAGTGATGGAATCTGTGTATGCATAGCCTCTATAATTATTACTTTTAACACACCAAAGTGTCATCTATCCATTCTATCCCCTTGCCTTTCTCTGTATTCCTTTCTTGCTATGCATTTGTAGCAAAGACAAAAATTGCAAACACATAGAAGGGGATAGTGAGCAGTTTTGGTGGAGACAGAGGAACAATGCTTCCAAATTATAAAGTTCCCTTTCAAGGGGCAGAACTAGAGATTGCCAGTGCACACTGGGAGTTGCTCAGAAAAGAAAATCCCATTTCAATCCTATGAAAATAAACAAACTATAAAAACCTGATAGATTCTGAAGATTCGCTAGGCACGGTGATGACCAGCCTATTCCATATACATTTTGGTTTCTCCACAACTTTTTTGCTGTGTAAATCTCCCATTATTAGACTGTGTTTAAATTTTTTAATAATGAATCTTGTAATTTTTATAAAGAAAAGGAGAAAAAAATCATGCTGCACTCAAAAGGAAAATACAGAAAAAAATATGAAAATTGACTAGTCATCTCAGTAGAGTACGGTATAAGAAGGAGTAGTTGTTATTAAACAGGATGAGAAAGCCATAAGAAAAGAATCATCATCCTTTAGGGAGCATGCTGAGAAGGAAAGGATAATGTAGAGAATGATGAAATCTTAAATTGCAGCAGCCAAATTAAATCCACACAGCCCGCAGAGAAGATTTGACACTGAGAAATCATCTTAGTAATGTGGAAGACAAACATGGTACGCTCCTCTCAAATGCTAAACAAAGGTGAAAAAAAATGTTTACATGGTGAGAAAGGTGTTAGATATTCAGTGCACAAAGCAATAAACTACCAAATAATTTTAAGTGGTCTTTGGAAAGAACAATTAGTGCAAAAGCTTGAAAAACAAAACAAAACAATTAAAACTTAACACAGTTTTGATTTTTTTTCTCTTTTACAATCTAAAATCAGGATAATCTTATACTTTTCTTTGGAATCCCATGGAATAACATCCACTGATATTTGAGAGAAAAAGTCTGTGACCCGACTTTATTATATAGGTTCAGGTTATGAATTTTTTTATGAATGACGGCAATGGAAATGTCATACTTAAATATGCAGGAGCTCAGAGAATGTCACCCACAAAACTTTTTTGAAAATCTACTTGAAGCTATATGCCATCTAACTGAAAAAGTAATTTCAAAATTATATTTATAATGAATACAAGTGAATTTAATAGAGAAGTAAATATTATAATATAAAATTAACATGATGTGACATAATATAATCAATTAAGTTAAGAATGTGAGACTGGGACATTGCCTTGTAAAAGGACTTTGCAACATTTTTCTTAGTTGGGTGGAACCTCCAGTCTGGATGGAGCTTTACTCTGAAGTTCTTTTCTCAGCTTCTTTTAACCCTAGTTTTTTCAGATCCTAAAATTATTTTACTTGCCTCAACCCCCTTCCCATCCCCACACTTTCTCACATTTATTTTTTTACATTTTCATTTCATCTACTCTAATCCTAACGGCCATGAGTTTCAGCCTGTGATAATGCAACAGTCCACTAATGACTTTTCTACCAATGGCCTAACTTCCTTGAAATCTGTGGCTCAGAGTCACACAAACTGATTGAAAATGTTATAAAATGCAGATTTCCAGAAGGAGCTTTCTGGAGACAGCCTTGAAAAACTGTACTTATGTGTTTAAAAGGGAAGAGGGGAGGTTCTGCTTACAAAGTACTCAGTATAAGACTTTGCTTCTGAAAAGTTTACTGAATTGTTCTACAACCATGATACATCAGGGATTTGACATTAAAACGCAGACTTGGTCTTGATCAAGCATACTTGAAGGTTGGGGGTGTAGGGGCATGGCAACTGGTTTATTATGGCATTATTATAACGGAAGGAAAAGGAAAGGGATGTGTTGAAGACATCTCAGAGATCCTAAATACATAGAAGGATGTGTGTGTGTGTGTGTGTGTGTGTGTGTGTTTGCCATGTTTAATGCTTCAAGCTTTACAGTCCTTCAACTTGGGTTGCTTGAAGACAAGTTACGTAAGTTTTGCCAAACTACCAGCTATAAAATTTTTTACTGCTTGTTTTAGTGTTGCCACATATTTTGTTTATTTTGAGTATTTCCTTCAGCTTTTGTACTACTTCCAGGTTTTCCTGTGCTCAATCTACATTGAAATATGAGAGTTACCTACACTAGAAAATGATATTTGAAAATCTATAATGAAACAAAGTTTTACTTTAAAAAAAATGGAGTATTTCAGGTATATCATGTATTTTTCTCTTTTTTTCCTTCTTCATTTCTTTCCTATATATATTTTCTTCATGATCCCAGAGGTGGAGAAAGATAGAAACTTTCAGGCATATAGTGTTACAAGTTTAGCAGAAAGGATAAAATATTTTATAACAATTAACTTGAATACTTTCTTTGGTTTTATATAAAGCATGTAAATAATTGTGTTTATCATTTAGAAAAACAATTTGTAAATTAAATATAAAAAATCTGAAGCAAAATATTTAAATAGGAAAATGTGATAGAGTTTGGGATATATACTAGTAAACTTTAAAAGTCTTATTATTACTTCTTTGAGAAAATGTACATGCTTTGTCTTAGATATTTGTGTTTGTAAGTGTTGAACATATATAAAATTCAAGGAGAAAAATATTTTATTTTTATGAAGGCAAACCCTTTTTTGGTGAATACTACATTTTGTATTTTATAAAATGTAGATTCTGAAGATTCACTAGGCACTGTGAATATTTCTATATTTTATATTTTCAGAGTTATATTTTAGAATTCTGATAAGTGTGTCTACATAGTTATATACCCATCTATTTGTTGAATATAGTGTATTCTTATCAAAGAAATGTCAGTCAATAAGATATTTTAAAATCCCAGATTGAAAACCTAGCCACTATATAGAAATACAGGTTTCAGAGACATGTTCTACATGTTTACTTAAATGGTATCATATGCCATTAACTTGGTTTTCTAACTGCCATATCTAGTTTTAGAAAAATGCAGAAGATATTTAATTGTCTGACTTTATACCTTACATTAAAGCATTCTATGACCATCATTAAAAAGGGTTCATATTATTTCAAACTGACACTATATAAATGCCTTTTTAAACAGTGATAAAAGTATATATTAGGAATTATAAACTACAACTAGAATATACCCAAATAAATTATATTTCAAAAGCATCCTCACTAAACAAAAACATATATAGTAGGATTTTGCAACATAGTGGCCCGGCCTGTCCATACAACATGGTTTGACATTCTAAAATATAATTTATGTTGTTTTCTTCAAAATGTATTTATCACTAGACAAGTTTTCCCCTTCCCAAGGGCCACAAGGCAAGTGGGATCTCCTGTCTATCTACTTCTCTAGCCTCATCTTCTGCACTGTGCATCTTGGCATGGCTAAAACCTATGCCTTTTATAGTGTCTACCAGCATTTGCATACTTGGAAGGAACAAAGGCACACTGACTTTTTTTTTTTTACATACAGATGCATTTTTATTTGACATTTTCGGAAACAGTTCATGTTTCATTCCTATTAGTGAGCATGGTTTTACCCATATTGAAAATGGATGCTCAAGATGTCAGCCTTCCCACCTCTATTCTCATCCCAGATAATGATGTTTGTGGGATTAGTCTTTTATTGAACCTTAAAAGATTCTTCTACTTTCCCTGACTAGAAAGCGCATGAAAATGAGCTGAGAATAAATATTATCACCCAATACAGACCTAGGTCACTTTAGTCTCTTAGGCAAAATCTTTACAAAAATCTAAAAGTATTTTTGTATCTTTCTGTATTTATCTCATGTGTAATAGGATTAATAAAAACATTTTCATTATAACATTTTAAATTCAATGCCCGGTAGATCTAACCCATCTGCCAATATTATATGAAAATTATTTTGGTTATAATTAGAATATTTATCTCTCCTCAGCAGAGAAGAATCTCTGAGTTATTTATGATTTGTATTTTGATGTGTTTAATGAATATATTTATTATATGTTTAATATATATTTTATAGAATTTTATGTTTTCATTTTCATTAGTTTCTACTTCTTTGATTTTTTTTTTTACTGTTCTGATACTTGATAATTTACAGCTGTTCAAGAACTTTCTTTTATCTCCAATAATCAGAATTTTTGTGATGTTTCTTGATGGGAGTATTTTTTATTTATTTTGTCTGGCACTTGGATAGTCTGTGAACTAAAGGAGAATGAAATCAATGTTAGAGAGATATGTGAGAGAGAACCTCCAGTGCATGGCCAATACTCTAACCACTTAACAATACCGGCCATATATAGTGTTGCTTCTCTTCCAATTTGTTTCTCTTTGTGTTCCTTTCTCTATCCTTTTGCATGTTCTCTTTGAGAAAAATCTCAAGTCCTATAGATCCAAAAAGATGCATAAAAATATGCCATCGGGACGCCACTCTTGCTTCATACCTGATTAGTATTATTTCTTCTGTTCATCTTTTCCATGAACAGAATGTTGATGCTCAGTTGGAATACTATATGGTATGTTATTTATCATGGAAAGTGCTTTTAACCTCCCAACTCCTAGTATTGAAGGCAGATGTTGTATGCCATTAGGTTCATTGTTATGGATTCTTGGGATCATTTAATGAGAGGTCCTGTAGAGCGCTTATCATCACCAAGCTGGCAATAGTAATATGTGTTTGATTTTGTTGTTTGCTTATTGCAATATCCCCAAAGAAACATAAAAGGCAAAGCTCATGCAGAAACATTTTTGTCTATTGTGTCAAGATTCCTTAATTCAAATGAAATGAGTAGGGGAGAGTTATGTTGAAATGATGAAAGTGCAGGATTGTAATCATCATTGATCTGAGTTCAAAACCTACATCTGCCATTTGATATATACTGATTATATATACATACATATTATATAATCTTTCCATTTCTAGATTTTTTTTACTTCTTAGATAATAACATTATTATTTGTCCTATGGGACTACTATAGTAATTAAATGAACAGTCAGAAGACTCTAACACTTACAACTATAGAGTTTTAGTCTTGGTGTGTGTGTGTGTGTGTGTGTGTGTGTGTGTGTGTGTGTGTGTGTGTGTAAGTACAGCTCTAGGTTTGGAACTTGGCTCCCCAACTCCACTTCATAGCTATGTGACATGGCAAACTTATCTGACCACTTTAATTTTTAATTTTCTCATTATAAAGAAAGAATCAAAAAATAAATGCACATGGTTATTGTGAACTATTAATGGAAACCCATGGTGCATACATACATAGGCCTTTTGTATGTGGAAACCACTTATACCATTTTTGTAAAAAATCATGTACACAGCAGACACTCATATCAAAACTGTTATTGTTCTTCATCTTAGCTGACAGTTAATAGTGTTTCATGCAAAAGGGTCTGTAATTTAATCACTCTTCTTTAGCTTACTAACTGAGCACACCTCATAAGTATGTTCACTATACCGTGCCACAAACTCCAAGTGGGCAGAAAAGCAGACTGGGTATATCCTTTCCCACAAAGCTGATGCTTGTAGCTGGGATAGATGTTTTGGAATGAAAGGCTCCTGATTAGTTAGAGCCTTCTGGGCCACAGGGAAAAAAAGAACTTGTCAATTTTGTTGTTGTTAAATGAATAGAAAATAAATACGAATTTTGTTCTGTTGTTTGATCTTCCAACAGTTATGGTAGCCAAGGCTGTAAGTGCATACTTGAGCCAAGTATTTGAACCAGCTCTCTGTTGGGTGAAAGAACATTCAGATGAGTCCCTCAGGTGGAAGATTCCAGTCTTGTCCTCCTAAGACAGGGTTACTATCTTAGAAGAAACCATACTCACCAGGAATTAAAATGGAAACAGAACAAGATTTGCCACTTTGAAGCAATATAGCATTAAACAGGTCACTTC
Source organism: Lasiurus cinereus (assembly GCA_011751065.1). NCBI lineage: Eukaryota > Metazoa > Chordata > Mammalia > Chiroptera > Vespertilionidae > Lasiurus > Lasiurus cinereus. Next base: position 23,783,079 of record JAAGEH010000293.1, on the reverse strand, counting down.
ACTTCTCAGTTACATCCTTCTCATTTGTCTAAACTCTAAAGCAATGTTGTTCAATGGAACTTTCCATGATGGAAATGTTCTAAACTGCACTGTGTATATGATGGGTGTGAGGGTATTGAGCACTTGAACTGTGCCTAGGGCAACCTAATGTTTAACTTTTATTCATCCAGCTCTAAAACAGTTATCTCAGAAGATTTTTTTTTGAGTATCTGAATAGGCTTATGGTGTCCACCAAAAGGCCCTATCACCAAGTACTTTGTGGGGCCTCTTGAATTCCATCTATTTAAGAAAGTTAAGTGGGTCACATCTGCACTCCAGACCCAAGGATGGGAGTAGGAAGGGAAACTGCCCAGAAATGCTTGCAATTTCTAAAATCATGGGCAGTAATAATGAAAAGAGAAAGAGCATTCTAGCATGCTTTCTTCCGTGACTAGCCTTCCTGTGCAGTGGGTAATTTTCATCGCTGCCCATAATGAAGAGGCACATATTAATATATGTGGAATTATGGGAAACTTCACTGATGTGTCACCATTTTAAACATAAGTGGAACACTGAGCTTTATAAGGTTAAAAAAATGTTATCCCTGTTTGATAACTTTAAAACAAACTTCAAAAGATAAAAATAGACTTTATTTATAAGTAAATACCCAATCACCTTTATCAGGAACAGCAAATAGACTCTTAAGATAGAGTAATACATACTTTTTATTCCTAATTTTTCAATGCAATTATCTAAAATTAAATGGCAGAATTTAGCTATTTATCAAATACAAACAGATTTTGTGATTACAACTGAATCCTGTAGTTATTGTGCTCCAATTCTTAGTTTTTGCTTATAACTTGAAACTCCTTGAGTCTACAAATTCACTTACATAGTACAACATCTACTTATTTTAATGTCAAGTGAAAATCAGTGAATGACCATTCTATTCGATTTTCAGTGAAAAGTGGCTTATGGATTGCAACATTAACAACATTGTCATTTACAAAAAGGCTTTAGGAAGGAAGGAAGGAAGGAAAGAAGGAAGAAAGGAAGAAAGGAAGAAAGGAAGGAAAGAAGGAAGGAAGCAAGGAAGGAAGGGTTGAATTATGGGTTGAAAATACTGTAAAACCTGACATCAAGTTGAACTTTATTCAATTTTATGGTATCACCCAACCACTTTATGAAATTAAAGTCACCACTGGTCATTTATGTAATCTATTCTTCATTGGAAAATTTAGTATTTAATTGTTTTAGTATTTAATGGGTACATTTTTTGTGACTTGTTTTGGGTTTGAGTTAAGGTCTAATTTTGCATAATGAATGAAAGCAGTTGACCATTAAACTTTCCATCCATCTATACCCACATGTAGTTTTTGAATCTGATAGTTATAAAATATTCTATTTTTATTCTAAAAGCGGTATTGTACAGTTTATTGGAGATAATATTCCTATTTACCTAGGTAATAATTTCAAATGATATTTTAATGTCTTTTTTACTGGGTCACATCCTTTGGTATATAAATTTTTATTTGGTCTTAAAATTCTTATAAATGAATTAATTGTCATTTCCAGGCACTCTTTATTAAAGTAACTACTTTTCATAATTTTGAATTTATATGCCCAAGTTTTTAATGTTTATCATTCTAGACTCAGACTTCTAATAAAATTGGGGGCTCACATGTGGAGCTTTGACCTCAAAACTAGAGAGATTTCTTGTGTAAGTCTCTTAGAAAAGCTAAGCATCTCTATACTCATTTTTTGTCTGAAGAAGTGACCAGCGTTTTTGTAAAATGTTGTGGGAGGGATGAAAAGCCATAAAAGAGCCCAAACTATCTTCCAGATGTTTTTATCTCAACCTACTTCTAACTTATTTTGCACCAAGCAGAGAGAAATCTTTGTGATAGAATCCCTTTATAGTTAATATGTTGTTAAGGTTCTCCACAGAAACACAACCATAAAATGTGTGTGTGTGTGTGTGTGTGTGTGTGTGTGTATGTGTGTAAAGTACGATAGCTTGACAAGTTCAAAAATCTTCAAGATAAGTTAGCAAGCTAGGGTCTCAAGAGAGGCTATATTTATTCCTAGTTCAAAGACCAACAGGCTTAAGACCCAGGAAAATCCAGTGTTTCAATTCATGTCCAAAGGCTGAAAAACAACAACAGTATCCAAGTTCAAAGTCAGTATGGCAGGAAGAATTCTCTATTACCCCAGGAGGGTCAGCCCTTTTTGCTCTATTCAGGCTTTGGATGAGGCCCACCCAAAGTAAGAAGATGAATCTGCTTTACTCAGCCTAACAATTCAAATATTAATCTGATGTGAAAACTTCCTCCTAGACACTTACAATAACATTTGACCCAATATCTGGACACCTTGTGATCCAGTCAAGTTGACACATAATATCATAGGAATAAATTCCATATGAAGATATATTTTCTAATCTTTGCGTATTCCTAAGGAAGAATTAATCCAAGGTTACAGATCTAGATCATACAAGGTTAGAGGATTCAGTAGTACCTAGTTTATTTTTCAGATCTCTCCATTTTAACTAGTGGAGAAATCAGAATCCTACTTTATTTTGTCAAATTCAGGAAAGAATATGACCTGTAAGCAAACTTTTCATTTGCTCAATCAACAAACCTCAGTCAAACAGAACTGTGGTAGGACAAAAAGACGAGAGACACAAGTCTCTGCCACTCGCAGGCTCAGAGCATGTTTTCTCCATGTTGAAATCCCCTCCTTGTTTAAGCTTTCCAATGTTACTTTAAATAGAAGCTTTAACTAGAGGCTGAACATGCTTTTATTTTTTCATGTTTTAATTTTGTAATTTACTTTTTAGCAACAGTGACACTCTTCCCCCCTCCAAACAAACTGTACACAAAATCCCCATATAAATCAAAGAGATCCACTTGCAGCTGATTGTTCTAGTGGGTGGTTGAATGAGGAAACAGGCCTGATGCCTGTCTACTTACTTGGCTTCCCTTTTGTTCAGCATCCTCCTTTTGGCCCTCTGCCACAACACTCCCAGGGGTATAAAAAATAAACTTTTAAACAATTTATCTATTTAATATTCTTGCCATGCTTTATGCATTATATATAAAAAACTTTATAGCAGCTTTGGATATTTATTTTTCAGTTCCCCTATGCCTCGTTTTGTGTTCAATTATTTATCTTCATTCTTCATAGGGTTGTTTTTTAATTTCATTTTTTCTTTATGTTATTCAATTATATGTGTTTAAAACATTATATAGAATATATGTGTGTGTGTGTGTGTTTCATTTTATGAAAGTTCAGAGGATTTTAGTGACATCCAATAAGTTGCTATTTTACTGAAGAAGAAAAGCATATATTTTGGAAATATTTAAACAAGGTAAGACAAGTCAAATCATCTAGATAAAAAGTATGCCTTTTCCTACAACCATGGACTTTTCCAGTTAGAATTCTGGTTCTTGGGCTATCGGTTTTGGTGGTTCTGTCAGGGCACCAATTCATAACTAAAAGTTGTGATTGATTCCACATGTGACTTGGTTACCACACATTCCTCATTACAATGGTCCAGCAAAGATAGTAAGAGATACTATTCCTATCATCATAAGGAAAGAGGACTGTTTCACAACCTGAGAAAAAACATGTCTGGAACTCAGAGGTGCCCCATGCTCAGATATGAGTGGGCAGTTGCAGCATCCAGGATTCTATATGAACAAGACAATGAAGGGCCTAATCTCTTTTGATTAAGGTCTGAGTGACCTCACAAGGCAGCATCCTGACCAGCTGAAAAGACAGTGAAATATGAAGAAACTCTAGAATGAATGGTAGAGGAGATTGGTAATTAATATTATTAATTAGACCCCAAGGATCATCTAGAGTATTAGATATTATAGCTTGGTTTATTGCCTCATTAAATCTTGGGAATAGCAAGTAGTATGGCTTTGAAGAATTGTACTTGAATTTCTCTCTTTTGGCAGATATGTGGAATGTTATGTTATATGCTCTCTGGATATCAGAAAATGATTCAAGTGCTTTGGAGTTGTGCAAGGTGGTGCCCAGTTTATTTGCTTTCCTATACTGGCTCAACCTTAATGTCTTCCCTTTTTGACTACTTATTCAATGGAGATCCCCATAAATTGTTACCATTGTCACTTAATTTTCTAACTCCATCAGCTGTATCAGCCTCCCTAAATATTACGACTAGGCATTACCATGCCTTTTTTTTTTTTTTTGCGTCTACATGGAAAGATCCAGAGCAGCTCTGGCATCTATGTCATATCAGACCAGAACCAGGAAAGTTCTGTCTGCACCAGAATAATGCTTCCCCAGTGGCTAACCAAAGGAGATAGATTATTCAACCAGAGTGCAAAGGAATTAATATCCCACAGGTTGAATCTTTACCAATGAAATATGGAAGGTAAGGAAGTGGCATATAAATGTCTCTTCCCCCATCTAACAAGCTGTTCCAAGGTACCAAGATTCCATATGACTTCTCTGGAGTTGTTGCACATGACCTAGCAACTGGTCTTGTTTTCTTGTGAAGTTCTACCCAGGAACATACCACCATATGTCTGCTTCTTCTTTTTTCCTGCAACACTTTTCTTTTTACCTGCCTCATGCTTACCTGGGGTTGGATCTCACTATTAAAATCCAAAGTTTTTGTTCACTAAGTAACAAATTAAAATAGAATAGAAACAATCCTTATCCTTTCTGATTGAAAGGTTTTCTGATTTTGGTACACCTAGTTATCTTCTATTTTTATTTATATTAATGTATTAATCTAATGAATTTCTTTAATTTTTTTAAACTTACAGCTACTTTCTTTCTCTGCCTCGCTTTATTTTACAACTTGTTCATTAGTCCACTCTGTGTATGATACCTTTATTCTATAGTTCCCTTATATTTGACTGTTTTTAATGCAAATGTACCTTATGTTGGTTATATGTCTCTTTCAGAATGTGTACCTTTGCAATTCTATTTCTTAGAACAAAAAAGCTGTGAATGCCAGATTTCTCTATGTATTCCTGCGTATAAATTTTAACATAGTGGAAGAGTGTAGTAAAATTTAAACAAAACTTTATGGACTAATCCCAGCATATTTTAAGTCATTCCCCACAGATCGCTAAACTTTTCTGACTATCCTTTTCCAGACTTCTCTTAAGCAAGGAGGTGTATGCCATTTTAGGGTCCCATACCATTAATAAAGATCTTTACTATCTCCCTCTCTATCTCCCTAATCACCTCCTTTTACTTATTATTTCTGATGATTCAGAGGCAACATAAATTTTAAACCTGCTAATATTAAACATCTATTATTATTAAGCAGAAATACTTAACTGATATTTCTATCATAAGTGTATATTGGAACTACAGCCTAAAAGCTTACAAATTAAATTAATATATTATACTAGCTATCATCCTTTGATTTGACCTAATTGCCCAGCTTTTTCTAAACTTGGATAACTCCAGTTTGGGGGATTATTTGTTTGCTTTGGTGATGGTTGTTGCTTGTTTTGAATTTAAATATCTTTGTATTTGCTTATACACAGAGAACTTGACTTCCCAGTTCTTCAGTCTTCCCTCCAATCCCATCTTTGGTCATGAACTTTCTTTACTCTCACTGTCTATTGATTAAATACTTCTCCCACAAATATTCTGTGATGACAGCTAAACTGTGGATCAGTTTAGAATGACATGATTATTCAAAAATTATAAAGACCTCAAATGAAAGATAGAGCAAAACCTCATTGCATCCCCACTGAAACAAAACAAAGGCAGCTACAAACATTTGGAACCAAGTCACATTTTTACACCATCCATTACTCTTGCATTTAACAGGATGTTAAAGATTCTACATCTTCTGAATTTATTAGCTTGGTATTTAGCATGTTTCACAGCCAAAATAGCAAAGAAGGTTCATTATTGCTGGTTAAATTAGCCTCATGAAAATGTTGTTGGTAAAAGGTTACAGAAATGAATAAGAGATTTAACCAAGCAGCATATTAAAACCATTTATCATTATAATTTGAAAAGGCATTCTGATTATTTAAATTAACTTGGATAAAGGATAGAGAATTAGATAAAAGTTAATAATTAAAACCTAAATGGCATCATTTAGCTTTTCCTTTTGATAAAGAAGGGGCAAATATATGCAACTTTTACTTAAATTGGCCTCATGGAAGAAACTGAGACCAATAAAATCATACCTGATCATACTATTTATTGACTTTGAAAATTATATCTCTATCATATATAGATTAGATTTCCTGAATAGTTTATGTTTCCTTCAGGCATAATCTGATTATCCTTCTCATTTGATTTCATTTTGGATGGTCAAAGCCTAGAACTTAGCATTTTTCTGTTGAGGTTTTTTTAACTGAATGGCCTCTATGTATATTAGATAGCCTTTGTCATCTTTGTGGAAAAATATTTAAATATATATTTTTATTGATTTCAGAAAGGAAGAAAGAGGGAGATAGAAACATCAATGATAAAAGAGAATCATTGATCAGCTGCCTCTTGCAACCCCCCTCACCCCTGCCTCCAGCACTGGGAATTGAGCCCACAACCGGAGCATTTGTCCTAGTAGGGAATTGAACCATGATTTTCTGGTTCATAGATCAACACTCAACTGGCCAGGCTTTGTGAAATTTTTATCAGTGAATTTAATCTGTACTATTTTCTCTTTGATATGTTTAATGTTTGTGTGAACTAAATTATTCATGTCTTCCTTTGTGTTAAAATGATTATTTCCTCTCTAAAAAGCACATAGAGCTTTCCCAAAAGGCATGGCAAATCCATTTTTTATTGGTTTAACACCCTAATTAAGCAGTTTGTGTCTGTGGACTTACATAAAAATTTTGTCCTCTTTCCCATTTTTAACAGGAACCAGGAGCTTAAAGAGCTTGGTGAACTCTCTCCTCATTGGGACAATCTACGGAAAAATGTTCTTACTCACTGTGATCAAATGGTGAATATGTACCAAGACATTCTGACAGAACTCAGCAAGGAAACAGGTGTGAAAGCAGTAACTCTACATATTCAACCTGTGCTGCATTTCATATGTTATATGAAAACAATAATAAACATTATTATGGACATAAAGAGCCAATATTTTTAAAACATCTTATAATTCTAATGCTTTCATATTGGCGTGAAAAATAACAAAGCAAAAATGCACTATTTTACCTCATGGAATTATTCTAAAGATAATTGAGAGTTTAATAAATAAATAAATATCTGAGAAGAAAAGCACATTATACAGTTATATTTTCTTCCTGAAGTTTTTGTAACAGTTCTTTATGTCAAATTTATTTTTCAGCAAATGTACACACAGATGTCCTAATTATTTACTTACTAGTAATATTTAAGTTTCTGTCCACCTAGGGTCCTCTTTCAAATCAAGCAGCAGCAAAGGAGAGAAAACATTAGAATTTGTTCCAATAAATCTACACCTGCAGAGGATGCATGTACACAGCCCTCACCTGAAAGGTAGTGTATAGTATTCTTTTCAAAATAGGCAACTTGTGTTAGGGTGTTTCTTTAAAAATCTCCACTATTGGCAGATCTTACAATTTAAGCATTTATATGAAGATAGTGATGAAACAGTTGAAGCTGATAATAACCCTGAATACTATAAAATGTGAGAAAATCAATCGGGAGCCAAAAACCAGGATTACAGGCTTTATTAGGGTAAAGAGACCTGCAGGGCTGTCTTGCAAGGGAAGAACAGCAACACGTGCAGAGGTGAACACGCCTTTTGAGGGAGGAATGGGAAGGAATGGGAGCTTAGTGTGCTGAGCACGTGCCGATTGGTGACTTAATGTATGGTCATATAGGAACAAGGGGTTAGGATATTTGGCAGGTGTTGATTGGTGGTTCAGTGTATAATCCATATACGGTGCCTGGTTAGGTTCTCAGGTATTTCCAGGCCATAGGTTAGGTCATACTCTGCCCACCAGTCAGGGGAAGGGAGGGTCTATCAAAAGGCACTATTATTTTTATTGTTGCTATGTTTCTGAATACTACTTTGTCAATGTAGCACCTAAACTGAGCTATAGGTGAATATGCAAAATGAATATTAACTTCTTTAAGTAGTGTCAGTGACTTCTAATAGCTAGCAATTACACTACTGTTTGGATTGGAAAAAAATTAAAGGCAAGACAAGACTTGCTCATCGTGTGCTTACCTTGATAAACCAAAGCCAAAAGTTGGATTCAAGCTGTTTCTCTCTCTTGATGGTGACCATACTTTAACCAAGAATTTAGCAAATGAAAGACTGAAATAAAAATTAGATGGATTGGCCCAAGGCATTTAGAAACTTTTGGTTACTGAGTGTCTGTCAGCAGTTTAAACATAACATATAATGGTTTTAAAAATCATCAAAACCAGAGTATCAACAAGTAATAAAGAAGCTGGAGTACTTAAATGCTATCTGACAACCAATATGATTTTTTTCTAATGGTCAATATGAAGAGGCCTTTATGATATAGTAAAAAGTTTATATATTTTATAGTGGAATGGAATAGAATTGCAGCTTCACCAGTTTTTATTAAATTTTTATTTGCTCTTTCTGCCGAGACCAGTTTGGCTCAGTGGATAGAGCATCTGCTTGCGGACTGAAAGGTCCCAGGATCGATTCCGGTTGGGGGCATGTACCTTGCTTGTGGGCACATCTCCACTGTGGGGCATGCAGGAGGCGGCTGATCGATGTCTCTCTCTCATTGATGTTTCTGACTTTCTATCTCTCCCCTTCCTCTCTTTAAAATTCAATAAAATATATTTAAAAAAATAAAATAAAATAAATTTGTTATTTGCTCTTTCTAATCTGTGTTGTTCTCCTCCAAATGAAGTGAATTAGAGTATGTAAAACACCTAGAATGAACGATGAGTTTCCGTAATATATGTGGCCTTTGTCATCACTGGAACAAAGTGGATTTGTTAGCTCTATTATGGCTGTTAGAGTGATCAGTAAAGAGACAATAAAATCTAAGGAGGTAGCCAGATGTAGAGGGAAGATGATTGAGAGAGGCAGAGGCATTTTGGAAACATCATCACATGCAAGTACTTAATGATGGATAGGATGATGAAATGGGAGAGAAGGATGACCTGGGATGCAGCCATGGGTGAATGATAGAAGAATCACCACACCAAGTAGTTTGTCGTGGCCAAATCGATAGGAGCTTGTATTTAAATATGCATTCAAATATTTGGTGATGATCCTTAAAATACTTCTGCCAAACAAAGAGAAATTGTTATTTAAGTGGCCTTGTACATCATCTTTATTTATTGAAAATGACAGAACCATTTACATTATGCTGTCTTTTGCCAAAATACTATTTGAAAAATAGACTAGAGTGAGCTATATGAATGCAACGCCTTTAGTTTCTGTTTCTCCAATTTAACACGAAGAAACTAGAAACTAAACTAAAGAAATTTAGAATAGTAAATAAAATTTATTCTAATTAGTTTGGTTTGGGAAATGTACCAGTGTCCTAGATCTGTGATAGCAAAACACCATAAACTGGTTGGCTTAAACAACAGAATTTTATTGTCTCACTATCTTGAAGCCAGAATTCTGAAATCAGGGTGTTGGCAGAGACAAGCTCCTTCTGGAACCTGTAGGGGAATCCTTTCTTGCCTCATCCTAACTCCTTTTTTTTTTCCTGGCAATCTTTGTTTTCCTTTGATTTGCTGATGTATCACACTGATCCTCCATCTTCACATGATGTTCTCCTCTGTGTCCTTCTCTATGTCCAGATTTCCCCTTTAAGGACACCAGTCATATTAGATTAGGGGTCATCCTAAGAACCTGATTTCAACTTGATTAATCTGTAGAGACCCTATTTCCAAATAAGGTTGGTTTCTAAGATATCTTTCTTGTAGGCCACACTTTACCCATCAGAGGATATATGGAGGAAATTTTTATATGCGATATTAAAAGGAGTGGAGAAAATAGCAAGATTTTGATGTTAGAACTAGGTTTCAACTCATAAACTAGAGGGTTTTTGACATAATAGTTTTCAGAAAGACTGGTTGCTCTTTTTCAAGAACTTAAGGAGAAAATGTAGGAAAGAACAAGTTTTCTTACAGCCAAAAATTAATGTGAACATACTGAAATCTATTGCATAATGTATTTTATTATATTAGTATGTATATTGCATGTATAAAATATGTATAACATTATATATTTGTTTTAAAATATTTATTTTTATAAGTTTAAAAACCTACTTCAAATAAAGTAGGTTCTTTATAGACTAGATCGCCAACTATATGTTACAGTAGAAATTGAAAATGACTGAATTTTTAGGGACTTACAATTTCTTTGACTGCAATCAAGTTAATAACCACTCTGAGCATTGCTTTACTTACTTGCAAAATAAAAATTAAAAGTTGTTGATGGTAGTCAATCAAATTTCCTATTTACTTATGTAACATGTATTTAGCAGATTTTGAATTGCAGTTAAATTTATTTAAGATCCATGGTTACTGATTTAAATGTTTAGCTGAATTACAGACAACGTTTTGTAAGGTAACGATGCAAGTAAGATTGGCCAAGCCTTAGTATTTCACTGGTGAGTTATTGAATGTAGACTACATTCATTTTCGTTCTTACCATTAGTAAATTGCATCTCTTCACCTTTGATTAATATGCTGCTATATTTGGAGAGGAAGCTTTACAAACAATAGAGGGAGATTTACCAAATCTGAGGCTAATGTCTAGCTCTTGAAACAAGTAACTGAGCAGAACTAATGATGCCATGTCTCATACTGACAAGTGAAATAACCTCCATTTAACTTCTGGTGCCCCCACCCATTAAGTTAAATCTTCATCTTTACTCATTATTGAAATTAAATGCAATAGAGTACCCACCATAATAGAGATCAGAGCAGTGACAATAATAACAAAAAATACCCAGAAATTAAGAGTACCATTTTCTATTCTGATATATCTCAGTAAATTTTATTTTTATTTATTTTTTCTTTTTTTCTCTCTTTTTTTTATTGTGTTACATGTATACATATCTCCCCATTGCCCCCTTTCCCTCCCAGGCATACCCCAATGCCCAAGTGTCTACGTTCATTGGTTATGCTTATCTGCATTCATACAAGTCCTTTGATTGATCTCTTATCTACCCCACCTCTCCTTAATCTTCCTGCTATAATTTGACAGTCTGTTTGATGCTTTACTGCCTCTGTATCTATCCTTTTGTTCATCAGTTTACAATGTTCTTTATTATCCACAAATGAGTGAGATAATATGGTTCTTCTCCTTCATTGACTGGCTTACTTCACTAAGCATAAGGCTCTCCAGTTCCATCCAGGTTGCTGCAAATGGTAAGAATTCCTTCTTTTTAATGGCAGCATAGAATTCTATTGTGTAGATGTACCACAGTTTTCGTATCCACTCATCTGCTGACGAGCACCTAGGCTGTTTCCAAATTGTAGCTATTGTAAATTGTGCTGCTATGAACATAGGGGTGCATAAATCCTTTCTGATTGGTGTTTGTAATTTCTTAGGATAAATTCCGAAGAGTGGGATTGCAGGGTCAAATGGGAGTTTTTTTTTTAGTTTTTTGAGGAAACTCCATACTGTTCTCCACAGTGGCTGTACCAGTCTGCATTCCCACTAACAGTGCACAAGGGTTCCTTTTTCTCCGCATCCTCGCCAACACTTTTCATTTGTTGATGTGTTGATGATTACCATTCTGACAGGTGTAAGATGGAATCGCATTGTCATTTTGATTTGCATCTCTCAGATAATTAGTGACTTTGAACATGTTTCCATGTGTCTCTTGGCCTTCCTTCTGTCGTCTTTCGAAAGGTGCTATTTAGGTCCATTGCCCATTTTTTTATTGGATCATTTATCTTCCTTTTATTAAGTTGTATAAGTTGGCTGTAGATGTTGGAGATTAAACCTTTATCAGTGATAACATTTGCAAATATGTTCTCCCATACAGTGGGCTTTCTTGTTGTTTTGTTGATGATTTCTTTTGCTGTGCAAAAGCTTTTTATTTTGATGTAGTCCCATTTGTTTATTTTTTTCTTTAGCTTCCATTGCCTTTGGAGCAGTATCAGTGAAGAAGTTCTTTTGGCATATATCTAAGATTGTGCTGACTGTGGATTCCTCTAGTATTTTTATGATTTTCCTTCTAATGTTTAAGTCCTGTATCCATTTTGAGTTTATTTTTGTATTTGGTGTAAGTTAGTGGTCCAGTTACATTTTTTTGCATCTATCTGTCCAATTTTCCCAATACCATTTATTGAAGAGGTTGTCTTGGCTCCATTGTATGTTCATGCCTCCTTTGTCAAATATTAGTTGAGCATAGTGGTTTGGGTGGATATTTGGATTCTCTGTTCTATTCCATTGGTCTATATGTCTATTCTTGTGCCAATACCGGACTATTTTGAGAACAGTTGCTTTGTAATATATCTTGAAATCTGGTATTGAGATCCTACCTCCTTTATTATTCTTTCTCAGGATTGCTGTGGCTATTTGTGTTCTTTTTTTTTGTTCCAGATGAATCTTTGAAGAATTTTTTCTAGATCTGTGAAATATGTTGTTGGTATTTTAATGGGTAGTGCATTGAATCTATAGATTGCTTTAGGTAGTATGGACATTTTAATGATGTTGATTCTCCCAATCCATGAGCATGGTATGCTCTTCCATCTGTTTACATCTTCCTCTATCACTTTTTTCAGTGTCCTGTAGTTTTCTACATATAATCCTTTTACCTCCTTAGTTAGGTTTACACCCTTTCTTGATAAAAGCTCTCAGCAAATTCGGAATAGAAGGGTCATACCTCAACATCATAAAAGCCATATACGATAAACCCACAGCTAACGTCATACTCAATTGGCAAAAACTAAAACCATTTCCCCTAAGAACAGGAACAAGACAGGGATGCCCACTCTCAACTCTCCTGTTCAACATAGTACTGGAAGTATAAGCCATTGCAATTAGACAAGAAGAAGAAATAAAAAGCATCCAAATTGGAAAAGAAGAAGTAAAACTCTCCTTATTTGCAGATGGCATGATACTGTACATAAAAAACCCAAAGGACTCCATCCCAAAACTAATTGACTTAATAAATGGATTTGGCAATGTAGGAGGATACAAAATTAATGCCAAGAAATCTGTGGCATTTCTGTACACTAATAGTGAAATTACAGACTAAAAAAGCATTCCCATTTACCATTGCACTAAAAATTATTTTATTGAAAAATCACTTGTGAATAGTGTAACATCCGGATTCTTGTGATATTATAATATGATATATTTAAGTTATTGTACATATTGTGTGTGTGTGTGTGTGTGTGTGTAATACTAGAGGCCCAGTGCATGAATTCATGTACAGTGAAAGGAAGTTAATTAGAAGAAATATTTTAGAGGTCGAGGAGGGACCACAGAAAGTTGGCTCCAGGGATCTCTGGCCCATCTCGCCCAGTCTCCATCTGGGCCAATCAGGGCCAGCCAGCAGCTGAAAGGGACCGCAGGAGGGCTTCATGGCATGTCCAGCTCCTCTCGCCCAGTGCCAATCAACTGGACTCCAGCAGCAAGCTAACCTACCAGTTGGATAATCTGCTCCCTAGTGGTCAGTGCATGTTATAGAAACTGATCAAACAGTTGACCGAAAGGTCAGACACTTAGCATATAAACCTTTTATATATATACTAGAGGCCTAATGCATGAAATTTGTGCACAGAAAGGTGTGTCCTTCAGCCCAGCCTGCACCCTCTCCAATCTGGGACCCGTCGAAGGATGTCCGACTGCCTGTGTAGGCCCAATCCCAGTAGGATCCAGCCTAAATGGGCATTCGGACATCCCTCTCACAAACCAGAACTGCTGGCTCCCAACTATTCACCTGCCTGACTTCCTGATTGCCCCTAACAGCTTCTTCCTGCCAGCCTGATCACCCCCTAACCACTCTCCTGCCAGTCTGATTGCCCTTAACTGCCCTCCCCTGCAGGCTTGGTCAACCCTAACTGCCCTCCCTTGCAGGACTGGTCTCTCCCAACTGCCCTCCTCTGCTGGCCATCTTGTGGTGGCCATCTTATGTCCACATGGGGGCAGCCATCTTTGACCACATGGGGGTAGCTACCTTGTGTGTTGAAGTGATGTCAATTTGCATATCACTCTTATTAGATAAGACAGGTCATATTATAGTACATAGCAAAGAGAAAGAGAGAGAGAGAGAAAAGGAAAGAAAGAAAGAAAAAGAGAATGAAAGAAAAGGGAGGATGGAAGAAAAGGAAAGGTGGAAGAAAGAAAGAGGAAAGGGAAATATAGTAAAAGAAAGAACCTATACTATATGGTATCATAAAGCTGTAGTTGGAGTTAGATACATTGTCACCACATTTCTGTGTAACTATGGTGATGAATCAGTTGACTTCTTGGCTTCTTAAACTTCCAATCTTTATACCAAAGGCTGGAACAAATAAAAGGAGCTGTTCATAGCTTTCTGATTTCTGTATTTCAAAAGTTTGGATGTATCACGTCATCAACAAAGCATAATTACCATTAGATATGTTTCATGATGATACCAAATTTCTTGGACTCCTTCGGAACAGATTTTCTTCAAAAATCCTTGTGGTCTTGTGAATCATGACAAAGTCATTTGTGGGCCATTTTGAAGTTAAGGATTATGCTTAAATTGTTCCTTGAAATGAGATCAGCATGTCTACATTTTTTATTAGCACTATTTTTATAGTTGTAGGAATTTTAAAGAGATCTTCTGGGGAAAATAGACTTATTATCTCATTTCTATTATTAAATGGCTTTTAAAAGCCTATGAAATAGCCCTGTTATTAAATTTCAAATCAACCTAGTGTCTTTAGTTTGATGAAATGCAACTTGAATTTCACTTTCCTATTATAATGTATACTATACCATTTTCACAAAGCCAAGGCCATTTTTTGAGGTAAAAAAAATCAGTGGAAGAAATACACATTATATTTTATAAGAAAGGAAAAAGGACCTTCGACTCTTTTTGCTTAAATTTTTTGTAAAATAAAATGCTCACCTACATTTTTATAGTTGTCTTTTAGTACAAAAAATCAGAAAGCTTTTATTATATACACTTACGTGCTATTTATGTAACAAAAGTACCTAATTTGAAGAGCAGGATAAAATGGGTAAATTTTTAATATGATACAAATATTACCGATTAAATTGTTATCTTAGAATTTTATATTTATTGCCTTTTTTTATATCTGTTCTCCCTTAAAGGAAAACTATCAATTGAAGTTAATTCTAACAAATTCAAAAGAGTGCATCTGCTCTGGCCAAGAATGAACATGGTACTTTAAGTGTATATCATTCTTCATTAACTAAACTGAGACCAGGAGGTGAATCCCATGGTGTACTTAGATTTGCCTATTATTTTTGTAGTAATTAGTGGCAAGTGAAATTCAAGGATGAAGGAGCCAAAATAGATAACTGTTTCAATACAGTGGTAACCAATAATTATCAAATACAATTGCAAAATATTAAGACTTCTTGGAGCCTTGTATTGAGTTATAGAAGTACCTTACATATTTTGGAGATTAACTCCTCATCAGATATATGGTTTGCAAATATTTGCCCTTGTTCTCTTGTTCTGTATGCTGCTTTTTTACATTATTGGAATTTTTTTTAACCCTCACCCAATGATATATTTTTGTTTTCACAACTGAGAGAGAGAGAGACAGAGAGAGAGATGTGAGAAAGAAACATTGATCTGTTGCCTCCCATACATGCCTCTACTGGTGATCAAACCCTTAACCTAGATATGTGCCCTGACTCAGATTTAACACTCAACCTTTTGGTGTACTAGATGATAGATACTCCAACCAACTGGGCCACCTGGTCAGGGCCAGCAGAAGCTTTTTGGTTTGATATAGTGCCACTTGTTTATTTTTGTTTTTGTTACTTGCTTTTAGTGTAATATGTATGAAATAATTTTGCCAATATTATGAAATGTCCCTAAGATTTTTTCTAGTAGTGTTATGATTTTAGTTCTCATGTTGAAGTCTTTAATCCTGTTGAGTTGATTTGTGTGCATGAAGGGTCTAATTCCATCTTTTCCATGTAGCTAATAATTAGCTCTCCTTCTTCTTTTATTGAATATGTTTCAGGGAGGGATATGATGTTATTTTCTTCCCCTGGAGATATATATATTCCAGATTTCAATTTTTTTTTCTGGATAGCATGCTTAAACTTTTTCTTCTTCAATTAAGAATAGTAATTCCCTATATAATTTAAAGACAAATTAGACAAACAATTCAGCCTCAAAATATTTGTTTGTTTATTGGCAATTATTGAGTATCTACAATATGCATGTGTTTGAATGTTCTCCTAATCTTTGAAATATATTAGAAGCATTAAAGCCTGTGTTTTGGGCAGAGTGACTGAATGGCCACCAACACTGGAGAAGCAATCTGCACTGTGGATGCAGGAAGGCTAAGACTGAAGAGACTGTAATAATCCTGACATGAGCTGAGGAAGGTTAGAATTAAAATAAAGTTAGTTCACAGTGATAAGAGAGAATAAAATTTGGGGAGCAGAGTTGTTGAAACTGATCAGATAAAATGACAAGGGAAAGAAAGCAATTGATCTTGAGAGCTTGAAAATTTTAGTCTGGAATGTTTAAAGGGATGTGTTGTCTATACTTGTCACAGGAAACCAGGGAGAAAGGTCAGATTGAAAAACTTACAACAAGTTAAGTTTAATAGCTGGGTGACATTCAGAGATGTTCCTAAGGCCATTAGGAATAGGATTATTTACTGGGGTGAGCTCATGGCCATTTAAGAAAGCTGTGATTCCTTTCCAGTAAGTAGAACAGATGCACTTACAAAATTTATATCTGGTCTTGGAATCCTGGAACCCTTTTCTTAGGCCTAATGTCCCCTAGGTAAATTTTTTTAAAATTACACAGAAGTCTAATATTCTATTATTTTAAGTTAAGCTGACTTCTACTTTATCGGTGACTTTTTATTTTTTTAAATATATTTTATTGATTTTTTTACAGAGGGGAAGAGAGAGAAATAGAGAGCTAGAAACATTGATCAGCTGCTTTCTGCATACCTTCTACTCAGGATGTGCCTGCAACCAAGATACATGCCCTTGAACGGAATCGAACCTGGGACCTTTGAGTCCGCAGGCCAATGCTCTATCCACTGAGCCAAACCAGTCAGGACTATTGGTGACTTTTTAAAATTGCAACAGATGATCACTTCAGCAATCTATTAAATGATTGTTCTATATTTGCTTTATTGATGGGTTAGTTTGGATTGTATTCAGTTCTTTTGTGACCTTGAGTTTTGAAGACATTTATTGTTAAGAAAGATATTACTGATGCATTTAGATTGAACCACTTTGGAAAAGTTATGGTGCTTACCTGAAGTTAATAAAATAATTTATGTTTTCCCTGCAAATGAGATCTGAAAAACAGTCAATGTGTCAATACCAACATCAACATGAAAAGGATCTACTATGAAATTAGGTTTCTCAGATAAAAAGTAGTTTAATAAGAGGGCATTCACTCTGTCTTCTTTCTGATGGGGATACTTTTCATTAGAATGTATGGCATGTTTTAAGGCCATAAACTTAATATGTATGAAGCCTGATGGCTTTCAAGATCAAGGGATTGAGTTTCAATTTAAATGTATAGTTATTTTGCTAAAACACACACACACACATACACACACACAAACACATACA
This sequence comes from Lasiurus cinereus, assembly GCA_011751065.1. Taxonomy (NCBI): domain Eukaryota; kingdom Metazoa; phylum Chordata; class Mammalia; order Chiroptera; family Vespertilionidae; genus Lasiurus; species Lasiurus cinereus. Next base: position 23,765,411 of record JAAGEH010000293.1, on the reverse strand, counting down.
CACACAATATCTTGTTGGAGATAGATCAGGAGACATTTTGTCTATTCTTCTGAGGAAATTGCAAAAGCATGCATCAAAATTGTATAAGATTTAGTATATACAGGCAGAGACTACTCTGGATAAATTTTTTTTAAATGCACTGGTTTTTAAAATGTTCTGGCCTTGAACCAAAATGCTTCTTTTCTCTGTAAATTTCAGTGGAAAGATTCATTATTGTTGAATTTCAATATGATTGCTAATTAAATGATGCAAAACTCAATAAAATAAAATACACAAAAGACCAATTAGCATGTTATCTCAGTAAGTATACAGATGAATGAGAGAACATACTGTTCTACACAGTAGCATATAATTAAGATGTAGTCATAAATCAAGGTTATATTATAACTTGTATAGGTGCACAGGTGGCTTTTAGAAAGATAAATTAGCTCCTCTTGCCCCTTTTAGATGCAAGTTCATAGTGATTCCTGCAAAATTAAACAGAATAATGTCTTAGACTTCCGATTGTGTAGGCTTCAGTGAAAACAGCATGCTGGAGAGAAATGTTTGTGAAGTGTTCATCTCCTTGTCCATTCCTGTTCCAGATGCTCTCTATGATGTTATCACTGTGGGAGCCCCAGCTGCCCATTTTCAGGGATTTAAGAATGGTGGTCTTCGGAAACTACTCCACAGATTTGAAACGGAAAGAAGAAAGTAAGTGATGACAAGATGCATTAATGGTTATCTTCCCTTTGGAGAAGTTTATACACTTTTATAATAAAGAAACTTGGTCCATCACAATGAATAATTCTTGTATCACAACCTATTTAATTACTTAAAGATGTTGAATTTCTAAAAAAAAAAATACTTGAACAGAAATAGAATTAGAATAAATAAAGTGCCTGAGTGTGTTGCTTATTGAGTAGTGCTGTGCTGGCAGAAAATTTTTGTGGAAACAAAGATACTAAAACAAGAGAGTATTCTAGTATCAACTATTGCATATTCAGTGGAATGATGTTCAAGTAGGGATTTATCTAAAAGCATCATCTCATATAATTGTAAAGCCAGGCATTTAAAGGACATCATGAGGCCTAATTTATGACTCTTACCCTATTGGTGATTTCCACTGTGGTCTGAAGCAAGGCATATGAACTGCTCTGCCATTTAATTATGCCATTTGAAAAAGAGATATTGGGACAGAACTCTTATCAGTTACATGATGAGATTAAGAGAGAAAACATTCATTTCTTAGAGAAAAGGCATGGAACAAAACCCAAAGTATTATTTCTAATATTTATAACTAGAGGCCCAGTGCATGGATTTGTGCACCAGTGGGGTTCCTCGGCCTGGCCTGTGGGGACCTGGCCAAAACCGGCTCTCTGACATCCCCCACGGGGTCCCAGAGTTTATCTTATAATATCCTGTGACTATGACTGCAGGCTATTAAGTAAACCATAAAAAGTTTTATCCAGATGTGAATGGAAACTTTTCTTTTTAAGTAGTTACTCTTCTTAGATTAAGAACTCGAATTTTTAAAGTTAGAGGGAAATAGAGTTCTGTTGTCATAGTTGGTTTAGTAGCAATATTAGAAAATCTAGCCGAGTGGCAAAATTACCTTCTCTATTAAAGTTTTATCACATTTATAACATACATAGCTCAAGTATTACTAGGTATCTAATGTCCAGGACAAAAACATTAAAAATAACAAAAGGATTGAATAACTGACACACTATTATATAAACACTAGAGACCCAGTGTAGAATTAATACAAAGGTAGGGTCTGACTGGCCCTGGCCTGTCAGAAGGAGTTGGTGGGGTTAGCCAGCCAGCCTACCCCAATAGGGACCTTATCAGGGCTAGGCTGGCTGGGGGTAGGAGCCGTGGGCAATTGATTGGGGGGGTCCCACCCCTGATTGGGATAGAGGGGCCGATTGTGGGTGGGGCCAGCCATGGGGAGGGACTGTGGGCAGTGTGCCAGCCAGTCCCACCCTCCAATTGGTGTGGGGGGTGATCGGGGGTGGAGATGGCTGAGGGGAAGGGCTGTGGGTTGATTGGGGTGGTGAGGGCTGATCTGGGGTGAGACTGACCATGAGGGGAGAGGCTATGGGCCATAAGCTGTCCAGCCCTACCCCCGAATGGGGTGGGAGGGGCTGATCAGAGGCCAGTGGCCTTGGGGAGAGGCCATAGGTGGTTGGCTGGCCAGCCCTGCCTCTGATCAAAGTGGTTGGCCAATCAGGGATGGAGCTGGCTGGCTGGGAGTAGGGACCGTGGGCCTATCAGGGTAGTGGGGGCTCATTGGGGGTGGGGCCGGCTGGGTGAAGAGGCTGCAGGTGGTTGGCCAGCAAGCCCTGCCTCTAATCAGGGTTGGGGGGTCAATCTAGGATGGGGCCAGTCAGGGGGAGGGACTGCAGAAGGTTGGCCAGCTGGCCCTGTTCCCTATTGGGGGGTCAATCAAGGGTGGGGCTGGCCAGGGGGAGGAGTCTGGGGGGTGGCCAGCCAGCCTCACCCCCAGATTGAGCTGGTTTGCTGGCCACAGTGGGGTCATAATGACTGGTCATTCTAGAGTTATGGTTGCTGGCTTTATATATATATATATATATAGATATAAGCTAATGAGGCACATATATTTTTCTTGTTTTAAAGAAATTCCCTTTGATACAATACCAGTACTATTAATTCAGCTATAGCTCTTACTGAGATTTTGCCAGTTTTTTTGTTTTTATTTTTGTTTTGGGTGAGGAGAATATATAGTTCTATGAAACTGTATCACAGGAAAAGATTAATCATCACAAAGAACTGCTCCATGACCACAAAGAAACTTGTTCTGGTTATCCCTTCTGCTGCAGAAAATAGTTCTGTTGCTTTATGATTATAACAGGGAGGCAAAGTCAGAGTTCTAACCAGGGGCTTTGAGGAGAGAGGCACCTCCTGTTTAAATTCATAGGGGTTGGAAGTTGGTTCATTCCCAGAATCTATGGGAAAAGGAATGTTGTCTCTTTACTAAAATGGAAATGGCAGCAGAATATAAGTTTCCCCTCATGATTTCTCATTGACCCTCTCCCTCTGCTGTACCATAATTCTATTATGTGCTATTCACCCACAGAATAGACAGGTGTATTTAAAAGTTTTATTTTTGTTGTGCTACCCTTTTACTAGTCCTTTGGTTTTTCTTGGCTTCTATATTTTACTTGGCATTTTGCTGCATTGAGGGCTTGTCTAACATCCAAGTTGGGATATATAGTAGACAGGGGAAAAAAACATACAATTCCCTGTCATTGTCATATCATTTTCTAGATCCTGGGGCTCCCAGCCAATCTTCCTTCTTTGCTCTTAGAGTCTTCTGATAAATGACTTACATGTTGTGACTAGAGTACGTTTTGTGATTAGCAGGAGAAGGAAAATAGATTGTGTGTACTCCATCTTGTCTGGAACTGGGCAGCACTACCTTGAGAATTCACTTAATTTATTTGTTTTTCTCAATCCAATTTTAAAGTGCCTGACACAATTAAAAAACGGAAAACTGTCCCCAGGGCACAAAGACTCTAGCTGAAGGAATAGAGCATCAGTATATGAAGCATGGAACCTCTCCATATTTTCATATAATACCACTGTGTGCTACTAGCAAAGGCAAATATTGAGTTGTATGGTTAGATTCTGAATAATATACCTTGTTTTAAATATCCTCATGTATATCAGAATTCTTCAGTATTCTTCACTTTTCACTGGGATATTTATATACATACAAACACACATGCAGCTATAAGATTAAACTTAAAAGATATAAGTATATCCAATACTTTAAACATTGACTTACTTTAGGGTTTTTAAATGTGTGTTATATATCCTATTGCTTTATTGATAACTTTATTAATAAATACAATGAAATTTCTAAAAAATAATCTGGTGTAGATCTTAGAAGTACTCTCCTTAGGGCAATATTAAGGGACAAATGTGGTTTGCTAAGCCAGTACATAAGTGCGTATGGTATCAGCCTGACCATCATGGTAAGATCTAACCTGAGCAAAGATGTTATGCCTAAAATGATATTACACTATGAAAATTGTTTTTCTGAGAGTTTTTTTAATCCATAATATTGAATCTGTTCATCAAAAGCAATAATGGAGACATCAATGTGACTATGAAATGAAAAACTTAGACAGATACATGTAGCAGTGAAGAAAATCACATTAAGTGAAAGACATTTTCTTTACCTAATTTTTCTTTTGCTACTTCCCTCCCACGGGAAAAAAAAGTAACCAAGTCTTCTAGGCCAGTTTTTTAGGAGAACTACTACAGCCATTATATGTCTTCACCTTTATCTACTTCTCCACTAAGCCAATGAAATATTCTCTCCTGAGTATAGTAAATTTATGTGTTTGGTCCTTAGTGATCTATTGTTTGATGAATTCATTGACCACATAATGAAAAGGATTTTAATATCAGGAAGCCTTACTTGCTTGTAGTAACCATATAATGTAATTCAGATCATATAAAATGTATTTTAAAAGCTTGAAGATAATTAATTAGGCAGATTGATTTTTTCTTAAAGCATAAATATAAAAGTACATACTCCCCATCTCAGAACCCTTCATGGAGTCCAGTCACATCCACTGGGCATTCAAAGTCTCTGTGAATTCACTCCACTGGCTTCCTACCTCCATCATCCTCCTCTTACTATAATTGCTTCTTAAATGCTATGAAACCATGGACTTCACACTTGCCCATCTCTTCCCTTTTCCTCATTTTGTTCTCTTTCACTAGATATTTTTCTGTTCTCATCTCCACACTATTTATTTACATTGCTTTCTGTCCAAATAATATACATAATCATATTCAAAATTCTACACATGGTCAATCCTAAGATTTTTACCCTCTTCATTATGTCCTCCTGATTTCTCAAGTTGATTTTACTCTCTTTCCTAATATTTTATTTCTCTTACAGCCTTACTAGGTCATAGTTATGGCATATTAAGTTTGCCCTTGTTTGATATTTCCCATAACACTTCAGGTAAAAGATGATGTTCTCTTGAACTATGGGACTTCTGGAGTGCTCCACAGAGTACTTAGCAGACAAGCATTCTGTAGATCAAATGCAATGGGCATTAGAATTCACCTTATAAATGAGATATAGTCTCTGATTTAAGTGCTAAAAACTCCAGCCCTCGCCAGTTTTGCTCAGTAGTTAGAGCATAGGTCCTCCAACCAAAGGGTTTCAGGTTCAATTCCCAGTCAAGGGTATGTACCTCTGTTGCAAGGTTCAATTCCTTGCCCTATTTGGGGCATGAATGGGAGTCATCAATGTTTCTCTTTCCCCCTTGACTGTCCTGTCCAAAAAGTATCCTCACTCCCGCAGTGAGGATTAAAAAAATTAAGTGCTGACAACTCCAGTGAGTAATAAAATTTCACAAATATTCATAATACAATATGATAAATAGAGAGAGCAGGGATTCTCAACCTTGGCTGCACATTAGAATCATCTTTGGAGTTTTAAAAACATTTTATGTATGCCAGGATATTGCCCAAGACAAATGAAGTGAAAGTGCTGGGAATGGATCCCAGGCATTGGTACGTTTTAAAAGCTTCCAAGGTGAGTCTAATGAATAGCCATGGTTGAGAACCAATGTTATAGATGTACATGAATAGTTCTGCGAGAGGATAGGTGAAGGGCATGGAGAATAGAAAGAGGAATAGTGACACAGATGAGTTGAACTCAAACAAATGTATGAATACTCACTTGGTATATATTAGTAACAAAGAAAATCTACACAAAGAAATATTTGCTGAAATGAAGAAAAGTATTACAATTGGCTTCCTAGAACTTTTTGTTTAAAAAATCCCAAACTCATTAAAAATTACAAAACAGAATGAAAGATGGGAATAAAACTATAAGAATTTTGATTTTGGAAAATTTGGACCTGAGTAGCATCCAAATAAATAAAATAATCCAGTATGTGATAGAGCTTTTCATACTATAAACATGAGATTTTTCTAGGGGAATGAAAACGCTAATTACCAATATATTTTATTTAAAGACCAGATGTTTGTAACCTATGTCTTCACTGATCACATCAAATATCTATGTGTTCCTGGAGGCAGTGGTTTATCTATGACACTATTTGAAAGCTTGTGGAGTTTTTCTTCAAAATATGAATGAATTCTTTACGTCCAGCATTATTTTAGAGAAAGATAAAAATTACCACACTTGCCTTGCCTGTTTTGATCATTTCTAATTTCAACAGGAACTTCAATTCAGCCAAAATTTTCACTGTGCAGGTCTGTGACCTGAAAGCATAGCTCTTTCATTAAGATTAAAAGACTCCTCATGAAGACCAAGAACCTTTGTAAAAAAATAAAAATAAAAAAAGAAGAAGAAAAAAAAAGCCAATGAAGGACAGATTATTAATTCCCTTTTATCTGCCAGTTCATTTGGAATGGACTCTGAATAACTCCCAATGTCTGTCACATGCCTGCCTTGAATATGTATCCTGGTTTGTCCGCCTAACCCCATCTGTTCCAGATGACCATAATCAGTATTTACTACCTCACAATTTCAAGTGGAAGAGGGAAAAATAATCTTTTGGAAAAGTCATAAGAAAAGCAAACTAAAATTTTACCAATAGAAATTAGTATTAAGTCTGTACTAGATTTTTTTGGGAAATTTCGGAACGAAAATGAACCAATGATACAAATGAGTTAAGCAAATCAGCCTTAACTTTTATGAGATCAGTGGGTAACTAATCGCATGGCAAAAAACTCTGAGGAACATTTTCCTTCCTATCGTAAGGAGAAATAAAAAAAATGTTTCCTCATTCTCTATTATAAGTAGGAGAGTCTTCAATAAAGGGAAATATTGCATCAGGGAACTCTCTGTTGTTTAAGGTGATGCCAGCATTCAATAAACCAGACATGAGAGAACTGGATGCGAAGCTTTTAAAACGTATTCTTCTGATGGAATCACTAACCATTCTTTAATTTGGAGGCAAGAAAACAAATAAACATTTTTTTTGTTAGTAGTGCAGAGCTGAGACATGTAAACTGTTGAAGAGTTTCGCAATGCTTCCCTTTTTATACTCTCTCCCGTAAGATGAGCAGTTACAAAAACATTTATTTGAAAACACTTTACTTTCATGCTTAAGACTGAAAGTTCTTTGCTTTTATGAAAGGGAATGAGTGATTCAAATCAATTTAGTAAAAGTAATAAGACTGGATCCATAATTTGCTTTAGAAAGCCAATAATTTTTTCCTCCTTTGAAACTTTCTCTGACTCTAGTCTGATCTCTTAGAAATCTGGCAGGGTATTTAGTCTAAGATCATGTCATAAGTGTTAAGTAGAAATAACTTTCTTTTTAAATTATGTGCTTTTTATAAATACTTTTTTGAAATTTTTCCAATTTTTCTAATATGTTTATTGGAAAATGTAGAAAAGTTCAAAAAAAGAGATTGCAATCACCCATAATTTTTAACAATGCAGTTACTGGGGGGTATATGGGTGTGAGCAGTCTTTTCTAGTATGTTTTTCTGCTTATGACCTATGTTTTTATTTTTTTCTGTTTTAAATTCAAAAATTCCAAATGGCTTAAAATGATTAATTTTTCAAAATATATAGGTTTGGGAAAAAAATTGGTTTCCAGTTGTTCCTATGGAAAAGGATACAGTAATCCTATATAATAAAAGGATAATATGCAAATTTACCCTAAGGGCAGAAAGACTGCTGGTCCAGTCACTACGAGGTGCACTGACCCCCTCTTGGTTCCTTTCCCCGGCCAGCAAGCTCTGATTACCTGATGGCCACCCACAGCAGGGATGGGGTTGGTGAGTGGGCAGGAACAGCACACCTCTTGGTCCCTTCCCCTGGCCATCAGGCATCAATCACCCGATGGCGAATGGGGATCCAGGGGTGGGTGGTAGTAGGGGATGGGGCCAGCTGCTGGCAGCTAGGGAAGATGGCCCTGATCCCACACCAGGCCTAGGGACCTTACCTGCACATGAATTTCATGCTCCAGGCCTCTAGTTAATAAATAATAATATAAGAACAAACTGTGTTTTGTGTACTCACAAATGTAAAATACTTTCGCCCCACTCTGTATAAATACTCTACCTTTAAAAATATTTGTGTTTGTTCATAAAAATATTAGGTTATAGCTACAATTCATGTCCCATTCACTTTCAAATAAGTTTTCTTTCCTTTTAAAAAAAACAATAACACTTTATAGCAACAAAAATAAGTGTTACACAGGACCCATAGAAATAAGATAAGTATAAATAAAATCCTGCCATTCCTCTTTTCTTTTGAACTGTGTCCAGGAGCAGACAATATGTCATTTTTACAGATATGGGAATTTAAATCTGTGTGTAGATTACAATTTAATTCCCTGGGCATTTATTCTTTTCTTTCTGTGAACCACTTCTTCCTCAGCAACTCTTAGCTCTCAGTTCAGTTCATATTGAAGTAAATGAACTGCTAGGTCTGAAAATACTGTGTACTAGGTTGATCTTCTCCATGTCCACTTCCTTGCATGCAGCTCCCTGTTCACATCAGTCTTAAAGAATAAGTGGGCTTTCTATTGTACATCTAAAACTTGGAGTATGGAGAGAATAAATTGTCTTAATGAAATAGTCATGTCAAGACAAGCATACTGTACAAACTAAATGATGAGGCTTTCAAAGCACTGAACTAAATGTGATACAAAGAAATGGAAGGATTTTTGCTGAGTTGCATAGGATCCTAAATGAATTTGTAATGCAGCTTTTCTTCCTTCATTCTCATTTTAAATATACAAGTAAAATGTGCTTGTAATGCACAAATTCAAAGAATAAAGAAGCATATAAAGTGGAAAGCCTTTTCATTTTTTTTCTCCCCAGAATAAGCCAATTTGAACAGTTTAATGTCTTTCTCTGTGCATCCAACTATTTGAGTTTTCAGTGGTTATGACTCTTTATTTTCAAGATTTTAAAATTGATTTTTAGAGAGAAATGAAGGGAGAGAGAGAGAAAAAAAAACATCAATGTGAGAGTGAAATACCAATCAGCTGCCTCCTGCACATCCCCTACCAGGACTCTAGCCATAACCTGGGCATGTGCCCTGACTGGGAATTGAACAGGCAATCTTGTCGTACATAGGATTACATCCAACCAACTGAGCTACAGTGGTTTTCAGTGGTTATGACTCTTAGTCTACAAAGTTGGGTCATGGGAATGTGATGTTTTTAACTTTTCTATAATTTCAGTTTAATTTTTCTGGCTCCCATTCTGAGACAAGGCAGAAACTTTCATCTCAGACAATTAAGAAATGCCATTCTCTATATGAATTAAATCCTGATGTGAACACTTACTGACTTTGTGACCTTAGTCAAATTACCTCTCTCTCCATGCCTTAGATTCCTCATTGTAGCATGGAAATATTTATTAGCTTATAGGGTTCTGAAAACATGATGCTTTGTGCTAGTATACACCAAAAATTTTATAATGATACTGGCCACATAATGAGGGCTCAATAATATTAGCTAGTGTTTATGTAAAATACATGAACAAGTATATTTTTCACTAAAAAATGTGTTTAACAACTTCCCATTTCAATACATGTAGGTTTAGCTTTTTTCTAAAAGCTATGTAGGATTTTATTTACTGAATGTAACATAATCATCTAACAAATATAAACAATATTGATGATGGGTTACACTTTCTAACTTTTGCCATAACCAACTGTGTTTATAATGTACACTCTTATATCTCTTAAAATTTGTATATTTCTTTTGAATAAATTCTTAAAAGTGGAATTTCTTAGTTGAGATTATTAAATGTTAAGAAGCTGCCATATTATTCTCCAAAACAATGGTACCAATGTGCATAAAATGCATAACTGTCACATATTCTTGAGAACAGGTTTTTTGGCAGCATCTCTGTGTTAAGATCAGGCATGGCTCATGAGGTCCAGACAGTTCCCCATTAATAGAATCATCAAAACACTTCAAAGTCAACATATGAAGTCATCACTCATCCCGTTACCCTCAAATTTCTCTCAAGGATTCCTTTTATTTATAAAAGTCGCCACCATTCATCTAGATGTTCAACTGAGACACTAGAAATTCTTGATTACTCTTCTTCCCTTGCTTCCACTTTCAAATAAAGGAAAAAATCAGTTCTGTCAATTCTAGCTTCTTATTTATCAGGAAGCCATTCATTTTAATAATGAATGATGTCTTAAGATAAAGCTAATCATAGAATCACCATCTTGTAAATGTCTACCGGCAAATCCCTTAATCAGGCTGGCTCTCATCCAATCCATTTTCTCACCTTGTTGGTGTAACATTTGTAAAAGGCAAATACGTACAATCTAGTGACTTCATAATTTTAAACATTTCTTAAACCTATTGCCTGGAGAATGAAGTCCAAGTTGCTTATTATATTCATATGTACTCTGGCCCAGTTTTTATCTCCGACTGCCTCTCACACCACCTTCTGCAGTGAACCAAACTGAACTTAGCTTCAATTCTGCCTGAGAGCTTTCTCTAGCTCCTTGGCTAGACCATGTCTGTCTTCTAATCATCTGTCTTCTCCTGTAGATGGTGTATACTGTGAGGGAAGGAATTGAATTTGTCTAGTATCCCAGGAACTAACTTGATTAAGTATATGTTGAACAAATATGAGGGAGTGAATTGAAAGAAGTGTAAGGATCATCTGTCATAGGAATATCTCTTCTCTGCTCAAAGAGCTCAGTGTGACTGAGTTAGGTTATAAAAATGTAGGGATTGACTGTGGAATTAGAAAATATAAGCATAGAGGCATTTGTGGAAAATGTTTTGTAGGGGTTTAAAACGGCCTTTTGTCAAGTACTAAAATGTTCGTGTTTGCTTACACCTTAGGACAAGGAAAAATATACTTTTATGTGTTCTGAAACAAGAAAAGTGATCATTTTTATAAAAATAGCCAAGTTTGCAGGTTTCATCTATGGTCAGGGCATATACAAGAAGCAACCAATGATATTAATGTTCTCTCTCTCTTTCTTTCTCCCTCCCTCCTTTTCTTCCCCCTCCCCTCTCTCCCTCCTTCCCTCCCTTCTACTCTCTCACTCTAAAATCAATAAAAAACACATATCCAACCTAAAATCCAATTCAATATTAGTAATGCAATAGTGACTTTCACATTGATAACATTCTTCCATAATCTACTCAAAAACTTGTGAAGCAAGTTATGATCTGAACTGAGGCAAAATACAAAAACAAAACAACAACAAAAAATATTGCATATAGTGTGACTATTCAGAATCCTTAGAAATGAAATCTTTCCTTTTAAGACAATGACTTTAATTATAAATGAATAAAATGAATAAAAGTGTGCTAAAATACCTAGAATTTGTAGTGATGATAAATTTGGTGACAAGATGAGTGTATGAAAATAAAGCACATAATCAGTCTTAACTGTGGAATTTCAGAAGCCACTGAACTTCTCACCCTTCAGTTTAGCTTATTTGAACCATAGATTGTAGCTGATCTCTCTTGAAATAATTACATTTTAGAAAGAGGAGTTAAAATCTTGAGATTTTGGAGAAAAACTTATTAAGTATATCATCACAATTTTTCAGGAAGATAATTTGGATAATTTGACTTTACAAATAAATGTCTTAAATTCACAGAGTAAAATAAGATGTGACTGTGGTTTTAGTTCTGAAAAAAAAGTTAATCAATAGGAAGATTAGAATTTAAAAGACAGAATGTGAAATCTAATAAGCAAATTATAGAAAGAAACCCCTTTTCTGCTTAATTAAAAACTAACTATGAATAGGTAAAATGATTTGCAGACTTAATTTCTGTAAGTCAGGAATTGCATTTCTCCTTCCCCTTAAACTAGAAATATTTTAAACCATGACACAGTTATATCATCTCAACGAGTATGTGTTTAATCCTAGGAAGAATGTTGTACTCAGGTTAAACACTGAGTGACTCCCAGCATATTTTTAAAGCTCTCTATTAGCTTAGATATTTAATATCCATCATTGCAAAGGCAGCAAACAGCAGGGGGAAAGTCATCTACAAATAGGTGTTCAGAAAATTTAAAAGTATTGTTGTTTTTTGGAGTTTATTTATTTATGTAATTTTACACCCTCACCTGATTTTAGAAAGAGATGGGGGGGGGGAAGGGGAGAGAGCAAGCAAGAAATATAAGGATATAAGGCTGGGATACCAAGTTCTGGCAGCTCATCCATAGACTATGGGAACTCATTGACAGGGCTTTTGTCTGAGGATTAACATATAACATAATCAGACTTGCATTTGGAGTGATAGTGTGGAGAGAATTTAAAAAGGATAAACAGTTAGACTATTATAATAGTGATGGTAAGAGGAAATGGTGATTACTAAGTTAAAAGAGATTTTTAGGAAACTTTATAGGATTTAAATCCAAATGGCTGAGGACTTGAGAGAGACTGGGCAGGGCTGACGAGTCTTAGGTTTCTGCTTTCTGTAACTGAGTGGATGCCAAGGTCGTTGGGAAAAGGAGTACAGGACATAAACCATTTATTTTCATTGCTTTGTTAATGAAGTCAAAAAATACAGTTGTCGGTATTCAATATAAGAAGAAGTCCAGGGAAAGAAGAAACTCATTTTGTTGATTCAGTGCTTTTTTTCTCAATAAAGAATGTCTTAAATGTTAAGAGTTAATAGGGAATCTCAGAGATCACAAATTTCCCTATTTATGTTATCGATGAGAATCCAGAAGTCCAAAAATTGAATCACTCATACTGATAATGATAGAGCCAGAGATAGAAAATTAGACTTCTCCTCCCCAAGTTTTTCCATGCCAATTCACCCTGATGCAATCAGTATATATTCAACCCCAAGCACATGCTCTTAATAAATGAACAATTTTCTAACCTATAATATTAGTTATAGATTACCTTTTTAGGAATTGATTTTGCAACCCACCAGACAGAAATTTTTAAAAGTTTCTCCATTCATTTTTTCTAAGGCTTTTATGAGAATACCAGAGGCCCAGTGCATGAATTTGTGCACATTGAAAGGAAATTAATTAGAAGAAATATTTTAATATTGCTTTCTCTATAATAGAAGTGTCACCCAAATTCATGATGGACAGTGACAAATGGAAACACATGTGTACGATTGATGCCAGCAAGAGCTTTATATATAAAGATAAACTTGCTTAATTAGACCTGCTTTCTGATTTAGCTAAACTTTTTCTAACCCAGTAAAGAACCCCAACTTCTTTTTAAATAATTGTCAGCAATACAGCAGTAAATATCAACACAAAGCAGATTATTGTTGTAGATCACACAGGGAGAACAAAGGGTAAAATATTTAACTGCAGCAGTGTTTAACTATATTCTGTGCAGTGAGAAAACCTGAAGTCATTTTCACCATTTCTTACTTCTTTTCAGTTGGGTTAAATTTCTAAACTTTCTAAGTCTCTGTTTTCTGTTTAATGAAAAGAAAATAGGATTCTACTGAGTCTCCTATCTACTTACTCCAGGACTTCTTTGAGAATCAAACAAGATGAGGCACAGAAAAATGCTTCACAGACATTTTGTTAAAGTATAAAATATTTCCACCTGGCTACAAAGCAAGTCATGTTCCTGGGTTGAAGAAACTACAAGGAGGCTAGTCGCTAGGGAGAGGAAACTGGGTGTTGCTATGTGACGTCATTACCTAGTGCCCAAAGTGACTGTTTCAGGCGGGGCTGGGTTGTGGGCTGCATTTTGTGCCATGGGGTCTCAGCAGTGTCATTTGTGATTTGGTGAGCTGTCACTCCAGGGAGGGGACAGGGTCTCTGTCCCACTTGGGAGAAGCTGAATGTTGTTTTGTGGGTGCCAGGTCCACAGTGCCATTTCTCTGTAAATAGCCAGTGTGGTGTGCATCATGGCAGCTCCTATGTTGAGCATCTGCCCCCTGGTGGTCAGTGTGTCATAGCAATGGGTCAGACAATCAGATACTTAGCATATTAGCCTTTTATATATATAGACTAGAAGCCTGATGCATGAAGATTCGTGCAAGAATGGGCCTTCCTTCCCCTGGCTGCTGGCATCACCTTTGCTCCAGCCCAAGGCTGCCTTTCTGCCTTTGCTCTGTCTGGAGCCGCTGGAACGGTGTGGAATACATGCGTCATTGCCATGTCGACAATGCAAGCATCTTGCCCTTGGCCACTTGCCACCTGTGTATACAAATTACCCTGCCATCTTTGTTGAATTAATTTGCAGCCATCCTGATTGGCTGGTGGACATCATGAAGGTATGGTCAATTTGGATCTTTCTCTTTTGTTAGTTTAGACTAGAGGCCCAGTGAACAAACTTGTACACTAGGGATGTATCCCTCAGCCCAGCCTACACCCTCTCCAATCTGGGACCCATTGAGGGATGTCCAACTACCAGACATCCCTCTCACAATCCAGGACTGCTGACTCTCAACTGCTCGCCTGCCTACCAGCTTGATCACCCCCTAATAACTCCCCTGCCAGCCTGATTGAACCTAACCACTTCCCTACTAGCCTCATTGCCCCCAACTGCCCTCATTTGCTGGCCCAATTTTCCTCTCCTACTGGCCTTGTCACCCCCAATTGCCCTCTGCTGCCAACCCTGTTGCCCCCAACTGCCCTCTCCTGCCAGCCTGGTTGCCCCTAACTGAACTCCAACTGCCCTCTCCTCCTGGCATGATCACCCACAACTACCCTCCCCTGCCAGCCATCTTGTTGTGGCCATCTTGTGCAAGGCCATGAGGATCAATTTGCATATTACCTCTTTATTATATGGGATAACTTTAAAAGTAAATTGCCTTATCTTTACTATTAAAAAAATCATTAATCAATGTGGTGATTTGCACTCAGATCAGTTACTAGTTTAATCTGCCTAAAATTGCTGTGTACAGTAGTCAGTAAAAATATTTCTAGAATATTATCTGATTCTCTATAGTCTTCCCAAATACATCTCTTGGAAACCACTTATTTAGGGGTATAACTACAATAAAAATAAAAGAAAAAGAAGTGAAATTATCAAATATTTTTATACCATCCATAATAATAAAATATTAGAAAAAAAACTTGAGTGGGTGGATAAACAAACTATTCTGCATCACTAGAATAGAACACTATATACTTATTTTAATTAGTATGTGGATTATGATAGGGATGTATACAGAAATGCCCAAAAGAATATATGAAATTAAATGTAAACAGAAGACCTCAATCTAAACATATTGGTGAATGTTTCTGAAAGAATAACATGTTTATTTTGAATGGGACAAATAGATACCGACAGAGTTCTATATTTTTAGGATATTTTTTAATTCCTTTTTATCTAGTTGTAGAATAAGAGAAATTATTTTGTAAAAGCCTTTTGATACTTCCAGCACATATGGGAAACTATAAACTAACTAACAGGAAACCAACTACAAACATCTGGAAAAAGTGGCTGCAATGTGTTATTCTTTCACGTTATTTTTAAACAACTGTTTAAGCTGGAAATATAAGGAGCTATAGAACTGAAGTTAGTAAGCAAGTCATGAAACTATGGTGACCCTGAAGGATATATGCACACAGAAAGAGTGGTTTGTAAGGTCTTGTGGGAAGATGAGCAAAAAGTTATTTCCTTTTTCTCCTCTGATACCAGCGCCTGGCTGTGGCATTTAGAGGACAGGCATCATCACATGCATCCACTGACTATCTTGCTGACTACCTCTAGCTTTCACATTCCTCATTGCATTGACCATGTAGCAATCATAAATATATGTTGAGAGCAATTTACTTTGAGATAACTATCAAATTTTTTTCATTAATGTAAGCTATATTATAAAATAGAATCATATATCTTCTCTAATGAGCTTTGTCTTAAGCAAATGAGAACTTTGAAAAATTATATTTTAACTAGAGGCCTGGTACACATAATTTGTGCACTAGTGGAGGTTCCCTCAGACCTGCCTGCACCCTCTCCAATCTAGGACCCATTTGGGGATATCCGACTGCTGGTTTAGGCCTATTCCCCAATGGCTAAACCAGCAGTTGGACATCCCTCTCGTAATCTGGGACTGCTGGCTCCTAAGCACTCACCTGCCTGCCTGCCTAATCACTTCTAACCACTCTGCCTGTTTTCCTGATTGCCCCTAACCACCTCTGCCTGCCTGCCTGGTCACCCCCAACTGCCCTCTCCTGCCGTCGTAGTCACCCCCAATGGCCTTCCTCTGCCAGCCTGATCACCCCAATGGCCCTCTCCTGCTGGCCAGTTCACCCCCAACAGCCCTCCCCTGCTGGCCTGATCTTGCTCCAAACTGCCTTCCCCTGCCAGCCTGATCACCCCTAATTGCCTCTGCCTTGGCCCTCATGGCTTTGTCCAGAAGAAAATTGGATGTCTGGAAGATGGCCAGTCAACCCAGTCTAATTAGCATATTATCCTTTTATTAGTATAGATAGATTATATAGGATAGGATTGCTTAAATGGAGCGGGGGGGATCCTTTTTCAGCAGGAGGAGATGCTCTTAGCAGACAAAGTACATAATCCTTATCTGGACTGACAGCCAACTATATGCACTATATTGCCAAATTGGTCCTTAAAAAATTGAACCACTTTCTTACACCTTACACCAAACAATGGTTGCCCTTAAAACCCCTCTTCAACCCTCCATCTTAGATTCGGCCTTCGCAGTTCACCCAGATTAGGTTCTGAGTGGTTGGTTTCTATGCCAGTCAGCATCAAAAGCTCTGCTTCCTAGGCAGCCATTGGCTCCTCACAGTTCACCCAGATTTGGTTCTGATGGGTTGGTTTCTATGCCAATCAGCATCTCCAGGCCTATCTCTAGACCTGTCTCTGGGCCTGATCCACAGCCTCTGCAAGCAGCTGCTGATAAGGCATTCCCTCTCTCTCTCTCTCTGGTCCTTGCCAGCAGCTGTTGCAGCTTTGGATCATTCACTGCCTCTCTCTCTGGGCCTCTCTCTGGGCCTGATCTATAGTCTCCGTGGCAGCTGCTGATTAGGTCTTGCCTCTCTCTCTGTTCCAGCCTTACAAGTAGTCGTAGTGGCCACTGATCAGGCCCCATCTTTCTTTCTAGGTCTTGCTAGCAGCTGCGGCAGCTGCAAATCAGACCCTGTCTCTCTCTCTGGGCCTCCTCTCTCCAGGCTTGATCTGCAGCCTCTGAGGAAGCAGTGAGGTTGTTAGGCCTCCAGCCTGCCCTGGGCTGGAGGCTAATGACCTCTCCATGCTTGCCTTGCCCCAGTCACCTCCCTGACATCCTGCCTGTCCGCCGGCCACCAGCTTTGCTGTGATAGGAGCCTGTAAGTCGCAGGGGAGGAACTAAGAGGAGCTCCATGCACTTCCTGGTGACTGGTCATCTGTCTGCTCATTTAGGTTGTGACAGCCCCTGCCCTTTTATAATGTAGATATTTATTGGCTGTACCTACCATTACATTACTAAATAAAAGATGTTTCCTGTGTTAGTTTTTATAGTATAACTTTTAAATTTAAAATATTTGCATATCATGTTCATGAGTTTATAAAACATAATTAAGAGTTCAAACTGTGTAATAATAAGCATTTGGTTTTGAACCCTGGTTTTAACATCTATTCTAGTTGTGTGATCTAAGCCAAGTTACTTAACACACCCAGACTTCAATTTCCATATCTGTATAATGGAAAAATATTTGTTCTTCTGAAAATTGTTGTCAAGATTAGATACAATAATCCCTAAAAAGAGTTTCTCAGAATGCTAGGCCCTTATTATAGACCCAATAAGTATTAGCTACTAAAATGTGAGACTGAAGAAGGAAGAGGAGGGATAGATTTGAATTATTAGTCTTAAATCTACAGTGTAAATTATTGGTTTTATTAGAGGCTCTCCAACAAATATCAGCTTTAACACAGAAAAAAGAAAATGACTCTTAAATATATCTGTTGTTTTTCTGTGTTCTTATCGCTGGATCATAATACCCAGAACTGTAATAGTATATGTGCTGGGAACATTCATTTTTGTTTTTATCCAGATTTATTGAGGTATAATTGAAAAATTAAAATTTTATATACTCAAGGTGTGTAACTTGATGCTTTGATATATGTACTAGTATATATTGTGAAATAATCAGGCTAATTAAGTTATCATCTCAAATTTTTATCATTTTCTTTTCTTTGTTTTTGTGTGAGAACACTTAAGATCTACACTTGTAGCAAATTTCAAGCATATAATACAGTGTTAACTATAGTCACCATGCCTGCATTAGATCCCCATAAGTTACGCATCCACATAACAAACTTCATACCACTTAACATCTCTCCATATTTTTTCTTGCCTGTCTCTTGGCAACCACCATTTCATTCTCTGCTTTTGTGGTATGCTAATTTGCATGCAATACAACTGACCTATTTTAAGTGTACAAGTCAATGATTTTTAGTAAATTATAGAATTGTGCAGTCATCATCACAATTCAATTTTATGACATATCCATCACCCTAGAAAGGTATCTTATACCCATTTGCATTCAAGGGAGCATTTGCATTTTTGGAATAGTTTCTATTATTATACCTTATCTTACTCTATACTTTGATTAGGCACAAGGATCGATATGGTCCGGGTTAGAGTTGAGAAATATTTTAGATGGGAGCAATTGGGAGAGCTGGTGTGGATGTTCTTCCATCACTCCTTCCTAGAGCAGTGTGCATGAAAATACCAGTAGATAAACTATGAGAAGTAGAACTGGACAGCCCCTTAAAAGTCAACAAAGAAAATAAGGGCAATTGAATTTAAAGATAAATGGGGATATGCAATGCAGGAAGTGAAAACATATTAGGTTCTGTTTATTTGAAGGTCGTATAATAGTGCCTGGGAAAAATTTTTTAGGGCAGAGATAGGACTAAGGAAAGAATGTACATAGAAAAGATGTATTATTGGTCAAGAAACTACAGATAAGAGCTTTCAACCTAAAAAGTGGGATACTAGGAGCTACTGTGATCAGAGCCAACAGGCACATTTCCTTTGAGGGCAAAGTAAACCAAAATGAATTTCAGGCTTATTCCTCTTAGTTGGTATCACCTGTCACAGAGCTAATAAATGGCAGAACCAAGACTTGTTCAAAATTGCTTGTTCTAAAATTAACATGAAACCAATATTTTTTAAATGAGTAGTTTCAAAGACAAACATCAATTTAAGCTTAGTTCATGTAACTCATTTAATTATATGAGTGAAATCCATGGGCCGTAAACAAAACAAATACTATATTCCTTTAGTTCTTTTTTCTAATCCATATTTCTAGGGGGAAAAAAATGAAAAGGCTGCCTGGCGAAAAGCACAGAAGTCTGAGTTTGTTTGTGTTTTCCCTTCTACAATTTCCTGAAGCACATTGTTAAACCCTGTGAAGCCAGAAGGGTATATTCAAATACCAAGGGGTACATTTTCATTTATTATCCACATGGTTTTCTTCTCAGTTAGAGCTGACAGCCTGTCTATCCTTCCCTCTTGACTCAAGGGATCATTTTTTGTTTGTTTTGTTATATTTGTATTTTGTTTTTGTTTGTTTGTTTTACAAGCAGTGCTTGAGTTGGGAAAAAGTAGAGTTTGTCCCTTAGATGTTTCTCTGGAGATTTCATTCTGGCAACGGAACAGACGTGCATCATTATATGGCACTTTTTCTATGCTGGTCTCTTGCCCAGGCGTCTCCTCCTCTATCATTTCCTTCCCTTTCATCCTTGCCTATTCATCATCTCTCAGCTGTATTGGCCCATGCCTGCGTTTACTACAGGACTAGCTTGGTTGAGCAAATGGACTCCGGAGTGGAGGGAGCAATGCCCATGGGGGTGGAAAGATAAGTGGCAGAACAATTCCCAGAATTTGGGGTGTGGGCAGGGAACTAAGGAAGAATTGCTTTATTTCTTTCTCTTTGCCTGCCTCTGGCCTCCTTCAAACCTAAGCATAAGTCAAGGATTTTAATGTCTTAGAGTAAGGACAGAAGTTTCTAGGCTATTGTAATGATCCTGAGGGTAGGTGATGGTGGCTTGTACTAAAGTGTTTGCAGTGAATGTGAAAATAAGTGGTTGGGTTCTGCATGTGTTTCGAAGAAAAAGGCAGAATTTTCTGAAAAATCGGAGAAAGGGAAGGAGAGAAAGAGAAGAGACATAGACCATAGCAGATGGGCTTGCTGTGAGCTAGTTTGGGAGGAGTGTAAGAGCTGGTGGTTAAGAATGGGGAGCTGAGAAGCCCAGCTGAGGACATTGGGAGTTGGAGGTGTCAAGAGGAGAGCTTCTGTTTGTTTGATTGTTTTTGACTGTTCCCATTACCATGTATTTGTTTACTTCAGCTAGGGCAGTGGTTCTCAACCCTTTTTAATGCTGTGACTTTTTAATACAGTTCCTCATGTTGTGGTGACCCCCAATCTTAAAATTATTTTCGTTGCTACTTCATAACTGTAATTTTGCTACTGTTATGAATCAATGCAAATATCTGTGTTTTCTGATGGTCTTAGGCTCTATAGCAGTGGTTCTCAACTTGTGGGTCGTGACCCACAGGTTGAAAACTGCTAGCAAGGTCGCCTAAGACCATCGGAAAACAGATATTTACATTATGATTCATTAACAGTAGCAAAATTACAGTTATGAAGTAGCAACAAAAATAATTTTAAGATTGGGGGTCACCACAACATGAGGAACTGTATTAAAAGGTCACAGCATTAATAAAGGTTGAGAACCACTGAGCTAGAGACTTACGAACATTTGCAAATATAAAAGTACAGTGCCAGGGTGACTCCAAAAGCTTCCTCAAAGGGTTTAGAGAGTTCCAGATATCTTCACGTGAACCTGAGTCCCCAGCACAGTACACCAAACCTGGGACAAGTGTTCAGTATCTTTACTTTGTGGAGAAGTCAGTCCTTCAGGGACATGAACAGGCCATCCTTTCCGGGCGCCTTGGTAGATACACAATCTCCATGAAGTCGACCATCTCCTGCTTGTGTTCCTTGGTCCCGTTGATCTGGTTATTGCCGGTACCCAGGCCATTCCTGATGTGCTTATTGCTGAAGAAAAACAAGACAGTCCACGGATCGTATAACTCATACATTTTGTTGAAGTCAGGTACTAATGTAGTTTCCACAAGATGAATAACTGCCAAGTGCATGTATTTGTTTACTTCAGCTAGGGCAGTGGTTCTCTGCTATGCTGTCCAGAACCTGGTCCACTTTCATGAGCTTGTGTCCCAATCGTGCCCGGACCAAATGTCGACCACTAGATCTTCTGAAAGGATGGTCTCGTCCATCTTGTGCACTTGTGGGATCAGGTACACCACGTTGGCGACTCAACTGGCTGCTCCGCTAACACAGGGCCTTCCGACTAGGGGCTGTCTCAGCGTTCAAGGGCTTTTGTTTTTAATTGGAGTTCAGGAAAATAGGTTTGGGTTAGACATATGAATTTGGGGATCATTAGCCAACTGAAGTATTTAAATCACCAGATTAAATGAGATTATTTAGGAAGGACATGTAGATTTTTTTTTAAAGGCCGAGTCCAAGTACTGAACCCTGAAGCAAGCCAATGCTAGAGGAAGGGGATGCAAGAGAACCATTGAAAAGCAACCCAAGTGGGAAGTTCACTTAGGATATACAGTCCTTGTCTAAATTGTATCCTGGTAATAATTAGAGTATATGAATGTGAATATTAACTCACTACCTGCTTTATTTTTCTTTGTATCTCCAAAATATGACACCCCCATAATGACATACACACACCGACATGTGAATATGTGTGTGTTTTAATTAAATAATATTGAAGAATTTAAATAAATAGAAAGTAAAATGTATATATTCACATATATACATTTTAATTGTTTTACCAGTGGAAAACTATTATGAATCCCATTTCAATTTTCATGATCTATGATGTGCTATATTATTTACAGCTATAAAATATTTTTTGTCCAAGCAGATATGTTGTACTTTTGCTGGTTTTGTCTGATTGATACTTAATTCAAGTGTTTGGATTCAGTTTAAATTTCAGACCACTAGAAAACAGGATTTTGCTATAATCTTTTTATTTCAATAATTAAATTGTACTCATAACTTCCCATTTAAGAAGCTATAACTGAAAATATATGACATGTATAAGAGTAAGGCACTGAATAGGTAGATGAAATTTATGTCTACTTAAACTTATTTTGTGGTGGCGGTATTTTTTTCCATACCATACTATTTCACCCTGGACACCAACATTGGCTTTTATTGTGGAAAATGAATCTTTCAGCCTCACTAGGTAAGGTGTTCATCGTTATGGGACCAAAGTGGGAGAAGGTATGCCTACTGCCTAACTTCGCTCTGACAGACCAACTTAAGCACAGGGGCAGGGTTATGCTGATGTCCCAGGAGAGTGACTGAAGAATGTATTGGAGGGGAGAAGAGGAAGTGGATGGAAGGTATATTGGGAGGGAAAAGAGGAAGAGCTGGTACAAAAAGTTAGGGAGGCAACATTGGTAATGGGAAAGGAACCGAAGCATTTTGTGCTAAATGTAAAAATGGAGTACAAAAGTAGCTTTTTAAAAGGTTTATGAAAATTAAAATCAGTTCAGGATAAGGAACAAGATTGCTTAACTTTTATCAGAATTATTGTGTAGAAGATCAAGGGTTCAGAGTGGATAAGGGTCAAAACAATGACAGCAGGTATCCCTGCCAGTACTGTCCTCTCCACCTGCATTGGGATTTCCCTTTGTTACAACCTACTGAGCAAAACCTCCTGGCATTGCCAGAAAATCTGCACTTAAAAAAAGCAAAACACATAGACCCTGTCCTCATCCTCAAGTCAATCTTATGCCTGCTAAAATTTGAGCATAGCTAACTAGGGTAGACGAAATGAACACTTGAGAAATAAATCTTGAAAATGTACATGTTCAATTCAAATAGAGAGGAGACACTAAGGGAATTTGCAGAGTAAGAAATATATAGACAGCCTTATGATACAAGACTTGCAAAATTGCAAAATATAAAAAAATATATAGAAAAAAATAATGTACAGGAGTGACTGTATGAGAGGCCAGGGATGACATCCTCAACAAGAGAACAGTTATGTAAAGAGAAAAATGGAAGAACCCATCCTTCCTTGAGAAGGCTAGCTCTTCAAACAAGAGCTAAACCGTGGGAGGCCTGTAAGTTCCCTAAGATGACATCAGAGAGCAAAGTGTAATTCCAGAGGAGCAGATCAGTGGAAAGTGATCATGGAGCAGCCACTACACACTGCCTTCTGTGTCGGGTTGGTAGTAAGTCTTTACTCTCTGCTGTCAGAACTGCTGGGCATCGAACATCATCCCCACCCCGGTGTCCCATCAATATCTTTAATCATCTTTACAAAAATAACACCTCGTTGTTTGATTTACTAGAGAGCATGGTGAATTGAACTTTGTATCAAATCTGAGTACAGATGATTTTTGTTAAGGTCCTTAGCACACTCCTGCCTACGTTTGGGAGACCAACCCGGAAAGAGACATAAATAATTGACAGTGACATCATTTCCTTTCTCCTCATCACCATTGTTATTTGTCTAGGGCTTTAATTGGCATTAAAATATCCTATATAATAAGAGAGGAATATGCTAATTATCTATTACGCCATGAGGCATAATGACTGACTCTAATGACCGGATCATGGATCTGCAGGAGGGTGGGACAGTGAACTACAAGCAGGCGGTGGAGAGCTAGAGGAGGGGGCAGGACAGCAAGCTATAAGGAGGAGATGGGGGGAGTTACAGGAGAGCGGGGCAGTGGGCAGAGAGCTACAGGTGGGTGGCAGAGAGCTACTAGTACATGGATTTGTGAGCAGGGCTACTAGTATGTGATAAGTAGGTAAGGCATGTTTTATTTTTAAGCTTCTGCTTGTGAAATTTCAAGTCACATGCCAAATTGAGAGAAAATTCTCCTAAGTGTCACAGATTAGCAATGTGTTTTCTTCATAAACCTGTGCCCTTCATTGACTTCTTGTGCTGTCATAGGAATAGTCCAAGCAAGCAAGGACATTTCTTTTCATTAGTATGCAAGAAAAAATTAAATAAGTAGCGTGATAGTCATTATATGTTTCCAAAAAATATTATTTCCCTGAAGAAATGGTTACTTTCTCCTGAAAATCATTAGTGTTTAAAAGGAAGGGGAGAATGATTCCTAGATGTGAATTTTTCTTATTGGGTTCTAATATTTCAAAATACAAAATGGAATGATGGGAATTTTAATAATGTAACTGGTAAATATAGAGAAAATATACAATAAGTAGCAAGGTATTGTGAAAAGTGCTTTGACAGTTGGATACAAAGAGATATAAGCATGCTTTGCACCAACCATGTGAATGCTACAAACATGACTTCTCTATTTTTCCTCTTTGCCCAGTGCTTTGCTATTTTCTTCCTTTCCTTGATGGAATGCCTCCTTTATCTTTCCTAATGAAACTGGCCAAAGATTTCTTCCCTCCATGGAATTTCTACCCCCATAACATAACCTGCTTGACTAATTCCTAGATGATGATTATAAAAGGCAATAATCAATTTTAGATTTTTTTATAACAAATGAAAAACCACAGGAACTAAAAGGGTAATGATAAAATAGCATAATGTAATTTTTTTGCTGAAAATGTCCTTTTTCTCTACAATAAGATTTTCCATATGCCCACTTGCCGTTAAATTATTTTCTCAGCTATTAAAATGTACTCCCTTTGTCCCAAGTGTCATGGGGGAAGATATAAGTAGCCATTATTGGCTGCTTGCTCTGTCTCAAGCACTCAGTTAGGCACTTCCCATGAATGACCACCAATCCAACCCACCTCTTATAAATAATTGGATAATTATGCCCACCTCCCTCATGAGGAAGCAGAAGGTTGCTCAAGGTCACCCAACTAGTAGGTACCAGAGGCAGGATTTATATCCAGTCTTTTCCCTCTGTACTGTGTGACCTCAAATTTATTAATAATTAATACTAATTTATTTTGGTTGTTAATATGTGACATGTGTAAACATAAAGAATGTTCCTGCCAAAACCGGTTTGGCTCAGTGAATAGAGCGTAGGCCTGTGGACTGAAAGGTCCCAGGTTTGATTCTGGACAAGGGCACGTACGTTGGTTGTGGGCACATCCCCAGTAGGAAGTGTGCAGGAGACAGCTGACCGATGTCTCTCTCATCCATGTTTCTAGCTTTCTATCTCTCTCTTCTTCTCTGTAAAAAAAATCAATAAAATATAAAAAAAAGAATGT
This sequence comes from Lasiurus cinereus, assembly GCA_011751065.1. Lineage (NCBI taxonomy): Eukaryota > Metazoa > Chordata > Mammalia > Chiroptera > Vespertilionidae > Lasiurus > Lasiurus cinereus. Next base: position 23,740,253 of record JAAGEH010000293.1, on the reverse strand, counting down.
TCCTATTATTAGGTGAGTAAGAACTAGATTTATTGTACCTAGTCTTAAAAAATACCCTGTTTATTTTACTTTTAAAGAAGAACAACTCTTCTTAGGACACTGTAAAAATCTCTTAAAATAGTTCTTATCTGTTCAGTAGGATATAATGACATATGGACTTATGTTTATGATTTGCCATCTGATATTAAGGGCTTAAATTCTTTCTGCTTTGTGTATAACTTGTCTTTCTCTTTGTTATTGTAGTACTGGCTACCAGTTTATTTACTATTCACCTGAAAACACAGCCAAAGCAAAGGAAGTTCTCAGCAACATCAATCAACTGCAACCTCTGATAGCAACCCATGCAGACCTACTGCTTAATTCTGCAAGCCAGCATTCTCCAGACAGCTTGAAGAATTCTTTAAAGATGCTTTCAGAAAAAGTAAGAGCCAAATCATTCCTACAGTGGGGAAAATGAAATACCCCAATTCACATGGGTGTTGATTTATGCATGCATTGCCTTTCATAGCATCTGGAAATGTAAAATAGACTAAGTTAAAAAGTACCTTAGCTTCAAAGTATTGCCACAGGATCAAACCAAATTGGCCTCATTCTCTTGAGCACTGATTTTTTTTTTCCTGGTAGGAAATGGAACCTGTTATTGGTTGGTATATATTTTTTCTTTTCCTTGACATCTATCATTTTCTTTGGTTTGTGGTTTATCTAAATGGATTAAATTAGATTTTGAAAACTATGTTCCTCTGGTGATCACCTTAATTATATGCATATGAAGCTGTACATTTAACTGGGAAATCACTTCATTTGAAAACAGTGCTGGGAGGTGAATTCTTATCAGTGACATGGGGTAATTTCTCTGCCTGATTCACTTTTAACATTATCTACTGGGAGAAGATTCTAAAATTTTTCAAAAATATTAGTTACTGTTTGAAATGTTAGTGGGACTTAAGCCTTAATTTTTCCAAGGGTGACTTATACCTTATATGCAGAGAGGACAGGTTGCCTGGCAAAGGTAGATACTACAATTCCATAATTAATCAGGGCAACTGAATAACACAGAGAGAACCAAGGTAGAAAACAACAAATTGCAGTTTGATTTTAAATATAAAACCAGGTGTCCTGGTGTATAATTCCAATGCAATCATCCTTAACCTCTGCATTCTGAGGACACCTTGCAATTTATTATGAGATCCTTTCAGTAAATATATCCTTGAAGAAACTGACCAAAGAAAGTTCTCATGGTGTTATTCTATATAATAAAAGCCCAATATATTAAGTGTCTGACCATTCATTCAACCATTTGACCAGTTGCTATGATGCACACTGACCACCAGGGGACAGATGCTCTGATTGGTAGGTTAACATGCTGCTGGGATCTGGCCAATCAGAACTGGGTGAGACAGGCTGGACATGCCCAGGATCCCTCCTGTGGTCCCTTCCCTGGACATGCCCAGGATCCCTCCTGTGGCCAATCTCTCATGTTCCTCCCTAACTTCTAAAATATTTTTTTCTAATTAATTTCCTTCCAATGTGCATGAATCCATGTACTAGGCCTCTAGTTTTAGAATACAATAACAATGTAGTTTTTTTTGCAGCCCTAAAAAACAGATTCATAGAAACCTGGATATGATAGCTGTATATTTTTTATCAGATATGCTAATTTATAATAATAATAATAATACCTTTTACTTATTCAACATTTTAGTTTAAAGAGTACTGTATTATAATTTTCTCATAGGATATAAGTAATATCTACTTATATTAAAAATTAGCTAATATCTGTTCAGAAAGGTCAAATGAATTGTCTAATTAATTAAAAAGTAAAATAGACAAAGGCCAAGACTTCCAGTTCGAAATGCAGCTTTCCTTCTATGTCAGATCAGATGCCTCCATCATGACCAGGGAGGGGAAAACTGACCAAAATTTTATAAGTGCCGCCTTCGCCAAATCTTGTGCTAGGGGCTTTGTGACTGGTGTTATTTTACTTCATGTTGAAGTGGTGGGTACATACTGATTGTCTAGCTCAGTTCCAGAGGCAGTGTCCAGGCTGTAGCACAAGGAGGGAAAAACCAAGGAGGGAAGGAACTCTCTGATATCCTCTATGTAATATATGCATTTTGACTTTTACATTTTTAAAAATATATTTTATTGATTTTTTACAGAGAGGAAGAGAGAGGGATAGAGAGCTAGAAACACTGATGAGAGAGAAACATCAATCAGCTGCCTCTTACATACCTCCTACTGGGGATGTGCTCACAACCAAGGTACATGCCCTTGACTGGAATCAAATCTGGGACCTTTCAGTCTGCAGGCCGATGTTCCGTCCACTGAGCCAAACCAGTCAGGAATGACTTTTACATTTTTTAAATTACAAAAAAGAATTTTAGACAAACTTGTCAGCAATGCTTAAGTATTCAGATAGTCAATAAATATATCTAATAATCAATAAATATATATAGCTGGAGAAAATAAAAAGGGGGAGAGGAAAGTGTACACACAGTAAAATAATATAATTTCATTTTGGTCCAGTTCCTTTTGGAATTTCTGGGTGGAGGTGAGGCTTTTTGGATTCACATAAGCAGAAGTGTCTACAGTGATCACAGAGCAGTATTTATGTTCTTCCTATGCATGGGGCAGGGCCTTGTCATTTCATACATCATTTACAACTTGCTGCAATGATTTGGGTGGAGGGACAGAGCAGGTATTTTCTCCTCCTTTAATTCAGCATCACTCCAACTTTCCCCCCTATATTTGTTTTAATGAGTAGACATGCTTTGTCTACTAATAAATCTACCAGCCCTTAAAACCAGGAGGATCTTCTTAGGTTTACAAGCCATGCATTTTTATTTTAAGAATGTGTGGCTAGAAGTTCAAATAATTATCCAGGTTAACAGTTTTGCATAGTCTATCAAGACAATTTGTAACTTACAATTTTAAATAAAGTATGATTCATTTCTACCTAGCCATGCTGGTGGTGGTTCAGACTCCATGCCCCAAGATGGGTCTTCTGTTTTTTAATTAATTAATTAAATTTGCTACTAATGACTTAATGAACACTTTTGCAAGTTTGAATGAAAAGGGTTGTTTTATTGTTGTTGTTGTTGTTTGTTTGCTTTCCATTTCAGGGTGACTTCCTTTTTCCTAAGTTGCCTGTGCTGTGGGGGCAAGATGGCAGACTACTTATTTTTTCCACTCTAGGAAGATCTTAGAGCAGTCAAACCTTGATCCACTGTCCACGTGGGTCAGTAGTTTCAACATCAGCAAGGAAGCAGGCAGTTGGGAGAAAGATAAAATCAGCTACCTCTGTGTGTTTTTTCTAATTATGGGTTGAAATTTTCTGCTTCATTATATGCTTGGTATATTCTATTGAATAACAGGAATTTTGTATTTTACATTCTTGGTTGCTGGATTTTATTGTACTCCTTTAAATGATGTTGGATTTTTGTGTTGGTCTGAAGTTATTAGTAATCAGTAAGATCTTTTCAAGCCTGTTAGAGCAGGAGCCAGAGCAGCCTTTAACCTAGGACTAATTTATCCCCACTACTAGGGCCACACCCTTCTGAGGGCTCTACACAAGGTCCTATGTATTACAAAGCCCACTGTACTGGTGGGAGCATGAGCTGGATCCTCTACAATGGTAGGCAAACTCATTAGTCAACAGAGCAGCAAACTGCAGCTCACAAGCCCCGTGTGGCTTGGGAGCCGCAGTTTGCCGACCATTGCTCTAGCACATGCAGATCAGTACTCAGGAAAAGATGTAAAAGCACCCACTTACAGATTATCAGGACTCTTTCTGTGTGCAGTTTCCTCCTTTCTAGCACTCTTTTCTGTGAATTCTAACTAACCACTTTGGCTTTTCCAAGCTCTAATCTCTGTTTTCTCAGTTTGAGAAACTGCCTCTGGAAGTAAGCTAGTTAGAAGGATCACATAGTTTATCTCTCTATGCTGCCTATTTTCCAATGTTGTACGGAATAATTAAAGCATATCAAATTTTAAAATAAACAGGATTCTTTCTTGCCATATATATGACAACTAAAATGATAGTCACTTGTTTATTCAATTGGCTAATTCCATATTGCAGGTGGGATTAGACATAGCTTTAAATTTTTTTAAGTGACAATAAGGTCATTCCAAATAGAAGGGGACTTTGATTAATTTGCTAAGATTTCTAGCAAATGAAATCTTAAATTTAAATGAACATGTCTTATTTCTCTGCCATTGATAGTTAGGAAACCAGGAAATTTATTCCCAGGAGAAATAAATTTTAGTTCTTTTATACTTGCTGATAATTCAAATTACCTTGAAAATATATATGAGAATATGAATTAGAGAAATGTCAGTAAGGCAGAAAAATATTTCATTTTTCAGATAATATTTCTCTCTTTAAAATATCAAAGAAGAGAAATGGGTTGCCTTTGCTTAAGTTTATGCTTTTTTATTATATTACTGAACTGATGTTTTAAATGAATTGTTTTGCCTACCCTTATGATAACATCTAGACAACCTTTTTTTTTTTCAACTTAATGTAATGTGAGCTGAGTCAGAAAAGAAAATAGCTTATCAGAACTCCAAGGCAAGAGGCAATTCAGAGACATGGTCACATTCTTAGCTTCCCTAGTATCCTCTCAGTTGCAGTAACAACAAAAATGCAGGCGTTTAGGAATTCTGTGGACTATATTAATCTCTATAAGCTTATTTATTTGACTATCAAATATCGGGATCTATTAAGTAATGCTACTCAAGAAAATTAAGATTTGTTTCCTGGTCATGTGAATAGACTATTTTCTATTTTCTAACAGAATGCAATTCTACAGACAGGATCTTAAGAATTTCCAAGGAGTCAGATAAGTTTTTCAGTATAAACACTAAGTAAAAGATCAGCTATTATTGTGTTCTCTTAAGATTTTGTGTATTATCTTATATTACAACCCAAAATTTCTGAGTTGTAAAACTATAAGAATCTACTGTATTATCTCCCATGACTTGGTGCTAAATCAACCCAAATGAAATTTGAATAAATGAAGTGTGTGCATGCTATGGGAAGAAAATGATTGCAATGATAAGAACCATACAAGATTTCATTGCATGTGAATAGGTATTTAGCTACATGGTAATTATGTGAATGGTATAGGACTAGAGATGTAGTAGCAGGAATTCAAAGAAGGCAAGCTGTTTTGCTCTGAAAATAAATCAAAAGACTTCATTGAAATTACTAACAGAGAAATAGTCTAGCTAAGTTGAGTGGAAGTAAACACATTTTTAATATTTGCATTAACATTGATAGACTCATTTATGCTATATGGAAAATTATGTAAACAACATATTTCCCCATTTTGCTATCACTATACTGACCTGTTTGAATACTGTCAAGCCAATTTTTGCAAGTGTTGTTTTTTAATTAAAAAGGTGCTTTTTATTTTGATTTCCTAGTTTGTTATAAAAATATTTTTTCAATATTTTACTCTTATATAATCTTTTTTTTCATATTTCTTATTTAATACCCTTTAAAGTGCCTCTAGATTAAAAAAGTGTTTCAAATATTCAATAAAGTTTAGCAATAAAGATAGTTACATGGGTAATTGTGGACACAATTCTGAGAGCTGGTAGCTGTTCAGAACACTTGGGAAGTTTGAAGTTGGGAAGAAGGGGAAAGGCAAAAACCTCTAGTTGCAGTGGCTGGGAGATGGTATGGAGTAAAGGGAAAAGCTACTGAATTTGTCAGTAAACAAGATCTGTTCCATTTGTGCTGCTAATATGCAGTCACCATGCTGGTTTCTTAGTTTCCTTATCTGGTAAATGAAGAGGTCCACTTTAAAGTCCATTTCAATTCTAGAATTTCATTATGTATTGCTAAGAAGAGCTATGACATCATCTTATTAGGTCCCTGCTTTACACGTGGTTTAACTGATTTTCTTTAATTGCATGGACACAACAGGGAGACAGAGACGATTTATTAATCACCAGTTAGACATGGCAGTGTTGACTGTATGTTGAGAGAGCACCAATCAACAGGTACCCAGACTTATAGCTATAGACTTACAGCAGTCAGCATTGTAGTCAAGAGTCACATTAAATGGTAATTATATAAACTGTGATTGAAAATAATGCAATGATTTAAAGGATCCCTTCCTAAGAAGTTACAAAGGATAAATATGATAACAATATAGGTCAGTGTGTGAGTGACTTCTCCGCTCTTTGAACAGATTGTGAGCCCATGTCAATGCTAAGTGTACTATGACACAGAAAATCAATCCCTGCCCCCTCCAGTATATTACTGGGTGAAGCTATTAAACATTTCATCAGGAAATTGAAAAGTACAGCTGTGAAGTTCTTTAACACTGGGAAGCTGTCATTATTCCAGTACTCACTAGGTTATTTACCATCAGCCTGTAAAATCCTCCAAGGTAGGTTTTACAGTAACCTCGCTAACATCGAGTACCACTGAAACCATTTGGTGGAGGAGACAGTTAGGGGGTGATAATAAGGAATAAAATCCAAATGTTTTCATGAGAAGACTGCTTATGTCATTTGTACTGTTGAAATTTATAAAAAGCAAGTCACCTGCCTCTAAAAGACATATCTTTCTTTAGCCGTTAACACTGTTTAAAATGTAGACTGTCCATAATCTAATGACATTATCCTTTCAGGTCTATTTGGGATTACTTGGAAGGTAGGTGGTTTTTGAATGATTGTTCCTAGTGAAATCTATCTCCCATGAAAGGATGTGGAACTAAAAGTGAGGGGCTGAGGAGACAGCTGGTGTTTATAGGGCACATGGAATCTCTGCATTGACTTTTAGAGCAGTAGGACTCAAGGCAACATCCACAGACCAAACGATGTTCCATTGATTGGTATGAATCATTTGCTCTCAAGTGCCAACAAATCTGCAATTGACCTTTTCAAAGCTCTGCTGAGATGCCTACCATGGTATTTCTAATCCTTGTCAATTTCTTTCCAGACAGAGCTTTTTGTTCATGCTTTTAAGGATCAGCTGGTCAGAAGCGCTCTGTTAGCACTTTACACTGCCAGGCCAGGAGGCATCCTTAAAAAGCCACCCTCGCCTAAGAGTAGCACACAGGAGAGCAGTCCCCAGGATCTACCTCCACCAATGAGAAGGCAAGACTCCATACCCCATCATTCAGACTACGATGAGGAAGAGTGGGTAAGTCTCTTGCACATCACTTCCTTCCCAATATTCAGTCCTGGGAAATTAAGTCAGCATAATAAGAAATCTCTGCTTTTTATCCAAATAAGATAGAAAGCAGTCATGATACAGATTGTGAGTGAATCAGTCTCATTTTTATTTCAGGGCAAATTATAAATGGCAGTATTATTCCTACATCACATTAATTGGACATAAAAATGTATTTTGTGTCAAATAAATAATATATATACAACCAAGAATATGTCATCAAAGCAAAGATGTCACAACTGCTAGATTCTATACCTTTCCTTATTTATTACCAACGTAATATAAACCATTACAAATGTGCTTTAGGAAAAGAGTCTGCAATTATCTATGATGCACTACTCAGATGCAACAAGTATTTTCATTGTTGTAACCCAGTGTTTTAGTTCCAGACATAGGTTAGAATTTATTGGCATTTAAATGGCAGTGAACATAAACATCTCTTAAATCCCTCTCTTCATGGTTTTATGATTAAAAAGATGTTCCTCTAGGTGTTCTAAAATTAGCAGAAGGATGGCCACATAAAGCATCTGAAAAAAATAAAGCCAAGTGCCCTGGCCAGTGTGGCTCAGTTGTTTGAGTATCGTCCCATGCACCAGAGGGTCACTGGTTCAATTCCTGGGCAGGACACATACCCTGGTTTCTGGCTCTATCCCCAGTAGGGGACATGGAGGAGGCAGTTGATCAATGTTTCTGTCTTACAGTGATGTTTCTCTTCCCCAAACATCCTTCTCTAAAAAAATCAATAGAAACATTATTTTTTAAAAAAGTTAAAGACAAGTAAACAAAAGAAGCCAGTGTGGATGGGAACTCTAGTTGGGCAGATAAGACAGAAGAAACATGAAGGTGCGGGGTGAGGGAGACCGGTGTGTTATTCCTGAATCAATACCTATTAATTTTATAAGACCGCTCCAAATTATATGCCTACATGGAAGGAAATTTTTTGCTGTAGCATATGTTTAACCAAGAAAAGAGTATGCCAGCTGTATTAGATGTTAAACAGTTAATAATTACTATTTCTGCTACCCAAGATTTAAAAGTGTTCTGGGAGTAAATTATTGGAAAAACCAGATATCTCAAAAAATTGCTGTCTCAAGTGCTATGAAGTGATGGCTGCACTTTCTTCTGATAAAATTTCTATCACAGGAAAAACAGAGCTAGGTTCCAAGAGGTAAATGCTGAATAAGTATTTGTTGTTGCTGATTAAGATTGCATTCCTCCCACGGAAGCATTTTCAAAAAGAGCAAATCTAATATTTCTGCTTTTTACCTCACCTTTTCCTTCAATTTATTGAGAGCTCCAAGGCACTCTGCCCTCATAACCTCTCTGAAGTTCGATTTTCTCAACTGCAAGGACCTATTTGGCTTAGGGTGGTCATGAGATAAACGATTTACCTGTGTGATAGTGCTCCATTACCTGGAAAGGCCCAGGCCAAGGCATTGGATGACTGTAGAATTTTTTCTATATTTTCTTTCTTAGGATATTTAATTTAAAGAATCTGATTATGAGGATTAGTACTATTTCTTATGCCAAAAGAGAAAACTGTATATTATAAACTACTCTATCAAAAAATGCATATATGAATTTTAAGAATTTGGGTAGAAAAGAACATAAGTTTTTCATAAATAATTGCCATTTTATATAAACTCAAGTGAGTATTTTGGAATTTGGGGTATCTTTGGTTTTTATAATTTTTAGCTTACTGTGTTATGCTAATCCTCCCTTCTATCTAATCTTCCTCTTGCTATACAAAATGTCCCTCTTCTGCATCCCTCCTTATTTCCTTTACTTTACATAATTTTGGGGAATTTCTAAATCATAGCTGTTCCAAATTGGAAGGTAACTATTAGGTCTTCAGAGTCTAGTGGTAGATAAAAACATGTTAACAAATTATGGCAAAAGATTATGAAACAGATGGTAGAAGGTGGGCTTCATTAATGTGACTTCAACTCAACATTTGATACGCAGAACCTTCTTATGACAGGCGAAGATGGAAGGGAGTGGTAAACATATGGTCAGGTGAGCAGGTGTCCAGTGAACCATTCAGTTCAGTGGGGTCACTGAGCAGCTGTTCTAAAGGCAGTGAAAAAAAAGAGCTTTTCCAGGCCTTCTCCTTGGCTTATAGTTGGTCATCTGCATATCCTCATGATGTTCTTCTGGAGTGCTACTCTGTTTCCAAATTTCCCTTTTTATAAGGACTCTTCATCTCTGGATCCCATTGTTATTAGAAAGTATATAAAACTCTATCTAAATTTACCATAATTACAAGGGAAATATTTCCCACTCAGAGAAGTTACTTCTAGCTCTACTTCAAAATAATTCTACTCTATTTGCCAGCAATAACAGAAGTTGATTGTTAAATAGATTCTTTTTTTCTTCTTCTTTTTTAAAATTCTTTATTGATTAAGGTATTACGTATGTGTCCTTATTCCCCCATTTCCCCCCACTCCCATTCATGCCCCCACCCCCCTGTTGACTGTGTCCATTGATTAGGCTTATATGCATACATGTAAGTCCTTTGGTTAATCTCTCCCCCTTATCCCCACTGTCCCTTACCTTCCCTGAGGTTTGATGTTCTGATTGATGTTTCTCTGTCTCTGGATCTATTTCTGTTCATCAGTTTATGTTGTTCATTATATTCCACAAATGAGTGAGATCATGTGATATTTATCTTTGTCTGCCTGGCTTATTTCCCTTAGCATAATGCTCTCCATCTCCATCTATGCTGTTGCAAATGGTAAGAACTCCTTTCTTTTCACTGCAGCTTAGTGTTCCATTGTGTAGATGTACCACAGTTTTTTGTTTTGTTTTGTTTTGTTTTGTTTTTTAAATATATTTTATTGATTTTTTACAGAGAGGAAGGGAGAGAGATAGAAAGTCAGAAACATCAATGAGAGAGAGACATCGATCAGCCGCCTCCTGCACACCCCACAGTGGGGATGTGCCCGCAACCAGGATACATGCCCCCGACCGGAATCGAACCTGGGACCTTTCAGTCCGCAAGCCGACGCTCTATCCACTGAGCCAAACCAGTCTTGGCTACCACAGTTTTTTAATCCACTCATCTGCTGATTGGCACTTGGCTGTTTCCAAATCTTAGCTATGGTGAATTGTGTTGCGTATGAACATAGGGATGCATATATCTTTTTTGAATGGTGTTTCTATCTTCTTGGGATATATTCCTAGAACTGGGATCACTGGGTCAAATGGGAGTTCCATTTTTAGTTTTTTAAGGAAATTCCATAATGTTCTCCACAGTGGCTGCACCAGTCTGCATTCCCACCAGCAGTGCATGAGGGTTCCTTTTCTTCTGCATCCTCACCCAGCAATTGCCATTTGTTGATTTGTTGATGATAGCCATTCTGACAGGTGTGAGCTGCTACCGCATTGTCATTTTGATTTGCATCTCTCTAATGATTAGTGACTTTGAGCAGGTTTTCATATGTCACTTGGTCTTCCTAATGTCTTCTTTTAAAAAGTCTCTATTTAGGTCAGTTGTCCATTTTTTTTATTGGATTGTTTATCTTCTTTTTGTTAAGTTGTCTGAGTTCCTTGTAAATTGGAGATTAAACCCTCTTCATTGATATCATTGGCAAATATGTCCTCCCATGCAGTGGGCTTTCTTGTTGTCTTATTGATGGTTTCCTTTGCTGTGCAAAAGCTTTTTATTTTGATGTAGTCCCATTTGTTTATTTTCTCTTTAGTTTCCATTGCCCTAGGATCAGTATCAGTGAAGAAATTGCTTCAGCATATGTCTGAGATTCCTCTGCCTGTGGATTCCTCTACTATTTTTATGGTTTCCCATCATATGATTAAGTCCTTGATTCATTTTGGGTTTATTTTTGTGTATGGTGTATATTGGTGGTCTAGTTTCATTTTTTTGCATGTATCTATCAAATTTTTCCAACACCATTCATTGAAGAGACTGTCTTGACTCCATTGCATGTTCATGCATCCTTTGTTAAATATTAATTGAGCAAAGTGATTTGGGTCAATTTCTGGGTTCTCTTTCCTATTCCATTGATCTATATGTCTGTTCTTGTGCCAGTAGTTTTGAGAACCAGGCAGTTTTGAGAACAGTTGCTTTGTAATACAGCTTGATAACTAGTATTGAGATACCACCTACTTTGTACTTTTTTCTCAGGATTCCTGTAGCTATTTGGGGTCTTTTTTTATTTCAGATGAATTTTTGGAAAGTTCGTTCTAGGTCTATGAAATATGCCATTGGTATTTTAAGATTCTTATTGTTAACCACTTTCTATTAAAAAATTGCTTTGTCAAGACATGAAAATTCTTTTTTAAAAAAACAGAAAATAGTTTTACCAAAGCTATAACCATTTAACATTATTTCCAAAGCTTTAACTAACTTTGAAAAGTTTTATAAATTCAAAGAAAAAATAGCCAATTGAAAATACCTTTAGAGATTGTACTAGTAAATGAATTCAAAACAAGTCTGTGTACCACTTTTCTTGCTAATTAGGTATTAGAAAAGTTTCAGCACTGATTACAAGTCTAGTCAACTTCCTGAATTAATCCAATGTTTTAAATAAATTTAATTGGGTTTCTGTGATATATGAAAGTATTCTCTGATCATTTATATTGGTTTAAGTTTAGACATAAGATCACAGTAGCTCCATTTTTAAAATTATTTGTTCTATTTAATTTCCTATAGTAACTGTAGTTTTAACAATTGCCTAATATGAACAACTGCATGGAGCTTCTTACAATAAATATTTTAAAAGTGAATACATGTTAGTAAATAACTTCTGAATACTCTGCTGACACATGTAGAATCTTTCTTTTTGAGGTCATAAGAATGAATTTTCATTAATTCTAAATCAGTGTGAGCCTGCCTCTATTCAACTTGTTTTGTTAGCAAAATAGTGACATGAATCTAGATAATAATTATCTAGTCAGTATGGAAGAAATTGAAACTAAAATGATCACTGACCAAAAATATCTGTTATTTGCATAATTTTACTTATTAATTATAGAGTGCTTTGAAGGTTGATTTCCTGAAAAGTTGGTAAACAATTAAATTCCAAAGGAATATTGGATTTTATGAGAATCTGTGCAAAAAGGCTAATATAGCATTCTTCATCTTTTAGCTGGTAAAGATGACATACTGCTTATCTTCCTCTACATTTCTACAACAGATGCTTCCAACAGCTGGGATTCCAAGATTAGTTTGTCCAAAATATGAAAGCATGTCATCCAACCAAAGGATTAAGTTGACCCAGTTTTGTAGTTTCCAGTAATTATACTATTCTCTGTAACACTGTGATTTAATGTCAACATTAGTACATTGATATGTTTGAGCTGAAATATGCCTACCTTCATTTAAAAAATTGTTTTAAAAAAGAAACTTTTGAACCTTTATATTCTAATACATTCTAACAAAGAGAAGAATGAAAAATTATTATTATTTATCTCAAGCCTACTTTTTTAGCTGAACTACATTTCTGTATCAGAAATTTCAGCATTCAAATTACCTAATTAATTCCCTTCTTCATGTTGTAAATGTAAATCAAATTTAAAATTTTTGTTTCATTCTTAAGTTAGGAGAACATTTGCTATGCCTTATTAAGGTAAAATGTGTTAATGTCACATGAACACAATAGATGATCCACATTAATCCATAATAACTTTTTAATAATTTTATAGATCATAGAAACAATAGCACAGGATCACAGTAATATTTATGTCACGCATACTGATAATAAAGTCCCTTTATAACCTGAAAAAAATGTGATTTCTCCGTAACTCAGTATTTGCAAAGATTGCATTTTGGAATAAGAATTATACAAACAAGTTTCGAATATTTTTGTTATCAACTTCTCACAGTTCATTTGGTATTACACCTTTCTCTAATGATGTCTGGAACAAATATGAATGCCTAATCTTTTTTTTAAATATATTTTATTTATTTTTTACAGAGAGGAAGTGAGAAGGACAGAGAGCCAGAAACATCCATGAGAGAGAGACATCGATCAGCCGCCTCCTGCACGCCCTCTACTGGGGATGTGCACGCAACCAGGAATCGAACCCGGGACCCTTCAGTCCGCAGGCTGACACTCTATCCACTGAGCTACACTGGTCTCGGCTGAATGCCTAATCTTAACAGAACTATTAATAGAGCAGTTTATATTACCATAATTGGTAGCAATGATCACAGATAGTTTCAAAATATTACTAACTGTTGAGGACAAACATATTTTTGACAGTAAACAATCTTCAGTGATTTGTATTCTCAGCGTCTCTTGCAGGCTTCTGTCTTCATTTTAGAGTTTACCTCTAGGGAAAATCATTCAGGCCATGCATAACGCAGGTGTACCTGTGCAAATTGATTTTCAAAAGAGAATCTGTTCAGTTTTCTGACTAGCTAGAATTATGTTTTGTGAAACCATTGACCTGATCTTAATTAGAAGAAAATCAATCATTCTCAATTTTTAGAGGTGATTAATTTTTATGGACAACTAGATACCAACCTATGATTTAACTTTTCTCAAGCAACACCTTATAATTTAGTAATCAAAATGAATAAAATTTTCACTAAAATATGACCAATTATTTCCAAATTTTATGTAATAGGTAGATAGACAGATATATAGTATGTGTCTATATATGCATTCAACTCCAGAACACGTTGTATAATACAGCATTATTCTTACATCCCATGATCATTCAGTCTCATGAACACTGAATTATAACCAGTCTGTTACTTCCTTATGTTCTTGAACTTTGTAAGTTCCTAAAGGACAAAGACACTGTCATGTTCACTGTTGTATCCCTGCAGTTAACAGAACACCTGCACATGAAAAGGTGCTGGATACTCATTTGTAGAATAAATTCATAACTTTGAAATTTACCCTCAAAATACTGTTCTTGTTTACCTTTTTATTTTGAAACACAGAATATGTATACTTAATATAACTGAACTATGCCAGGCACCTCCCCCTATACTCACCCCCTCACCCCCACCCCCGCGCGCGCACGCACACACACACACACACACACACACACACACACACACTGGAATTCATGAATTATTTTAAGGATTTTGTTTCTCTCTTCCAGTCAAAGTACCCTGTTTTATCCTCTCTCCTTAGTGCATATTTTCATTTCAGAATCAACTTTGAGGTGACTATTCAAGTTCTCTTTAAATTACCACCAAACATGGAAAGTGGTAAAATTCAGGATGGACACAGAATATCAGAGATGACCAAAGCTAAGAACATGGTGAGTTAGGGCTTCCAGAAGCTTCCAGAAACACAATGGTGGCCATTTTTAACTTCTTTTGATTATCACATGGCAATTACAAAGTCCTTCTTACACAGAAATAATGTTCTATTTTCCCCAACAAATATGAGTGGAAGCAGTTATTTTCCCTTTGTCCCAGCCTTTTTATTTTTATTCCTTAAGTCACAAATAGTAGGATTGTTGGGTTTTATTAACCTTGTAATGAAGACGGGACATTGAAAGAAAAGCATCTGTTCTCCCCATCAGAAAGGGCAGAAAAAGTGAGAATTAGGCCAGTTTCTGACATGTCAACTGAATGAGTTCTATCATCTGTTTTTTTGATTGATGGGAACATTCCTGAACTTCTCCAATCCGTTTCACTCATGAGAAATGAGCTTTGAGTACTTATTTTATATTAAAGTCCACAAAAGGTGATTAAGCAAAGTTCATGACTATCCATTAAAATGCACAAATGTTCTATTAAAGAAGAGAAGCCCCAAATGAGATCTTTATGGGCATGCATATTCATGAAATGCTGCCCAATTCTAGATTTCCCACATGCATTATTACATTCACCTTCAGTCCCCTGTTTTATAGCACCTAATGCAGTGTTTCCTCCATTCACGTTCAATGTATTTTTTCAGAATGGATGGAGGATTTGCAGAATCAGCAGTTCATCCTTCAACTCAAACCAATGTTTTTAACAGAGGTATTTTATTTTTGTTAATGGAATGGTGATTTTCCTGTGATTTTATGTTGGATATCATCCTCTCCGTTGAATATTTTCCTGACTTTTATAATGCCTGGTTCAATGTCAAATATTTTGAAGTGCCTGTGAACAATAAATATGTAAATTTATATACACACTTTAAAAATGTATGATTATATTAAATCAAATGTCCTTAAACTTTAATACATTTTAATGTTAATAGTCAGACATTATTTCCTAAATATTCCAAATTTAATGAATGGTTAAAAGAAATGCTGAGGTATATATAGGCAGAATGTTAATATATCAAGATACATTAATTTTTTTAAAAAATCAATCCTGGAAATTGGTGGTATGCAGCACACTGACTGATATTGTCATATAATTCAGCTAGTTGTGCAACTATCTAATGATATACAGATAATAACCAATTACCAACTTAAAATTAAAAGCCTTAGCCAATCAGTAGAAAAAAATTTTAATTAAACAATTGCTTTATTTAACATTTTTCTTGAATTGAAAGTGTTAGCATGATGTGACATTAATTAGAGTGAACTTAGCCTGTGAATTTGACCTTAATTATAACTTTAATTTCAAGATGTGGTAATACTTAAAGTTGTATCTTACTTTCTTTTTATTCCTAAGTTGCTAGTTATTCAGTCAATCAACAGATGTTAATTAAGCACCAGTGGTATGTAGCAATGCTATAGGTACTTAGGGGAAACAAATTACTGATAACTATAAAATGGGGAATCTGATCTCAACAACCATATCATCTAATTCAAGTGAATGGCCAGCACTCATAAAACAAGCAGAGATATTGAGATTCCCTGAATAGAGGTGGTTGAGTGATACACATAAAAAATGTTGAAAAGATCCCTGGCCAGTGTGGCTCAGTTGGTTGGAGTATCATCCTATATACCAAAAGGTGGAGGGTTTGCTTCTCCATCACAGCACATTACCAAGTTCCCCGTTCTATCCTCCATGGTTCTATGCCCTGTTGGGTGCTCATGTAGGAAGCAACTGATTAATGTTTCTCTCTCTCATAAATGTTTCTCTCTTTCTCTTCTCCCTTCCTCTCTCTGAAATAATTTTTTAAAAAATAATGAACAGATTCAGAGAGAAATTATATGAAATTTAGAAAAATATATAACCATTCCTTCTTTAACCCATTCATTCATTCATTCTTGCTTTTATTTATCACCTAAGGACCTGAGGATAAGAGGATTAATGAATAATAGTAATTTCCCTCATAGAGCCCTCTGTCTATCAGATAGCAAAAATGCATTAAGCAAAGGAAGTGGTGAGACTTGAAAAAGTTAGTATTTGGGTTGATGGAAGAGAAGGAGGAAGGTATCTGAAGCAGCATGTGTCCAGGTAGAAATATAAGTTCCTCCAAGGTTGCCTTCATGTCTCCAATGATCAGCACTGAAGAGGCATGCAGCAGGTGCCCAGAAAATA
This sequence comes from Lasiurus cinereus, assembly GCA_011751065.1. Taxonomy (NCBI): domain Eukaryota; kingdom Metazoa; phylum Chordata; class Mammalia; order Chiroptera; family Vespertilionidae; genus Lasiurus; species Lasiurus cinereus. The sequence continues at coordinate 23,723,658 of JAAGEH010000293.1, read as the reverse complement.
TATGTTAAGCTGTTTAATAGAATGTTGCTAGGAGAGCAAGATGACTGACCTGGTAAAGTTTTCAGAGTAACAACAAATAAGGAGAATTTTCTAGGTTGACTCAACTAGAGAGGTGACTCTAAGCTGAGAGAAGAATGAAAATTAGCTGCAGTGCTTAGCTTGCTTTTGACCACAGGACTGATGACTTGAGCATGGTAATCAATGAAGATAAATGTGGCACTCATGTGTAGACCTGTTTGTGTGATAGCTGATATATAGGTCTGGGTCCAAACCATGGGAATGTAGAGAGATCAATACTAGAGAAACTGTGGCTGTTTATCTGAATACACTATGTGACCAGGAGCTGAATTTTGGGATAAGACCAACAATGTTGTTATTGGAAAGGAAGGTCAGGGATTTTTACATAAGTAAATAAGTGAAGTTAAACAGGAGGATTAAAAGGAGGCAAACATTGGGAAATCTCACTTAATTCTGATGGATGTTAAATGTATGCCTGTTTAGTGGTCATGGTGTGTGTGTGTGTGTGTGTGTGTGTGTGTGTGTGTGTGTGTGTGTGTTACATAGCTTGAGGCATACATGTTGCATTTTGTATCATGAAGTATTTTAAGTACAACTCCTTTCATCTAGCAGTATCTGTAAACTTTGGATCTGAGAAAAGAACTATCACGCTATTAAAATAAGACAGGTTTGCTATGTTGAGCTAAGCCAGTATAGTGCAAATTGCATTCAATCAAGGATACACTGAAGCTTCTTTTGAAAGATGGAGCTTGGCCCTGCTAATCCATATACCTGTTCTAATCAAAATCCTCAGAAATGACAGGTGGGAAATTGTGCATAGAGATATAGATATGCCAGGGCTACTTTGGACTCCCCATGCCAGGTCTGGTTTAGTTTTCACATTCTTGCTGATAAAAAAAAATTAGATCTAGAAAAGTTGATAAGTAATGCTGAACTTCTCCCTCCTCTCCCTTCCTCCCTCTCTCTCTACCTTTCTTCCAGGCCCTGTGCAATATATTGAGGACACAAGTCTCAAATAAGTCATAATCTGGTATTAGAGACAGAAGTGCATACCAAATAAATAACTTTTATGTACTATTTAGATGCCATAAAAGAAAAGGAAGCATGATCAGCAAAGTTCAGAGTTCTCTCACTATAAGCTAGATAGGATATTGTCCACAAAGGGAAAAGAATAGAATGAGTCTATTCTGGATATACTGCTGAGTGTAATAGATTATCTGATTATATACAAACTATGGTTAAGAAACTGCTCAATTTCTTATCCCCAACAAACACTCTCCTAGCTTTTGTGTCCTCTAAGCATTTAATGACTTAAATATATTTTCTACTATTTGCCATATAACCCCTTACTACATATATGGTTGTTGGTCTTGATTGATAAACTTGTTTCACTCTGTTCCTCATGCCAACAAAGATTTCTCTAATGGTTGTACTTTTCATATCAATTGAATCCTATTATGTGATATATAAGTAAAGGAAGAAGAGTAGCATATAGGTATAGATTTAAATCATCTTCTGTTCAGGCTTTTCAGAGATGTGGTTAAGATAAATTGATCCATCCCTTGTATTATTTTATATAAACATCTGTAATACTTTCAACAATAAAGATAATTTCAAAAAGAAGAAGAAGGACGGCAACATGCAACCCTGGACAGGTGGCTCAACTGGTTGGAGCATCATCCCATATATCAAAAAGGTTGTGGGTTTGAGTCCTAGTTGGAGCACATACCTAGTCTGCAAGTTCCATCTCTAGGTGGGGCACATATGATGTTTCTCCCTCTCATTCCTTTCCTCTCTCTCTAAAATAAAAAAAGCATATCCTCAGGTAAAGAATAAAAAAAGGAAGGAAGGAAGGAAGGAAGGAAGGAAGGAAGGAAGGAAGGAAG
>JAAGEH010000293.1:23644370-23715589 GCA_011751065.1 Lasiurus cinereus | reverse complement strand
ATATATATATATATATATATATAAAGTGACTTTTTTCTTTTTTTCAGGCATTTAACATATTTTAATTGAACACCTACTGTGAGTCAGGCACTATTCCAGACACTGGGGATACAACAATGAACAAAACAAATAAAACACCTGGCCTCCTAAAGTGTATCTCCTTGCATCAGAGAGACATTTAAAAAATAACATAAGAAATATCTTAATGATGACAAATACTGTGGAAAAAATATAGAGTGAAGTAAGAGGGCTTACACTGTTGTTGGAGGGCAGGGGTTGAGGTTTCACCGGTTAGTCAACATAAGTTTCATTGAGAAGTTCCTTTTTGAGCAAAGACACAGGGGATAAAGAAGTGAGCCATTTGTATATGGAGGAAAGGTTATACTGGATATAGAAGACAGTTAGTACACATGTCCTGAGGCAGATATTTGCCTACCATGATCATGATGTAACAAGGAAGCCTGTTTGATTTTAATAAAGTGAAGGAAAGGAAAAGATGAATTCAAAGAGATAACTTTGGGGAAGGATTATGTAGGTCCCTTGTATTGTTGTTGTTTTTCCTCTAGGAAAAAGAGAAGCAATTGAGAGTTTTGAGGAAAGAACTAACCTTATTTGATATAATTTTAACACCTAAGCTGTTATGTTAATATTGGACTATAGATATAAAGATATGTATAACCAACTATAGACCAGTTAGAGAGCAAATGTAATAATTATCTATAGGAGTTATCATGGTGGCTCAGACTAAGAAGATGGCAGTGGAGGTGATGAAAAGAATTTGGATCCTGTATATATTTTGAAAGTAATGCCAACAGAATTTTCTGTTGGTTTGAATGGGAGAATGAGAGGAAAGGAGGACTCAGGAACAATTAAACAATTTTTGGCATTAGCAAAACTGGAGGAGTAGGGTGACCATATACTCCTTAGGGAAGACAGGAGGAGTAGGGTGGCCATGTACTCATTAGGAAGGAACAGGTTTTGTGGTCAGGAGTAGGCACTCATTTGGAACATGTTACATTTACATGGAAATATCAAATATGCTGTTAGATGTAAGAATCTGAAATTTAGGGAAGAGGTTCAGGTTAAAGTTATAAATTTGGAAATTGCCATTGTACTTAAAGCATGAATAATATCCAACAAAGGATTAAGTTTTACAGAGAATGGGAAATGTTCTACAGATCACAACTGGAAACATCCCAATTTTATTAGCACAAAAAGAAAGTGGAAGAACCAGCAACAAAGTTGGATAAAGCATGGTCAGTAAGGTAGGAGGATACCAAGGGAGTATGACATTCTGAAATTCAGGATTAGAAAGAATTTCATAAGGAAATGATTGACATGCCTAATGCTGCTGATAGATCAAGTAAAACAAAGACTGAGAATTGACTTTGGATTTAGCAGTATGGAAGTCACTGGTGATAGTGACAAGAGTAACTTCATTAGAGTAGAAAGAGTTTACACCCAAGTAGAGTGGATTGAGCAAGAAGAAGAAAAGGAAGTGCAGACAGCATGTGTAGACAACTCTTGATGAGGTTCAGGAAGCAGAGAAATAAGATGGCAGCCGAAGAGGAGATGAGAATCAAGAGAGAGTTATTTTCAAAAGATGAGGAGGTAACAGAATGTTTGTGTGGTCATGGGAATGATCCAGTAACAAAAGAAATATTGACAATGTAGAGGAAAGGGAGAGAATTGCTTGAGTGATACTCTTAAGTAGAGGAGAGGAGATGAGATCTGGTATACAAATTGAAGTTTCTAGCTACAGGAGTTTATTTCTCTCAGAAATAGGAGAGAATGGGCAGGATAAAAGAGGTCCATGGGGGGGGGAAAGGGACATATGTAATACTTTCAACAATAATGATTAATAATAATAATAATAATAATAATAATAATAATAAAATAAATTTTTCTCAAACCAAAAAAGAAATAGGAGAGAAGGATGAGCTTAAGAAACAAATGCAGAGAGGTTGAGAGTCAGTATGTGACTTATAAATTACTCTGTTGGTTTGTTATTTTTTTTAAGATATAACCAACATTTTTGGGGTTGCTTTAAAATATTGCCTGGCCCTATCCAGTTTGGTTCAGTGGATAGAGCAGTGGTTCTCAACCTTCCTAATGTCGTGACCCTTTAATACAGTTCCCCATGTTGTGGTGACCCCCAATCATAAAATTATTTTCGTTGCTACTTCCTAACAGTAATTTTGCTACTGTTGTGAATCGTAATGTAAATATCTGTGTTTTCTGATGGTCTTAGGTGACTCCTGTGGTGGGGTCGATGGACCCCTAAAGGGGTCGCGACCCACAGGTTGAGAACTGCTGGGATAGAGTGTCAGCCTGTGGACTGAAGAGTCCAGGGTTCAATTCTGGTCAAGGGCACATGCCTGGGTTGCGGGCTTGATCCCCAGAAGGGAGTGTGTAGAAGGAAGCCGATCAAAGATTCTCTCTCAACATTGATGCTTCTATCTCTCCCTCTTTAAAATCAATAAAAAATATTATAAAAATAAAAATATTACCTGTATTATTTAATTCTTTCAATACTTATAGGAGTAATGTACACATTTAATGGGCAAATAAGTAGTGTCCTGTCATGCCCACTCTAGTGGCAGAGTCCTGAGGGTACATTTTATTAAGGCTGAAAGGCAAAATATGCCCAATGCATGTGACTGGTTGACTCTTCCAGGTCCAGCATAACCCCCCGTTCCACTGTGGTGCTATACCAAATACAGAGCTTGTTTAATTAATGGATTTAGTTCCTGGAAACTGTCTCAGCAGAATTTACTTAAAGCTTTCAACTTTGTGCTTTGAAATGAGAAATTTAACCAGGATATCAGTTGATGCATTTCCTTTGCTATTTTTCTAAGAGTAAGACTGGAAAGTTTTATGACACTGTTTTCTCAGGCTGGCAGGATTTAAACAAACAAGGTTCCTTTGACATGAGGAAAGGTTGCCTTTGTTCTTCTTATAGCAGTCTGTCTCCAGTTGAATAGTACACTCATACTTTTATACATCCGGAAGGTGCCCAGATAAGTCATTTACCTTGGGTCACAGTTCAGTGGACACAATGAGGAGTATATTTTGGATATATGTATGTCCTTTATGTGACTACCCTTGGAACCTTAAGACTGCACTGAAGTAGAGGTAAAGGAAGGCACAGCATAACTCCAGGGTTACAATAAAGCTTGTCTCCCTACATGAGACCCCTTATTTGCAGAATTGGTCTTGCATTTTAGCTTTTGGCTCTTCTGCTCATATATATTTTGTACCTTCCTCTTTCTCTCCCACCTCTACTTACCTCATCCCCTATCCCTGTTATGGCGACTGCCCACCTAGCTTTTCATTGCTGTTGTTTCCTATTTGTTTGTTTTCTTATCTCAGAGCTGAGACTCAACATTTACTTTTACTTTATTCATCCTTTTCCAAGTTCTTGAGTCATTTCAGCCCCTTTCTACTGCCCTGCTCTCCCCCTTATGGCCCTTCCATTCAGTTTATGGCACTTGTTTAAAGCATTTGGCACCATTAAACCAGGCGCCCCTCCAGACCCTTTTCCTACAAAACCTCACTTTCAGGTGCTCACTGCAGGCCATCCACTTCCCTGAACTCCCTTCACCAAGAGCATTCTAAAAGTGTTCAGCAAAAGACACAAGGAAAACATATAATCTTCTCACCAGAGATGTACTTTCTTCTCTCTTCTCAATGTGTTTTGTCACTGTCCCATCTTTTATAGCACTAACCAAACTTGCTGATATTGTAGGTATTATTTTATACCTCTTACCTTACATTCTAACCTCCTTGAGGGCAGAGGCCATGAGTTATAAGTATTAGTATCACCTATAGGACCTCATAGCTAGGAGGTCCTATATGTCTAACAAATGAGTGTATTTCTCATGGTGGCAGTGAAAAAGGGGGAGAAAAAGTGACATAAGGAAGATAGGTTAGCATTTGTTAAGAAAAGATATGTGCAGATTGATTTTTAATTATCCTGGACCAAAGCCAGGAGATGGTTGATGAAGATGTGTAAAGGGTAGGGAGACTTAGAAGAGGATATTCTAGGTATTCAGCCACAGCAGGTTCTTTCCTTCCCTTATTTTCTGGATTAACCTCATTTCTGTGCTCCTTAACCCCAGGAATATGTCCAAATACTGGAGGCCTTGTATGAGCAGGTACCATGACCAAAGTTGGCCATGTTATATTATACTCATACAAAGAAGTTTAGCTATAAGGTATCGGGAGAGGAAGCCTTAGCATTAATTGACTCCTTTAGTTATGATGTTCATGTTGTAAATTCATACCTGAAAGACATGGCCTTCTCTGAGAGGGGTACCCACTAGCATTGTTCTGTGTAGCCTGAGTTCTGGGCATTATAGAAAAGCCCTGTTGGCTATGGGTTTGGTCTCTTCTTCTCACAACTTAGAGAAATTTTATCACCCTCTTTAAAGGCCATTCTAATTGCCAGGCATCACAGTTCATCATCTTAACTCAGGTGAAACCTCAAAGCTGGATTCATTTCTAATCTCTTTTCAGAAAGATTAATGGGCATGCAATTTTTTAGCTTCTTTTTTTTTTCTATATCTGAAAAGTTGTGATAACAAAAACAACAATGGCTACAGGCTTGTTTAAAGTTAATTATTTTAAATGAGCAAAGAAGACCAAGCACCTGAGAAGATAATGGCTCAGGAATTGGAAGGAAAGCATTATGCCTTGCTCCAGTGAGTTGGTATTTGGCTCTTTTAATTTTTCTCCTGAGTACCATAAGTGCCGTTGAGTTCAGAGGACAGAGCATCCTGTGCGGGAAAGAGATGGTGTGTGGAGGAAGTGAGGGGCGCCCGCAGTTGTTCTCTGAATCCTTCGGTAAGCTTCACTTGGCTACATTATAGAAACAGTCAAAGGCTGGAAAACAAGCTCTACTTGGCCAGCTTTCAGCACACTTCACAAAGCTCAAGGAAAAGCTCAGCAAAGCCGCACACTTTTTTGTTTTCCTGAGCAAAGACTCGGCCTGCTGCTGTCAGGGTTAAGGAGTTTCAGCAAGTTTTTATACAGACACAAAAATGTGCTTTTTTGTATTTTCCTCTGTCACTGAAAATAGCCCAGTGATAGAATCAGAAAGATGGGCACCTAGATGCCAGATGGATCAATCATCTCCTGGAGAGATGTTGGTGCAGTGACAATTGTGGGGCGTGTGTATGTGTGGGCGCGCGCGCGTGTGCCCACGTGTGTAAAATCTTACTTGAAATTTGACAAAACAAAGCTCAGAAGCATGGACTTGTGCATTTTAGGATTTTCTACTTTGACTAATAGGGCAGAATGAACACCATCTTCATCCCTATTAGAATATGGCTTTATCATGAGGACAAACAATATAAACACCATGTCAGTTATGATGTATGGAGAGACAGGAAGTGACAAGTGTCAGGACTATCAACAGCTGCAGTGTTTCTCTTTCCCCCAAAAAAATAATTTTCAGGAGAGAAGTAAAGCATTTGCTATTTCTTTTTGAGGGTGATTTGGCTGCTCATTGGAGCAAAAAGGCCATTTATGACCTGACTGGGGCCTTTCTTTGGCCTGACATACCACATTGTGTTTATTTCAGAACTGGAGAGTCACATTGAGTGGATAGCAACAGGAAACAAACCCAGAGTCATTGCAATTTGCATATGCCAGTGCAGTTTTTCTTTAGCTGCTGAACTTTGTTTCTCTTCTAGGGAAAAAACACACCTATTTTTAGCTCTCATGTGCTTCTCCAAAAGAAACTGACTTCTATCGTTAAGACATTCTGCCTTGCTGAAAAACTTATAATTTTCTCATTCATAATTAATGTTTTCCTGTACTGTCATTTTCCTTAAATTTTCTAAAATATAATTATAGTAAATGGAGATACTAGAATACTGTGTACCAGACAAGTATTTAACAATGCTAACAATGCTCTTAGATTTAGAGTAACAGCCTATTTCTCTTTCTATAGTCCAGGTTTTCACTTTTATTCTAGTGGGACTAGAAATCAGATTTTTTTACTATATGATTGCAATTTATGATTAAGAATCAACTTGTCAAATAAATGTGATAATAGACTTAGAAATTACTTTAAAAATTATCCTGATGTTAATGGAGAAATCTGTGATGAATCCTCTTTTAAAGACCTTCAAAAAGAAAACCCAACAGCCATGTTTAACTTGAGCTGTCACTTGGTATCTAACAAAGGGAAAAGGTAGAACAAGTAAATTTTAGATGATATCACTAGAAAGAGAAATCTGCTCAAGTTCCATGATCAAGTTTGTGACCACTTGACGCAGGAGATCATGATTTAAGGTGCCTACACAATATACATGGTTCCGCTTGGGAACCATGTTGTGTATACAGAAGCTTAAATCAGTTGCTTGAATGGAGTGACCAAGTGGTCCTGCTTCAAGTCTGAGGAAGCAGCACCACCTGCTGCTTGAGCTTTAGTTTATGGTTGAGCATTCTTGAATAGAAACTGATCCTTACAGACCTAAGCACAAAGTGTTGGTCTATTGTTATCTTTTAAGATTTACATTGGAGTCAGCTTATTGAAATATTTGTTTTTTAATGTGTGTGTGTGTGTGTGTGTGTATGTGCTAGTCTATACATTCATACTGAGAATAATTATCAAATAAAAGAGTGGGAGACAGAATAGTTGAGAAAAGAATATAAATATGAAAAAAATATAAAGTATTTATATTTATATAATACTTTATATTATTCCTTCTTGGTGTATTTTTATTCTGAAACTAAGTGATGTTACCCATTTGCTTTTTTATGTGTAGTAATCACATAGGAATCAATAGATAACCAAGCTTGTTTAAATTGAACCATTTTTTATATTTTATCCTAGTCTGCCCAAAGTGAATCCTTTATTAAATGATTACATATTTATTAGGCTTTCATTGAATTCCCCTTTCTATAGTATTTTATTCAAGCATAATACTGATTATATAATATTTTAAATTACTCCCAAAGTTCCTAATATATTTTTCTCATAGTATTATATAAGCATTTACAAGAGCATATCTTTTTATTAAGTTGAGGTCATTAATTGCACTTCTAACCATTTTGGTTTATTTCTCTTAGTGTATTACACCACAACATAAATAACTGACAGTAGACATGAAACAATGGTGATTGTGATTTTTTTTCATTCCCTATAACTCTCCAGCTTACACTCATTTCTTTAAATCATATCTGTCATATTACATATATTGATTATAATATATATACTGATTTCAGAGAGGAAGAGAAAGAGATAAAGAGATAGAAACATCAATGATGAGAGAGAATCATTGATTGGTTGCCTCCTATACATCCCCTACTGGGGAGAGGGGGAGAGAATTGAGCCTGCAACCTGGGCATGTGCCGTTGGCCAGAATCAAACCTGCGACCCTTTAGTCCCCAGGTCGACACTCTAGCTGCTGAGCCAAACCGGCTAGGACAATTTATATTTTAATCGGATGTCACACAGCCCAGAATTTGTAATTTTTGACATTTGTTAGGGCTTTGATTTTCTAACACATTGAAAAATCATATCTATGTCACATACCAAAGTCATAATTTTATAATTGAAACACCTTCAAAATATAGGCACACAAAAAGTACAGAGCGTTCCAATTTTGTATCTTGGTTTGAAGAGCAATCTGCTCAAATTCTAAAAACTGTCAAAAATGTGATTTTCTCATGCTTTTCATTTCTTAAAATGCTTTTGTTACATATTTTTAAACATTCAATGAAAACTGATTGAATACCTGTTATATGTTAGACACTATACTAAGTTCTGGAGATTTTAAGAAATCAATCCCTTGTCCTCAGTGAGCTCCCTTTTTTTGTTAAGCATAGTGCATAGGTAGTTCTAGAACAGTGACAGAAAGTTGCTACAGACAGGAAGAGAAGTGAAACTCAACTCAAACTTTGGTAAATGGATTATGTTACTTATGCTAGTTAGGGGGAAATCCTATAAGGGAGAAATCCTGAATTGAGCCTACAGGTAAGATAAAGTGTTTGTCAGGAAGGGAAGTAGAAGAAAGGTGTTCCAAATAGAGATAAGATTTGCAGAGACACATAGGTGAAAGAGGGCAAGTTTTAGGAAACATGTTGTTCAGTTTACTGAGACTGTTCATCTGGCATTCAGAGGACATATTTCAACTGGAAATCTTCAAATCTAAGTTTTGTGATTATTTAATAATATGTATAACTTGACTGAGAAAAGAACAAATTGGTTCTATCTTGCAAAACCTTCCGTCACTTATCCCATTGTTTTTACACCCTTTTATCCCCTCCCAGAGGACTGGTATGAACAGTTATACCCCCTCATCCTTACCCTGAAGGACTGCATGGGGGAAGTGGTGAACCGAGCCAAGCAATCTCTGACCTTCGTGCTCCTTCAGGAACTGGCCTACAGCTTGCCCCAGTGTCTGATGCTGACTCTAAGAAGGGACATCGTCTTCAGCCAAGCAGTAGGTTCCCTTGTGTTGTGATCACAGCTCTGTGCTGGATTGTTCGGTGCTATCATTGGTGAAGACAGGGATCTCCTCTAAGCAGTTTTATTTTTAAAGAGATTCTTTCCTGGTAGTTTTGGTACCCAGTTTTTCTTATTCATAACTAGAGGCCTGGGCCCCTCCGCCTGGCCTTTGCCCTCTTGCAATCTGGGACCCCTCACAAGATGTTGGAGAGCTGGTTTCAGCCTGATCCCTGCAGGCCAGGCCAAGGGACCCAACTGGTGCATGAATCCATGCACTGGGCCTCTAGTATGCATATAAGAGCTTTTGTTAATCTCTTCCTGCCCTCCCCCTCCCTTCTTCCCTCTGAGATTCATCAGTCTTTTCCATGTTTCCATGCCTGTGCATTGAGCCACCTGGTGGTCATTGCACATCATAGCTACCAACCGGTCAGTCACTTAGGCTTTTATACACACGCACACACACACATACATACATATGAAACAAAAAGTACATAGAAATAGTTTATAAGACCTGAGGGTTTATTTCTGCAGAGGTAGCCAAGTCTCTGAAAGGTAGCTATAGAAATTTCAGAGCAGAGAGTCTGTGAAGGGAAGGATCACCCGTCATATTGTGCCTTGGGGGTCTCTGTACAGGGCGCAGTGGAAGGAAAGGGATAGTTGCCTTGCACTGCAGGTGGCCAACTAGGACTGGCAAAGGAGCGTGCTTGCAACCCACTATTTATACAACTCCTTCATGGATTCCAGGATGGGGCCTCATTATGTTCTCTTCTTTTGTTTATAAAATAAATTGGCCAGCAGGAAGGCTTGAACAGGAGATTTAACAGGAGCACTTCCTTTGCCTACACCCAACCAGATCCCATGACACCAAGGCCGGCTTCCATCACAGTGACTGTGCGGGGGACCTTCCTTCTCCCCACCTGCCTCCATCCCATGAGTTTTATAGACAGCCACAGGGAGAGAGAAAGACAGAAGGATTCTCTTTTTAAACATTTAAGACCAATGGAATATTTTAACGAAACTTCCCCTGTCATGGATGCTCCAGTGACAAATGGAGATATGTGTTCTGACTTATATATAAATTTCTTCATTGAGTATTTTCAATGATTCTCTGAAACAAGTAGTGTTCTATTCTGTATGTGCAAGAAGTATTTTTTTAAATAATAATATCTGTATGTATTGTTTTACTGCTGGGAATGGTAGAGACAGGATTTGTAGTCATGTCAACCTGACACAGAGCCCATGCTCTTTTCTCTTTCATAATGCTGCCTGCCTCAAGTCTTACTTGATCAAAGACTGCCAACTGTTTTCAACATAGATGTGTAAATAGAGTTTTGTTATAAGTACTTGAAGTTTTTTAATTAAATCTCTGATGCCTCAGAAGTCTTCGATATTTTTAAATTAAAGTTTGCTGACCCTCAATTTCTTCAATGATTATTTTTTTTAGCTTGCTGGATTGGTCTGTGGTTTTATCATCAAATTACATACAAGTTTGCATGACCCTGGCTTCCTACAGCAGCTTCTCATGGTGGGATTGATAGTACAATATGAAGGACTGCTAAGTACATACAGTGAGTATGGATAGTCGGAACCTATAAAAGTCATACTCCTGTTCATAGGATATTTGGTCCTTGGATTCCTCAGTTAAACATAAAAATGAAAGTAAAACTTTATTGCATCAAGCATACCAGAAGTAATGTAACTTTTCATTCTTTGCATTCACTTTGTAACTGTACTCCCTCCCATTATATTATGAAAATAGAATTATAAATTATTTCATAGTGGAGACATAAGCAGCCATCTGGCTTTTTAATAGAAAAGGCTCTTTGCCAAAGAACTGGATTTTTAAAGTCCTAGAACAGCACTGTTCAATTTGTAGCCAGGTATGGCTATTGAGCACTTGAAATGTAACTAGTTCAAATCAATATGTACAAAACATGTATACTAGATTTAACAACTAGTTAAAAAAAAGTTTTACATTAATAATTAATTATTTTATGTTAATTATATTGATTTAGCAATTGAATTACAGTTTAGATATATTGAGTTAAAATAAAATATATTATTAAAATGAATTCAACCTTTATATTTTAATCTTTTAAATATGACTACTGAGCCCTAGCTGGGCAACTCAGTTGGCTAGAGTATCCTCCTAATATGCCAAGGTTGTGATTTGATCCCTGGTCAGGGCACATACAAGAATCAACCAATGAATGCATAAATAAGTGGAATGAAAAAATTGATGTTTTTCTCAGTCTTCCTTTCTTTTCCTCTCTCTCTGAAACTAATAAATAAAAAGTTAATAAAAAAAACTTCCTATCAGAAAATAGAAAATTATATATGTGGCTCACATTCTATTTCTGTCGGGCAGTGCTGATTAGAATGGTACTTGATTACCTCCTTCTTAGGCTTTATTTGCCAATGTATTAGATATAAAACTAGCATGATCCTAGGTAAGATCTTCAAATCAGCCACCTCTATTGTTTCTAGAAATCAAATATCAGTCCTGCCAGTGGAAAGAATCTGCAGGACACTTTTATTTCATAGAACAGTCAAAATATCGCTGCTGCCTCCCAGCAAATGAGTGCTTTCTTCCTTCCCTCAAAGGGCCCGTGAACTGCTGAAGTCCGTTGGCATGGCTCTTATTTCACTGCTGAAAACCTTCAGCCTCTGAGGAAAAGCAAAGGATTCAGAAACTCCTTTACTAAAATGCTAGAACAAATCCCAGCAGTGAGGTAGACTACCCAGGGACAATTTCTTCAAATAGTGTGCTTGTGCCCAGCTGGTATGGCTTAGTGACTGAGCATCAACCAATGAACCAGGAGGTCACAGTTCAATTCCCAGTCAGGGTGCAAGCCTGAGTTATAGGTTCCATCCTTAGTAGGGGGCATGCAGGAGGCAGCTGATCAATGATTCCCTCTCATCATTGATGTTTCTATTTCTCTCTTCCTCTCCCTTCCTTTCTGAAATCAATAAAAAATATGTGTGTTTTTTTAAAAAGGACACTTGTAACCAAGCTCTTTTCTCTGATTTAGGTGATGAAATTGGAATGCTGGAGGACATGGCTGTTGGTATTTCAGATTTGAAGAAAGTTGCATTTAAAATAATTGAAGCCAAATCCAATGATGTCTTGCCAGTTATAACAGGGAGACGGTAAGTGGTGCCCATTTCCCAAAGACCAAGCTTTTTAAGATATTTGAATTGACTCTTGACCAAGGTGCCAAGAAGAAGTAAGGTTTGCTCTGGAAATTGCTTTTTCTCTTTTCCTTGTTGGTGAAAAATAAATGTAGGTGAAATGACAGGGGAAGATCTTTAAAAATTCCTAGAAGTCTCCTGACTGTAAATTGTACTGTAGCAAGGTGAGTATGGCATTGTTTCTCCGTGAAATATGAAGACTACAGAATACCAGCTTTCACGCAAAGATTTTCCTCTTTATTACCATCCAGTGTTTAGCTCTGGATATTTTTACTTTTGCTACAATCATTTGGTTAATAGCATAATAATTCTTGAGATGACTTCATATTAAATTCTGTTAAAGGCAGCAACATTTTAGAAAAGATGTATTTCTATATCAGGGGCATATGCCACCATTTTTCTTAATTATTTTTGAGAATTCACTCCCAGACTGAGATTTCTGAGAATGGCTTTAAATAAATAGCTCCGAAGGTCAGCATATGATAGGCAGAATATCAGAAATAATTAAGAAAACGATGTTGTGTAGTAAAGAGCACCAACAGAAAAATTATATCCTATGGTAAATCATTTCAATCAGAAGTCCTCCAAGTTTTAACCATTTTCCTGTTAGCACTTTTCAATGCTTCCTGAGGGTATTTAAAATTTGAAAACATTTTCCGAGCACAGTGAATAAATATGAGCGTTCTATATATAGAGAGAGTCCTGCTCATGCTAGAGAGAGATCAAGAGGAGACTAAGTACAAACTGGCCATGTTTTCTTGACTTTAGTAAATGTATGATCATTTTGTGTGATGGATTACTTGAGATGGTTGAATGAAAGATGGCTACTTCTTATACATAAAGAGCACATTCTCATAAAACTATTTTATGTGCCAACTAATGCTTAATTTACCACTCATCGGAAGAAAGAGGAGTTAAATTGCTCATGCACATACCTGGAAAATAGTACCACTCTATAATACTATAAAGATTATTATCAAAAGGGAGAAACAGATATTTTTATGAGGGAAAATTTGTATGAGGGAAGCTTATCAGGCCATTTTATATAGACAGAGTACAAGATGATGTTTCTGAGGGGATTCTTCAGGCTGTATCTAAATTCAGAAGTCTACATACAAATGTGGGCTTTTAGAATGGCTAAGTGCACAGCTTGACAGATCCTCTCTTCAGAAAGCAACATTACAAATGGGCAGAATTGTCACGACGGTCCTCTTAGGAGGATGAGAGTAATGCACACACAGATTTAGAAGCATTCATTCATTGAAAACTTGTGAGCATTGGGATAAGACAGTTGGAGTCTGTGGCCTTTTTGTCAAGGTTGCTCCCAGAAACCCCAGCTCTATTTTCACAACATTACCAGCGGAAGATAGCCCACGAAAACCCGCAGTTTCATTACCAGAGGAGGGGGCTGACAATTTGGATTGGAAAGCAGAAAAAAAGTACACTCCTGAAAAGTTGTCAGAAACAGTGGTGATTTAGATGATTTTATTCACAATAGCATCAAAAAGGAATAATTACATGGGACTAAATTCAACCAAGTACTCCAAGAACTCTACACAGAACACACAAAACATTGCTTAGAGAAATTAATAAGATTCAGTAAGTGGAAAGACAGCCCATATTCACAAATTAGAATTCTCTATATTGTTTAGATGGCAATTCTCCACAAATTGAAATCTCGGTTGTATTTTTTGCAGAAATTGGCAATCTAATTCTAAATTTTACATGAAAATACAAAGAACCCATAAAAGAAGAACAAACTTGGAGGACTTACACTTTCTGTTTTTAAAACTAGCTATAAAGCTATAATAATCAAGACCATATATTACTGGCATAAATATATACATACAGATCAGTGGAACAGAATGTAGAGTCCAGTCTCCCTTTCTGTGAAGATAAATAAAGTATTACCTTTAGGGTCAGTCAGTTTCAACAAAGGTGCCAAAACAAATCAATGGAGAATCTTTTCCAAAAGTGTTGCTGCGATAATTGGTTAGCATAGGAGAAATTACACAGATTTCACAAAGAGATTCTTTGATTGTCCTGTGCTTGTGTTACAATCCCAGCAGTCTATATAATCCTGGAATCACATGGATTTTCCTAAATTCTGGGTAAAACTCTCTATATTTCTTTTTTTTCCCTTTTCACTACTTTTTATTTATTTTTTAATTTTTTTATTGTGTTACATGTATACATATCTTTCCATTGCCCCGCCCCCTCCCAAGCATACCCTAACCCCCCAGTGTCTTGTGTTCATTGGTTATGCTTAAATGCATGCATACAAGTCTTTTGGTAGATATATTTCTATATTCAATTCACACCGCATCAGATGTCAGTTTTAAAATATACAAGTAGATATTCACGGTGACCATATTTTATTAATCCTAATTTAAATTTTCAACACTAAACACTATGAGTAGTTTTTTGTTTTGTTTTTTATTTTTTAAGTGTTTATTGTTGAAAGTATTACATAGGTCTGCTTCTTTTCCCTTTTGACCCCTTCTAGCTTGCCCTACCCCTGCCCCAGGCTTTCACCACACTATTGTCTGTATCCATGGGTTATGCATATACACATACAAGTTCTTTGGTTGATCTCTTCCCACCCACTCTCTGAGATTTGACAGTCTGTTGGGAGTTTTTTTTAATGGAAATACCCAATGTCCAAAAATATGCATCTGTGATATGCTAATGTTTCAAAATGATAAGGAACTCCCAGTGGTTAGCCTTAAATAATGAAACTATTATATTTGCATCAGGCCATCACAAAGAGGGAGGTTCACCAATAATAATATTAAGTCATAATCTTTAAGAATGTTATAAACTATTTGGCTTCTTAGATTCACTATATTAAGAAATTTATCATGAATTACTTTGTTCTTGATATCGATTGAGTTTTAAAAATAACTAAATCAATAAAATAAATATTGGTTTTGGAGGTTCTTATGCACATACCACTGATATACAACAATGAACTGAAACACTCTTCCTTTGCTAAAGGAACTCGGAATAATGGAGAGAAATCAAACATGTAAACAATCTTTTATGCCAAGTAATTTAGTACAGAAGTGAATGAAATGAGTATTGCATGAACTAATATAAGAAAATAAGCAGATAGCAGCCAAAAACCTAAATCAGCACTATATTCCAACTGTTTTATTGTTTGTTTCCAATGAATCTAAAATAACATGAAAACGAGTGAAATAATCAATGCTTCCTTTTTGTCCTTCACTTGCGTCAGTGAGCATTATGTGGTGGAGGTGAAGCTTCCAGCCAGGCTGTTTGAGACTCTACCTCTGCAGATTAAAGAAGGGCAGTTACTTCATGTACATCCCGTGCTTTTTAACATAGGAATCAATGAACAGCAAACTCTTGCTGAGAGGTAAGCTTCAGCTATAAAATTGATATTCAGGTTTTCTTCCTATTGTTTTATTTCTTTTCAATTATTGTTTATATTAAATATTATTTGGTATTAGTTGCAGGTGTATAGTAGTTAGACAATCATATATTTTACAAAGTATTTGCCCTAATATTTCCAGGACCTACCTGGCACCGTACAAAGTCGTTACAATATGACTAACTATATTCCCTTTGCTGTACTTTACATCTCCATGATTATTTTGTGACTACCAATCTGTACTTCCCAATCCCTTCACCTTTTTTCTCAGTCTGCCAACCCCCTTCCCACTGGCAACCTTCAGTATGTTCTCGGTATGAGTCTGGTTGGTGTTACAGAGAGACAAGTAGGTTTTTAGTTTAAACCAGGGGTGAGGAATCTTTGGCCCATGGGCCATAGAAGGCCTGTAAAATCATTTGCTTGGGCCCAGCCAAGACATTAGTGGTGATTTCATTAAATGTTTGACCAAATAAAGAGGCAGAAGAGCACCAGTGCAGAGGGTACAGGCCTTCACAGTATGGATAGAAAACAATACTGGCGGAACTACTCCCTGGCAGGTTGGAGGGCTCTTCATGTGCCCTTGTCAGTGTGTATAAGTCTGTATGCAGCCCAGAGTCCAGTGCTGGACTCCTGGACCTCTCCTCAAGTCTCATGGGTGAAGAGGAAGATTGGAGAGATAAAAAGAGAGAAGAAAGTTATCTATATCTCAGAAATAGAGTCCTGCAGAGGTGGGGAGACTAACTTTAAGTGAATATCCATTATGTACAAGTACAAGGGCTGGTGTTTTAAACTTGATATTTCATTCAAGTTTATATTTGGTGATTTTGGAATACTAGAGGCCCAATGCACAAAATTCATGCATGGTGGGGGGTGCATTTTTTAGTCCAGCCTGCACCATTTCCAATCTGGAATCCCTCTCATAATCCAGGACTGCTGGCTCCCAACTGCTCACCTGCCTGCCTGCCTGATTTCCCCTAACCACTTCTGCCTGCCAGCCTGATCACCCCCTAACCCTAACCACACCCATGCCAGCTTAATTGATGCCTAACTGCTCCCTGCTAGCCCAATTGCCCCCAATTACCCTCCCTTATAGGCCTGGTCCCCCCAACTGCCCTCCCCTGCAGGTCTGGTTGCCCCCAACTTCCCTCCCCTGCATACCTGGTACCCCTAAACTGCCCCCTTCTGCAAGCATGGGTACCCCCAACTGCCCTCTCCTCCAGGTCTGGTTGCCCCCAACTTCCCTTCTCTGCAGGACTGGTCCCTCCTAACTGCCCTCCCCTGCTGGCCTGATTGCCCACAATTTCCCTCCCCTGCCAGCCATCTTGTGGCAGCCATCTTGTGGCCACATGAGGGCAACCATCTTTGACCACATGGGGGCAGCCATCTTGTGTGTTGGAGTGATGGTCAATTTGCATATTACCTCTTTATTATATAGGATTATTATATAGGATGTCGGTGTGTCAAAGGGGATTGATGGAATGACTCAGGGCCAGTGGTGACTGGAATGTGTTTGAAATCACCACTGTGCAATGTTGCTGAAAAAAAGGAGACTCCTGCCCTGGCCAGTGTAGCTCAGTTGGCTGAGCACTGTCCCATGTACACTGACATTGCTGTGGGTTCCATCTTCAGTAGGGATCATGCAGGAGACCCTCATCAATGTTAAGCTCTCACATCAGTATTTCTCTCTTCTCCCTTCCTCTAGCCACCTATTTAAAAAGGAGGATAAAATGTGTTCCTTTCAGGTGCTATTTTATCACTTATTATTGTATTATTTTTTCTCTTTTTAGATTTGGAGATGTTTCTTTGCAAGAAAGTATTAATCAAGAAAATTTTGAACTTCTAAAAGAATATTACTCGATATTTATGGAAAAGATGCCTCCTGATTGTAAGTCTGAGAATTATAGAAACCAACAATAATAATTGCTTGATTATAAATCTTCAGAAGAGGTTGTATATAGAGGTCAATGGAAGAAAGAAACATGTGCTGGTGATGTGAGAGCAATTTTGAGATTTCTGAACTAAATTAGCTGATTGCCAAGGTGGCATGGTCCACACCTGGCTCATTGTCCTGATTGCTCTCTTAAATGTGTCCCGCTGGTCATGCTAGGACTTTTTCAGTGACACTGGACAATGTGAAAAGTAAAAATAAGGAACTTATCATTAGAAATCTCAGTTGAGGCCAGTAAAATTTTTTTATCATTCTTAACCATGTAGAAGACTTTAGTAAAGGTTTAGGTTTTTTTTATTTTTTATTTATAAGCTACATTAGATGCATCATGCATATCCAAGAAAAAAATCAGGTAGACTACAACTTCTATAGAAGGTATAAAATGAGGTAAAATAAGGAACCAGTTTAACACATATATTTACTGCAATATTTATGTGAAAAACTGTTAAGGCATTTAAGTCTATAGAAATTAGGATTTTTTTTCGTTCTTTCCTTTTTTTTCTCTTTCTTTCTTTCTTTCTTTCTTTCTTTCTTTCTTTCCATTGATCAGTTCCACAGTTCTTTTTTCCCACAAAATTAAACACATATAATTTGAGAAATCCAAAGTCAGAGAATCAAGAATGTCTTTGGAGTTCACCCATAAGTAGTATAAATATATTGAGATATTGAGGTATTCACAATGATAAGATACTAGGTTTTAATAAAGTAAGAAATATCTTCGTATTTTTAACCATAAAAGTCTACCTGTCACTGAATCACTCATACTCTGTTCACTGGTCTCTATTCTGACACAGCTTGAGCCATCTTAGGTGGCGAAGTGTTTAGATCTTTTCATAGCACAGTGACTCTTGACTTAAAATGTCATAATGGCATAGGTATATTCATGTGTATATGTATAGTTAGAAAATTCCACCTGCAGTTTTATTTTATTTTATATAAAATATTTTTAATGCCAAAATGAAATTTAGTACAGGGAAATTCTTTGGCAGCCAGAATACTTATAAAGTTCAAATTGTTAATTACTTGAAAAGTTAATAACATAAAAAATTATTTTGCATTAGTAATTAATGGCAAAAGGGGTTTATTTGAGCCAGGTATGGAGATCCAAAGAATGTAAAAAGCATTTCCTGTAAATCTTAGCAGTCTTCATCTAAATCAAGAAGTAAATATCTGAAATTGGTGCCGGAACTGTTGACAATAGGGAGGTCTGTTTGCTTGGTCTGGGTACTGTGTGCTGTGGATTTTTCCTTCCACATCTTTGAATAGTGATATAGCTCCCAGTCAGCACACTAAACCATCAGGATCTACTTCCCTTCACATCCTACCTGGCCTCTTTGATCAACTGCAGAAACTCTGGTGGGGCAGATATGAGTGCTTCCCTCTCTTCTTGCTCTAATATTCCTGTTGGGTTGCATGATCTCAGAAACCTTTCAAGGCCCCTTTTATGCCCACCTATATCATTGAGACACCTACATTTGGAATTAGCAAATAAAATAAAGCACTTCTATAAATCACTAGCACAAATTATTCCATGTTTTAGAGTCACCATCATATTTGCTCTATGATTTGGATAGTGATTTGGTTGGATGAAAATGTGATAGTGATTTGGTTGGATGAAATGCTTCCTTCTCTACCCTTTAAATGAGGAGTAAGCAAGTATTAGTTTATCATCTCAGACCGACCTCTCTGTTGTCTCTTGTTAATGTCCATTTTTTGCATTTTTCCCAAACAAAGGAGAAGGGTATTGTCATCCAGGTCTATTGGAATGCTTTCACTAGTTGAGTCCTGTGTCAGGTCTATAAACGAGGCCTGCCTGGCCCTGTGAGTTAAGAAGGAAAAAGGGCCTTTTTGTGACCTGAATATTGTAAACTATCCTTGCCCAACATGTAATTGGTTTAGTGGCTCTGCAATATTAAAATGATTTCCTCACCCCATTTCATTACTCTGCTATTTCTAGTGTACTCACTGTCCCTTTGTAACTCAAGGATGGCTGCCATGAACTGTTCCCATGCTCAACCAAAGAGTTTTTCTTCCCCTTTGCATTTTACAGGGTCCTGAGCCTCACTCAGCTGGAACATCACAGATCACTTACATACCCCTGAAACAATTGCCCAGGTTAGAGTCAAGTTCTGACTGGCTTAGATTTAGATAGATGCACATCCCTGAACTACTCCTGATTTCAAGAGTGATGGGATTTTACCGATTGACTTCAGAATGAGAACATGATTGATCCTATGTAGATTTTATGCCTGTTATGCAGTGGAAAATGAGTGGAACTGGTGCTGAGATTCATTTCCATTTCATCTCAGACTCTGACAACTTAAAGTAATTGAAAATAAGGGGATGAAGCTATTGCCTTGGCCTCATTAATGTTACGGTTAGATCAGCTGAGAGTTCAGAATTCATTGCTCAACACCCTATCTTTGATTCAGGTCAATGTCCGATTCAGAACTCTTGTTGAAGAAGCCCTATTTGAAAAAACAAGGAAAAAGGGTGTACTTCAAAGTGCATGTATACTTGGCTGGTTTGTTCCATTGGGAGGCAGTGGGAGGCAGTCACTGGGTTTATGAATGTTCTTAATTATGATCATTGTGTGTACCTGTGTGTGTGTGTAAGAGAACGTTTTCTACTTTAGATAAATACTGAGAATCTTGGCATCCCATCCGAGGCTATGAACTGTTTTAAGAGCTATGAATGTCTTCTTCTGTTTCAGGGTTGACACAGAATTTAATGATGTAGCCTCTTTTGCCAAGACTTTTATTAATTGTTTTCCACTCCAAGTCAATGAAACTTGACAGGGTTCTTGTCCTTATTTTGCAGTTGAGAAAATAGGGACAGAGGGTTAAACAACTTGCCCAAGACCACACATCAAAGCTGGGGCAGATTGGGCACTAGAAATCACTTTCCTGAAATTTTGGCTGGGTGCTTTCTTTAAAAATAATTATGAAAGTTTCAATCAATCAAACAAAAAACAGATCATCAAATAACAAACACTAGGGAACTCGTCCTTCAGACACACAGATTTTGTAGGAAAGAAATATTTTCAGTTCAAGGAGAAGTCCTGTTTGGTTTCCATCTCTAACCTTCCTGCCTCTGAGCAAATCAATACCCTGAATTTGGTGTTTTGTATTCTCATAATCATTCTTACACCAAATGTATGTAGCCATAGAAAATATGGTACAGCTTTGCACATTTATATTATTGCTGTTTTCTTATATGAATCCTGCTATAATTTGCAATTTTTACTCAACATATTTTGTATATATTTATGATAATACATATAGCACTTATTTATTTTACCTATATATTACATTGCAGCATTACATAACAGTTTACTGTTTTCTCTTTGAAATTTAAAATACTTTAAAATATTAAACAATAAAGCAATGAATATTTTTATACTTTCACCTTTTGTATTACATTCTTCAACCTCATTTGAATAGAGAATACTCCTGTGGAGATTTGGAGATTAGTTGCTCTAAATTTGGTGTTAGAGGAATACAGGAGTGAGTATCAAAAAGCAAAATTTATCGGCTTTATTTACATTTGAGGAGACTGATTTTCAGTCTAAAACCAATACATGTTCTATGGATACCATGGTTTTCAGTGACTATATCAGGCTCTATCATTATATCTTGAAAGCTCATCTATTAATCTACAAACTAGTCATTATTTATGATACTTCTTTCAGGAACCAGATCTGTGGCCTGCAAGATTTTTGTCATGTTGAAAAACTTGGCAGCAAGTAAAGTGTTGGATTGATAGGGATGTGCTCTGAATAAGGCAAGTTTTGTCATGACAGAAATAGAAATAGTGACTTGAAAACTGTAAGCACATCAAAATGATTTCTTCTAAAAAGCATGCAATGGGCAGAGTGAATAAAATGACAAGCTACATTATGTCTGTCTATGCTAGAGCACTTTACTTATGGGCAAAGGATAGGGATAGTCATTTGGTTTATATTTAGGAGCTGTATAGTTGGTTTAAAATGGCTGATTAAAAAATTCTCCATGTCAACAATGAAACTAAATTATTTTGAAAAATCATTATGCTTTATTCTGGAATCTCAGAATTCTGAAGAAGCTAGTCCTTTTTAATAACCAAAAATTAATTGTGAAGACACTAGCACAGACTTGGGGAAAATTAATTACTGGCATAGGAGTTGGGAGACTAGGTTTTTTATTTGACTCTGCCTCTGACTATGAACCTTGTAAAAAAAATCACCTAAGTATCTTGACATGAGGATGCCTTAAATCAGTGTTTTGCAGAATTTTTATATTTACCCCATATAGTCTCTTGATTCAGACTAGCTATTCAGTAATAAAAATGGAAGGTTATATCCTTTTTTACTATGTTTTGATTGAAGCAATTATCATCATTAAGAATGTTTTTCTTGCCCTGGTCAGTGTGGCTCAGTTGGTTGGAGCTTCATTCCATACACAAAGAGGTGGTGGGTTTGATTTCCGATTGGTGTCTCTCTTCCTCTCTCGCTTCTTATCTCTCTCAAGTCAATTTTTTTTTAAAAAAGAATGTTTTTCTTAGTATAATAGTATTATTATATAACTAGCTGACATTACACACAATTATACAGAATAGGAAAACTGAGTCATGTTTCTAAGTAAAGAATAAAACTAGAGGATTAATAAGTATGATTATCCTTACTAGTCTGCTCCAAATAACATTTATTGTTATAGATTGCATTTGCAAATATATTGAGAAAAATTTTGGGAGCAGCTTAATACTGTTTCTTTTTCTTCCCCTTTTTTTCAGACATTTCACATTTTCATGAACAAAATGATTTAAAAGGATTACTAGAAAATCTCCATCAAAATATCCAAGCCAAAAAGAGGAAGAATGTAGAAATCATGTGGCTGGCTGCAACAGTAAGCACTGTCCTTCAAATCTTACTCACTGTCATCATGAGGACCAGCAAGCAATATTGGGTGTCTGCTAGATAGGGGTTAACCTTTGCACTCTGAGTTACCAGATGTCATCTTCCATCATCTAGGAGATAAAGAATTGTCATAGTGCTATCAGTAGACTAGAACACAAATTGGAAAAAGATGAACTCAATGAGAAAGAATCCTTCTCAGTGGCTTTTCTCACAAATCTTGGATATGTTTAATACTTTGAGGTTAAAAGGAAATGTCTTTAATTTTCTTGATGTTACATGTATCATGCTCTAGAGACTTATGATTTCAACAGAATGTGGTTATCAGAGTTCTGACTTACAGCCTCAGTAAGGCTCCTGGACATACTGTTCAATTAATGAGTTTGTAAATGTGTTTGTTAATTTAGATATTGGCATAGAATGAATTACTGGCAGATTGCTCTCAGGGTAATGAGCTATATAAGGTATGGTTCTTTCTCAGTTAATGGTGCCCTCAGGGTAGAAGATCTTCCTGTTTTCCCATCCCAGATTTCTACAAGAGAGAGCAAGAGAATCTTGCCTGTGGTTTGCAAGCTCTTATCTGACAACCATTTCAGGCATAGCTCGGATAAACTTACAAATTTTGCTAAATATCCAGACCATGAGGAATGGATCTTTTCATTAGGAAAGGCAAACCTTGGAGATATCTATGATGAATTCCATGGTTGTAGTTATTCTCAGCATTACTCTTGTAATTTGGAGTTGGTTAACCCAACTGCTAACATACTCTATTCATTCACTAACAATAGTATTTCAGACAGAGCCTTTCCCCCTCCCGTCAATGCTTAGATTATAATCCAATATTATTTCCTCTCTTCTGTGGAAAAAGAATGGATAATTTACCATAAGTTGAGATATAAAATAATTTACCAAGAGCAAGGCAGAGGAAAGCAGCTTTAGTTTCCCTTCATACCCACTTGGAGCCCCAGGGAAGAACATCAAAGGTAACAATATGAAACATGGCTTTCAGGCAGCTCATTTACACTGGTCCCATTAAGTACCATAGTGCATTACAGGAAGGTTGTTTTAATAGTTCTTTCCCCAGTGTGGCTGCTCTTTATATCTTCAAACACTACTATGGTTGTTAATTCTCACAAAAAGTTCACAAAGGCAGATTGTAAGTTATTTTTGTTCTTTCCCTAATAACATGGTAGATTGAAGGAAGTCTGATCATTTACCAAGGCTCTCTTGGGAACAGATACATGTCGTTATATATATATATACCCTGCAGTTATATAAATAGGAAAGTGAAAGATGCACACAAGCAAATGCAAATGTATATATTTTTTTTAGTATATGTACTTTCCCATTTGAATATATAAAAAGGTTTTCCCATTAATTCTATTCATTTATGAAATATTATTCTAAAATGCATATACTGGCCAAATGTTGCTTACTTGCAACTTCCCATTGTGTGAAAGTACCTGCCTTGATGAATACACATATGTACAGTGTCTAAAATTAGCATTCTGTGGGAATATTAACTTTATTATTAATAGCATGTCTGTAGGTTGATACTTCAGTTTCAATATCCTATAAATCAAAGCCTGTGATAACACTCTTAAAATGAAGAACTATAGAAATCCCTTTTGACATTTTCAAAAACACTTTGGCTTCTGCCTCTATGTCCTTCCCCCCTTTTATAAATCTATTGATGAAAATACTGCTTTTTATAAACTTTAACATTCTAATTGAAAAAGATAGTTATATTTTTTTCTTAACTCAATTTTTAAAAATAAAAATGAGAATCTGAAGACCAAAATATTTTTATTTAAAAAAAATGAGAATCTGAAGATCAAATGCCAATCAGATGTGTTAAATTAAGCTCATATAGTTGAAAAGTGTTGCAGAAATGCAGCCTGTCTACTCTGATGAAATAGCCCTGCTCCCTTTAAATTTTAAATTTAGAACACTTAGTATCCTTTGTAGGATGTTACAAATAATAGTGATAATATAATATTTGAAAATTCATTCTTTTAAAAAGTCATATATAGCCAAAACCAGTTTGGCTCAGTGGATAGAATGTCGGCCTGCAGACTGAAAGGTCCCAGGTTTGATTCCGGTCAAGGGCATGTATCCTGGTTGTGGACACTTCCCCAGTAGGGGGCATGCAGGAGGTGGCTGATCGATGTCTCTCTCTCATCGATGTTTCTAACTCTCTATCCCTCTCCCTTCCTCTCTGTATAAAATCAATAAAATATATTTTTAAAAAATCATATCTGATAAGTAGATAGCAAGGTTTATATTTTATTACCAGGAATATAGTCCAACCTTTGTTATTTTACATTAAAAATTTTAAATACTATTTATTTGAATAAATTAGAATTCTCTGGATGGAAAAGTATTGTATGGTGAAATCAGCTTTCGCATTTATCTAGTCACTTCTACTGTAAATAATGAGAAAGTACCAATAAGGACTGGTATCCTAGACTAAGAATCACCATTAAAATATGGTATAAAACCTTGATAAACTGTACTATTATATCCTCTTCTCAAAACAAGAACTGTCAAGGCCTCCTTGATGGCAGATAATAAAGCAGGCCTGTGTCATGTCACATTAGATTTATTTTAACTACATGTTGATGCTGAAGTTGATTGTTGGTATGTGGTATCAGGGTCTTACCAAGGGATATGGAAAAGAATGGAACGATACCCGTTAACTATGAGGTGATAAGAAATGAGATTATTGCTTCTCCTGATTTATTTCAGAATCACACACACACAAAAAGAAGGAATTACAGATAAAAACAGGATAGAATGGAAATTAAGGACTTGATTCTTAGAGTTAGGTAGACTTGCATTAGCATCCTGGCTGGACAGTGTTGTACACATGTTACTTAACCTCCCCAAACCTCAATGTCCTCACCTGTAAAATGAGAATAATTATACCTTCCTCCAGGGTTCATGTGCAGTTAATTAAATTTCAAACCTATATGAAATGTATTAGCAGGTACCTGGTACATAGTATATGTGCAATTAGCAGTGGCTATTGGGGTGAGGGAGATGTTCTTATTTTTATTAGCTGTATTGATAAGTGGTTAGTGGTTCCCACATCTGCTGTGCTGGTACCATGTAGATATTTGAAATTTCATAACATTAAAACCAAGACTAGCAAAGGTTGTTTAAAAGTAAGACAATATTCATTATTTAGGATTCAAATTAAGTGTCTGATCCCCTTCACAATTGTTGTTCCCAAGCTGTGATTTTTACGGCTATCCACTGCGGCTGGGCCCCGCTTCCAGGGAGCATTGCTGCCTCTGCTGGATATTGACTATCCTATGTGGCTTCAACAGTCCCAGGACTCACACCAAAGAACTATGTGAAGTCTATTCCACTAGCTTTTGAAACGCTCAGGTGTGGTTTTACATTCAATAGGGCAGATTGAACGCACCGACTATCACATATTAACATAAACTTAATGTGTTGAGACTAAAAGAGTTGAGGAATCCCACCCTTTAGAGTAACCAACCAAGAAACAATAAACGACTTATACATCTGTGTTACAGATTTGTCGCAAACTTAATGGTATTCGTTTCACCTGTTGTAAAAGTGCCAAAGACAGGACATCGATGTCAGTGACGCTTGAGCAGTGCTCCATCCTGAGAGATGAGCACCAGCTGCACAAGGACTTCTTCATCCGAGCACTGGACTGCATGAGAAGGTATCCATGTATCTTTCACTTTCTTTTCTTTTAAAATCATTTTAAGGTTTTTGTTGTTCTTTTGTTTGTTTGTTTTCCAAATGCATATTTTACTGGTGAAGTAACCACTTAATAACTTCACTGCATTTCCATGGCTTATCACTCATGACGTGAAAGATAATATACTTTTAAATATTCCTCAGACTCATTTTAGGCACAAGAAGAGAATATGGCTAAATTTCGATAATATGCTTGGAGGTTCTATTTCATTAACTCATTTATACCTAAGTGAACAGGCTCTGTGTTTTTTTCATATATATATATATGACACTTGAAGGGGACAGTTTCTTTGTAGCTGAATAGTTATGAGTACACACACAATAAAACGAAGTCATTATCCAAAGAAAACCTTTCCAAATTGCAACTAACAGGTGATCTTCCCATAGGTTGCAAGGTTTCCAGGTTGGTAGCTCCTTCCTAAAATTATTTTGTTATCACTCATCATTAAGATGGGATGACACTGTTACTTTAAAATGGAGCAGTCACATTGTTACTCTGCTGGCATTTAAAATGCAGTGCCTGAAGTCATGTTTCTTGATTCATTTCCACAGTAATTAAATCTAAAGTCAAAGCCATAATGGGAAGGGAAAAGTACCCCATTCACAATGTCTGTCAGCAAGGACACACATTAATTACAAAGTTAAACGAAATAGCCTCTTTGCTGCAGACACTTTCAGAAGCACAACAGGAAGCGTGGGACAGGCTCCTTGTTCCCAGGAAGGAATGCCATGTGATCTTCTGGACAAGGCTGCTTCAGATCTGCCATGTCAATAGCTTCCCCTTTTTCTTTTAACTGCTGTAGTCTTCCTGTGAGATTTGCCGCTTTCTGTGCCTATATGTTTTCCCCACTAATGAGAGGTTTTGGAAGTCCTTGATTTTACCCCATTCTATCTCTTGGCATTTCCATTGTTCAAAGGAGTTCTATCATAATTTTTTGAAAGATGTAAAAGGATGTTTTAGAGGCCTGGCATGAACATCTGAGCCAGATGAAACACATTGGGTTGACAAAAAAAAAAAAGCTTCTTTTAAAAATAATCTCTCTTTTCAGAAAAATATACCAGTACTAATGGGGGAAATTCAGAACCAGAGTATGAAACCATCAAAGGTGCATAAAAAGAATAAATGTGTCACTCTGATTGAGCAAAGGGCTGGAGGGAAGAGCAGAAACACAGGATGTTATAGACCAGAGACACCAAAGGACTACAGTGATTCAACCAACCTAAATTATCTGGAAGGGGAAATTGTTATTTCTTTAAGGTGGCAGTAATGGTTATTTTCAGCAATATTTCCCAGTGTCCAGGGAGTTTGGCAAGGGAGAGGATTTGCAAAGCTTCTCACTCTGTCATGTGGGGAGCCCACCCTCCAGTGACTTTAAAATGCGCATCAGGATCACTGTTTTGAAGGAGTTTAATTTTCATGGTTTTGAATGTATTGAAGTTTTTTTTATTTTATTTAATATCTGTGGTAATTTATTTTACCTGTGAAATATTCTAACCACCCGTCAGGCTATTTAGTCTGTTTTCATTTAGAGTTTACGAAGGTTATAATATCACTGTTTTCTGACTTTTATTTTTTCCTCATCTTATATTTTCCCATTTTATTGTGTTTAACACTGTAAAAGTTCCAAATTATTATATGTAGATGAGCAAAACATTCCTGATAAAGAGAAATGAAACTTCATCTACCTGCTTTTTCAGAAACCCCACGGCAAGAATAAGTTCCATGAGAAACGATATTTCTGTTTTCCTTTGCTCACTGCAGCAAGGCCGTACCTAGAACAATGCCTAGTGATAGTGAGTTCTCAATAAGTATACGATGAATGAGTGAACCAATGAATGAATGAAGTTTAGATTCTATATATTAGGAAGTTTTGTACAAACGTAGGCATTTGGAATTAAACACATCAAATAATCTTACAATTATGACATATTTAATAAGCAAAAGGTTCATCGGATGAAAGTAAGAGTTTTGGAGAAGTTATGATACAAAAGCAAAACAAACAGGCTACAAATGCCCTACCTTGTTGCAGTCTGGATCCATCCTTTGTACAGTGTTCAAAAGGCCATTCTCTATTTTTCTATGCATCCAGTATTTCCTTGCAGCTACATACTCCCAACATGAGCCTCTAGATACAATCTGTTTGACTGAAATGGAAGAAGAAGACCGTCTTCTTCAGATTAGAAAGTTAGCAAGATTCCTGGCTAGATCTGACTCTATAAGGAGCTCCTAATAGTTGCCTATATTGCCAGACCAAAACAAAGATTCTCAATCCTCATTGCCCATTTGAAACCCCGGGGTCTGGAGGTGAATGTCAGGTGTCCCACCACAAACTAGCCTCTGGGCTGGAGCCAGGGTAGAAATCACCGGACTAAAGTCGACCTCACTTCAACCTGATGCCCTTCAGTAACTGATTTTAATGGCTTTGTGGTAAGACTATAAGCATAGTCTCCATTCCCTTTCATTGAGTTGTGAGGAGTATGTATATTGTAAAATTCCCCTTTAATCATCTATAGCATAAATTTATAATATGGTGGCTACATAATCAGCAGATATTTTTTTCTTAAAGAAAGGGAGAATGCAGTGCCAGCATTCAATTTTCAGTTATGAACTCTCCAGTGAATGCCATCTTGTCCCAGTGCATTTGCAGAAAACATTTTTCGTAGGAATTTTAAAACATATTTGATTAATAAATTATTAGGATTGGAATTAAAATATAAAATTTGAATGGAGTGTAAAATGTCATGCTTTATCCCAAAATAATTGTGTTGGGAAATGTAATTGGCACTAAAAAGTAAATTAAAATGAACATGCCGGTTCACAGTTATTTCCCTTGCAGGAAGTCTGGCATTTTGTGTTTATACAGTGGAACATGTGACAACATATTCCTTAGTTGTCTGTCTGTGACTTGTATTTTCCCCAAGCTACATTACGCTGCAATCTGTCATTCTATAATGGCTGCTTAAAATTAAGATAGCTGATATGTCATTAGTAAAATTAATCAGGGAACATTACAGCCTACAATGTATTTATCACTCTTAAGATACAGGGCTTTAATCATTCTATTTTAGTAAACACTTAAGTCATAGGAGAGAGACTAAAAGGCCCACCAGCCCTATTGCATTTTATTATCTTGTTGAATGCCATGTTCCCAATATGTTGCACTTGACATTTTTATGTTGCAGGAGCATAATTTATGTAATGTTCTGCTTTATAAATAAGTGACCCTTCACCAGTTGATATCAGTCATGTTTTTATTTCTCATAACTTCTTAGTCGATATCACTTTTAACTTCTGTAGTTCATTTGTGTTGAAATAGAAAAATCTATTTCTTTTTTCCTTAGTCTTATTTCCTCTTCAGCTTATTTTTTCTTTGCTTTTGTTTGCTTGGATTAGACAGAGAAGAGCTGCTATTTTTTTCAGATTGCTCCCTATTTCAAATATTAAAGTGAATAATCAGCATTGTAGACACAGGTAATTGAAGCTTTCGGTTATTTCTTGACTACTTGAAAGGGATGTGTTTCCATAGGACAGCATCAGCAGTAACAGTTTTTCTATTATCACTAAGTGTTATCTCTTCCCTTGAGAATTTCAGTGGTGTGTTTGCTGCATTGCTTTTTAGTTCATATCTGTGACAAATAACAGTAACAAGTCCAAATGGAATCACCGTTATCTTAGGGCAGCTAATAATTACATGAAAACTGACCCCATTTAGGATGTTTTTGCTTTAGCTAACACTAAGGTAAAAGATACTGCAAAGAATACACTTCTTTAGAAATCATATTGGAGGAAGTAACTGTTAACAGGAGATCCACAGGTGAACCGCCAACATATAACTGATCTTACAAAAGTGATTAAAATAATGTGCAACAAACTTTCAACTTCCAGAGCTAAATCTATGTGCTAATTTTAGGTAATCTTCTGCATACATTTATGTCTGTCATATTATTTTACTACCAAAAAAACTGGCTTAGGCAGGGCTGGTGTGGCTCAGCCAGTTGGGCATTGTTTTGTGCATTGAAACATTGCCAGATCGATTCCTGGTCAGGGCACATGCCCGGGTTGCAGGCTTGACCTCCAGAAGGGGCCTGCAGAAGGCAGCCAATTCATGTTTCACTCCCACATTGATGTTTTTCTCTCTCTCCCCACCGTCTCCCTAAAAATCAATAAAATAGTATTTAAAAAGTAGTGGGTTTTGAGGTTGATTTCTTCTACCTAAGTTATTTGGTGTAGAATATTTGTTTTCTAAGTATTAGTAACTGAAGACCTTGTATCAAGCATGTTTTCCAGAGCAGCTACCAACTTTATATGCACCATTCCAAATAAGTCATTCTTTCCATTCTTGAAATTATTAACTGAAGACCTAGTATATGGAATATATGTTTTTTATTCAATTCAATGAAATAAAATGTAAATAAAAATGAAGCTAGTTAAAATACATAGATTTGACTTCTGCCACAAACACAGGCTTTCAACATCAGGAAAAGTTTTCCAACCTGTTAACTAGGATAACAATATCTTTCTGTTCTGTAGGTGTTGTCTAAGGAGGTCACTTATTTAAAAGCTCTATGCTCTGCTTAATTAATGTTACCAGTGCTCCCCAGGCTGTCCCCATCTCTGTCTACCCTGAGCATTCTTCCCTGTCCCATGCTTCTCTGTGTAAGTTAAGTATCTCCTCTGAAACTCCTAAAATTGAGGAATTTCCCTGGTCTTCAATGTCTGAGAAGAAAAGTACCAGGATTAAGGCTTAAAGTATCCATGATTATGTGAGAAAAGGTTTGGGAATCAAGGAGTAAGCTGAGCTTGAAACATGGGGTTATCTGTGGTCCACAGATTACAGGGTTTTTCCCACTCATGCAATGGAACTTGTGGGTATCCAGCTCTTGAATGTCCACAGACTTCATTGGCAATTTAGGATATCCACTAAATAACGAGTCAGGAACCCCATCTGGGTAGAACCACGTGGGCAAATATATCATTAGCAGAATTATGTCAACATCATATTCATAGTTAAAAGTAAACATTTATTTAGTATCTATTGTGGTACCATGCTAAACAAAGGTAGCATGTAACAGTAGTAGCAGCTAACAGTTAATGAGTTCTTACTATGCACCAAAATTACATTAAACAGCATGTATGAAGAACCTCTATTAATCCTCACAATGCTAGTATGAAACAGATGAGGCTGCATACATAAGAAGTTCTAATTATTAGAGTAGTTCAGAGGATAAAAGGGTTCACTGTGGCCTAGGGTGGTTTTGGGATATTAACTGAGTATGATATAGGTAAGTATCAAGGAAGAGTTAAGTGTTATTGACAAGGAATATCTGAGCAGTTATGGTTAAGAATAGTGTTTATTGACTCATCACGTTTGTTAAATATTTTTGTTTACATAAGTTGTGTCAGAATGTGAGTCACATCTGACAACATAGTCAGCTTACATCATGTTTTTTGATATCTATGTTCCTAGACTCTAGCCCTCTCCTTTTAACAGCTGTATAGTATTCCCTTATATAAATAGAATGTAATTTATCTATTGAATGATAGGTGATTTCTGACATTTTGCTATTAAAAGCAATAGGGTAACAGACCTCCTGAGCACAAGTATGGGAGTTTCTTTAGTTTATACACCTACATGTGGAATGGGTGGTAGACTATATTTTCAATTTTACTGTTTGTGACCGGATTACTCTTCAAAAGAGCTATACTAATTTATATCCCACAAGGCAGACATGGGTTCCAGTTTTTCCACATGCCCCAATATTTTCACTATAAGAATATTTTACCAATATGATGAGTTAAAAAGTGGTATCTCAGTTAAATTTGTATTTTTTCAATAATCAGCGATATTTAACATCTTTCTAAACATTGACCTGCCATCTGGGTTTTCATTAGTACTAATGCCTTCTTCTTCCAGCATCTCATTTTTAACACTTTGTGCTTTGGGAGTTTGCACATAGTTGCAGGTTAAAAAAGGATTCCAGCCTTTAGAAACTATGAGGTTACTGTGTTTAAGACAAGTTCTAGAAAAAAAGGTTTCAGGGGTGATTTTTTTTCTAGGCATAATTTTATTTGTTTTGTATGCTGATTGTTAAAGTGGAAGTACGTGGAACAGGACATAAGGGTATCTTGAGTTTGGACAGAGAAATTCATGGTGTTTTGAGAGGAGATGGTGACATATGAGCCTTTGTAGCAGAGAGGGCGGCAGAGCTCCGTTTAGACATGGAAAGGAAACCTTCTCCTGAGACACAAACAAAAACCTGTAAGCGATTGGTGTTTGATGCCTCTGCACTTGGAAATGAGGTGTAGCAGGAACTCGTCCTAGAAAGGACTGTGTTCTCGTTCAAGAAGTCCCAGATGCAAGGCAGCCCAGGCTTGAATGATCTTTACAAAGCAGTTAATGCCAAAACCCAGAAGTATCTTTACGTCCCTGAAATGCGTTGGCACAGCAATCAAGGCGAACCTGAACACCACACAGTGTTCAAAGAGAATAGCCTTTAGATTAAACGTGCATGTGGAACAAATTCCAGCATTCTATCTCAAGTCTTGTTTACTTTTAGAGCTTACAAGTGTGTTAGGGCATTCAGTTTCCACATAAGAATGTTTCCCAAATCTCAGTCATTTCATTTAACCACCTAAAGATTCTTTCATAAGTGCCACATGGATGGTCATTTATGTTAGCCACATGGGCTCATGCACTTGATGGATCTGTTATGTTTGTCCTAATGCACTGAAAGTAAATCCAAAACTATTGAAATCAATGTACTGTCAGTACTGCTTTGCCTTCCTCAGATTGCTTATGATCCTCTGACAAACACTGTCAGAGAGGTATTTCAGCCCTCCTTCTACCTAAATTTTAGTCATAGTGCTTCAGTCTCTAGCCCAGGAGAACAAACTAGAACCTTCATGGGATATCCTTTAATGAAAACTTGTCTGGAAGGCAATAGTCTTTATGGAAAAGCAGCTAAACTATTTCAATCTTTTCTTCTGGTTGGAAGATCACAGATGACAGAAAAGTTCGAATGCCCGGAGTACTACTAGTAAGTTCATGCCCAAAGGATAATGGTTTCAAGTCCCAATGAAAAAAAAAATAGAGTATGCGCAATTATAAGCCATTCTCTGAGCCTCTCAGAATTCATGTAATTGTGAATGACATCATTTCAGGCATTGAGAGTTTCATTTCTAAAGCATGTCACTTGTAAAATTAATAGTAACAAATCACTTCTCAGGTATCACAGCATTGTTTTGTGTGGAAACAGCGATTTGAATTCTACTGGTTCAGTGGAAAGTAGGCTGAGTACAGGGTGATGGTTAAGAGCAAAGATGTTGGAAGTTGACCATCTGATTTTCCACTTCTTAGCAGTGAGAATGAAATTCTAAGAGCCCTTGTCTTTTTTGTTTATAAAGTGAAAAATACCCAAAGGAAGTTGGAGACAGAATACAGTATGATAAAGTATGACAGTTACTTGATAAACATTGTGCTAATTTCACCAGCATCACATCCTCATCTCATAGACTTGTTGTGGTGAGGATTAAATAATGGTCATGGAAGCCCTTAACTTGTTACATAGCAAGGATCAGTCAATATTAAATGCTGCTACGGCTGCTATTGATGACATTGTGGTGGGGATTGTCATTATTCTTATTGCGATTATTGCTGCCACCTCCTTTGTCATAATAGCTTCTCGTTTCATTGTTTTTACTAAACTGTAGCTTCTTGTGATATCCTCACACTCTATGAAGAAAGAAAGAGAAATAGCCCTTTCAATTATTCCTAGTATTTATGCACTAGTTCTCCAAGTGTTCTCAGCCCAGCAGTGTCAGCCTCACCTAAGGACTTGCTGGAAATGTAGGTTCACAGGCCTCACGGCAGACCTCCTGGAGTAGAAACTGAATGCGGCCAGCGATCAGAACTCTAATGAGCGCTCCAGATGACAGTGATGCCCACTTTCATGGTTTTATATAATATCGCACAATTCATCCACTTAAAGCATATAATCCAATAGTTTTTAGTTTACTCATGAAGTTGTGCAGTTTTCAACACAATGGAGTAAGAACCTGTTCTAGAAGAATCTGAAAAAGAAACCCCATATCCTTTAGCAGTCTCTCTCCAGCCTCCATCCCCCAACACAGGCAACTGCACATTTCATGTAAACAGAATCATAAACTGTGAATGACTTTTTCCATGTAGTATAATATTTTCAAAGTTCATCTATTATGTCAGACAATTTTCATTACCTTTTAGAGTTCCCTCTTTGTGAAGATTCTTTGTATTCGTTTTCATAGCATTAACATTAGGCTCACTTATACTTCTTCAGAATAGCTCTGGTGCGTATGTGTGAAGGTGGGGATAACTTAAGGCGGAGCTGGATGTGATTGTGTGTTTTCATTGTGCAGTGTCCCTCTTATAGAAACTATTAAAAAGCTTAGGGCCAATACTGTGATTCATTTACTTCAAATGTATAGCATTCTTTAATGTTTATTTTTAAAACATATATCTATATATGGTAGCCTCATTTTTAGTTCTGTTTTATAATATAACCCTTGCATATATTGTTTCTTACTTTCCATTCTTGATATATTACTGAGTATTATGTATCCACTGACTTAAATTCTTTTAAAACAAGGCAGGATTTAAGTACTAAAAGTTAAATCACATAAAGCATCCCTCTGTCCTTAGCTCAAGACCCTTCCTAAATTTGCTCCTAGCACTCATCAAACCAAGTTAGGTAATATCATTTTTATAAAATGAAAATAAAATCTAGTCTCTTACAACTTAATTTATTATGTGTTTTCAAATGATGCCCATCTTCTCAACTATTTGAGAAAATAATGGCATATTTTTCATGCTTCAGAGTTTGCAAATCACCTTGATCGATCTTCCATTCTATAAAATAGAAATATAATAGATATCATCTTCTATTCAGTTTCTGTTTCATAATTTAATTTCATAACATAAATTCTGAGATGGAATTTGTATAGCAAAGATAGTTTTATTTGATTTTTGTGATAAAGATTTTTTTCTCTTCGAAAGACTAGAACAACAATGAGAGAAAAGCATATTAGAGCTGTCAAGAGATATTATTTTTGCCAGAAAAAGAGAGAGAAATGCCTTTCTCCTCACAAGACTGAACTGATTTTACAGCAGCTGCTCTTAAAATACATTTATTGAAAACTCCTAAAACTTCTAGTCATACAAAAACATATTTTTTCTATAACATGAAAATCCCACTGCAAACATGCAAAATACATATTATTAAAAATCACATGGTTGCCCTGGCTGGGTGGCTAAGTTGGTTGCACCAAAAGATGAGCAGTTCAATTCCCGGCCAGGGCACATAGCCAGGTTTGGGGTTCCAGCCTCAGTCAGAGCACTTGCAGAAGGCAGTTGATGGATGTTTATGTCTCACATCAATATTTCTCTCAAAAAAATCAATTACATATATATATGTATGTGTGTGTATACATATATATGCATGTATACATACACATATATATTTATATTTATACATATAGTCTTGGCCATAAAGACACAAGGCAACTAAGGCAGCTATGAAGACCTCCCATGGGTTAATAGACTTTGGGAAACACCCAACTCGAAAAAGTATTTGCTGGTTTATTTTCTTATCTTCTCTGGTTTGACTATATAAATATAATTATTGTGTGTTTTAATAACATTAAAGTTGTTAATGAATTATGTAGTTCCTATACAGATTATAGATATTGTATGGATTAGAAATTAACTCTAAATCACTGGGCTTTAGTTAGGGGGTTAATGTTATTTTAGAAAATAACATGATGTGATATTCATATAATCAGTTATAACCTCCCCAAAATGCAATCTTTAAAGTTCTTCTATAAATTAAAACTTTCTATTACCAAAGTTATGATTTCAGACCATAATGAAAACTGGAAACTATGACCCATTTCTATTTGTGATAAAGTAAAAGAAAGTCATGTTTCTTCACTGTCTGCTTCAAATACTTTTGAAACAAATGTGTGTCTATTTATTTTGCCACCTTTGCCCATATTTCTTGAGTAACAAAAGTAGGATACACTAACAATCTTGGTATAGATTCTAGGATGAAAAAGAATAATTGATATTTTAAAAAGTCTTAAGAATTCTGAGATACTGAAATATTAATACTAATGAAAGTGAATTTATGTATGTATATTTCAAAAAATTTAGCTTGATTTGAAAGTTAGTAATTACCTTTTAAATATTCTCACCTCCATCTAAATATTAAATAGTATCACCCCTTTTTCTAGTATGTTGTTGAACTCCACTAATTTTCTCCTGGAGTTTGATTAGTGATGGAAGCAAAATTTTGACCTAACTAATTTTGGCACAGTCTATAAAAAAACAGCAGAACTAAAAGAACATTGAAAACATCTGGATCTGTGTGTGTGTGGAGGGAAGAAAGAGAAAACCAGATCTCTGAATAATATGGGGTTTGAAGAGGTAAAGGCCTGTGTCAACTTTCATCTCTCACTCCGATGGTCCCTTAAGGCTGCTTTCAAGGCCAGGGTGATAGTGACAGCCTTCCTGGCATGCAGGGTTCTCTCCCCAACAACGGCAAGCCTTCTGTTTGCACAGATCATCTGGACTGAATATTCCTCCAGCAGGTAAGAGAGAAAGTTTCTACAAGGAAGGTAGTGTGCAATCCCTATAGATGTTGATTTTCTTCACTAAGGAAAATGGCAACCTGACATTCTTGCCATGGCCCTGTTAAAGAAGAGTTCTTATCCCATCTAATAAAGAGGTAATATGCAAATTGACCATCATTCCAACACACTAGTTGCCCACCCCCATGTGGACACAAGATGGCCATCAGAAGGTGGCCAGCAGGGGAGGGCAGTTGTGGGTAATCAGGCCTTCAGGGAGGGCAGTTGTAGGCAATCAGGCCTGCAAGGGAGAGCAGTTAGGAGGTACCAAGTCTCCAGGGGATGATAGCTAGGAGTGATAGCAGAGGAGAGTAGGCCTGCAGGCGAGGGCAGTTAGGGGCAACCAGGCTAGCAGTGAAGGGAAATTAGGGGTGACCAGGACAGCAGGGGAGGGCAGTTAGGGACAATCAGGCTGCCAGGGGAGCAGTTAAGTGTCAATCAGGTGGCAGGACAGGGGTTAGGAAGTGATCAGGCTTCAGGCAGAAGCAGTTAGGGGCAATCAAGCAGACAGGCAGGCAAGCAGTTGGGAGCCAGCAGTCCTGGATTGTGAGAGGGATGTCCAACTGCCAATTTAGGCCCAATTCCCGTAAACCAACACTAAGACATCCCCTGAAGGGTACCATATTAGAGAGGGTGCAAGCTGTCCTGAGGGATACCTCCCCCCCATTTATGAATTTCGTGCACTGGGCCTCTAATTCACATATAAAAGAAACCTTTTGCATCATTGTCATTTTGTATTCTAATATCTCCACTGATACCAAGACACCTAAGGGCAGAATATAGTATCTCAACTGAGGACAAATGTTTTATCAAAGAATCTAAACAAGTATACTTAACAATGTTTTCCACATTTCAGTCAGGATATAGACCTGCAGTTTATAAATATATTTTCTTGTGGGTCAGTGTTGGTTGGGATGCCAGATATTATCTGGTCCAATATCTCACAGAATTGTATATTAATGGACATGTCTAATAAAGTAATCTTTTTAAATCTAGATGTTGCTCCTAAGTTATAACAGCCCTTCAGTTTTTGTGGAAAGCATTTCAACTGAAGATTCTGTTCCTTGAATCTAACATGATGGTGGTAAGGAGCCGACAAGCTATAGGCAATCAGACAGTTCCTTCTTTGCTTTTTTCTTTTTTTTAATTTTTAATAAATCTTTATTGTTCAGATTATTACAATTGTTCCTCTTTTTTCTTTCCATAGCTCCCCTTCACCCAGCTCCCACCCCACCCTCTG
Organism: Lasiurus cinereus; assembly: GCA_011751065.1. Lineage (NCBI taxonomy): Eukaryota > Metazoa > Chordata > Mammalia > Chiroptera > Vespertilionidae > Lasiurus > Lasiurus cinereus. The sequence continues at coordinate 23,678,062 of JAAGEH010000293.1, read as the reverse complement.
CCCTTACCTTCACCCCGCCCATTGTCCTCATCCATAGGTGTATGATTTTGTCCAGTCTCTTCCCGTACCCTCCTCACCCCTTTCCTCCTGAGAATTGTCAGTCCACTCCCTTTCTATGCCACTGATTCTATTATATTCACCAGTTTATTCTGTTCATCAGATTTTCATTTCACTCGATTTTTAGATTCACTTGTTGATAGATAGGTATTTATTGTTAATAATTTTTATCTTTACCTTCTCCTCCTCCTCCTCCATCTCCTCCTCCTCCTCCTCCTCCTCCTCCTCCTCCTCTTCCTCCTCCTCCTCCTCCTCCTCCTCCTCCTCCAAGAATACCTTTTGATGAACTTCTTTAGTTTTTTCTTATCTGTGAAGCTCTTTATCTGACCTTCAATTCTGAATGATAGCTTTGCTGGGTAGAGTAATTTTGGTTGTAGGTTCTTGCTATTCATCACTTTGAGTATTTCTTGCCATTCCCATCTGGCCTGCATAGTTTCTGTTGTGAAATCAGTTGATAATTGAATGGGTACTCCTTGTAGGTAACTACCTGTTTTTCTCTTGCTGCTTTTAATATTCTCTCTATGTCTGTTGCTCTTGGTATTTTAATTATGATGTGTCTTGGAGTGGTCCTCTTTGGGTTCCTTTTGTTTGGGGTTCTGTGTGCCTCTTGGACTTGTAAGTCTATTTCTTTTCCCAGGTGGGGGAAGTTTTCAGTCATTATTTATTCAAATATATTTTCAGTATCTTGCTCTCTCTCTCTTCTGGCACCCCATAATTCTGATGTTGGTATGCTTGCAGTTGTCCCAGAGGCTCCTTACACTATCTTCACATTTTGGGGTTTCGTTTTTCTTTTTCCTTTTCCAGTGGAGTATTTTTTGCTTTTTTGTATTTCAAATCTTTGACATGATTCTTGCAATCCTCTAGTCTGCTGTTAGGTTTCTGTATAATATTTTTTATGTCAGTCAGTGTATGTTTAATTTCTAGTTGGCCCTTTTTCATCTCCTCTTGGGTCTTGCTAAATTTATCCATTTTTTCTAGGAAATTCTTAAAAAACCTTATAGCCGTGGTTTTGAACTCTATATCCAGTCATTTGTTTTCCTCCATTTCTTTCATTTGTGACCTGTTCTTTTGTCTCTGCATATTTTGCTGCATCCCTGATTTGGTAAAGTAGCTTTGTGTGCTAGATGTCCTATGTGGCCCTATACCTCCGCCTCCCCAGTTACCTGAGTTGGACACTCTTGGTGCATCCCTTTGTGAAGTATGTGTACAGTCTTGTTGTAGTTAATTCTTGATTGTTGTTGGTATCACTAGGGGGAATTGACCTCCAAGCCAAACTGGTTGTAAGGATCAGCTGTGTCTGTGCAAGTGCCCTTGCCTCCAGATTTCTGTCTGTCATGGGCATGCACATGAGCTTCCGGATCTCTGCTTTTTTGGTTTCCCTGAGTTTCTGTGTGCTCTGGGGACCTGTATAAGTCTGAGTCCCCAGGGTCTCACCCAACACTGGGGTTCAGTGCAGTTGGACCTGGATTTCAGTACTGTTGTGAGGTTCTGTTTTCCTCCCACTAGAGAAAGCCAGCGGCTCAATGAGCAGTCAGCACTCTGTGTGCGCACTTTTGCATACACTTTCCCATGCCCCTAGACCTCTGTCTTTCGTGGCTTTCCTAAGTTTCTGTGCATTCCTTCCTTTTCACAACAGTCCAGACTCTCCCAAATGAGTCTCGCCTGGAGCTGGGGTTCAGTGCAGGTAGTAGTGGGATTCAATGCAGTCAGGATTTTCTGTCTCCCTCCCGCTAAAGGAAGCCAGCCAGACCCTCCTCCGCCCATCCTCTCCATGAGTGTGTCTTTGTACCTCAGCTTTTGACAGCTCCTCTGAGTCTTTGTGAGTCTCTCTTTTTATTTCTAGTTATAGAATTTTCATTCAGCCAGCTTTCCTGTGGTTCTGGATGGTATCCGTTCTGTCTTTTAGTTATAATTTTGAAATTGTTGTGCAAGGCAGCAGCTTAGATATTCACCTATGCCTCCATATTGGTTTCTCCTTGGTTTTTGGTATCTTGCTCTCTCTCTTCTTCCGGCACCCCCATAATTCTGATGTTGGTACTCTTGAAGTTGTCCCAGAGACTCCTTACACTATCTTCCAATTTTTGGATTCATTTTTCTTTTTGCTTTTCCAGTTGAGTGTTTTCTGCATTTTGTATTTCAAATCTTTGACTTAATTCTTGTGCTCCTGTAGTCTGCTGTTAGGCAGAGATCCGGAACCTCACACACATGCCCGTGAAAGACAGAAGTCTAGAGGCAATAATATGTTTTATTTCAATCAGTGTATATATCATTTCTAGTTGGTCCTTTTTCATCTCCTCTTGGGTCTTGCTAAATGTATCCATCTTTTCTAGGAAATTCTTGAAAAACCTTATAACCATGTTTTTGAACTCTATATCCAGTCATTTGTTTTCCTCCATTTCTATTGTTTGTGATCTATTCCTTTGCCCATTTTTGCTGCTTCCCTGAGTTGGTAGAGTAACTTTGTGTGGTAGGTGTCCTACCTGGCTCAGTAACTCTGCCTCCCCAGTTACCTGAGATGGACACTTGGTGTACCCCTTTGCTGACTGTGTGTACAGTCTTGTTGTAGTTAATTCTTGATTGTTGTTGATATCACTGGGGGGAATTGACCTGCAAGCCAATTGTTTGTGAGGATCAACTGTGTCTACGCCTGGAGAACCTGTATTGGACTCAGCCTTAAGACTTGCAAGATTGCAACAGTCTCTGTGCTGGGCTTGGATATGGCAGAGTCTCAGGGCTGAGCAGACAGCCTTGGCTTCCTGTCAGACTTGCCCTACATGGTGGCCCCTGGGTCTCAGTGCCCATGGGTAATCGCTGCAGCCCTCTCTGTGCGCAAGCACACGCACCTACAGACCTCTGCTTTTCCAACTCCCCTGTGAGTTTCCATGCACTCCAGGGACTTGTATGAGTCTAGGTCCCCAGGATCTTACCCAAAACTGGGGTTCAGTGCAGTCAGAGTTGGATTTCAGTGCAGTTGGGAGGTTCTGTCTTCCTCCCACTAGAGAAAGCCAGTGGCACAATCAGCAGTTAGTCCTCTTTGTGCAGACCTCTGCCTTTCATGGATCCCCTAAGTTTCTGTGCACTCCTCCCTTTTCACAACAGTCCAGACTCTCCCCATATGAGTTTTGCCCATAACTGGAGTTCAGCACAGTTCAGAAGTGGGGTTCAGTGCAGTCAGGAATTTCCATCTCCCTCATGCTAGAGGAAGCGAGCCAGACCCTCCACTGCCCATCCTCTCCACACATGTATCTCCATACCTCAGCTTTTTACAGCTCCTCTGAGTCTCTGTGAGACCCTCTCTTTTCTTCTAGTTGTAGAATTTCCACTCAGCCAGCTTTCCTGTGGTTCTAGATGGTGTCCATTCTGTCTTTTAGTGGTAGTTTTGAAATTTGTTGTGCAAGGCAGCAGTTTAGGTGTTCATCCATGCCACCACCTTGGTTTCTCCTGTCTAGACATTTCCTTCTGAGTCAGAAATGGTTCTGCTCTGAGCAGATATTCTCTGAGCATCATGAGAATTTATACACAATTAATGGAGTGGGCTTAGATCTTGGTGTTTGAAGAAATAATTTAAAACCACCTTTTTTAAAAAACAAATCTTTATTATTGAAAGTATTGTCCCTCTTTTTCCCCTTTGCCCTCTCCCATTTCTACCCCCTCCCATGTTTTTTTTTTTTTTAACAAAAAGACTTTGGCATCGTTTCAAGACTTATGATTCAAATAAACTGAAGTGGAAAAGTGAATTCTGATGAACCTTTTTAACATTGCTCTTTGTCTTACTTTGGAGGCCAAATTTATAGTTACTAAGCAAAACAAAATGACACGTGTGTTTTGTGTGTGTGTAGGTGTGTGTATATATAAGCATATATAACTATATATAGGTATATATATGCATATATGACTATATACGTGTGTTTATATATAAAATATGTGTGTCTTATAGATATAATTCTAGTGTTTGTTTTTCTTAGACTAATCTGATCTTGTTTGTAAATTGCACTTTATTTACATGATCCCATTGTTGGGGCATGTGAGACATATGTTTATTCTGAAACTATTGTTTTAGTCGCTAAGTTGAATATTAAGGAAGAAAATGCCAGCTTTGTGTTGTCTCTTTAAAATAAGACAAACAGAAAAGAATAACTATAAATTGACATATCAGCTTCCCACCTATGCCAGACTGATTGCTTTGCTCCTTATTTTCTATGAGTTTGTCAAGGACCATAAGCTTTTGGTACAGAATAAAATGTTGTTTTTCAAGCCCTGATTGTTATCCTCCTAAAAGTCAGTTTTCAAGCTACTTCTCTTTCTACATACTTGTGCCTTTTTATATTAATGATATTTTGAGGCTGCAAGATTTGGAAAGGACATTAGAGATTATCTAGTGACGCTGCCAACCAACGCAGAGATTCTTTATACAGTATCCCTGACAGATTGTCAGGTAACCTTTACTTGCACATGTCCAGAAGCAGGGAGCTTGCATATCAACCCATTCTGTGGTTGGACAGCTATGCATTTTATAAAACTCACCTTCATGTTAAGCTGAAATCTGTCACCCTATAACTTCCAGTCATTAATGCACTCAAGTGTGTGGATCAAAATGGTGGAAGTCAGCATTTCTTTCCTTATGTCAGGCTGCCAGTGTGTGTTTAAAGGTGGTTGCTGTGTTCTGCTTAATTGCTTTATTTTATTCATTGATTGACTTTTAGAGAAAGTGAGGAAGGAGAGAGCGAGCAAGAGCGAGAGCAAGAGAGAGAGAGAGAGTGAGAGAGAGAGAGAGAGAGATCAAGTTTTGTTGTTCCACTTATTGATGGGGATTGAATCCAAAGCCTTGGCATTAACAGATGATGCTCTAGCTCACCATCTGAGCTACCCAGCCTAAGCACTGCTTGTTTTAATCCCTTTAAGATGTGCAAATAGATACAACTCTTGACCTTCCTAAAATATATTTCTACCATCCCCCAATGCAGTCTTATTTTAAAAAACCCTTATAAATAATATATATATGGCTAATATGCAAAGTGTCCCCTTGAGAGTTCAACCAGACCGGGAGTTCAGTCACTTGCTATGACGTGCACTGGCCACCAAGGTGTGGCACAGAATGGCAGCCAGGGAAGGAAGGCTGCAGTGGGCCCTGATCGTCAGCCAGTCCTAGAGAGCCTACCCATGCATGAATTTCGTGCATCGGGCCTCTAGTTACAAATAAAATTGGATACCATAGTCTAAATGGAATATGCAGAATATGCAGAATAAAAAATAAATAAGGGCAAAGATCTTCATGTCCTTCCCCTCCTCCCTTCCACTATGTAATGCTTACTGTGTGCCAAGTATTTCCCTAAGCATTATACAAATATTATCCCCCCAAACTTACTGTAATCATAAGGATTTAGTCTTAAAATGAGGAAGCAGCCACAAAGAGGTTAAATGACTTGCTCCAAGACTTCACAGTTGGGAAATGATGTGAGTCCCTTACTTCACCTCCATGTTTTTAAGAGCCAAAGCTGCCTCTCTTGCTCTATATTTATCTCTTTGTTCCTGGAACTTTGTCTCACTGTATGATAAATTGAAATATGTAGTCCTTTGTCATATACACTGCTGTGTAGTGAAGTTTCTCCCAGGGTCTAGTGGGGTAATTGATATTTTGCATTGAAATAGAAATGTATATTTTTTTTTATTCTTGTCACTCTAATCCCTAAAATAAGTGTGGTGGCCTAAATAAGTGTGATGTCCACACTTCTCTGTGCTTGAGGTGAGGTAAAGGGGAGGGTTTAATAGGGAACATCTGTAATAGTATCAAAAAATAATTAATTAATTAAAGTGTTAATATATAAGTAGAACAGTTATTTAAAATTTTTAAAGAAATGGGGATGAGTTTTATAATAGAACATACTTCTACATAATAACATCTGATTAATAGATAATTTAAGGGCTCTTCAACCAAAGATTTATATAAATAAGTAAAGAAATGAATATTTAAGCGAGAAATATTGTGGGGCAGTTTCTTGGGATATGGTGAAATGTTTTCACTGATAAATCATAGAAGATGTAAAACAAAGCATTAGTCATATGTACATAGCACGTAGCTGCTCTGTACATATGACTAATTTGTGATTGATTCTTAACTAAACCAGAACCCAAAGTCTTGACCAAGTTTACAGATTGTTGAAACAGACAATTTGTTTGGTTCAAGTTCACTACAGTTCCCCACTGGACCTTCAGTCAGAGAACAGGGTGTCAGTGAAGAGTTGCAGTAACCTTGGATCTGCTTTTTCCTGTGAAGGCCCACCCTAAGTACCAGGGTGGGAGAGTGGGGTAAAATATCAAGGCCCTTAGCTAGCTCTATTTTTTGCCTTGGGTGCAGGAGGGAGTCATGTCTCCCTTAAGGGTCTACTTACCACCACAAAGATAATTTACAGCATGCTGATGACCTACCTCTGTGCTCTCTTTCTTCCTATAACACAGATAAGTATGTTGATCTTGGTTAATCATAACCCTACTAATTGTTTCTACAAAAACTACTTCACTTTATTCTGAACTAGAAGCCCGATGCATGAAATTCCTGCAAGGGGCTTGTCCCTTGCAGCCCCGGCTGCCAGGAGTCCCCGCGGCCCTGCCCTCTGCCCACTAGTCATTCCACCATCTGGTCTAATTATCGTATGATCTCTTTATTAGATAGGATTGTTTTTCCACTAAAGTGGAAACCATTTACTATAAGGAGTAGATAGCTCTGGATACTCCAAGAAGTAAGCAATTTTTGAGTGCATATTACTTATGAAGAGTCATGCTTCATATTGAAGACACATAAACAAATAGTGATGGTTTTAAGTTTTTATGATATTATGTATAAAGTGATTTGGGGGAACATAAATAAGGATACAATGAATTTATCAGGGGTGGTGAGATGAGTGTGGGGCACTGTCAGGGTTTCAGAGAGAAGATGACCTTTAAGTTGATATTACTACAACACAGGTAAATTAAGAAAGGACATATTCCATCCATATGAGACTTTGATGCTTCTAAGTTAAAAAAAGAAAAGCCATTGATTAATCTAGAAATTTCAGCATGTGCTGCTAGAAGTATAAGTTTGGGGGATATTGCCAATAACTATTAAAAGTAGAGACTCTTATCAAGTTAGGATTTCTGAGAAGGCAGTGACCTTAAGAAAAACTATAAACTTACTTTTATGAATATCCAGGTTTAGAAGCCCTTATCCTTGCACAAAAACCTTGGTTTCCTAGGTGATTTCTAACCTGCCCGCAATTTCCCCCATTATGGCAGTCTTCATCAGGCAGGTGAGATAGTACTAGTATATCGGCTAGATACCTGTGATACAAATAAAAACCTCGTCTCTGCTGTTACTTTCTATTTTAGTTGACTTCCTCTCAATACTGATAAATACAATTATAACTCAACTCAAGATAACCTGCGTTCTTTATTCCCATGCTGATAGAAAGCTGTGTTGAGGCAGACATCTGGCAACAGATCATCAGAAGCTGATTTTATTGAGAACCCTCCCCATTTGTTCTAATACAAATTTTTCAGTTAGAGTAAAATTTTTCAGTTAGAGTAAAAATAGTACTTCTGCCATATTTTAGCTTTTCTGTTTGGTTTTGTAAAATCTCAAACCCTTCTTTTTGAGTGTGTCATTCATAATTGTTAGGTGGGAATCGTGTGTGAATTCTGTCTGCAGTGCTTTAAACAAAATATGGAACTGGAGAGTATCTAGAGTGTCTAGCCTCTTGGAATAGGGCATGCTGGTGGAATGTAGAACAGATTGGACCTAAAATAGTTTCCTTGAGGATGCCCTGAACAAAAGAAAAAAAGTCACGATCTGAGAAATAACAGCCCAGTGATAGAGTCATGTTTATTTTAACACCACTTGTGAAAATGAGGGATTGATTTTATTTGAGGGAATCCATGAAATCAGAATTAAGCCTCATTTTCAAAGTCTTTTTGATTGTGATAACAGATAAAAATATCCAATCTGTATACAAATAACTACTTCTCTAATTCTCTGTATTGTGTTGATAAGCTGCTGGCACTTACTAAGGCTGAAGCATAATCAATTTTTAATCAAACACATTTATTTATTAACTAGTACAAACATGGCCCAAATGCAGCATACTTATCATAGAGAGCAGCGCTTGGCTCTCTAGGGGGGCTTGACTCAAGTAGTATTTTCAGAGACTATTCATCAGTATAAGGCACATTAGGTAGATAAAATATGTTCCTTGCCCTAAAATAACTCCAGTCTGGTAAGAGAGACAAGATAAACACAAACCCAGATGCAGGACTGCATGTGGTGAAGTCTGCCTGGTTGGAACCAGAAAGTACATGAGTGCTCCCAGGAGGGTGAGATCCTCTGATGTGCTCTTCGTCTGGAGAGTTCGAGTTGCATCTTGAGGAATAGTGGACAGATCCTATAAGTATATATTTTATTTTTACTGTAGCTGAGGCACAGTGGATTCTTGAAATGTCTAATAAGAAGCAAAAAGAGCACTGTACAAACCAAAAATGGATTTGTAGGAAGTTGGGGAATAAGAAAGCAAATTTTGATATAATTTCAAGCATCAGTAGCTCAAGGAAATAGAATATTACCCATTCTGGATTTTATGACTCAATCTTTTGCCTGTGGGTATGTAAGAACTTCTGTACTCTTTATGCCTAGGCAGATTTATTTCTGGCGGCCTAGGAGTCTTTGTTAATGTGCATGTCAGTACTGACAGACCTCTTAATTTCAAGTACAACACTGGGAGTGCATGTATCAAGATGCCTTCTACATATGCAATAGCGTCTGAGACATTGCTGTTTTGAATTGTGAGTGGAAATAGATCAACTCAGCAACTTGTTTTAGTTCTCACCTTCAATTATTAACCAATATTGGAGAGGAAGAATAATAAAATTGTACAGGCATAAGGGAATGAAGAATTTAATTATAGAATTAAGTTTCTGTAGCTTTAGAATGAAATAAACAGATAAAAATGGTACAGATAAAAAAAGCTTATGATTGATTTTTAACATCCTCAAATTAAAATGGAATATTTTTTATTATAAACATTGTTATAAAATGTGCTATATTTCCTAATTGTGAGTTTGTTATGTAATTATGTATTCATAGGTCCCCATCTGTAATTAGTTATTTCCATGGTGCCTGTCATTTTGGAATACAGACACCCTGACATAACAGGGATAATAAGTTTTAAGTTTTAAGAGAAAAACTTGCTTTCTTTTACTATTTTTTTAACCTCTTAATCATTTGTGTGGTTGACATGTAAGGGGTGAGAAATTTCTCTGATTTGAACCTTCAGGGTTCCTAACTAACCAGGACAAGACAAAAGGTGCATTTGAGTTGCAAAATTAAGTTTGAAGTTGATGTGCCTCCTTTTTTTTTTCCTTTTCACTAGTTTTCAGATTTCTAGAGGCAATTAGAGGATAGTAGACTTCCAACTTAATCAATGTACCTATCTCATTAGAAGCAGGGACATAAAATATTAATGTTACCAACCCTTTGCAGATTTATATTTTCCAATTTAATACTTGAGACTGTCCATTTCCCTGTAAAATATCTGTATGTCTTTAGGCTAACTTGCTTCCACTTATATTAGAATTTTGTTACCAACCAAAACATCCAACAGGAGCTTCTTTCTGGGGCCTGTAGCTTGGGATGTCTTGGGGATCAAAAGTCCTTCTTCCTCCCTATCTTCCTACCACTTCCTTGGTGGAATAACTTTCATAGGTTCAACATCATCTGTTTTATAAACCATTGCATCTAATTTACTAATCAAAGTTTCTTTGAAAAATGAATATTTTTAAAAAGGGAGATACCATTATTTATCTAATGTCACTTGAATTTTTAAAATGAAATGTGCTTACAGTAGCAGTGTTTATAGTTTAACTCTCATTTAAAATGAGGCATTTCACAAAATATTCAAATACTAATTTTTACAGTTGTTTTTGTTTATTCATGTTACCTTACAAAGGACAAAACTTTTGGTAAGAAAAAGACACTTTTGTAGAAAATTAAATAAGATTATTATAACATTGAACAAATGCTATTAATAACACTTACGGTTTAAAATGATGACATTATGATTAAAAATTCTGTCGACCCAGGATATGATGTGAATAGCAAAGTTTCTTGAGTGAACCAAAATAAAAAGGTAATTCCCTTTCATGTTATTTTAAAGAACTTAATAAGCATTCTCTCATTTATTCTTAATGAGAATGTGAGAATCACATAAAGGATAGAAAAGAACTTTGCTATTTGACAAAGACCTGCTTTACTTTGTGAATTTGGATTGATGGTTGTATATGTCATGGTCTCTTCTGGACGAGTGAGCAGTCCTGAGCCAATCTGTACCTCTGAATCCTGTGTGTCATCACAAGTTCAGAGACAGGAATCTTTTAAGTGTTCTTACAAATTAGGGATTGTCAGTATTAATAGTGTTCTACTTAACGGTCAAGCCAACTTTAATTCACTATGTTTTTGAAGATGGATGTATAATAGCATCATGGTTACTATGACTTTGGAATTATAAATGCATGGTTCTATCAAAAATATTTATTGAATTAATGAGGCAAAGACAAGAATCTAGAATGTTCAAGCTAGTGAATGAGGTCACACACACACACACACACACACACACACACACACCCATGTACTTGGTCAATTTTATGTCTTAACATGCCTTAGTAGGCAATCTCCAGCTAACGATTATGGTTTAAGTTAGCTGATTTGAAGCACCTTTACCAGGTCAGTACAACAGATTATTCTGAATATTGTGCCATAGTGATAAATACCTTCATCTCTTTCTTTTCATAGACAGTACATAATAAAGATTGTGTCCCTTATGTACATCATTATAGCTGTCTCCTAAATTCTTGATGCCCAACAATGTCCTCTCCTATCTGGGACTATATTGAAGCATGTGTTCAGAATCCTTTCTGACTGTCCAGCCTCCTATAATCACAGCACTAGTAATGGATCAGAAGATATTAAAATAAATGTTGCAGATGCTTAATCCATTCAGCAGACATCCATGACAACTCAGTCCCTAATAAAAGAAAAATAAGGACTCTCTTTGGAATTACCTGATTTTTACATTCTTGTGTGTATGTGGTGAACTATTTCAAATGTGCTCTGAGCCCCAGCAGCAATCCCTCTTTCTCACATCATGCACCATCTTCCTCTAAGCAGCCCAGTAGGGATAACAAAACCCATTTTAGTCTCAAGTTGAGTTTAATTCCCCACTCCAACTTGAAATGAGACTAAAATGAACTTGAATTTGCAGCAGTGATTATTTCATACATGCATGTAAAAGCATTCAGATACAATAGTGGTGTCTGCAGCTGCTACTCAGAAGGCATTCAATTCTATGGAAACATGGACAACAGAGTATTATAACTCAGCATATGGTTACCTTGAGCACAGGGAAGTCAGCCAGGTTTTGTACTTTATGCATAATAGAGGATGACAGGCAGCATATAGGATGATCAAAGGATTTTTTTAAATGACCCATAGAACAACATTTCCACAAAAAGTTCCTAAATTAATACATAAAAGGTCAGCAATGTTATCTGAAGAAAATAAAGGCAAAGATTGATAATGTGCAATAATATATAACTAAATACATTAAGTGATAAGTTGATTTGAATGATAAAATATTTCAAAGAAAAAGAACAGCTCTCTCCAGTGTCCATATAACTCCCTAAAACCATTAGGCTTTTGGGAAGATGCATTCATTTTATTCGAGGCATCATTTAGTATTTCACATTAAAGTACCAACTTGCACTCCATGGACATGATACTTCTACATTTTTTAGGCCCAGCATTTAAATAGGAATAAGTTAAGCCTCAAGGGAATGAGAGAATGGTTGCTGGAGGCCATGTAACTGGTAAGAATCAGCAGAAGAAATACCTGAACTTGGGTTCTTATTGTAACACTAGAGGCCCAGTGCATGAAATTTCATGCACGGGGGGAGGGGGTGTCCTTCAGCCCAGCCTACACCCTCTCCAATCTGGGACCCCTTGAGGAATGTCCCATACCCATTTAGGCCCAATCCAGGTAAGATTGGGCAGTCAGACATCTCTCTCAAATCCAGGACTCCCAACTGCTCACCTGCCTGCCTTACTGATTGCCCCTAACCGCTTCTGTCTGCCAGCCTGATAACCCCCTAACCACTCCCCTGCCAGCCTGATTGATGCCTAACTACTCCCCTGCCAGCCTGTTTGCCCCTAACTGCCCTCCCCTATGGGCCTGGTCACCCCTAATTGCCCTCCCCTGCAGGCCTGGTTCCCCCCCAACAACTGCCCTTTTCTGCAGGCCCAGTTACTCCCCCAACTTTTCTCCCCTACAGGCCTGGTCACCTCTAACTGCCCTCTCCTGTAGGCCTCGGTTCCCCACAACTGTCTTTCTCTGCAGGCCTGGTTGCCCCAAACTTCCCTCCTCTGCTGGCCTGGTCACCCCTAACTGCCTTCCCCTGCAGGCTTGATCACCCCCAACTGTCTTCCTTTGCAGGCCTGGTCCCCCCCAATAGCCCTCCCCTGCTGGCCATCTTGTGTCCACATGGGAGCAGGATCTTTTGACTACATGGGGGCAGTCATCCTGTGTGTTGGAGTGATGGTAAATCTGCATATTACTCTTATTAGATAGGATAGAGGCCTGATGTACGGGTGAGGGCCAGCTGGTGTGCCCTGAATCCCATTTGGGAAATTGTGTGTTAGGATTCTAAATAATTTAAGCATGGAAAAATTTGGCCAGTAGATAAAATAAAGGTGTTATATTCAAAAGAAGGTTTAATGAAAGTATTCAATGTATTTTAAACTAGAATTTCAGAAAAGTAATGTTATTTTGTGAATATGTGTCTGTTTATGTAGCAGTGGAGGAAAGAGAATGAAACCCATGTATTTGTTTTAATTTATACCTATGTGCAATTGCTCTAGTTTATAAACTATTATCAGAAGAACATGGATTATGCCTAAGTGCATTTAGCAATCTCTGGAAAACAAAATTTTAAGTAATAGCTAGATAATAAAAAGCTAGTTTAATAATGAAAAAGCAACATCATTTCTCTTTAGAAATTAAGCATTTTAATAATTCAGTCTTCATCAACCTCTCTAATTATCATTATCTCAATTATAATAAATTAAATACTTATAATTATTCATAGTGTAAATATTTGAACAAAAATTCCAATATATCATAATTTTTGATTGAGAGCATTACAGCAAAACATTATCAAAGTTAAATGATTATTTCAGATAGACCAAGATAAATTATAAGGTTCAGTGACCAAGTTCTTTTAATATATATATTATTAAATCAGACAAGGAATAGAAATACAGTGGTACCTCGAGATACAAGTGTCCTAACATATGAGATTTTTGAGATACGAGCCATCGAGCAAGCGATTTTTGCTTTGAAATACGAGCAACATTTGAGATAGGAGTAATCACGTGGATCAGCCGGCTGCACACGACCCACCAGTTTACCTCAAGCGTCTCATAGTTTCCCATGCCTCAAGGTTATGGAACGAATTAAACTTGTATCTCGAGGTACCACTATATAAGAGAAAAAATTTCATAATGTGTAATTATAAAAGCAAGCAAGCAATATTCTATAAGTTAAACATCTTTTGGTTAAAAAGAATAAAACTCTGTTCTACTGCCCATCAAATTTGGATTTGTAAAATTTCGAGGGAGTAATGTAATATGCATTACTCATATATAATGAGTGGCTAGATTATTATGATCGCAGAATGCATAATAATCTGGCCACTCACTGTGACATGTGTGTGTGTATATCTGTGTGTGTGTGTGTGTGTGTGTGTGTGTGTGTGTGTGTGTGTATTAGAGGCCCAGTGCATGAATTCATGCATCGCTGGGGTCTGACCAGGGGGAAGGGACTTGGGCGGTTGGCCAGCCTGCCTGCTGGTCGAACTGCTGGTCAAGGGGACAATTTGTATATTAGCCTTTTATTATATAGGATAAACACTGAGTGGCCAGATTATTATACGTTGAGGGATCATAATAATCTGGCCACTCAGTATATATAAATTATAAGAACAAAGTATTATTAGAAATAATAACTGAATACCTTTTCCTTGAAATCATCATTGTGGACTATGACTTTTATAGAGATAATTCTATGTTACATTGTATGTTTTTCAAACTTAATTGTCATTTATTCAATAAATAAAGATAATGACATTTGTAATGACACTAATAATTATGCTAACCACTTATTGAGTACTTAATATAGGGCTGGGGTGCTAAACATACGATATGGTGCATGCTCACTTGTGTGTCTTTAACTTTCCTATCAACCTATGTATAACAATACTATTATCATCCACACTTATAAAATAACAGAAGTGATTATTTAGCAAAATAATGCAGCTTGTAACACAGATAGCAAAAGGCACATCTAGGATTGTCTGACTCTCTAGTAGGTAGGCATTGTGCTCTATATAGATATAGGCTCTCTTTATAGATTCATGATGTGATCTAGTTGGAGTTTTTGAAAAAAATCCCTACTAATTTATAGAATTATAGGAAACTATAGGTTAATAACTAATATTTTTATATTTAATCAGCTGTTGACTTTTTATTAATTTTTCTTCAACAGCAAGTATCCTATCTAAAAAAAGAGTAATATGCAATTTGAGCATATCTCTGCTATACCCAGAAGCCACACCCACCAACCACTCAGGAGCGAGTATGCAAATTAATCCAACCAAGATGGCTTCGGCCAAGGAGAGAGAAGGAGGCTTGAGTTTCCCCCATCAATGGAGGAAGCCAAGCTTTCTACCTGCCCTGATGGGCCCAGGCATCCACTCAAGGCTACAACGTTTCAATTATAGAAGATAAATAAATCCCAACAAAAATGCCTGCAGCCAAGGAGCAAGCAGGAGGCTTGGCTTTGCTCAAGGCTACAAAGTTTCAGTTGTAGAAGATAAATAAATCCCAGATACTAGGGCCACCACTTGGGTTTCTGGGAGATGTGGCCAGCCTGCACAACACCACAGGCCACTCACCCAAGCTGCTCCACACCCCAAGAGAATCCCCACCCTGACCCGGGACACCCTTCAGGGAAAACCAGCTGGCCCCCACCCATACACTAGGCCTCTAACCTATCTAATAAAAGTAATATGCAAATTGACCATCACTCCAACACACAAGATGGATTCCCCCATGTGGTCAAAGATGGCTGCCTCCATGTGGACATAAGATGGCCATGACAAGATGGGCAGCAGGGGAGGAGTTGGGAGTGACCAGGCCTGTAAGGGAGGGCAGGTGTGGGCAATTAGGCCAGCAGAGGAGGGCAGTTGGGAGGTACCAGGCTTGCAAGGGAGGGCAGTTGAGGGCGATCAAGCCTGGAGAAAAGGGCAGTTAGGGTGACAAGGCTGACAGAGGAGGGAAGTTGAGGGCAACCAGGCTTCCAGGGTAGGGCAGTTGGTGGGGAGGGACCCAGGCCTGCAGGAGAGAGTAGTTGGGGGGGGCAGGCCTGCAGAGGAGGGTAGTTAGGATCAAACAGGATGGCAGGGGAGTAGTTAGGCATCAATCAGGCTGTCAGAGGAGTGGTTAGGGGGTGATCAGGCTGGCAGGCAGAAGCGGTTAGGGGCATTTAGGAAGGCAGGCAGGTGAGCAGTTGGGAGCCAGCAGTTCTGGATTGTGAGAGGGATGTCCAACTGCCTGGTAGGATTGGGCCTACATGAGCAGTTGGACATCTTTTGAGGAGAGAATGCAAGCTGGGCTGAGGGACACACACCCCCGTGCACGAATTTCATGCAGCAGACCTCTAGTTTTAAGATAATATGAGTGACAGTTATTTCCTTTTGTACTAAATTGGAATCCATTAGGATTCAATTCTCTGAAACAAAAGGATAAGCACCCTGATTTATTTTAGCTTCATATCTATACTAATAAAAGCCTAGGTGGCTCTCATGCCCTTGCTTCATCACAAGATGACTGCCCTCATGTCATCACAAGATGGCCACCATAAGATGGTCAGTAGAGGAGGGCAGTTGAGGGTGACCAGGCCAGCAGGGGAGGCCAGTTGGGGGCCATCGGGCCAGCAGGGGAGGGCAGTTGGGAGTAATGGGGCTGGCAGGGGAGGGCAGTTGGGGGCGATCAGCCCAGCAGGAGAATGATTAGAGTGTGATCAGGCTGGCAGGCAGAAGTGGTTAGGGGCAATCAGGAAGGCAGGCAGGTGAGTGGTTAGGAGCCAACAGTCCCGGATTGCGAGATTGTCAATTTAGGCTCAATCTCAGGGCCTAAAGCAGCAGTCGGATGTCTCTTGAGGTGTCCCAGATTGGAGAGGGTGAAAGCTTGGTTGAGAGACATCACCCCCCCTTCAATGCATGAATTTCATGCACTAGGCCTCCAGTATGTGTATAAGAATGTCTTAGAGGACTATTAGATAACTTTGGAATCTTCTTTATACAGTCAGTTCTTGTGATCCCCTAACAAACTTTTTGGCAGGTGATTTTCAATGAATTATTTTTTTATTTAGAAAAAAGAATGAAAGTAAATGTTGGAGCCATGAAGTTTGGGAGCTCAACAACACCACCTGACTAAAAGTCTAAATCCAACTCTATATCCAAGGATACAGCCTTTGGACTATTTGTTAATTTGTGGTTGTGTATAGTTAGGGATGGCATCTAGATTGTTTTTAATTTTTCTTAATAATTTTTAATGTATCTTGAAAGTTATCATTTATTAATCTGGCCACAAAATAAATTCCTGTCTATTGCTATATTTACCTTTCTGGAAAGAAATATATATTTAAATTTCACCACATAACTACCAGTTCATATTTTAGCCAAGTGTAGCTATTAGTATTAAGTAATTAGTATTATCAAAGCCTATATGGTTAGTTTTATTACTTGTATGTCTTAATTATATGGCCTTTCTCAATAATTGATCATACAAGTATATACTTCTTGATGTGGTCTCAACTGCTCCTGTTACATTTTAATCCATATTTTCTTCCTATCCCTTTGCCATTTGATTTCCAGTACACCAGTCCACTTAAACTTTTAAATTGCACATGACTAATAACTGCTTCTTTGTCAAAGTCAGGATGTAAAAAGCAATATTATTTGTATAGATGACTGTTTCTCAAAGCCAGAATGTAAAAAGTAATATTTATAGATGACTGTTTCTCAAAAAGAGAAATAATCATTGCATACCTTCCTTTCTGACATAAAATATTTTTAATATGATGCGACTTATATATACACAGGCATAAACTTCCTATGCCTCTAGCCCTTATCTATATATATAAAAGGCTAATATTCTGAGTGTCTGACCATTTGACCGGTAGCTATGTTGTGCACTGACCACCAGGGAGCAGACGCTAACTGCACAAGCATGGAAACATGGAACAGAGTGATGAATCTCAGAGGAAAGGGGGGATGTGGATTGAGCCTATTCAAAATTCAGGACTCCTCAGGGGATGTCAGACTGCCAATTTTGACCCCTGCAGGCCAGGCCAAGGGACCAAACCAGTACACAAATCTGTACACTGGGCTTCTAGTAAAACTATAAAGCCAAACCCAATGTACAAATGACACAGAACAAAACCAACAAAATTTGAGTCATTTACTGTGACATGATATTGTTTTGCTGATATGTCAACAGTTCAGTTTGTTTGTATTTTCTGTGCTGTATGATCCAATTCTCCCATCACTTTTGTTTTACAAATATAAAAACTTTTGGCTCCCATCCCTTAGCTACAAAGCTTCCTGAGTGCACTAAGCCAACTTCTGTTGTTCTCTCACTGCCCACAATGATGGCATCTAAAAGTTAGGGCCAATGTGATCATATGGTCTCCCCCTCATCTCTTTACCAGTCTGTCACATAAATACACACCCATAGAGCAAACACTGCAAATCTGTGCTTCTGTCTTCTTTCTTTTCACTTCCTTTATTATATTATACTCTTTTAACTAGATGTGATCCACCTAAATCCTGCTTGGGCAATAAGCATAAACTGGGATAAACTGGGATGTGTGGAAACTCTAAGCCTAAACCCACACTAAGAACTCCTTAGATTCATTTTATGTATGGTGATGCTACATGTTTTTCTCTAAGTATTCTGGTATATTGAGTTGTCCTCTATGTACATGTGCAGACACTGTATCTACATAGTTTCTTGCACAATTCAGAATGTAGAAAATAATAGTATAACACCGAAGTTAAGATCACATATTTAGGACTCAGAAGGAACCAGACTTATTACCATGGTTAAGTTTGGAGATTCAACCTAATATCTCTGAGATGTCCCATTTGCAAAGTGGATCCTTGTAGGTACCTCCCAGTTGTGGTATGAAAGTTAAAGATCATGAGGGTAAAGTGATCAGCAATTGTGAAATCAACTAATCACCAGGATTTGGATACTTGATATATTTGCCAGTATTTTACAATTGCAGATAATGCTACAATGACTGACTTTCTGCATTTTTTATTGTTGGAGGTGTATGTATGTTCAGGCATATTCTCAGATATCTGATTACTAGATGAAATAATGAAAGTATATAGAGTTTATAATATATGTGCATATTCTCCTCCACTGGGTGGTGCCTTGGAATTTCCACTATCAATATACAAGAATGAAAATAGTACTCAATAGTTGTAACTTTTATCATGAACTTCCTATGAGCCTAGTTGATGTTTAATGAATGTCATATGAACCCATTCATTAATATTTTTTCCTTCCTGAAATTATCTGTGGTTTGTAAGTTGGAACAGCAGCTGCTACAGTGGAAGGTTCAGAAAGACCAATTTCACACCCTAATTGTCTAGGAAAAAAAAAAAAGAACCAACACTGTAGGAAGCAGAGGGATCATAGTGAGTCATATATGTGTGGTCTCCAGCTCAGCTCCCTCCTAAATCCCCAGGAGTGTTTTCCCACAATAATTATCCCCATGATGTATAATGAGAGAATACAGGATACTGATGAGTGAGAAAGTGACTCCTTCCTCTATGTTAGGGATGGGGCTGATGGGAAATTGTTTCATTGTGTGGGAGCAGAAAAATATCATTAATCTAATTGTTCTGCACACAGTCACAGCTCTATACTGCTGGGCTACTAACGAGATCCTGGTCCTCCTCTGGAGGCCTCAGCTTTCTCATCTGAAAAATGAAGGGGTTGGCCTGGTGATCTCTAGGGGTTAACCATCTGAACTGAAGAAAAGCTTTAAGCAATTTAAAAGTAGCCAAAATGAAAGAAAAATAAGTTCTGTGTCTTTATGTAGTATTAAAGAGTCGATTGAACAGAATATGACTTCTGACTGATATGCCACAAAGCACAAACCAAATGGACAGAAAAAGAAATGGTGGTATCCTTAGAATTCTCTTGGTTCTACTAGAATGAAACTACTGATACTTTTTTTTTAATCAAAAAAGTTAACTAAGCAATTACCAAAATTGTCTCTGAGTGATATTTTATATTTAC
This sequence comes from Lasiurus cinereus, assembly GCA_011751065.1. Classification (NCBI taxonomy): domain Eukaryota; kingdom Metazoa; phylum Chordata; class Mammalia; order Chiroptera; family Vespertilionidae; genus Lasiurus; species Lasiurus cinereus. Next base: position 23,658,552 of record JAAGEH010000293.1, on the reverse strand, counting down.
CTTGATAGCCATCTGTTTGGCAAACAAGGCAGCTATTTCAAGAATTATTGCATAAAGTTATTGCAAGTGTCAGAAATGATGGCTCTGTTAGACTCAGTCTGATTATCTGCATTAGTGCAGTTACAAAACGGGACAGAGAGGATAAAATGAATTTAAGATAGAATACTCTTTTCTCTTACAATTTATAATTGTTACCTCTGTCTTTAATTCTTAAATTTTCTCCAAGATGTCAATTCACTCTGACTCCTCATCTTTCAAATATGATCTCTCATTCATTGCTGTTTTCTGTTGTTTTATTCCAGACCTTTATTACTTTCCACCTGGCCTATTGCTGTAGTCTCTTAATAATTCTCTTTTCTCTGGTACATTACCTTTCACTCTACTTTATTCATTCCTCCCAAGGTGGGGTTTTTTTGCCCTAAAGTTCAACAGTGATCATGCCACTTTCCACCACATAGAGAGTAATGCTAAAATTCGTTAGCTTGAAATTTTGGGTCCTCTGTCATTTCAGGATCAATCAATTTTACAATGTCATTGTCCCTCATCTTTCTTATCACTCTTAGACTGTAGTCAATTTGGACTATTTCAGGCACAAAGTAGGTAAAAATATTCCTTGAATAAATAAGTAAATAAAAAATCTTGTTTAATTTTTAACCTAGTATTTTCCCAACTTACTTAATTGCAGATATCTTGAGAATTATTATTTTCAAGGAGATGTAGTTTATATCCTTCCTGGGCTGAAAGGTACAGTTTGAAAAGGAAAATTAATTAAGATCCATAATCAATTGATATATAACTTATATTAGGACAGTACCAATTTTTATAAAGGAAAGAAAATATTCAGCATTAAACAGAAAAATAAAAGGAAGTATCTATCTAGTCAAAAGAAAACAGTTAGGTATCTTATAAGATCATTGATTCACACTAAGTAGTTACTTTTGGGAAGCCAGTTGTAAACTGTTCCCAGTGACCATGATCAGGAATAGTACCAGTATGTTGGACACAAAATGTAGTGTCAGATAATTAAGGTCATTGGCTGTATTAGAAACTTAAAAGGAAGCAGGAAAATGAATTCTAGCATAGTCATTTGTGTTGATAAAGTGCATCTAATTAGCAATGTTTATGTTGATATGATCATTGGAAGGCTTCAATCCAAACTACCATAGGAAAAAAGAATCTGTTCAGAAGATATGTATACTGTTTTGAAATCTGTATTAAATATAAAGTATAAAATCTTGGGATCTACATGACATTGGGCTTCAAAATTATATGCAAAGATGCTATTCCAAACTTACTAGCAGCAACATAGTTGTCCTAATTTATTGTGACATTAGTGGTTAGGCAATCAGAAATTCAATCTCAGCTTTATTTTCTTATTAAACCACTGAGAATGTATTGCAAAAAAAAGTTACTATTGTGTCACAAAATGCAAAGAGATTAAGCTTCTTATTAGTTTACTTTCTCACATTCTCTATATCCCAGCAACTAAATGCCTTTATCTTTAGTTCAATGTTCAAATGTGTCAGGGGGTGCTGTGAGGTTAGTGGATTCCCACTTCATAAGGACTGTCTGACAAACAGTGAAAGCTCCCTGTTTTTTATAGCTAGTCTTCAATCCATAAACATATTTTTCCCCTAAAAAAGGTTAAGATGGCCAACATACCCATATTCTTGAATTTCCCCCATTTCTTCTTTCCTCTGCCTCCAAGCAAGCTTACCCTACTATCCTAAAACAGTTTCAACCAATCCTGCTGACTCTTTGAGGCTCGGTGCTGTCTTTCTTCTTCCTTTCCTAGCCCAGTCTCTGGACCTAGTAATTGAAATAGAATAGGATTCTGCCTCCTGGGAATCATCATTCATTCATCAGTTGCTTGTAAACTAATTTCTGTTTCCAAAATTCTTCTGAAAGTCAGAAGCTGCAAGTCTCATAATCAAAAATCAAATCCAGTGACATTTATTTACTTTGCAGCCTCCTTACTGCTGCTGCAGCATTTGTCACTTTAGTTAACACCTACTCTCTTTGAATTTATGACTGTTTTCTATCACTGTGTCTATGTCTGCTTCCTTCCTCACTGGCCTTACAAACGCAGGCATTCCCTAGTTTGCCCTCCCCCTCATCTCTGCCATCCTATTCTCTCTACATGGATGACTCCATCTGATTAGCCCACATTTTGCAGAAAACTTACAAATTTAGACTATAGAACTATAGTATAGAGTCTGTCTAGACCTATCTTTTATTACGCTTGCAGCAAACACAGCATTTTCTTAAATAGAATGTATTTCCCCTAAAACCTGAACATCATTTTTTACTGTTTTCTCTCCTTGATCTTCTCCTATTTAAACTCTTAACATATACTGTATCTTTAAGAGTACATCTGTTTTAAAATCTGTAACTTCCTCACCCTCCCCTTCATTCCAAGTTCAATCCTTCATCACTTTTCCCCCTTGATTATTATAATAATCTCCTAATTGGTCTTTGTCTCTATTTATTCCATTCTTGTTGCAGTACTGGCTCAAACCATCCTACCTCTTGCATTTGGGTGCTCTGCTATAGCACATAGCTAATCACATTTTTGTGATAGTTTTTTGGCATAGTTTTTGTACCATCAAACATGAACATTTGCAACATAGCCCTGTCTCATTTTTACACAACATGGTTGAATTCCTTATTGAAAAATATATGTTCATTTTAAAAAATATCTAATATATGTAAGCAACAAAAAAGAAAGTATCCTAACATTTAATTTCCCTTGCTGCCCCATTATCATAACCAAAGCAGACTGGGTAATTTCCAAATGCATCTGGTACTTTCATGTTCTTTCCATGTTATTTACCTCTCATCTCCTAATACCACCCCATTTCTGGCCATTTAAATGCTATTTAGTCTTCACTGACCATCACAAAATCTGTTTTTCTAGAACACCTTTCTGGTAGCAGAGATTGGTTATAATATTCATAAAACACTTTGAGTGATACCCTGGAATTATTCCTCCTTGGTGTACTACATATAGTAAGTATGTGTTTCATGGTTGTGTAACTTTTGTTGTTTTTAGCCATGTGCTTATATCCAAATCTAAGCTCTAATATCCATGAATGCATCTTTTTCCCTAGGACTTTCAGAACCCTTTCCTTCCAGAAGTAGTTAACAGAAATTATAACATCATGCTGTTTGTCTAGGATGGTGGAAGTAAAGAGAAAATTGGGAAATGGGAATGGGAAGAGATTGGAAAATGGAGTAAAGAGAGAGACCCTATCCTTGTTAAGCAAATGATGAAACTCTAACAGCTCCAAGGGCAAAAAATACTCTAAATTGATTCATTCAGAGGGTCCTGTTGAAGGAATAGGTTGGACTGAATATTTGAGAATATACAACACTGGGAATGGTGGTATCTGTGATTGAGCTGCTTCATATTCAACTCCATCCCCTTCAGATACAACAAAAAAGGCCCAAAACAGGATTCCATCTTTGTAAAGGTTGGCAGGATTCATCTAGCTTCCCGTGATATCACAGAAATGGTCGTGGTGGGAGGGCATTGAAAACCTGAGGGATTATGAAGCAAGAAGATGTAGCTGAAGTTCCTCCTTGAGGTTCAGGAGCTTTGGCTGCTGAGCAGTGGAAGGTATTTCCACCTCCCTGCAGATGGAGAAGCACCACTGCTATTTTGACAGCAGCCCTGTGGGCACCTGGGCACAACTGGATTTTCATTCCATAGAAACTCTCGGGGAAATGATTTTAGAATGTGTCTTGGCTATATTGCCATGTGTCTGAATGGACATCTTAGGATTTAATGAAACTCAATAGAGGAGCAGGATTGGTAAGGGCAGGAACACTGCTTCTCTTAAATTTATTGGTCAGCAAACTCATTAGTCAACAGAAACAAATATCAACAGTACAATTGAAATTTCTTTTGAGAGCCAAATTTTTTTAACTCAATTTCTTCTAACACCACTTCTTCAAAATAGAATCGCCAAGGCCGTGGTGTTTTTTTGGAAGAGCCACTCAAGGGACCAAAGAGCCACATGTAGCTAGAGAGCTGCAGTTTACCGACCACTGTTTTAGTTCAAGAGCAAGATGAAGGTGGGTCACAGTCAGGTGGTAGCAGTGGAGATGCTGCCAAGTGGTCTGACTGGCTGATGTATGGATGCGGGTGCAAGAATGCAGAAGAGGAGAAAGGAGTGCTTAACATGACTGTGTGAGAGTGGGCGTGTCCTTTCCTGTGATGAGAATGAACAGAGGGAAGGTGGCAGAAGCAGTGGATTCGGATTAAGACCTGACCTTGAAACTGTATGGGAAGTTCTGTTAGGGTCTCCAGTTGGGTCTGAGAATTAAATCAGCATAAGATAAGAGTAACAGGAAAAAAGCATACACGTTTTACATGTACATGAAAAAAATTATAAGAATACAGACTCCAAAAGTGTCAATACCTAAAGGCTTTTATACTAGACTGAACAAAGAGAGGCAATTATGAAAAAGGAACTAAAATATATATGGGAAGAGGAAGGGAGCTAAAGAATTATGAGTTATTTTAGCAAAGTCTGTGTATAGAATTCTCTTGGCATTGACCCCCTGTCCCTGGTGATAAGAATGTTTCCTCCCTCTTGATATAGGAAGGGCATCTTTTACATGGATTTTAATCTCTTGCTCTCAGGAAGGAAAGCGGAGGTCAGAGCACCCTCTTCTATCTGCGGCTTTTCAAGTGCCTTTAGCTCAAAATAATTCCTATTTCACTGTGGCATATTGTGTGGTGGCATGTTTGGCCACCCTTCGCTATCTCAGTGTCTGTCTGTAAGGCATCTAAATGAAGATACAACTTATGTGTCTGTAATTCAGAGAAGCGGCCTCAACTAGAGAAAGAAACTTAAGATGCATCAGCATAAAATGATAGGTAAGTCTCTGAACTGGTTGAAATTGTCCAGAGAAAACATATGTATTAGAGGAAGCTAAAGTGTTCTGTCCTAAACCATGGACACCTCAACATTAGAGAGAGCAAGAGAAGAAAAAGCTAGAGCTGAGCAGCTGCACTGGGGTCAAGGTACCCATTGTCTGCACTAGAACTGAGGCTTATAAGGGGAAGCAAGGAAGGGGTTCTTTATCGACCTATTTACTTATTTTACTATTGAGAAGGTGGTAGTTGCCTTTACATAATTTCACAATAATCCTGTTGGATGCAAATTGACATTCTCCCCTTTCAAAGGGAAGAAGTTGAGACTTAACTGAATAATAGGCAGCTGAGCTGATTTTCTTCCCTGTTACATGAATCCAAAGTTTTAGTCTTGTTCTGATTGAGTTTTAGCCTCGAACCCCAGGGTACTTTCAGAATAGGACAGGCTATAATCTATGAGTCCATGTGGATTTCTGTTTTTATTGGAGAGCTTAAGAGCTGGCCTTGGAGTCAGTCAGGTTCTGCCAGGTCCTTGCTTACCCAGGGAGCCTGCTGGCGATGGACATGCCTGGTCATTCTCTGGTCTCTGTATCAAGAAAAGAATCAGAAGTCTTATTTCTGCATATTAATTTCCTCTTAACTGGGTGATAAAGGTGATCTCAAACTCTTGAGAGTGACAATAAGAGCACTAGGACAATGGCTGTTTATATTTTAAGTACTTTAGGGACAGATTCAGAATGTTTTCCTAACTAGTCTCCTTTCTCCTCTCTGACTGCCACTTTGAAGCAATTAAAATGAAGTCATCTTAGAGAGCCTGTACAAAGAAAAGCTAATTACATTGTATGGGAAATAGAAAATGAGTTGCAGGAGTATTTCTATATCCATATACTTACCTTTTGGTAGAATTAGCCTATTAACCTATCCACTAACTAGAGTAGGTAAGATGTAATATTTTTAGGTTTTGTTTTGATTCTTTTTAACATTTTTCTTTAAACAGTTCTCAGTCCACATTTCAGCTCCCATTCAGCCGGGCTGATGGTAAGTCAGTTTAGTGTTTTGAGCTCTTTTCTGGCCATGGCCTTATCTTGCACTGTAACTTCTAGAAGGCTTCTTGTCTATGTCAGTCACTGGCCACTGATATGCCCATTTTCTATTCACTATGGCACCTTTAAGCCCCTTCACTTCATTGTATCCAAGACAAGGGAATCTTTGGGGAAGCTGATGAGTGATTTAGGGCCAGTCTCCCGGGATGCATCTTATAGCCCTTACCATCTGGTGGTCCTCCCTCACTAGACACCACACAGAACTTCATCATCCTTTCCTTCCTTTTCCCTCTCACTGTCAGCCCTCAAAGATCCTTCCCCGCTCAATAGATACCTCGCATTTTCTCAGTCATGAGATTAAAGGACAAATCGATTCAGTTCAGGCAGGTCTTGCTTTCAGCTTTATACTACGTACATGCTTTATACTACAGCCTAAAATATATGAGAGAAAAACACAAATTAATATCTCAACAATTATTTTACCACTGTCTTACCTACACTTAAATGCAGTGATCACATATTAGCCTTTCTGTACCCAGACAAAATTAACCTTAAACACTTTCTCATAAGCTTTCTTCTTCAGTTCTTTAATCATTTATGATATTTCTTTCTGGACCTTATCCAAATATTCTCCTTTTTAAAATTGAGAGATCAAAACTGGAATCAGTTCTATGATAATGATCTGAATAAAGCAATTATACTTTCATCTCATATGTCTCTCTACCCCCTTTTTTTTAATTTATAAAACACATCTAGACTTGAGACCAAGACACTTTCCTATCTTTTCTTGAGTTGTTTTCTGGGCATATGTACTTTCTGCCTCTTCAAAGTAAAATGTGCTATATCTGAGAGTATTACTCCTGGAGTCTTGCGTTTTCTGACAAGAAAATATGTCCATTTTTCAGGTACTTTATAAAACTAAAAGAGTGACATGGGAAGAAGAGGACAAAACATGATACCAAGGAGAAATTAAATTGAAACATCAAATAGGTCATGTGCTTGTTTTTTAATTCTAAACTAGAATATAAAATAGCTAAGAGTGAGCAATAACAACTTGGGAGACCCAATACAATGTCAACATGCTTTGCATTCTTTGATTTGGGCACTCTTCCCTAATAATTTCTTACTAAAATGTCACCTGTCCTATTAGTAGAAAAAATATGCATCTCCAGAGTACTGCAGTTATGTTGGATAGAATCAAAGGACCATAGGAAAGTAGAGATAAAAATAGCTTTAGAGGGCTCTTAGTCTAATCTAACAACTGGCAAGCACACCTGGCTGTTTCTGAGACCTAGCATGAAACCTGTGATTGTAGGTCCCAAATCAATAAAGTGAAAGGAATACAGTTTGTCCATTAGACAACCAGAGATAAAAATATCTTATTTGCCCTTTGAGCAAGTTTTGCAACCTTTTTGAGCCTGTGGAGATAATACCACCAACCAGTTTGACCTTTTTTAAGAAACGAATTAGATAATGTCTATAAAGTATCAAATCAATAGTTCAAGTCACAGAGTAGGTCTCTTTCTTTACTTCAATAGTTCAATAGTTCAAGTCACAGAGTAGGTCTCTTTCTTTACCACTGTCTTACCTACACTTAAATGCAGTGATCACATATTAGCCTTTCTGTACCCAGACAAAATTAACCTTAAACACTTTCTCATAAGCTTTCTTCTTCAGTTCTTTAATCATTTATGATATTTCTTTCTGGACCTTATCTTTCAGGGTAGCCCAGACTTAAACTAAAGAACCTTTGACTATTGAAACCAACAACCATCTAACCATACATTTTCCTCTTCTCCAAGCCAATAGAATTCTTCTCATTCTCATTGTCATCAGTCTTTTTGGCTATGCCAAGTTTCCAAGTCCACTACCATCTTCCTGGTTACCATGCTCTGGTACCCACTAGTTCACAGGATATAGAATAACATGTGTGCAGTATTCTGTGGGTAGGACCCACCCTTCCTCTGAGTGTATGTTTTGCTTAATGCTGTTCTTTCTTATATAACCAACTTGTACAGGATTATTAGAAACATTATGTTACACGGACACTCAAAGCAGTAACATGGTGGAATGCGTTTCAAGTAATTTCTTAATTTAGGGAACATTTTTGTGGTTGACACAATATATTTTGAATTAAGATTCTGTACTCCAGTTAGAATAAAGAAGGCATTTTAAATGTGTCTAGTGATCCAGTGGCCATAAAGACCAGTCTTGCTTCTCAGTGATTGGAAATTGTGCCACACTTGATATGCTTTTATGAAAATCTCCCCTGTATTTAAATAGTTGCACAGGTTTTTTTTTTAAGTTCCAGAAGTCTACTTTTAATATTTTAATTACAAATCAAAAAATTTTAAAGATTTGGTAGACAGTTTGTCATCTACGAGTATTTTCAGTCATTGAATTTGGTGGACCTTAATCTAAACTGAAAACAAATAGTCTTCCTCTCTTTATCTCACCAGACTATGATATAATCAGATTGCAAAATAGGCCCTAACTGGTTTGGCTCAGTGAATAGAATGTCAGCTTGCGGACTAAAGGGTCCCGGGTTCGATTCTGGTCAAGGGCATGTACCTTCGTTATGGGCACATCCCCAGTAGGGGGTGTGCAGGAGGCAGCTGCAATCAGCTCTCTCTCCCTCTCCCTTCCTTTCTGTAAAAAAGTCAATAAAATGTATTTTTAAAAAAGATTGTAAAACAGGGAAACCACCTTCACAGCATCCTTTCCTTGCAATTTGCTGTTGCAGAAGTATAGGCAAGGCCTTTTGATTTATTTCCTCATCTAGAAAATGTGTAAGTCAACATGAAAAATTTTTAAAGTCATTTTTAAATCTGGGAATCTATGATTCTGTGATTTCTGTACCACTCCCCAAACTCTTACTGATACAGAAGTATATTATATGCATTTTTACATAGATCTGCCAGTTTAAAAACTGACACAGTCCAGCAGTTCATGGCCTGAAAATGATACTCTATTAAGGTCAATTCCAATGATGAATGTAGGTCCAATAAAGCTCTGGAAGATAGTAATTCTGAAATTGTGGCTCATAATTTCAAGATGGTATCTCCATAGCTTCAAACTTGGTGTAATTAAATGTGAAATGGTCTCATTTTAACATGGGAGGAAATGAGCTTTTTGGTCAAAAGATTTTTCTATTCAGTTTTTATGATTAAATTGATTGGGGTGACATTGGTTAATGAGATTATATGTATTTCAGGTGCACAATTCTATAATACGTCATCTGTATATTCCATTGTGTGCTCAACATCCAAAGTCTAGTATCCTTCTGTCATCATATATTTGACCCCCTTTGTCCTCTTTAATCTATTCCACCATCCTTTCCCCTCTGGTAACCACCCTTCTGTTGTCTGTATCAATGAGGTTTCTTGTTTATTTATTGCTTTCTGTTTCATATCCCACCCATGAATGAAATCATATGGTTCTTGCCCTTTCTCCATCTGACTTATTTTACTTAGCATGATACTCTCAAGATCCATCCATTTCACAAATGACAGTAGTTCATCTTTTTTTTAATATATTTTATTGATTTTTCACAGAGAGGAAGGGAGAGGGATAGAGAGTTAGAAACATCGATGAGAGAGAGACATCAATCAGCCGCCTCCTGCACACCCCACACTGGAGATGTGCCCACCAGCAAGGTACATGCCCCCGACCGGAATTGAACCCAGGACCCCCTCAGTCCGCAGACTGACTCTCTATCCACTGAGCCAAACCAGTCTCGGCAGTAGTTCATCTTTTCATATGGCTGAGTAGTGTTCCATTGTCTATTCAGTTTTAACTGGTAATTTTCCTTTGGGGGAGCTTGATGAATGACAGTGGTTTAAGGAATAAAATAACAAATAACAAAACTCTTAATGAATTAGCCAGTATGGGGAGATAGGAGGATTCTGACCTTTGTTTGCAATGGTCAGAAAGATTTGAGAAGATACCCGCAGTGGGGACTTGTGCCCTCCAGGATACAGCAACTATCACTGACAGAAGAGAGAAGGAATAAGCAAATATCAAGTCACGCACATTGTGTTTTATTTAAGGAAATGTCTCCTTGTGTAGGCAGTGATGTGTTTAAAAGTGAGACATGTCCTTTTACTTGTTTCTATTTTAAGTGATTTCTTTGACAGGTCATTTGATTTTTAAAAAAAACCATTTTCTCTCCTGCAGATTCAGTAACTGCCCTCAAATGTCTGATTATGTCACATTTTCAATGAAGACAACACTGTGGTTTGCTTCCATGGAAAGCCATAGTCAGTGATGGCTGCAACTTGTGACATGATTGTCACAGAACCTTGCAGGATACCAGTGATTACTTATTGGTCATCATTTCCCAGTGAGGAAATTACAGATTTTTCCTCTTAACACATCCTTTGCAGTTTGGACTTGCAGAGTGCTTCAAAATTGTCAGAGGGGAAGGGGTTGGGGGTGGGGCTGAATGAAAAGGTAAAAAGATTAAACAAGAAAATATATGTAACACATAGACACAGATAACAGTGTGGTGATAGCCAGAGAGAAAGGAGGATGGAGGGTAGTCAGAGATAGGCGAAGGGGTGGCAGGAAGGGAATGGGAATGGAGACTTTGCTTGAGAGGAATGGGCACACAATGCAGTGGGCAGAGGCATTTTATTGAGTTGTACACTTGAAACGTAAATCTCAATAAATTAGAAAAATTAATTTGTACCCAAAAAGAAATGATCATTTGGGCTATTCTTAGCAGGAAGCAAGGAACCAGCCACAAGACCACTTGCATCCACTCTACCTATGTGTAATTATTAGAAAGAGAGATCATTTCTACAGTACTGTATTGATAGATTGTGGTTAATATATTTAACCTACATTTGTAATCATGATAAATTTATCATGGTGTAAAATTTGTACCATGATAAGTAGGTGATAGATACATAATTGGATACATACATGCATACATATATGATAGATAGATGATAGATAGATAGATAGATAGATAGATAGATAGATAGATAGATGATGGATGGATGGATAGATAAGAGTTTGTACTTCTTTCCTAACAGGGAATATTGTAGAGGAATCAAGTTTTCAACAAGGTTGTTAAGATTAACTACAGATCCCCCTTCGTCTTAAAACCAGACAGGAGGGAGTGTTAGTTAGGATGATATTGGTGATAACAGTAATATAATAACTAATATTTATCCAGGCTTTGTTTTATACCTGGTACTGTGCAAAGCTTTTTTAAAGTTTATCTTTATTGTTGAAAGCATTATAGATGTCCCTCTTTTTCATTCCATTGACCTCCTCCACCTTTCTCCCAACCTTCCCTCACAGGCTTCACCACACTGTTGTTTGTGTCCATGGGTTATGCATATGTTCTTTGTTTAATCTCCTTCCACCCCCTCCCTTCCTTCTGAGACTTGTTACTCTGTTCCATGCTTTCTATCTCTGGATCTATTTTGTTCAGTTTATTGTGTTCCACATATAAGAGAGATTATATGTTACCTATCTTTCTCTGACTGTCTAATAGTTAGTATAATAGTCTCCAGTGCTAAGGTTTTTGAATGTATCCCCTTACTTCTTTTAATAATCTTATTGTTCCTGTGCATAAGGAGAAATTGTACAGAAAAAGATTAAGTATTTGCTCAAGTTTTGTAGCTGTATGTGCTGGAACTGAGGGTAGAAAAAGGGCAAGCATTACTTCAGAGCCTTTCTGTTTACTTTGTGCATCTGAAATGTGCAAAGGGACCTAAATGTCACCTACCCAGCCTCCCTCAGCCCTTTATCCCATGGTCCCCCAATGGCCAACACATGTTTTATGACCAAACACTCTCCACAACTCTCAGTGTATAGAATAGACTTCTTTGAAAAGTGTTTTTTTTTTCTAGTTCCTAAGGTCTAGTTCAAACATGAATTAGACTATGTATATTCTTTCAACCAGACCACAGCATGGTTGTCTAGGAGTCTTAAACTAGTTCAGATTGTTCTGTGGTATGTTTGAAATAACTATGATTATTGTTTGCCCAGATGTTGGCTACTGTGGTAGTACACACACAAATTATTTTGCAGAGGCATAGTCAAGTAACATCAGTAAAAACAAACTGCTCTGACTGGCCCTCTGTGCCTCTGACACCACCCCTATGGCATGTCTGCAGTTGAATACCAGTGGGCTGCAACAGTGACTCGCAACCTTGTTTGATTACATATCCCTACTACTCAGAAAGGTAATAGCTACACTACCAAGGTGTGTGTATTTCTTGATTTACAAATTATTTAATAATTGTAAGCACTATTGAAAACTTTCTATATGCCAAGCTCTGTTCTAAGAAGCTCTGTGAAGTAGGTATTGTTTTTTGCTGTTGTTATAATTTCTATTTTTAATCATCCAGTGTCATGATAAACAGACTCCAAAATGAAGACCAATTTATAAAAGTGGGCCATTTTAATGTTATTTATAATAGAATAAATAATTCTCTTGATGACTGCAGACATGTAAGCTGTTTGATAGCACTCAGAAACATAGCAAAGGAGTTTTCCTGATTGGTGCATAGTCCTTAACAATTACAAAGTTACTTATATGAAACTGCTGTCAAACCAGTAAGACTGCATTTATGCACCCATCATTTTCAGGATTATAGTGTAACCTGGGCATATTTTCCCCAAATAACATTGACTCCTTGTGTCACAAGGCCCAGCTCACTCATGTTCACCTTGATGACAGTACCTTTAGTAATAACACCCAAGGTTGTATAAAGTGGGGAGGAGGGATTCTTCTTTACACCAAGTATTGGCAGGCAAAAGGTTGCTTTTAGTTCAGGATGTGTTACATGGGCCTTTTTGAAACGTAAGCCCATTAGCCTAATGAAATCTTTCATATTTAGGTGGTTTTCGAGTAAAGCCATCTCCAACAAAGCAGACTTTAGTAACCATCTTCTTCCATGCTTTTTTTTCTTTCTTTGTTCGAATAACTTTTAATACCTCTGTTTCTCCCTGGGCACAGACTTTGGACAGAGAGACTTCTCATTTTCCCGCTTTCCCTTTTTGTTTTTTGTTTAATCCTATTGGAAGGTACTTTAGCTCGGGACTGTTCTCTGTCCAGCAGATATTCAGGTTCTGCTCCTTGTGGAGTCTTTTCATCATTCTTTTGTTTGGTGTTTCATTTTTCATGCATCTTGATAGTCTTTTTCATTTGTATTTTCTCAGCATGGCACTGTTTATGGTAGAGCTTAGCCTTCAGGACAATCATCGTTTTTGCCTTCTTTGAACGTTCATGAGCCTCTCGACCTTCTTTCTTTCTCTTTTCCTCATGGTAATCCAAACGGTATCCATAGAGCTTCCAGTGTAACTCAATATACTCCTTTTGTGGCCTGGTGACAACCACCAGGCCACCGGGTGTAGTCCCCCAGCGCAAAGAAGCTCTCAATTCTCGGGTCTCAGGGACTTGTGAACCAACTCTTCACTACTCGAGGCAGGAAAGGGCTGAAGTAGGTATTGTTAGTAACACTATTGAAAGATAAGAAAATTGAAACATTAAGTGTTTAAGAATTTGCCCTAGTTAAAAAGTGTAGCTAGCAGGTGAGATACACATTCGTAATAATTTAGTGAACAAATGAATAAAACATTTCTCTGGGATGAGCAATGTAAGAATTTCAAGCAGCCGTGCAAGCCCATGGAAAAAAAATAACATCGGACAAGGAAGCTTTTCCTACTCATATTCGAAGGCAAACATACCTTAAAATGTATTGCATGTTTCCTACCTAGTGAGGAGGAGAAAGTTCAACAAGTAACCAAGTGCCTTGTGTACGTACCATTGACAACCGAAATTATGCAAGTCTCCCTTTCACTGACTTGGTGTGTTAAACTACGGTTTGAAAAATGATCCCTACTGTTTGTCCAAGTGTGGTCACTAAGATGGTTAACACCTGCTTAAAATGTCTGTGTAGGGAGTTTGCAGGGGATGCACTTGGTTGAAAGGAGGCACCAGCAGCTCTGGGGCTTGTTGAGAAGTTAGCTTTGCGTGGCACTTTCCATAAGACTGACCCACCACCCATTTCCTGCCTCCAAGCACAGAGGAGCTGATGGAGCTCAAACCATGACAACTGAGCATGATTAAAATTCTGAATACATATTCTGAATACCATAGAGAAGAATTTTTATTGTTAACATTTATCAGCATGGCATATTTTATTTATTATTTGTCTTAATCCTCACCACAGGATATTTTTTCCCACTGATTTTTTTCTCCTCCTCCTCCTCCTCCTTCTCCTCCTCCTCCTCCACC
>JAAGEH010000293.1:23579928-23644270 GCA_011751065.1 Lasiurus cinereus | reverse complement strand
CTCTCCCCCTCCTCCTCCTCTTCCTCCTCCTCCTCCACCTCCTACTCCTTCTCCTCCTCTTCTTCTTTTAGAGACAGTGGAAGGGAAGGAAGCGATAGGGAGAGAAACATTAATGTGAGAGAGACACATTAATCAGTTGCTTCCTACACACACCCTGACAGGGGCCAGGGTCAAGGATGGGAATTGAATTGCAACCCAGATAAACACCATTGACCAGGAATCGAATCACAACCCTTTAGTGCCCAGGTTGATACTCCAACCACTGAGCTACACCAGCTAGGACAGTATGGCATATTTTTTATTTGCCATAATTGTAGCTGCTTTTAAGATAAATATAAGTGCCCATTTTTACATAAACAGAAAATACACAACCTGGAAATGTAGAATCTTTTACTGTTTAAGGTGTCAACTCTGCAAAGATGGATCTCTTTTAAGCTCTGGAGTCCCTAGGAGACAGATATTTAAGTAAGATGAGCAGGAGATGATGTAATTTACGAGCTGAAGGGGTAAGAAGGATGCTGAATCAGGTTTTGCTAAACTAATCTTATGGCTGCCAAGGATGACATGTCAGATATTTCATTCATTTTAAATACCAACCCATTTCTATAAATCATTTTTATAATGTTAAATACATTATATAGGTACGAGACCAGTAGAGACTGTGCTTAAATATGTCAGACACATTCTTTTGTTTCACTAAATACTGTTTCTCTCATTTGCCAAAGATTTATTTATCAGATTATTTTTATGAGCTGATCCATGTTTTAGTTTTATTCATGGAGTTTTGTTTATTGTTGCTATTATGCTTATTTGCTTCTTCCTTGCACATTCAAATTCAAACCATGTGAAATATCATCCAAGTGTCTCTTCCTTCTCTCTTGCACCAAACGCAAAAGAAATCTCCTTTTGTAATAACATTTGTCAATGAGAAATACATTTGTCAGTGAGAAAAAAAATACACAGGGCATATTTAGGACTATTTAGCATAAAACTTCCATCTGAAGAAGCTTTATTGCATAAGATAATGTGTTCTACTTCAGGATGTTTAAGGTTGAGTTTCTTTACTGTGTGAATGCTATTCTATTTTCTTTCCTCCCCTTACTCCCCCTCCCTGTTTAACAGCAGACAAACCCAGGGAGCCTTGAATGAATCCGATGATCCTGAAACAGGCTGTCTATCTGATAACAAGCCAACTTCTCGACACTTCTATCCTGTCGCCTTGCTGCTTGTCAGCTCACACCTGCTAGTCGTGTGGCTTATTTTAAGTCTTGCATTACTATTAGCCAAATACCAATAAGTTTTACTGTTGTGTTCCTTTCTTTTCTACAAATTATAATGGAATTTAAATTATGGGGACAATGCTGTAATATTTCTACATTTTAAGATCCAGAGAATTTAAAACAGATGTTTGAATTGTAAGTGCTTTCTTTGTTTTTTCCTAAAGTCTAAAAGAAGAAGTACTATGCATTAAGTGAATTATTTTGCTGTTTTGTTCATGGAGAAGTGTTTCCCTCTGTTCACTAGCTCAAGAAGAATTTTTAAATTACTAACTTTGGAATAAGACAAAGAACAGAATCCTGAAAGCTTGAAGGTCTACACCTCCTGTTCCTCTTCCCGTTAAATTTATCAAAGAAATTAAGACTGAATTTGCACAACACATTGAAACTCTGAGACAAGTCCTAGACATGTGGGAGGTTCCAGGCTTTATTTCCACTGTGCTAAAATCATTGCCATCAGCTGGCAGAACCTTCTGTTTGGTTTCTTAACCTGTTCGTTTTGTCATTTCTTTGATGCAATTAACCCCCTTCTGTCAAGTAACTCTATGAAGAGAATGGCTATTTCTGTTTTGTAATTAAATTAACCTGTTTGTAACTATGGTTTGGGTTGATGTGGCTTGGAGAGTACTTTTCTATTCTTTTTAACAAGGTCTTGTCTGTGTCTTGATGCCCCGTTTCCACACCTGTGACTGTACTGTCTGTGCATAGCACTTCTCTATAAAGTGGAGACTCAGACCAGGCTGTTCCAGAAGCCATTTTTCTCATTGTTGCACAGTTAAAATAATGAAGTAAAATATAGATTGAACTTTCCTTTAAAAATCTATAGGGCCAGACTTAATCAATTAAATGCCTTATTCCTAGAACCTGTATCCTTAGGGCTACATATAGATTTTAATGTGTTTTAAAGAAATTAATTTGTGGAAGAGTTATTAAAAAGGCAGATATATTTATGAGATTAAAGTGAAGCTGTATTGTGGAGCAAATTATATTTAAAGAGTTTATTAAACCTTAAATACCTGTTAAGAGCAAAGAGACTTTAATCATCTCTTTTCTGAGGGCAATAATGATATTGGGCCTGGCCTAGGATTTAATTTTGTAAGATGTATCATCATTTGTGAAAAACAAACAACAAAAAAAGCAAATGTAGAGTTGAATCTTTGTTATTTTTACTTGGACTGTTGCTGCAACTCTGCATTGAACAAATAAAGCATATTTATTTATTCTGTTTCATGAAGTTGTACTTTTTCCCCTTTTACCAGAGAAGGATGCCGCATAGAGAATGTACTGAAGAATATCAAATGCAGAAAGTATGCTTTCAACATGCTACAGCTGATGGCTTTCCCCAAGTACTACAGACCTCCAGAGGGGACTTATGGAAAAGCTGACACCTAAGTTTTCCAACATGTAAATAAACAGGAACACAAATATGCTTCAGTTGAATACTCTCTACTTTTTCATTTTTCTTTTACTGTCGTGAATTTGTGGAGGACGATCATCAGGGATGTTTGCCCAAGTCTAGGAATTACTTGAATCGTTATTAGCATATTACTCTGAAAGAAATTAATTTTTTTTAATCTTACATAATACTGTCCTTTCCAGTTCTAAGCTTTTATGTATTGACTCTTGCTGATTGAGATCAGCTCAGAACGTGTAACTTTCATTCATAGAATATTTAACGAAAGACATTCTGAGGTAACAGGTGCCATGAGGGACTAGAGAGCATGCTGTCCCTCCAAAATGAAGCCAGTAGATGTGAATGGGAGAGGGACTTTGTGAAATGTCCCAGATTTTCTCACACATACTCTTAGAGCCATTTCAGAGGTTTAAAAAATATTTTTCTAGTGACTTAAGTAAACTCATGATCCGTGTTACAGAACAATTTACAAGTATGCCTGTACCTTGTACTTTGTCACACAGTGGAGATGCGACTATTCCTCCTAAACAGGTGGATGGACAGTGTTAGTAAAGCAGTGAAAATACTTTCCAAAAACATGGTGTCTTTTCAAAGCTCTGACTTGGGTTATCTGGCCCTGTTGTAAAAGTGGCAGGAGAGAAAGTTCAATCAGATTATTAAAACAGAAACAGAAACAGAAACTGCAAGGACACTAAAGACGTCAGCCTGTTGATATCCAAAGTGAAAATCTTCATTGGCCTGAACTTTACGTGGTCAAGTTCATGACACTCAAGAAAATGTCTCTGAGATATTTTCCAGCGGTCATGTTGGTGCAGAATATAGATGGTATAAGTATGCATTGCATAGAATAATATATATGAATAAACCATCTAACATGTATGCAACCATAAGTTATTGATAAACCAAAGCAATTACTTCTGTTAACCTGAATTTCAAATTTGGCCTTAATAAAATAACCATAAATTTTCTAAAATTTTAAATTAGAATCTGCCTTTGAGAGTATTTTATGTAACACCTTCATAAATGGGTAAATTAAATCACAGGAAAGATATACCCCCAATCCCCCAGCTAGATCATTTTAGAACCATGATTACAACCTCTTCTTACCATTCTTCCCTGTGGCTTTTCTCTTCTCCAAATTGCCATGCCAAATGTCCATGAACATTATAGGTGAGTTCTAGTTAGTTAAATAGAAATTAACATCTATTGCTGGAATTAAAACTTATAGAATTCTGAATAAATGAAACCTATTTTCTCTAAATTTTAAGAATTTATTGTTTTTCCTTTATCAGCAGAGGAGCATGACATTGATAGCATAAATCATCTTCATAAATGCCACAGGCTTGTTACACAGACATCTCTTAACTAGGACCACATTGAGTGGATGATATTGTGGAGTTTTCATAGCTAATGTGATAGCTCCTTGATTAAGACACTAATTGAAATAAGGATTCCAAACAGATCTCTAGGTTCATAGGTTTTTCAAATTAATAAAAATGTTAGATAATTATTTGGGGCTTTTTAGTACTAGAATTATCAATCTATTATTTTAGCCATATATAATAGCTATGAGCATTATATATGAGGCTGTTGCCAAACTACTTACAGCCTTTTTAATAAAAAGAAGTATGCATGCTGTGGGTCCATTCATGGATAAACTTATCTTAGTGTTATTTTTTTTATACCTCATTCTCCACTTCAGGGATTACATATAATCTTTGACTTGTTCAATTTCATTTCAAAATGGTAGGATTTGTGGTTATTTTCATTGTCCCATTGGGTGTAAGGCAAAAAAAAAAAAGTTTAGAAGAGAGATTTCTTTGTCTGAGAAACTGATTTATCATCCTATGAATGCTCTTATAACAATAATTTTTATTTGCACTTGTAAAAATGAAAACTCTTGACTCAAGTGTGGAAAACATGTAATTAGAAAGCCAACAGTAGGGTTTGTTTGCATGTTTGTTTGGAGGAGGGCATTTCAAGTATTTTCTTCTTTTATAATAAGTAATAATAAAGATGCTTCAAAGGGTAGAAGTTAGTGTATTACAAATGCAGATGAGTTTATGTTTTATTATTAACATAGTCATCTGAATTTTTCTACAGGAAGCCAATATTTGAACATACTTTTAAATGCGGATTTCATCAAGGAAATTCATGTTTCATACCAACAACAATATTGCTCCTTTTCTAAGATATATTCCAAATATCCTTGGAAAACCACTTCATTATTTCTTAAATTATTAAGATTTTCTAAATTAAAGAGCCAAGGTTAAACAAAAAGTTTTAAAAACTCCTTTGTACAGACACAGCCTGTCATTCTTTTCTATCTACATTTTTACTTAAAAATGCATACACTAGTAGGCTGATTTTAGGAGATCATGTCAAGCCAGAAAATGAACCAAGAAAATGAAATTTTCAAACAAGTTAAATTTTTTCTCAGAAATATTTCCTTTATAATATAATCAAATTTAGATATCAATTCTGTATTCACTATTGACAGAGTCCTACAGAAAACATAGTTAAAAACAAGGGAGGGTGAAATCCTGATTATGTTTGATCAAGTGACAAAAGATCCAGGGCCCGGAAGTATTCCTCAGAGCAGTTAATCATAAAAGTTTGAAGTATTGCTTTGAAGCAGCCCACCCTTAGGGGAACCCATTCATTGGTTTCTCGTGTGGTTCTTTGCTTCTTGTAAATATTGTCATGAGTGTTTCTAGAGTCTGCCAAATCCATTGATGTAAATATTTTGGTCAGTCTGATTATCCGGTGAATCAGAATGCTTGATCCTTTGATGCAGCGGACAAATTGTACTGAAATGACCAAATGTCCAGTTACAGGACTACGCCATGTATCTAACTGACAATGCTTACTTTATCAGAGTAACTGTGAAGTCTTGAAAAGCTAGCACCTGCATGGAGGATACTTCCTTTCTTTCCCTCAACTAAAATGGCATTTTGCATAAAATAAGACTCAAGATAGAAAAAAAAAAAGATTTGTATAGACTGATGATTTTCTTCCCAAGCAAATCAAACCCTTCCCTATGTAGAGTTTGACATGTGCTCAGAAGAGGCTGTCCCAGTGATTGTGCTGGAATTGGCTCACACTGACTCATGACAATGGATCATTACATTTTCAGGAATTTTATGTTAGTTGTTAAAAACAACCATCATTAAATATTAAATTACAAAACAAAATGAAATAAATTTTGCTATAAACAAAGGTAATAGTCAAAACTACTACTTCCTAATTATTTTATTACTAGTGGCCTGGTGCACAAAATTTGTTCTCCAGGAGGTGGTGGGAGCCTCTAGCCTGGCCTGTCACAGTGTGGGAGCCCTGTGATCCATCACCCCAAAGAGGTACCCTCCTCCCATCCATCCAGGGTTCCTTGATGGATTGCCCCAAAGAAGTAGGCTGGAGCCAGGGGTGACCTGTGGACCCTGGGCCGGGCCGTGATGGAAGCCTGCAGACCCCCAGGGGTGGGGCTGTGGTGGAGGCCTTGTCTTCAGTCTTCTCGCACCTGTGCCAGAGCTTAGGCAGGCTTGTGGAGAGGGAGGCCTCTGCCATGGCCCTGCCTCCATCCCCAATGCTGCAAGGCTTCACCCACCCACACCTCCTGCAGTGGCACCCTGCTGATCAGTCCTTACTGTGATGGCATCCTGACCAATTTGCATATTACCCTATTATAGATTGCTTGCAATTTATCTCTACTCTTGAGTTATGTCAATTGTACCTGTAGTTGAAATGCTATACAGTATTATAGAGATCTGTGCACCTCCTCCTGGCTCCATGTTCAGTAATATCACATAGGCAGTTTGAAATTGACCACAATGGGAGTATTTACCCCAAAGAAATCTCCAAATGCTACAAATCACATTGTTTAATATTTACTGGTGCACACAACTGAATGCCACCATCACTTTTTCTCTGGAAAATTAATAATTGGAAACGAGATAACATTATTAAAATGATATTAAATGCAATCATTCATCTTCAGATGGGTGAAATTTTGTTTTAGTTTTTAACCCTTCTGAAGATTCTGATTGGGGTCTCAGTAACATTAGATATTTATTATATTTTATTCATATTTAAATTGTTTCATCAGGGAGGTGTGTTTAAAACATGTCTCTCTATGGTGTTTGGCAAGGGAAATCTTGGCAATGCTGCCTTGGTGTTAGCAATAAGAATTCCAGGCTAAATTCAGGGAAAGGTTAGCCTAATTAGAGTATCAGTGAAAATGTGCTTCACCAATTTTTAAGTTTATAATGTTAGCATTTGCTAAAAGCAGAAAAAAAACAGTGGCACATTATGATGCCCAGATTCTAATAAATACAGCTCAACTGAAATCCAAACTGTTACCCAACTCTGGCATAATGTTAAGTCACCACAGATGTTTTGGGTATTTGATTTCCAAATAGTATGGTGTATCAGTTGTCAAGTTCCATATTCAGGGTCCCTTGTATAATCTTGTAGGAAATGTATTAACTTTTAGCACAGATTTTAGAAACTGATCTGAGACAAGCTGTGATCAGCAATTACCAAGGGAAGCAAACTTATTGCACCCAAGTTGTCCTTAAGAGCTGGAGGCTTTACAAATTATGCATTACCAAAGAGAATGATTTGCTCAGAATGATGTCACTGATTGAAAATTGTAGTGTGAATTCACATTCATTTAGCCCACCTGTAATCTTAAAAGTCTATGCTTCACCCCTACCCCCATTTTTATGTTTCATTGCTATATAAAGAAAGTTCCAACATATAATTTTTTGGGGGGGGGGGGGGGGGAGGGCGGCGTTTTAAGTCAGAACTTTCCAAACAGATACTCCCTTTAGCAAAAACTGTCTTTCAGAACAGGAAAATAAAATTAATGTTTTAGATATAATATTTCAAACCAATTAGGAAATTTAAATTTTATTTCTAGCCAAGTAAAAGAAAGCCTAAAGCATTTCTAATTTCAAAGAAGCAAATCATATCTGGCTACTATAACAGGAAGTAGGAAAACATTGTAAGGTAATAATAACCCCCAAAAAGTACCTGCAATAAGTTCTCCTGAGCTTGAACTTTTATAGGTTACATGAACATTTAAAATTTTAAATTAAAAACAAAGTGAGACTCACAATTAAATAGAGTACCCAGACAGAATTAATATTAAGGGAGAGAAGACCTAATTCAAGTGATGTTGCCTGATAAACCATATCTATGTAGTAAACGGAGTTATTTAAGATGTTGCATTTTCACACTCAATGTTGTATGAACACATTCACAATTTTCTTAAAACCATCTAAATTATACCAAAGGACACAATCTAAGAGTACATCTTTAATGATGACTCTGTGCAGTATTATTAAGTAGCAAGCAATAGGGACCCAACTATTGGCAAGATTGCTATATTATCTATATAGTTCTGTGATGCTTTTATATCACTTTCAATTTTTAAAAACATTTCATGTCAAAAAACTTTAGAACTTCTAAAAGGCACACCCTATGTGTCTATAAATATATAAGACACCCATTGTCACTGCACATGTGCAATCCTTTACACACGTATACTTCTCATGTGAATATTTAATTATTTTATTTAATCTAACATCTAATTTTCAGATTCTTGTGGTACTCATCTGAAACTTTGGCATGTGTTTTCTTATGTTAAGTATATATTCTAGATGAACCAACAATGTGTATTGCTAGAAAATGAGGCAAAAATAGGTTAGATTATTTTATATTTGCATTTGAAGAAGTATTATTTTGTTTTACTGTTCTGTGGAAACCATATTCATTGTACACTGTGTGTATTTTTTGTTTAAATAAATGTAATTTTTATTTTTTATGTTTCTGTCTTTTTCTCCCTATTATACATTTTTTTCGTTTTCATCAAAATAGCAATGTTCAAAAATTAATGAAAGTGTTAGAAGAGTAGACTGAACAATATTTCAAAGAGAATAGATTAGTCTTATGCTGGACCACAATTACAATACAAATTTTGCATTGATACAAGGTTAATCTCATAGACACTAGCAGAATGCATCTTTCAGGGTTACTAGTCTGTAGAGCAAGATCAATCACAATTTCTAAAAAGTTCCAAGAACCAGATGCCAATGCTTCAACACTGGTCAAGTAACTGATCTTTGTAGTCAAGAATATATGTGGAGCCAAAACCGGTTTGACTCAGTGGATAGAGCGTCGGGCAGCGGACTGAAGGGTCCCAGGTTCAATTCCGGTCAGGGGCATGTACCTTGGTTGTGGGCACATCCCCAGTAGGGGGCGTGCAGGAGGCGGCTGATGGATGTTTCTCTTTCATCGATGTTTCTAACTCTCTATTCCTCTCCCTTACTCTCTAAAAAGTCAATAAAATATTTTTTTTAAAGGAATATATGTGGAGTCATTGTAAGCACAGGTGATAACTTTTCCATATAGCTATTTAGATCTGGTTATTTATAATTCATTTTAACAGTTGATAGTAGAAGGCAAATCCCAAGGAGTATTAATTAGGTCTTGTTGCAAAAGAATTAATGAAACGAGGCCCCTGCTTTGCATTTTAAAAAAGAAGAAAGTTTGTCCATCTGGAGAATTTTAAGAATATATCCTACAGCAAGAAACATTCCCCTTCTGTATTTATCATCATCACTGTATGTTCATACTAACATGTCTTTATACATCTGAACAAGCACAATGCTGTAGGTAGCCCTGTAGTGAAGCAAGCTAATGAATTATAACAAAATGCTGCCTGCTGTAAAACCAGAAGAGTAGCCTGGGGGAAGTATACTCTATCTTAAACATTCATGCAACGGCTCCTTGAGTGTTGCAAAAGACTGACACTCCCACTTAAAGTCAAGAAAATTTATTCCAGGGTTATATTTTGATATCTCCAGAGGGTGGGTGAGTATAGTTGGAGCATGTCAAACCAGCACTTATCCTAAGCCAACTAACTATGTGGACATAATTCAGAGAAACACTGGGTTCTCTGTTCTCAGGTTCAATGAGAATGAACCTGAATCATCTTGATATGCCAGAAAGTAAAGACAAAATAAATAAAATAAAAATGAAAAAATAAAACACAGAGGGAACATGGTCAAAGAACTAAAGGGACAACTTGAAAGAACCCCAATATCCACAGCTGGACAATTAGTGCCACAAAATGATAGTATTGAATTATTTACCAAAGAATAAAATAAGTGTCTGTGATAAAAATAAATGTTTTCATAAATCAATAAATGATAGGGAAAAGACAACTTATTCTTACAGAGAAATTCTAATTAATTAATATAGAAAGAATGAGAGTGGAAAACCACTAGTATGAAAATTACTCTGATGGTCAATAATAATAAAATATCCTATATCCTATAGGATATTTTATTATATAGGATATGTTATCCTATATAATAAAAGTCTAATATGCACACTATTTGACCAGGAATTCAACCACTTGCCATGATGTGCACTGTCCACCAGGGGGCAACAAGAAACATGGCAGGTGTCAGCAACATGGCATTGGCAGCAGGTGGCAGTGGAGGTGTTGCTGGCCTCAATGGGCCCTGACAAGAGCGGGACTATGGCAGGATGGTGGAGCAGGTGAGTGGGCAGTGCCAGGCCAAGGCAGGTACAAGCAGAGACCCAATTGCCCGGGGAGATAGCGACCAGCTGTGGCACCAGGGCCATTGCCTGGCTCCTAGGCACTGAGGGAGCCAGGTGGGGGCGGCCAAGCCCAACTGATCACCCCATAGGCAGGATGGTGGAACAGGTGAGGGGCCAGGGCCAGAGCTGCGGGCATAAGCTGGAGCCTGATCCCTGCAGGCCACTCAGAGGGACTCCACCAGTGCATGAAATCATGCACCAGACCTCTGGTAATATAAGATGAGCACATCACTTCTCTGGCATTCCCCAAAATCCATAAGTTCAGTCTACTAATGAAAAGCTATCAGGCAAATCCAAGTTGAAGGACAATCACAAAATACATGACAAGTACTTTTCAAGGTTGCGAAGGTCTTGAATTATAAAGAAATACTGAGGAACTGTGACAGGTTGGAGGAGACAAAGAAGACACGATGACTAATGAAATGTGGCATTCTGGGTTGAATCCTAAACATAAAACAGACATTAGTGGGAACTCTAAGTAATGCCTCTGGTTTAGTTAATGGTTTTGTTACGATGGTATGTATGAAGCCAGGGGAAAGTTGTACAGCAAGTCTCTTACATCCTTACAATTCTATAAGCCTAAAAGTATCTAAATAAAATTGTAAAAATGTTATATTTTCATCTTTAACAGCCTTCTACTGTGTCTACCTGGTCATTTTTTTCAGAATGTGGACAGGAAAAAGAGATACTATATGTAAATTATTTAAAATTTCCCTTAATAAACAACTTCTGTGGGATTTATTAACTTATAACTATATAATGTAATAATGTAAAGATTCAGTGATTTTTTTTTAGCACAGCCTTTATCAGTCATCTTTTTAAAAATTGTCAGGATACCTAAGAAGATTATATATGGTAACTTTATTTGTATTTCTCTTTTTCTAAAAATTTTTAAGTAAATGTCTTTTTCTAAATGTACTGCTTTAGGAAATATATAAAGACAAGAAAGAAAGCTAATAATTTAAATGTGATTTTTAAATTCTTGAAGTATGAATATGACTTATGAGAAAAATTATATTTTGAGGCATTTCTTGAAATTAATAGTTTGTGGACTGTTTCTGAGGAAGAAAACTGATTTTGTTCTATGCCTGAAAGGTAACAGTAGAAATTACTTTTTAACTGTGTGTTTAAAATAAACTCGTTTGTTTTTTCTGCCTTTATAGTGTTCTATACTAATATCTTTTCTAGCATGGATTTTTCTCCATTTAAAAAATATGATCATTCAACATTTACAATTGAGAGAATTAGAAAAGTGTTTTCCATGTAAATTAATTCAAATTTCATGAACAGTGCATATATAACGGTTTTAAATCTTTATTTTATTTTTTTTATTTTTAATATATATTTTATTGATTTTTTACAGAGAGGAAGGTAGAGGGACAGGGAAAGTCAGAAACATCGATGAGAGAGAGACATCGATCAGCCGCCTCCTGCACACCCCACACTGGAGATGTGCCTGCAACCAAGGTACATGCCCCTGACCGGAATCGAACCTGGGACCTTTCAGTCCGCAGGCCGACGCTCTATCCACTGAGCCAAACCGGTCTCGGCACGGCTTTAAATCTTTAGATCAACTTAGAATAAATGCTAAAAATGTTCTGGACAAGGGAGAGGAAAAAAAAAAAACCAAGCCTGCAGGAAATGTGCAATTGATTTTGCTTGCAGATGCTGCCCTAGAAAAACATTTGCAGGAGATAGACTCAATCACCAAGGAAGCTAACAGGCACCTGCTGCTATTCCGTGGTGATTCCACTTTCATTAAATCTAGAGGCAGGGAGATGAGCAAAGAGAGATTACTTCCTTACACAATACAATTTTAACTATCTAGATTCTAGATTCTAGAAGGTTCAACATGGACTTTGATGTAAATTTTAATACATTATAGGTATTCAAGAACTGCTGACTTGACCTTTTGTCAGAAAAGGCTGTGTTAGTGCTAAGGGATAGAATAAAATATATTCTTTAATGGGAAAAGGGCAATAAAGAAACTTATTTTTAAAAGCGACAAAATTCAACTGAGTAAATTTTGAAGATCTTACTGGCTTTATTCAATGATTCACGAATCAGGCAACATCCAACCTAATAGATAGAAAGGAACTCTGAGGAGCAGTACAAAATGAAAGACTTCTATATGCAAAAGCAAATGGAACAAGGAACTTATACTAGACAAAAAAGCAGGTTATTTATTGCAAGGTCGCTTTCCTTTAGGTAGGGGATGGCTGGAATCTATCAGGTAGGGGACCGAAATAGTACTGATCAGGTAGATGATTCCTGATGGAATGGTTTAAGATTCCATTTCTGAGAGAGCCAAAATCTTAATTAACTTAGGTCTTGGTTTTGTAATATGAGGCTTAGCATAAGCAAATCCATTTTGAGCTTATTGTCTTATTGTTAACGCCACTATATACCCTTTTCTATTGAGTACTGCTTACTGTACAGCAAATCTTTGTAAGGTTATTTTCAACATAGGGGCTTGTAAAATATTTTTCCTACATTTTGTTTTTCTTGTGTTTTTTTTTTAAATAAGTTAGTTAACTAGTTATTTTGTTCGTTTGTTTTATCTTGGACAGACAGTCATTTGCCTAAAGTGATGCAGGAATTTTTTTATCTGAAAAAGATAATGGACCACAAAAAATGGATTCCATTTTGCTCTAACTATTATTTGTTCTGAGTGTAATTTAAAAAGAATTATATTAGAAAAGTGAATCCATTTGTATATATAGTAAAAATGTAATATGGGTTAATTTTCTACTGACTTACTTGTATTCCTATGTCATTAAAGGTAATGTTTCTTTTGGTGAATTTCATTTCAGAGAGGATGAGCTGTAATCAATTAAAACAATCACCTTTTATTTGTCTGATTGGTCAGGGCAAATGTCCGGATCCCTATGTGAGATGGGAAAAAAATCAGTTGTTATTTTTATTTTACAAAGCAGTAAATCAAAAACACAGATTGGAACTTACCAGATTCATAAAGAGCTCACATCTCTTAACTCATCCCATTGCAAATTGCATGTTACAACTTTAATGAATTGAATATTTATGACTCTCTCAGATAGCAGTGAGAAGATGGAAACCGACCACTGCAACACAAATCAGAATTTGCTTTGATCATAGTACCTATCAGTGCCTCCTTCGTGTAAATTGTATGTGAAAAAGCTTTCTTCTTAGACTGGTAGAAACTTGAGGATCACTTAGGAATAAACTTGGATACACAAAGGAGTCCAAGAATAGGTTCAGATTAATTCAACAACTATCTACTGAGCATGTCCAATGCACTGGGCACTGTGTGCAGGATTCAAGAGCACACAAGGTTTTCACAACATAGTAAATCAGACAGAGAGAAAAGTCACAATTTAAATATTATGCAGAAGGATTTAAGAATATGGAGGCAGGGCATTATGATAGTCCTGGATAAGAAGAAGGGATCAAGGGAAGGTTGCTGGAGGCCACCACAGTGAAATCCTGAAAGATATACAGGGTTAGCTAAGAGTAAAGATGGAAATATTTTGCACCAAATCACCTAGCAAAGCCATGGAGTGAAAAATTGGTGTGATTACTAGAAGCTCCATGCTTTAAGTGTAGTAGTGGTTGCAACAAAATGATCTAAAGGAAGGTAAAAAACAAACAGGTTTAATCAAGATGATGAGACAAGAGATAAAGTACTTGTACTGGGAAGAATACGGCAATCCTGAGCTGTCTTCAGGCATGCCTCAACCAACCGTGTTTTTTTAAAGTCTGTTCATACGCTAGTATATGCTCAGTTTTAAATGTCAGATAAAAAGCTAATCTTTAAAAGTGAAAGCAACCTATTTATATTTATTTATTCATGAGAATTCTAAATTGATAACCTCAAGATGTGCTCACGCTGTTGAAGATGTGTATGTCCCAAATAATACAACTCTATTTCCATTAAACTTATTAAGTCAGATCAATTTTACAGACATGTGAGCTAGAGCTTTGGCACTTAATTCTTTTTGATCTTCCACCTGGTAAATTTCATTTCCCACTGTGTTTCCCTGCCATTTATTTTTAATACTGTGCTTGTTTTGACATCATTAACAAAGAAAATTGCACCCGGGAACTTATAAGATGCAGAAGAGCATTTCAGCCGTTTCAGTGAAAAAACAATCCAATAAATTCACATACTCAGCTCTTTGGTCACGTGGTCAAATTAAGTTGAAAATACATTCTATTCACGAAGTCTGGGAGTATGTAATTGTTAGGAAGACACCCAGGGTGTGTCAATGGATGGGTAACACAGGGGTAAGGAGAAATCCAAATCATACTTCCTACTCCAGAAACATACTAGTATACTTTAGATGAGGAGAATCAACTATTATTTGCAGAGCATGTATTATATGCTGACTCACTGAGAGACATGTTGATAACGTGACCTCATTTTTTCAGAACACGGAAGGTGAGAAAATAAGGCTCAGAAAGCAGTTTACTGCCTGTCACACAGAGAAGATTTCTGAGTTCATATCCAATGCTCTCTGTACAATGGCTGCCTCATTGTTCCTTTGAGCAATTCCATCTGTGTAAAGAGTGAATGATGATAATATGGTTTAGCTGCACCCACAAGCAAGTAAAATTAGTGAAAACCAAGTTTATAAGATAGAAAAAGTAGGAGATAGTTGTATTTTAAAGGAATTTGAATAGGAAAATTGAGTATGTTTTTATTGTCAACAAGTATTGATCATTTACTAGGTGCCAGGCCTTGTGCTAAATGCTTTATGGTGATTCTCTCATTGAATCCTCAAAATAATTGCATGAGGTAGACTATTATACCAGTGAGAGGAAAATATAACATTTGCCCTAAAAAAGTGAATCCAAAACCTGTTTGGCTCCCAACTACTCTGCAGCCTCCTCCCAAACTCCCCCACATATTGTAAGTCACAATCACAAGCAACCTTGGACGTGAGGGATTCTCGCAGACACAATATATGAGTGGGAAACAAAAAAGTTACAGATAATTTTCATTTAATCAACATTTTACAAACCTTTCATATGTACCTGAATTGAGATTCAGATCTAAACATCTAGAGTTTAATATTAAATTAATACCACTATGATGAGAATATATTTTTATAGCAAAATGTCACAGATTTGGAGGAGATTTTTTTATTTAAAATTCTACCTATTTAGTAAGCTTCATAGTGTGTCTTAGTCTAAGGAATTAATTTATATAATCCCAAGAACTTAAAACCCAAATTAAATAGTATTAATATTTTTAAGAGTTGTAATAGAGTAAAAATCTAGCTTATTTGTTCACTACATCTCACCTAGTATCTTACAGAAATAAGACTATGAAAAGAGGAAGAAGAAAGAATGTAACTTTTGAATCAATCATATCCAATTTTTCCACTTCCTTGCTATATGAACTTGGACACCTTGCAAAAACAAAATCTGTTTCCTCAACTGTGAAATGGGGACAATGATGTCTCTGTCATGAATAATAATGAAGATTAAATAGAATAACAAACAATATGTTCTTGACCCTTAACAATACTTATTCAATAGGAAATATAGTCATATTTATTATCAGGATGATTTTGAAAATAAAAATAAGTTATTATTTTTATTTAAATAAGTAGCAAAGTAAGACCTACAATTCAAGAGATTGAACAATCTAACATTCTTCTTTATTTTGAAAGTGAAATATTATTGTTTTGGGCTTATAAAGGGGAGTGGAAAAGCTATTTAGATATATAGAATATCTTAATATCCATATTCTTGGGTTTCTTTCTTTTTTTCTTCTTTTTTTCTTTTTTATTCTCCCTGCCCTGTTGCCTTCTTTAGAAAAAATGTTTTAACTCTTAATTAGCATTTTGCCTGTCAGAACAATAATTATAGTTACAACAAAAAAGGGAGACATTACAGATAGTTAGTGTAGAAAATAAGGCTTTTGTGTTTGTTGTGGTTTGTGATTATTTTTAAACCTATTTTCTTCTGTTTTGCTACTTGCAGAAAATGAGATGTAGGCCTTATAGCCCAGGTTTTTAGGCACTATTCTTTTCATGAAAAACAGATCAATACCATACTCCTCTATTCTGTAGGTATGAGAACCACCTCTCTGAGGATCCTTTCTTGAGGAGAGATCTTGGAGTAAAAGAGAATAAAATCGTTAGGGTATTGATTTACTAGCAGGGTTTAAAGGGCCATGTCCAACAACAGTTTGCTTTACATGGCTATAGTAATCTCATGACCTAATCTGCTAAAACCATTTTGTATCTTCACATATGGCCTATCTTTGCTACTGATTCTCATTATTCCCATGAGGAAAATGTTGACTTCAGGACTTTTCTTTCTTTTAACCCATTTGGAAGCTAGTGAGTGCTACCCAGCATGCTTTGGTACAAATAGTCTAAAGGTCATTGTAGAAGTGGATGCAATAATTATCCTTGTTGCAATTTACAGTTTACAAACAAATCTTTCAGGTAGCTGCTATTTTATAGATAGCTTGCAAATATTTTAAATGTGTTTTTTTTCTTCATAAAGGCAGTGCAAATGAAGTGATTACTTAATTGAATTTGACAGCAGAATGGAAGTGCATTTTTCTATGTGAATATTATCTGAAGGTAATGAAAAACAAGGAACAATAATGCTTTCTTTATTCATTCCTAGGAAGCTAAAAAAATGTATTTGTTTTATGAAATTGTCCCTGGCAGTCAGGCTCTTCTTAAAATTACACTGCATGCAAAAACAACATGCAAAAACAAGAATAGAAAAGGGGATAAGAATCTGAAGTTAACTCAGCTAAAATCTGCTAGATTACTTGTGACTTACTCATAAAACCATTCACTCTTAGAGAAAACCTTAAAGATATTCATCTAGTCCAGGCTCAAGTTTGATGTTTAATGTTCTCTGTATCATCATTTAAGTTATTCTCCAGGCTTCTCTGTAATATCTGTAGTGTTGGGGAACATACTGAACAATGAAGTCTCACCACACCCCTGGGAATAACATGAAACCACACAAAAAAGCTATAGATTTAGGATCTGGGATACAAGGCTGATTTGTTCTTACTATCTCAGGTGACCTTTGAACTCAACTTTTCTATAAAATGAGGGAGTTAAGCTAAATTAGGTCGTGAAGAAACTCTTTAGCTGAAATTGTCCTGTCATGTCAATCTCTTGAAAATCTCACTGGCCTAAATTTTCCAAAAGCATATGTGAAAGCATTGCCATATTCTGCCCAGAGTTTTACAATAGGCATTTTCTGAACTCTCTCTTTGCCTGGCTTCTTCCTCTATTCCCTGTGCTTTCTACAAACCAGAAACTAGAACTACTTTTTGGGAGAGTATGCATAATATGTAATGTTGGGTACTACATTGCATCACATAAGAAAACTTATTTTCTGGTTGATCATTGGTGTTGTGGAGATTAAACATTTGATTAAGGCAGTGATAAACTGGTTGTTTCCTTGTAAAGTTATTTTCCCCCTTTGCAAGCCAGAAATACTTAGAAAGGTATTGTATTGTGGCTTCTTACATTCCCTATCAACCAATCACCTAATTGTTTTAGGTGATAATTTTTACCTGGATCAGTAATATCATGAGAAGTTCCAAAATTACAATTATGTCACCCTATAATTTCACCTACATTATTATCTGGTATCCCTCTGATATTACTCCTTGACAAGCCTGATAAATTTCCTGAGGGCTGCATCCTACTACTTTGCTTGCTTTTAAAACATCACTGCCCTGAGCAACTTTCAATCCCCAGCCCCAGTTGGGGCACTCTCTCTCTTCCACTCTCTCTAAATATTAATGGAAAAAATTATCCTCAGGTGAAGATTAATAGAAAGATGAAATGAAACGGCATCCCTGCCAATGCACATACTGCAGTCCAATTTAATCAAAGCACATATATTACAATAGGTATCATTTCAATTCATTGATTGCTTTGATTAGACAGCACCAGGCCTCATGTTACAGAACTTTGTCCTCTTCTAAAACACTTTGAGTGGGGTGGCCATTCAGTGTGGGAAATAATTTATTTGCTAAAATATATGCTTATGACTTGTTTTGAGCCATCTTTAAATTTGGAATTGTCTCCCACTCAGTAATCTCTCTGGATCTGTGCTTTCTAGGCCATAGATTTCTGTTCTGAGGAATCAGACAACACCTATTTCAAAGGGTAAGTTGCCTACTTAATATCTTTTCTTTCAATGGCTACATGTTTTACCATAATGGACTTTTTTAAAAAATATATTTTATTGATTTTTTTTTACAGAGAAGAAGGGAAAGAGATAGAGAGTTAGAAAGACCAATAAGAAAGAGATATTGATTGGCTGCTGCTTGCACACCCCCTACTGGGGATGTGCCCGCAACCAAGGTGCATGCCCTTGACGGGAAACGAACCTGGGTTTGGAACATGGCTATCATTGAGAAATCCAAGACCTGGCATGTGGAAGAAATACTCTTGGGTTGTGAGTGGAGCCTTCTAAAGTGACATCTAGTCCAAGCCGACTTGGGTTTCTATCTTGATACTCCAAGAAGTAGAGAATATTCCAGTAGAGAATATTTCAGTCTGCAGACCAACGCTCTATCCACTGAGCCAAATCGGTTTCAGTCCATAATGGACTTTTAAGAAAGACCTTAGAACATAGGTTAATGTGAAATTTTAAGGTCAATTTTATTATCTCTCTAATTCATTTGATTAGTCAATACAACACACAGTTTATTTCACTGGTTTTCAGACAAATTTCTATTATGACCTTTTATGCAGATTTAATTATTTTCATTTTTTTTACAAATGTTTTAAGGTACCAATGCATTCAAAAGAATGTCTATGTAGAATAAGTCTTATTGGTTTTTTGTTTCATGTAAGTATAAATTGTTTTATTTTCATTGAAGTAGTTAATAGGGTTAACCAGAGTTAATAGAAATGTTTAAGCATGCTGAGTGGTGACTTTTTTTAAAATATTTTTTTATTGATTTCAGAGAGGAAGGAAGAGAGAGAGAGAGATAGGAACACCAATGATGAGAGAGAACCATTGATTGGCTGCCTCCTGAACACGCCCTATGGGGGATCGAGCCAGCAACCCTTGCATATGCCCTTGACCAGAATCAAACCCGGGACTCTTCAGTATGTAGGATGATGATCTATCCAATGAGCCAAACCAGCCAAGGTGTAAGGGGTGGCTTTTTGACAAATGTTCTCTCATTTAAACTTAGCTGCTAAGACTATATAATCAAACAAAATCAATCTCAGCCTTTTTAGCTATACAGACCATTTTCTTTCCTTTCCAAATTATGCCTAATCACTTTCATAAAAGTATTTAAAAAAAAATAGTATCTTCTGCTATTTGTTCCAATATATTGCTAAGAAAGCAAAAATATTAAGTCATAGAGACAGCCCTAGCCCATGTGGCTCAGTTGGTTGGGCATGCCCCATGCATCAGAAGGTTGCTGGTTCCCTTCCCAGTCAGGTCACATGCCTGGATTGTGGGCTCAATCCCAAGCAGGAAGCATCTGATCAATATTCCATTCTCACATTGATGTTTCTCTTTCTCTCTATCTTTCCTTTCCTCTTTCTAAAAAGAAAAATAATTTTTTTAACAATTATAGAGGCAAATTTAGGGTAGGAGACTGAATTCCTGTAGGAACTAAGGAACTACGGTTTCACAGAAAATACTCTCTTCTCTTAAGGCCACAGCAGACAAATGTTAAGTTTTAATTGGCATTTAAAATATTTTCCTTTTTTTTTGTGGAATAACAAAAACAATATAACATTCTTTACCTAATAAACTGGCTTCCTTATTTTCCTACATGAGTTAATGAACACTTACATTGAAAGTGCTGAGAAGGCAGCCTATCACAATTTACAGACAATTAAAAAAGAAAATAAATGAATGAATAAATAATGATACTTTTGAAAATGTCTTAAGCATTGAAATTGTCATAACTTATTTTAAAAGGCAAGATAATTGGCTTTAGTGGAAACGTTACCATATGCAAGCATTTTCAATTTTCAACTTAATGAAAGTTACAAAATGATGAAAGTATAATTCATTCTTACCACAGTTTAAATACTTTTTTTTCAATGTTATGGCTATTTTCAGTTTCCATTGTCTAGAAGAAATGAATAAAGTGTTGAATAGGCCCTATACAAGATTATCAGTACCATGAAATATAATTGCAAAATAGATTCAGGACTTCTGAAACATCTGAGGTATAAGTAAATTTCTTCAATAAACAAATATTCTCATCTAAACCTGATTTATTGTAAGAAGCTAAGGGCACATATACTAGTATGCATAGTTATAATGCCACTGCCCCCTTCAAAAGAAACACTAAAGTTATGGGGTTTTATTTTTCAATAATCAAGGTGTAAGAAATGAGGCCAGTATCTTGGTTGAAGGTAAAATTTAAATATTCCCATACTCTTCCCACCTCTGTTGCAGTAGGACGACAGGGATCTCCAAATAATTTTTCATAAGGAGCATATCTAAGACTTTAGCAGTAGCAGGTAGACTTAACTGTCATATAATAGAAAGTGGACGGCTTTGGTGTTAGGTAGATATATATTCATATCCTAAAATTACTACCTACTACGTCAGACAAGTTCCTTATCTCTGCCTAAACCTATTTCAATAGCCATTAGTATATCCAATTCAATTATCTAAAAACTAAACTAAATGAACTGACATTTATAAAAGAAATGAAGAAATTATGTATGTGTTAGCATAAATATTTCAAATATTAGTAGGGGAATAGCAAGTCTTAGAATAAATATCTGCTTTTAGAAGTGGAAAACATGTTAAAATTCTAAGATACCAGAAGAAAAAAAAACAGAAAAAATATACAGTTACATTAATATGAAAAGAAAGGTGAATAGTGCACAGCTCATTTTGCTCCAATTGACTTGGAATTTTCCATTTCTGCCTTCTTTGAGTTATCTCATACTAACAATTGAACCAATAAATTCAGTGCACTTGTTTTTGCAATAAAGAGCCGAGTTGTGGCAGAAATAGAATATTCTTTTTTTTTTTAAATGTATTTTATTTATTTATTTATTTTATTTATTTATTTATTTATTTCAGAGAGGAAGGGAGAAGGAGAGAGAGATAGAAACATCAATGATGAAAGAAAATCATTGATTGGCTGCCTCCTGCATGCCCCCCCCCCAACTCAGGATCAAGCCTTGAATTCTTTAGTCTGCAGGCTGACGCTCTATCCACTGAGCCAAGCCGGCTAAGGCAGAAATAGAATATTCTTGGATCAGCCTTACCAAAAGACATGTGTACTCTCCTAATGTGAAAACATTTCCCAAAATTGCATTTGAAGCATATGCTGTCTGTAAAACAAAATAAACATAAAATATCTGCTATTACAACACTTTCTTATAAACTTTGTATCCATTGGCTTAATTCTATTTTATCAGAATTAATTAGATTAGTATTCTCTTAATTTTACACTCTTTTGTTCTTATGATTAAAATGTAGTTAGGCAAAAATTGTCAGTGCTTTTGTTACGCTTATCTTTGGTAATCAATTGAAAAGGAATTGGGAATTCTGATATTTATATTATGAAGTTTTAAAAAATATTTTGGGAGTAGCCAATTAATATTAGTATAAAAACACTTTAAACATACCCTTTCCTCCTTCTCTTTCTTCCTATCTCACATAATTCACCTAGTTATGTAAATTCATTGATGTCTCCTTCCAGAAGCCTCAGACTGGGGCTATTTCCTGCATGATAATAGCTGGATACAAACATTTATCAGAAGACAAAATATACTGACCAACCGACCTGTCAGTTCCAGTCTTGCTGGAACTCTTACTACAAGTGTCTGGATCATTACCATTCCTGAATCAATTATAACCTTACTCTCAGGTTCCAAACCAGAATTTCATTTATCAACAGGAAATCTGAAAAATTTAAGTTTTGATTTTGTAGTATGGGATTAGCAGTATATTCAAACTGTGGGTTCCATTTGGAGTTTGCTTTAACACTGCAATTCATTCTTTTTATTATTAATTAAATGATTTTTTTCAAAATTTTTTATTAAGGTATTACATGTATAATGCTTATTCTAAGGGCCCTATTCTACTACAAAAAAAATTCCATATGCATTTTACACTTTATATAGTTTAAACAATTCTTTGATAATCATTTCTAAGGAAGCAATGTTATATTAAATTAGAGGCCCAGTACATGAAATTTGTGCACAGGGGGGTGTGGAGGGGCTGCCCTTTAGCCCAGCCTGCACCCTCTCCTATCTGGGTCATCTTGAGGGATGTCCAACTACCCATTTAGGCCTGATCCTGGTGGTTGGACATCCCTCTCACAATCCAAAACTGCTGGCTCCCAGCTGCTCATCTGCCTGCCTTCCTGATTGCCCGTAACCAATTCTTCCTGCCAGCTTGATCACCCCCTAACTACTCCCCTGCCAGCCTGATTGATGCCTAACTGCTTCCCTGCCAGCCCGTTTGCTCCTAACTGCCCTCCCCTGTAAGCCCGGTCACCCCTAACTGCCCTCCCCTGCAGGCCTGGTCCACCCCAACTGCTCTCCCCTGCTGGCCTTCTTGTGGTGGCCATCTTGTGTCCACGTACAGGCAGTCATCTTTTGTGTTGGAGTGATGGTCAATCTGCATATTACTCTTTTATTAGCTAGGATAGAGGCCTGGTGCACAGGTGGGGGCCAGCTGGTTTGCCCTGAAGGGTGTCCCGGATCAGGGAGGGGATTTCCTTGGGACATAGGGAGGCCTGGGCAAGGGGCCTGTGGTGGTTTGCAGGCTGGCCATGCCCCCTGGGTGACCCAAATGGAGGCCCTGATATCTGGGATTTATTTATCTACAATTGAAACTTTGTAGCCTGGAGTGGAGCAAAGCCTTCTGCTCGCTCTGAGGCAGCAGCCATTTTTGTTGAAATTTATTTATCTTCTATAATTGAAACTTTGTAGCCTTTAGAGGAGGCCTGGGCAGGGTGTGTGGAAAGGTTGACTTCCTCCATCGCTGGGGCAACCCAAACCTCCCTCCTGTTCTCTCTGAGGTTGTAGCCATCCTGGTTGGGTTAATTTGAAAACTTGCTCCTGATTGGGTGGTGGATGTAGCAGAGGCACAGTCAATTTACATATTACTATTTTATTGTATAGGATGTTAAATATTTAATGACCCCTATGTATCTTAGCAAATGGTTCCATAGCAGTTGTAGAAGGAGTTAAGAGTGACTGAGGTGGGGGTAGGGGGGGGCATAAAATCCACACCTCTGAAAGGTATCTTCAGTGTCTGCCATCTCAGTAGCCCTTTGCCACTTTGTGTTTGTTTTTATAACAGCCCCTAGAACTTCCTTTGGAAACCATACCCATCATGTTTGAGCTACAATGTGTGAATTTGCGCTTCAGTCCCACTGAGTTGTGACAGAACTAGGAAAACATGCAATGAAAAAGGAACCAAGCTAGGAAATGAGAATCCTTCAGTCTGGTCCCAGCTCTGCCATTAAGTGGCTGTAAGATACTGACAATTTTACTTAAATTATCCAGGTGTCTATACTTACACAATAAGGAGGTTGGTCTCTCTATGATCTCTGGGAGAAGTTCAGCTACTGGTTCTGTGACCTTTCCTAAGAGAAGGTCTGAAGAGTCAACATTCAAGGAACTGTTCAGAGTTTATTTCTATCAGACTCAAGATAATCAATATAAACCAAGCACTTGCACCTTATTTTTAGAAATTTTTTATTGAATAACAATTAATAAACATTGATATGATTAACAGCAATTCCTAATTGATAGAGGTATAAGGATAGAATAAAAATATATTTATTTTTCCTCCTTTTCCTTTCTCTTTCCTTTCCCACCCTTTTACTAACTGAATGTGTAATTAATTAATCAACTGTATATGTTTAACCTTATGTTCTGGCTAAGATTTGCTGCAGTTCTCAGCAGACCAGGCAAGAACAAAAAGACTCATAATACAGCCCTGAACTTACACCCCTGGTCATCAGGAATGTGGAGGCTGATCAATTAGGTCTCAAAAAGACCAGAATGATGCAATCACTGCTTGACCTATTTCAGGATGCTGACCATTCTGTTCCAGGGATTCATAATGAAGACATTCATCAAGACCCAAGACCCCTACAGGGACTCAAATTCTACAAGTCATCAGAAACCCCCTTTTTTCTACCTACCCACATTCCTTTTCCCCGATTCCCCTAAATAAGCTTTCTCCTAACAAGCTTAAGGGGAAGGTACATTTAGGTTTTTACCAGTCACCTTTCAGATTTCCAACATCTGATATTATTAAACACACGCTTATACCCCAAATCCTGTCTCTGCTTTTAGGCTGGGAAGTGACAGGCAGCATGAGCCCTGGACTGGACCTCTGGTTTTATAATGAGAGGGCATAGAAAACAGAAGGCTGTAATATATCAAACAATCAATTCAAGAGAATTTTCCAGAGTTGACTCTTGAAGGACATAAGCCTCCAAATTGAAAAAGCTCCATTCTTAGACAAGTATTTGTTTAATTTTAGAACCAAAGGAATAAAGACAAGTTTCTAATAGTTTCCAGAAAGGAATAGATAGGTCATGCACAGAATGATCAGATTGGTATCAGCCTTCTGTTCAATAAAACTGATGTTAGATAGTCACCGAGCAAAGCTTTCAGAGACCTGAAAGAAATAGATTTTGGACTAAAATTCTCTCTAGCCAGTTTTCAGTCAAATGTTTGAAATAAACACAGTGTCAGACATGCAAGGTTTTAGAAATATCACTTTCCACACATGTTAAGCTAGAGAAATAATCTAATCCAAGATAGACAAAGACACGTTTTAGTAAAAGAGGCCTCCTACCCAAGAAGTCCCAGGATTAGCACTCTGAATGTCTAGATGACAAGTGAGGGACAGAATGTTCCAGGAGAAACAGTAAAACAAATATATATAAATACTCCATAAAAGGTCTAATCAAATAAATGATTGAAATATAATCTTAAAATAAAGGGACATAGTGGTTAAGAATAAATTAGAAACTCTTGGTATATGAAAAAGCTACAAAAGAGTAAGTTTTCAAGTAAACTACACTTAGTGTGTTGATTTAATTAAAAATAGCAATTTAACTATACTAAGAGGTTGTGGATTAAGAGACAAAGGTGTAAATAAATAACTCCTAAAATTGAGTAATTGAAGCATGGTAGTTCAAGGTAGTGTCTTTAGGGATAATAAAAAGAGCAACAAAAAGAATCAGTTAAGCATCAAAAGGTACAAACTTCCAATTATAAAATAATAAGTCATAGGGATGTAAAATACAGCATGGTGACTATACTTAATACTGAATTGCATATTTAATCATTGCTCAGAGAGTAGAACTTAGTTCTCATAAGAAAGAAACATAATTTTATGTGGATACTTGTTGTTATGTTCAATATACACAAATGTCATACACCTGAAACTAATATATGTAAATTTTATTTCAATTCTAAAAATAAAAGAATCAGCTGAAAGAATTAAAAGGAGTTGCCTCTAGATAGTCAAACTGGAGGATGGGGAGGATCATTTACCTTTTCATAAAGCTTTACTGTATTAACTGGTGTTTTTAACCAGGATCATGCTGTATTGTGATTTAAATATATTACTTGTTTAAATTTTGTAATATGTAATATTTGGAAAGATTTTAAATACTGTTGATATATGAACAATAAATACATGTTACTCTGTATGTATGAACTAAATTTAGTAAAATAAATAAATACTTGATAGGTTTTTCTTCATATGTCATGTAATTTATTTTATTTATTAAAATTTATTAAATTGAATATGTATGTGAATTATTTATTTTTACTAAATTTAAACATATATACATGTATTTTACTAAATTTAAATATATATAGTTAAAGCCATTTATGATGACTGACAACATTAAAAAAAATAGACAAAAAGAATTTGGAAAACCAATTTCATGTGGAATGAGCAACCTTAGTATTTAGTATCTAGGCAGGAAGATTTTGTGGTCTATAGAGTTTAGAGATCAGGTAGATTTTCAACTAGCATAATTAGCTTTTAACTGCAGACACGCAGACTAAGAGTTCTTAAGCATTAGTCACTAGGTGTTTTTTACTTTGTCAAGTGATTGCAACTCACTATGGCTCTGACCCTAAAAGACTTTTTGTGGAAATGGAGCCAAACGCATGTGCCTTTAGCCAGCACAGATGGTCCCACAGTGCAAATTGCAGCATTTTGACTTTGAACTTGTAGTGCAAAACCAGGGCTTCAGCAAAGCAGTGCATTTGGTAGATGCTAAGGCCTTAGGCTGCAGACTGCTGTAGTTTATTAAGATGCAGAAATAGCT
Organism: Lasiurus cinereus; assembly: GCA_011751065.1. Lineage (NCBI taxonomy): Eukaryota > Metazoa > Chordata > Mammalia > Chiroptera > Vespertilionidae > Lasiurus > Lasiurus cinereus. The sequence continues at coordinate 23,617,659 of JAAGEH010000293.1, read as the reverse complement.
TGGCCTGGTATCAGGGCTAGGCTAAAGTGAGATTACTACCTACAAGTATAGGCTAGTCAGCAAGGTTACACAGGAGCCACAGAACACTAGGAAGTGTCTAACTTTTAAGTGTTAAGATATCTTGTGGCTAAGGCTGAAGGTCTTTTGCCTAAGATGGTAGTCAGTGGCATGCCATTATGCATTCAGGGCACAGGTTGAAACTGTAAAGCACTGACCTTAAATTTGTGTCTGGTCCAAAGGCTCAATCATATAAAGTGAAAATAGTAGGACAAAAAAATGTTTGGGTGAGTTTCAAAATGATAATTATTGTAGCTAGGCATGTGGAGATCACAGTGCCCAAGGGATTTGTAGGAGGGAAAAGAAGCAGAAAAGTGTCTAGATTGTAGAAGACCAAAAGGCTGAGGCACCAGCTGTCACTAGCACCTCAGGGGCACCCGCTCCAGCAGCCTCAATAGCAACTTCTGTTCAGAAATTCTGAGGGTACTTTTTCAGCTGAAACAAATGTGACTCTAAGGTGAAATCTTTTTCTAAAAGGCAGGGTTTGTTTGGTGTTTTTTGTTTGTTTTGTTTTCGTGTGTGTGTGTGTGTGTGTGTGTGTGTGTGTGTGTGTGTTTTAAGGCCGAATTAGTACCATTCCAAGAAGCAAAGAAATGTGCGTTATACACAGGCACATAATTCCTCATGGAATACCTAGGAGTCATTACTAACAATAAAGCTCATCTTAGGAGGGAAGTGTTACTTAAAGGGACCTGTAAGTTAGAAGATTTCTAATAGGTTGGGTGAGAAGGAGAAATATGTGGGTCCTCCTCCCCTTGGGACCCACATATTGATAAATTCATAGTGACAGAATTGATCATTTGCTGAGTGGTTCCTATCAATTAAATTCAAAGGATGTGGATTGCAGAAAAGTAAACTGACTGGCAGCCTCAAAAGAAGTCAAGATAGTCACCATCTACCATCTGATTTTTAGGTACCAATAGAATGTCTTTTGACAACACCTATACGGGGTGTAAAGGAACAGGATTGGTACCATGGATCGTTGCTCTAAGGGCTAGCCTTTGGCTCATATTCTAAATTTGGTGAGTATGGGGTTAGGGTTACTTTCTAAGTTCTATTTTAGAGTCCAATTGAAATGAGAATGATAAGTATTGACATTGATTTAAGAATTTCTGAGGCCCTAACAGATCTTCACACTTCCCAGGCTGCAGCTGCTGGAAAAAAATCCAACTCTTCCCAGGGGTAGTGAACCCCTCTGACTGAACTGAACAAAATTATAAATAGGGAAGGATTACTTTTGGAATTTATTTTTTAAATATATATATTTTTTTGATTTTCAGAGAGGAATAGAGAGATAGAAATATCAATGATGAGTGAGAATCATTGATCAGGTGCTTCCTGAATGCCCCACTACCTGGGACTAAGCCCACAACCTGGGCATGTGCTCTGACCAGGAATCAAACCATGATCTCCTGCTTCATAGGTCGACACTCAGCCACTGACCCATGCTGGCTGGGCTAGAATTTAGTTTTAAAAGTCAAAGGAATTTGATTTGAAATTTGTACATTTGGCTTTAACTTGCACAAGTAGATATTCTTTGAACTTTAATTTTTCCCTAGAAATTTATTATTGTCAGAGGGCTTAAATGTAAGATTGGGACATCTTTATTGCTTGAATTTTATGAATAGAAAGTCTTTATGCATTTTATGATTGGAGTAGCATACCATTGCCATCTAATTTCATTGCAAGACTTCTGATATCCTATATAAAGCAGCCTGGCTAGAAAATACTTTGGTTTTAAAATTGTAGTAATACTGTGTTGAATCTCTACATCATATATACTAGTAATTACATATTGTCATTACATATATATTGCATAATCTTACCTAATAATAGAGAAATATATAAATTGTACCTCCGCTATGCCTACAGCCAATCAGAGTGAATATGCAAATTAACCCAACAAAGATGGAGATTAATTTGCATGCATACCAGGATCCTGGGAACCTCCTTGGCATCTAGGTCACTCCCAGCCAGCCATTGGAGTGCCCCTGCCTGCAATAGAAGGGAGGGGGTTGATGGGGGGGGACTTCCCAAGCCTAAAGCCTGGGGCTTGGGAATGGGTGGAGCCTGCAACCTAAAGCAGACTATCTGGAAGTCAGTGCTGGTTTGCCCCACTGCAGCCTGGCAACCCAACACTGACTGCTCAGGTGGCTAAGACCCAGAAAGTGAGTCAAGGTCTGATCTGCAGCCTCAGTGAAAGCTGTTGATTAGTGTACTTACCTCTCTCTTTCTCTCCCTCTTTTTTTCTGGTCTTCACCATCACCCAGGCTTTTCTTTCTCTCCCAGCCTCTGCAGGGGCTGCTGTTAAGCTCTTTCTCTTTAAGTAGGCCCAGAAATAGTCCTTGAGATGCTGACTGCCATAGGAACCAACCAATCAGAACCAAAGGTAGGTGCTGTGGGGAACCAATGGCTGCCTAGGAGGTGGAGCTTCTGACACTGACTGGCATAGGAACCGACCAATCAGAACCAAATTGGCTGGCAGAGGAGGGCAGTTAGGGGTGATCAAGCTGGCAGGCAGAAGCAGTTAGGGCCAATCAGGCAGACAGGCAGGTGAGCAGTTAGGAGCCAGGGGTCCCAGATTGTGAAAGGGATATCTGACTGCTGGTTTAGGCCCAGGGTTCAGGCCTAAAATGGCAGTTGGTCATCCCACTAGGGGTCCTCAGTTGGAGAGGGTGTAGGCTGAGTTGAGGGAATCCCCACTCTGTGCACAAATTTTGTGGACCAGGCCTCTAGTAATTACATATATCTGTAAATTTGTAAAGACTAAACTTGGCTCTTATTTTTCTCTTCTTTGGGAACCATCCTACTTCAGAGAGTTTAAATTCTACTCTACTCCTCCAGGGTCAAGCCATACCCTAATGGAGCTTGATCTCCCAGCATCCAGAATTGCCTGTGGTTGGAGGGTTTAGTGCATAACCTTGGGCTTCAGTTAATGGATGCTGTGGCTTCTCACACTAAGCTATGTGCTCCAACTTACACTTTATCAATAATGAAGACATTATTATAACCTTCCTCTTCTACTCTTTATTTCTCAATTGATTAAGAACTTGGGCTATGAAGAGGGATGTCATTATTTAGTATTAGTAGTATTATGTGCATGTGTAATATATTAATTGTTATCTACATATATAAATAGGCATATATGTACATAATATACAAACAAGTGTGTATTCACATATACTATAAATGCACATATATATTTATCATTGTCTCATATATGTATATGTGGGATTACTAGTAATATTTTATTTATTTTTTGTACATTTTATATTTTCAATTATTTTCTATTTAAATTCATTAATCAGAAAAAAGTTACAATTTTAAAAATACTGAGTTCAGTTGTCACCATAACTTGTCCTGTTCTTTCCTTCCTTCTGCACAAATTGCCCTCTTCTTTTTCCAAAATGTCCTCATAAAACTAATGAGAACTCATTCCAATGTATTTTATTTGACTTACATGTTTTACTCTTTGGTCATCCACATTACAGATTGACCTACTTAAAAGGAAGAATCACATCTTAATTCTAATTTTTATCACATTCACATAACAGCATGCTTTGCATAAAGTGAACACGTTAAATATATATTGATATTAAGATTCTCCCAGATGAAAATTTTTTCCCAGTAATTGAGTTGAATGTCAATAATTCTAGGAAGTAAGAGAAAAACAACATGCCAAATACATGAAATGAGGTAATTCCCTATAAGGGTCATGCCATAGTCCAATAAGGTTGCTATAGAAAATTTAAAAATAAAACTATATTCCATGAAGCAGCAGATCTCGATCAGACTCCGGTGTACCATATCTGCTGTGAGGTAAAATAATGGGAGCATGTTTGGAACCAAGCCTAGGCAAAATGATTATGGAAACATAGTGAGATGTGCTTAATATTTCCTCAGAGGCCATAACAACTCCTCTTGCCAAATCAACAAATCCTGTTATCCCATCTCTTGAGAGACTATGATTGAGTAACAGGCTGCAGATGTGAAGTCTGTAAGCTTGTTTTCCCATGGAGGAGCTCATCAGGCAGTGCATAATGTGATGATTCCCCCAACCTATAAGGCCTCAGAACAGCCATGTCCAGCCTTGGGAGCACACTGAAATCACATGGAAGCTGCAAAAATGATTGACATCTGGTTCCCAGCCTACCTCCTGCAACACCCCAGCTTCTGATTTAATTGACCTAATGAACATCCAGAGTTTTAAAACCTCCCCCAGGCAATTCTAATATGCAACCAAGAATGACAATCACTCCTTGAGGGTCTCTTAAAAGTCTTAATGCCTTTTTTTCCTGTGTATTGGTTATCCTAGACACACCTACTTTCTGCAGATTCAAGTGAAATCATGCATATTGGTTCATGGTTGGCCTGTTGCAAAGATAACTTTTTTTCACCTTAGGGCTTCATTTCCAGTTTAATGATGCTCTCCTTGAGTCCCCCTTCTACCTCAAGAAAAATGTGCTTCCATTGCATAGAATGCTAACCTGTTCTGTTGATGTAAAAGAGTTAGGGATGAACAGTGTGCCATAACTTAGGAAGAAGAAAATATAAATAGTTTTTACTATGGAGACTTTTTCCTGTCTTACATTAAACAGTTTCAGACTCTCATTTGTCATGGCTAGATTTTAGAATTCCTTGATTAAGAAAAAAATATATAAAAGGTATTATAATAAGTAAAAAATTACTAATATATTTATTAATCCAAATAAGATCTACTTTGTGGGAGGGAGTAAATGCATATCTGTCTCATTCTAATTATTTAGCATGCAGAAAATATTTAGTACACATGTGAATTCGGTATTATAACTCTGTGTCTCCTCCAGGATTCATTGTTCAAATAGAATCCTCCAGGATTCAACTGTGCTATGGTGGTAGATTGCATGTGGTGGTAGTTTGATTTGTCCATTTTATTATTTCTAAGATATTTATTGTGATATTATCTGGTCCCTAGTGGTCCCAAGGTCCAGAACGTTAGCCTCATTCCCACTCCCAAATCTCGAAGCTATCCAGGCATAAATCATGGCTCAGTTTCTTTCTTTCTTTCTTCCTTCCTTCTTCTTTACTTTTTTCTTTTTTCTTTTTTTTCTTCCTTCTTTCTTTCCTTCCTTCCTTCCTTCCTTCCTTCTTTTCTTCCTTCCTTAAATACTACTGAATAAGCTCTCACTGCTCAGTTGTTATACTTGGCCTGGGAGCAGTAAAACCAATACTCAAGCTATAAGTAGTTGGTCCTTAACTATCCTTTCTAACTACAAACCACATTACATTTCCTGTTGGTCATGAGGGAGTCAGGGAACTCTCAGAGCAGTCATTTATGTGATGAAATATAAGTATATTGTTGAGTAAAATACAGCTATGGGAAGTTAAATAACCTATAGTGTGTTAAATAAATCTACAGCTTTAAATAGGCTTGCTTGTTAATGTAAAGAGCTGGTCAAGTCTGTAATACAGAAGAAAATCAAGGATAAAATTTATGTATGAAAGAATTGAGAACAAAGACAGCAGCCTTCCTGTAAATGCATGTTAACTATGGACAACTGTAAAATGAAAATTATCCTGGATTTATCTTCACAAGCCATGGACATCCTAGTAACACCTCTTATCACCTCTTATCATTCTTTCTTCCTCCACAAAGATGATGGGTTCTGTTGGGTAATGTATAATTTGCATCTGGATCAATGGTTAATAACACATAATTCTTATTTTCATGTATTTTTTAAAGCTTACAACCTTGGAATAGCTATACACCAAGTCTCAATTTCTTAAATGACTCCAGTAAATCATTTCTATCCATGCAGTTCTAATGGCCACCTACTTAGATTTTAAATTCTCATTAGTCCTAGGAAAATTCATTTTTCAAGCAAAATTGTTTTTACTGTCTTATATTCTACTCCTGGCACCAATAAGATATATTATCTGTTCTAGCCTAAATAGAATCTCAGATTCTCCCATTTTTCCCAATCCCCTGACCTTCCTAAAGTTGTGTTTATGATATAGAGATTAAGTACACTGAAGTTACAAAACAAATCTAATATGGCAAGAACCTTTTATATTTTAAAAGAATTGTTATACTATTATCCAGTTGTCTACTTTGGTATAACAAATGACCTTAAAATTAAGTGGCTTACTACTAAAATGGTTTATTACTATTAGTCTTAAATCTTTGCAATGAGTAGGCTCAGCTGGGCATGTCTTACCTAGCATTTCTCAAATGGCTGTTATCCCAAGGTGGCTGGGATTGGACATGAAATGACTCAGAAACCTGGCACGTCTGTTAAGATGGCGACATTAGTTCTCTTTGTCAAAAGGGTCCTTCAACATGGCTACCCACTGAGGGCTTCCTCACAAAGAGGAAATAAAGATGTCCTGGTAGGTAGACTTTTCACTTGGTGATTGGCTTCTCCATTCATATGTGTTTTAAGAAAATTAGGTAGGCATCATAAGGCATTTTCTGACCTTGATTTGGAAGTCATGAAGCATCATTTCTGCTGCATTCTACAGAGTATGTGACACCAGTCAAGACTCAATGTAGAACACTGATTCCAGGAGCCTGGGTACACTGGGTATTTTTTGGGGGGCGGGGGGAGGAAGGGTTAACCACACCTGTAATCTTGAAAACATGCATGTTTGTTATAGGAAACTTCAGTTTTATTAGGATATTTATTAGAGAGAAATGTATTTGTTCACCAAAATGTCTAATTACTTGTCAAAGGAAACTGAAGTCTCCTCACCCATGCTATCTAATAAAAGAGTAATATGCAAATGGGCCCTACCTCCACTACACCCACCAGCCATGCCCACCAGCCAATCAGAGAGAGTATGCAAATTAACTCAAACAAGATGGCTACGGCCACAGAAAGAACAAGAGGGAGGCTTGGATTGCCACTGGCAATGGAGGAAGCCAAGCTTTCCACAAACCCTGGCTGGTGCTTAAGGCAACAAAGTTTCAATGGCTGTGAAAGCAGAAGGCTTGGCTCTGCTCCAGGCTACAAAATTTTAATTGTAGAAGTTAAATAAATCCCAGATAACAGGGTCTCTGCTTGGGTCGGTGAGGGGGGGGGGAGGGAGGAAGGAAGGGGAGGGCAGTGTACCCAGCCTGCAAACCACCACAGGCTTCTCGCCCAGGTCACCCCACACCGCAGGGAACACTCACCCTGATCCAGGACACCCTTCAGGACAAACCAGCTGACCCCCATCCATGTACCAGGCCTCTATCCTATCTAATAAAAGAGTAATATGCAGATTGACCATCATTCCAACACACAAGATGACTGCCCACAAGTGGAAACAAGATGGCCACCACAAGATGGCCAGCAGGGAAGGGCAGTTGGCAGGGACCAGGCCTGCAAGGGAGGGCAGTTGGGGGTGATCAAGCCTACAGAGAAAGGCAGTTGAGGGGACCCAGGCCTTTAGGGGAGGGCAGTTAGGGTTGACCAGGCCTGCAGGGGAGGGCAGTTAGGCATGACTAGGCCCACAGGGGAGGGCAGTAAGGGGCAAACGGGCTGGCAGGGGAGCAGTTAGACATCAATCAGGCTGGCAGGGGGGTGGTTAGGGGATGATCAGGCTGCAGGCAGAAGTGGTTAGAGGCAATCAGGAAGGCAGGCAGGCGAGCAACTGGGAGCCAGCAGTCCTGGATTGTGAGAGGGATGTCCAACTGCCCGTTTAGGCCAGATCCTACCTGGATAGGGCCTAAACGGGCAATCAGATATTTCTCAAGGGGTTCCAGATTGGAGAGAGAGCAAGCTGGGATAAGGACATCCCCCCACTTATGAATTTCATGCACCTGGCCTCTAGTCTTATGATAAATACTTGCTGATTATGATTTAATTCAAAATATCACAATTTATTCAGTAAATTTAAAGATTATAATTATTTTCACTTTGAAAACCATGTTAAAGACTTTCTTCCTTGTATGTGTTATTTTTTTTCATTTAAATAAATAATTCTGTCAATTTACTTTTAAAGCACAAAATAGAATCCATTTTTTTTTCACAGCAGGAAAACCTTAAAAATGTAAAATGCTCATATAACCACAAAGAGATGGTAGTACCAGAACTAGGAATGCTACAGTCTCCAGAGTCAGGCATTTGGGAAAAGGAACCCAGAGAGCAGATGTGGTAGAATCCCGAAAGACCAGATGGTGCTTATGAACCTGTGTTGGGGTAATAAGAGAGCACCTAATTCTAGTCTGATCCTCACATTAGAAGGTCTATCCAATGCCTGCTCCATGGAACAGGTTTCCAGCAGAGCTCAATTTCCTGAAGGACTGAGAGAGAAGGCAAGGTACCACATAGGCAACTAATATTTAGGGGCAATAAACAGGGACCAAGTTCATAGGACTATAATTTATTGCAGGGGCATGTGTCCCAGTTTTAATAAGGTAAGTATAGCCACTGTAATATAGAAAGCACCAAATATCAGTGGGTTTTTTATAAGGGGACTTTATTTTACACTTAAATTTTAAATGGATGTTTCTGATTAATGAGTGTTTCTCCTTCAAGCCGTGATTCAGAAACCCATACACTTTCCCTCTTATGACTGTCAATTTTATCATGAGGATTTCAAGGTGGTCATGCCTATCTGCACCCAGCAGGCAAGAGAGGGGAAATGCAATAAAGGAATCTTGATTAAAAAATTTTCATGGGCCAAGAATGGAGGTGATACACTAACTTCAATCACAGACTGCAGTGGCATATCCAAAACTAACTGGGAAATGGAAACTTAGCCATGACAGAGATGATGAGGAATATGATTAGCTATGTGCCCAGGAGGAGGAAAACAGGGCTTCCGTGAGTACTTAGCTGGTATTTACCACACTGTGGAACTAGATTAGAAATAAAATTATAAAGGATTGAACTGACTCTAAAAAACTTTTGATTTTGATATTCTTCTGTTTCATCTTTCTCCTCAGGCAAGAAGAATCCCAGAATCTTGGGAAGGGCTAAACCAACAAGGAGGTTAAAGTCCCCATCTTACAGATGAAAAAAGACAAAAGAATGCCATAGAAGGATATTGTATATATAAATTTAACTTTGACCAACATTAATTCTACAAATCAAAGGTATATGAATGGCAGTGGACATAGAGAGCCTAGAGAGGGATCAAATAAGCATCTTTGAAAAAGTGTACAATAAAAAATATAGACTGAGAAATGTCAGTAACAAAAGAAACAATAAAAGATACAATAATAGTAAAAGAAATAGCTGCTCATAGAAACAGTGCCATTATAGAAGAAAATTGAAATTTGGTCAGTGCCATTTTTCTTATGGAAACTAAAAAGAAATTACTTCTTAAACCTAGAAATTTCCACTTTATTAATTTTCCTAGTGAAGATGTATAATGCTGGTTGACTGATGGGCATTTATTTTACTGGGACTACCCACATTGGACTTGATTTTGCTATCAGCAGACTAAAAAGCCGCCACTGAAATCAGACTTAATCTTCCATTTCATTCTATCAGCCTCAAGAGTTAAATAACAGTTATCTATAACGTTTCCCTTTTGTACTTTTAAGCACATATGCATTTTTATCTTTGTTTTAAATTTACTCGACTTCTTAGCTTTAAGGCATTTAAATTTTTCTATATTAACTTATATCATATGCCTGGGAAAAATAAAATTCCTACTAATTTTGGTGACTCCTGTGTACAGGAAGCACAATAGGACCTCAGATAGTGACCAAAATGAATATATAGCCAGACAAAAAAGAATCCTTACATTTGAGGGTAAGGTGTGAGAACTTGCTTTTGCATCCCCTTCACAAGGCACACATGGATCTGTGAAGTAGTATTATAGAGAGGACACATTTCTTACTAGTATATGACATTGGAAGGCCAGTGGGTTATTTTCTTAACCAGCATTCATCTAATCCATTTCCTAAACATTGTGGCTTTACAGCAATTCATGAGGGAGAGAGGAAATGGAAATGGTTGCTTAATAGGCCAGAAGAATTTTCTAGAGATGCTTCAGTAGTAACAATTAGCCTTCCTCTGCCTATGATCCATGAATAACAAAACAATCAAAAAGGGAAGTGAGATTGATAATATTACAACGACATTGCCATCCAAAATAAAGGATGGCATTGAAATAATTATGGGAAAGAATCATACCCATATCCCTACCCCTACCCCTCCAAAAAAATCTCCATAATTTCCATTGCTCAGTTTGAAGCTTTCTAATGCTTGAGTATAAAGTATCATTTTAATTGTTTTCTTTACTCCACATGTGAACACATTCAGCCAAGGGATAAAAATATCAAGAAATATCCAATTTTCTCTGCTTAGCTATCTCTTACCTCAGCCTGTGCATCATTTCCTCTGTGGCAACTTCCTGCCGAGAAAGGATTCCTGGGTTAAGAATCAGACTACTTGGGTTCACACCGTCCCTCTGTTCCTTGCTATCACTGCTTATAAATAAGTCACTCAATTTCTAAGAATCTCAGCTGTAAAGTAAGATGGGATAATCACTAGAACTTCCAACTACTTCTGTGATTTTGTAATTCTCTTTTGTCCTTTTAAAGACAAAGCTCCAAAGTGTTAGCATAAGTAGCTAGTTAGTTATAAATAAAGGAAGGGAGCAAATCAAATCAGACATTAAACATAATAAAATAGGGAACTGAGTCAGAAAATAAGCCTGCTTCACTAGGAGGTTGCAGCATTCATAGGCTCCCCAGGGGACCACTGTTCCCTAGTTCTTCAGGACCTAATCCCCAAAGAGGGCAGAAAGGATGTTAAGGGCCATTAACTGCGATCACCAAGAAGGAGGGATAACATAGCAGGGGGAATTCTGACTCAGCTCTGCTGCGTGCATGCCCAGTAGAAGCCAAAGTGGCTCAGGGAGAGGTCGTTCTGCTGAGGCATGCTTAGTAGGAGCCAAGATGGCAATCATGAGGCCTCTAGCCTGGGAAAAGGATCGGATTGGATAAGGAATACAGAATCCTCCATTTCCCACACACACACAAAAAGGTCCAGGAAATGGGTTAGTTAATGGGAAGACCCAGCACAAATTCTGGAAGGATTAGGAAATTGGTGGGTTCATTTGAAAGAGTACCTGATCCTTCCCAAGCTCTAGATTATGTAATCAGAACAGAACAAAGGCCTCTCACTTGGTAACACAAATTCATTCGCTGTGCACTTGCATGTTCTCTTTTCCTGGCAACCATGTGGGCTACAAGTGTGACTCAAAGCATAAACCTGGCTACAGCTACTAAGCACTGGCTAGAGCTCAGCCAAGGAAGAGAGACTACGCTACCTGGATAGGGACAGAGACCACACTGGACTAAGCTTTGGCATGGACTGAACCATTGCCACAGAATCACTGGACTTTAGCCCTTTTTCTGGGCTTGAAGACAAGGCTGGACCTTTTCACAGTGAAATGACAGAGATTAGACTCCAGAACCTGCGAGCAATCTTTCATTTCTATTCCAATACATGTAACCACTACACCTTATTTTCCATGTGTGGGTCCCCAAGAATGCTTTTCATGCATCTCCGTGGACAGACCCCATTTCAACCGGCTCCTGAGTGCCCAACACTGGAGTATAGCAGGGCTTCCATGTTCCTTCTGACATGTGAAGATGCAACCACAAGTCTGCAGCCTGGAAGAGGGCCTTCACCTGACCATGCTGGTGACCTGATCTTGGACTTCCAGCCTCTAGAACTGTGAGGTATCAATTTCTATTGTTTATAAGCCACCCAATGCTGTTTTGTTACAGCAGCCTGAACAGATTAAGATAAATAGTATTTTATATTGATTACCTGATAACAAAAAGTAATACCTTAGGTATTTGGGTTAATACAGTATTAAAATTAACTTCATCTTTTTTAATCTAGCTACTAGAAGATTTAAAGTTAAATAATGATATTTGTAGCTTACATTATATTTCTTTGGGTAGCATTGCTCTACACAACATTATCTTCTATAAAGATCCATAATATAGATGATATCTTTACAATTATAATCTCATAGGTTTGGGCCAAAGTCAAAATTAGTGCCTAAAAACATTTATTTAAATTAAAAACATCTTCCTAATAATTGCTATTTGTAACTGGCTTAAATTACCTCAAGGAATTCAAATTAACTTAGTAAATCTAGTCATTACTTTTTTAATATATATTTTTATTAATTTCAGAGAGGAAGAGGAAGAGAGAAACATAAGTAAAGAGAGAAAATCATTGATCAGCTGCCTCCTGCATGTCCCCTACTAGGGATTGAGCCCACAACCCAGGCATGTGCCCTTGACTGGACTCAAACCAGGGACCCTTCAGTCCACAACAGGCCAATACATTATCCATTGAGCAAAACTGGCTAGGGCTTTTTAATTTAAATTACTTATTGTTTAAAGTATTACATAAGTCTCCTTTTTCCCCCATTGACTTCCCCCTGGCTGCTCTAGTATTATTTTTTAAATTATATTAAGGGCAAGTTTCTAGAACTATTACTCATTAAAGTTCATCTCTAAATAATCTGAATCACATTGGTACATTTAATAGTCTCTTTTAAAAATATCTTTATTCCTTGAAGACTTTCTCTAAAAATATTTTTAAAAGAAAAAGAAAAAGGAAGTTAAAATTATGCTGGCTAATAGAGCAATTATCCAAGATCCACGAGGTTTAAGTCAATGAAATTGTACCAAATCTGTTGCTGGGTTTGAGGCCGGTATTATTCAATTCGTTTAAAAAATAATATCATGGAAAAATTCAGCCCAAAATATAAGACAAGTCATCTTGACTGGGATAGAAATTAATCTGAAAAATTCTCACAATTGAAGCAATGCTATAGAAATCCTTACTGACATATCTCATCTTCTTACATTCCTTTAACATTGTGAGATGAAATGCCTTTCACAAGCTATTTTTTAGTCAGATTTCTTGCCCCTAAATAATAAATTCCATCCTGAAACCTGGGCAGCCGCTTTTTCTGTGAGCTTGGGCTTCAGGTGTCAGAGCTGGACTCCAGATTTATGTTATAACATGGTTCTTCTATCCACACTCATCTATTTGTTCACTGAGAATGTTTTTTAGAGTCTACACTGTGCTTGGTCCCGCTATAGGTACTTAGCATGTATCAGTAAAAAATAAAATGACCAGGTGGCTCAGCTGGTGGTGTAGCAGGACAATAAGAAGTAGGAAAATCCCTGGGCAAGTGGAACGGGGAAACCAAGACAAAATTAAAGCTAAACAGTGTGGGCAGCTTGTAGCCAGCTTGTGAATTGCAAGACCTTGTCTTCCCTAGCCAAGGGAAGCAAATGGTTTATACCTGCCTTCCCTAACCAGAAAATACATCGTTTAAATCACCCTGGCCTGAGAAAATGGAGAACAAAAACCCAACTAATGCTGTTTGTGCCCTCTAAATCCAAGAATGGATGAAGTTGGGGAACAAATGACAAAAACCCCATTAGAGCCAAACAGATCTAAGATATAAAACAGACCAAAGAACAATCCAAAACTCCCCTATGGACTCATTTTGATGCATCAGCATATTAAAAATACACCTGGAAAAATGATGAATGTTCTACTGAAACTCTCCCCTAAGATTCTCACCTACAGAAAAGATAAAAATGATCAAAAGATCTCTGGACAAAGACTCAATGTGGACTCACTCTAGAGTATGCCCATGCCCCTTCCCAGGCATTGATTTTTTATTTCTAAGGGTCCCCATGAGACTTACAGCCAGGGGAGCAGTGGACAGTGGCAGCTCGACCTGGGCTAACTCCCTGATCCTGTCTCCAAGGACCCCTTCTCTCTGACTTCCCAGTAAGCTAAAGCAGACTCACCTTGTCTCATTTCTATCACTGTGACCTTCACTTCCCAGTGAATTAACAACAGCCCCACTTGGCTCATAACATTTCTAGAGGCCAAAGCACTGCCTAAGCTCTCCCCTATTTTTCTTCCACCCTAATTTTTTCCTTTGTTTCATTGTCCCAAACATTAATAAACATACTCTCAAACTCATCTGGAAATCTTTCTTACAGGAAGTCAAGGACCCACATACTTGCAGGCTAGCCTGAGGCAGATGTAGTCCAATAGGCCCCAGTGCTCTACACAGTTGGAGCATCATCCCTCACACCAAAAGACTGTGGTTTGATTCCCAGACATGCCCTGTATGGGAGGCAGCCAATCAATGTTTCTCTTTCCCTTCCTCCCTCTAAAATCAATTTTTAAAAATCCTCATGGGAGTATTTAAAAAGTGATACAAGAAAATAAATTAAAGTGAAAAAGAAAATACTCTCTCCACCCTTCTGGAATTTTAAGAGGTATATTGTGAGAACCTCCTGGTCTGGATCATAAAAACCATGGAACATCACCAAGTCCCAGGACTACTAGCAAAAGAATCAGAGTTATAAAATAAATGCTTCTTATCATCAGCCAGCTGGCTTTTTATCTGTTCAACAGACACTCAGTTAAGCCCTTTCAAACATATTATCTGATATAATAATAGATATTAAGTGATGAGTGCTGAGAAAAACTCACAGAAAGATTTGAGTTCATTTGAAGTTGTTTTCCTGAAAAAAAAATCTAGTTCCGTGATATTACACAACAAGATTGTATAAAATATAAAGTTACAACCAGAATCAACTTCTTTAAGTAACAGACACTATCACAAGTCAGTGGTCTTAGATAGGGCAGAGGAAGTGGGGCAGAGGAGCTTGTGGCCTGACACACTATATATGCACTTTCAACCTCCTTTTCATTAGACCCATCTTGAAGTCATGTATCACATGTACATCATTGCCTGGCAAACTGAAAAAGGAAGACATAATTCTTGATGCATAGTAGATATGCCTAGGCTAGAAATGCAATGGAATGAACCACAGTCACAAGCCCTGATAAGGTCTTGCCTTGGTGCTGACTAGTTGTGTAACCTCCAAAATGTGGCTAGTGCTTTCTGAACCTCTGGGTTCTCTCTCACAAAATAAAGGCATCAACAGGATCTCTAGCATTCTGTGCTGCTAATCCCGAACTTAAGGGTCATAATAAATATTTCTTAAGTTTGACAACAAAATATTCTTTAGTCTTACTCTCTATTTCTATAAAATCTTACATAGAGAACCAAATATTTTAATGTTTTATAGAAAACTAGAAGCCTGGTTTTATAAAATGTATGCACAGATAGATTCCCGAGGCTTGGCCAGTGATCAGGGCCCATTTGTGGGGTGACTAGTGGGTCAATTAGAGTCCCAGCTCGCACCTGCCTTGGCTGGCCTGGAGGCACGGAGGCACCCACTCGCTGACCCCACCACCACTGCCACCAGCCACACAGCTCATCAGAGCCTGTGGGCTGGGGGCAGTTCCTACACTGAGTGTCTGCTCCCTGGTGGTCAGTGGTCGTTCTGCTGGTCATTCCACCATTTGATCAATTTGTATTAGGGTTTTATTATATAGAATCACAACATTAAAGAGAATGCTTCTTTATTTAACTTAAAGGAATCCAGCTATGAAACAGGGGTTCTCTTGGCCATATTTTATAAAACAGATAAATGTACCCTTTTTTGTATAGGACCCCTTACATTAGCTTCATATAAGATCCCAGGGAAAACATCTCTTTACAATTGTTTTAGATAATAGCACAGACGCAGTCCCTCACTACCACAAATTATGTAGTCAAGTTCCCAACATTTAAGAAAATCAAAGGTACATCTGGATTAGTCCCATCCTGGGAAAACCACCCTCGTGATCATGGTATCTCCCCAGGTAGGTAAGTATCTCTTTACACAATTTCAATTCTTAATAAAAAGTTGATGATAGAGATAGTGATAGAGATAGAGTTGGAGATGGAGACGGAGAAGGAGACGGAGACAGAGACAGAGATAGAGATAGAGATGATAGAGATAAAAAGGGAGAGAGAGAGAGAGAGAGAGAGAGAGAGAGAGAGAGAGAGAGATCAAGTTTCCTGGGGAAAAGTTAAAGGTATAAAGATAGTATTTTTTCCTGGTCTGTTCAATATTTCTGAATCCTTCATTCAATGTCTGTATGATAACTTTGTACTAATTCTCTCATGAAGAACGCATCATGATATTCAAGAAAGATGTCTGGTTGCTTCTCTGAGATGCTAATGCTGTCCCTGGGAAGCCACCTGTCAGAGGATACAGTGATTCACTTGAACATTTGTCACCTATCTGGGATTTCATCTTCATTTTTTATCATTTTTCAAGTCACTGTCATTATTAGGTTCTTTTACAAAATCTGCTGTATGAACTGTTATCTGGGCAATACATTGCTAATCTTTAAGGAAAAGATTTTGACCATTTGTTACCATTCATTGATATGCTAAGTTTAAATATTATTTGAGAAATAATTTAATATTCTTATTTTTAACTTAGTACTTTGCTCTGCTTTATATTTTGACTGTTTACACATGTTTTAAAAAAAATTGACATAGAATTTCAGTTGAAGCACAAAAACTAAAGCTACTTAAAACTCGTAGAATAACATTCCTATAATTGGCTTTCCGTGATCAGTTACTGATATAAATGCATAATGGACACAGATGAGAACTGTATGAAATGTCAGGTAGAAGACTCACTAACCCCACTTAGTCAGCTATGGTCAACAGTGGTTGAGATCAGGAAAAGTTACTTAGTTTTGTTTAAAAGCATATTTATTTTATTTTATAATAGTAAAAAATATGATCTTAGGAGTTAATTTGGGGAATACAGAAATGTATTACCAGTTTGTTTTGAAGCTATTTTGAACAAATTAGCATTGCCAAAAGCATTATTTTAAATTCTCTCTCAGAGCATTCCCTCCAACATTGGGAATGATCTTCTTTTAATTGTCAATTTAATCAGGTTTTATGATTTTAAATATCTAGTATCGATTACTTGTGAATTTAAATGTGATTTAATATGTATATTTCTACTTTTGAGAATTGTTTGCTCAGATTTTTCTGTTGTTTCTTTGGTGAATTTTTATCACTTGGCCTGGATTCTTTAAGGCTATTTTTAATGGAAATAATATTTAGAAGCTAGTAAACCAAATCATTTTCATTCTCAAAGATCCCTACTTTCTTGTACTCCAGAGTTCCTAGTTAGAGTGCACCTAGAGAATGTAGAAACACATACCACTTATACCACGGACTTTGGAGAGAATTCCCACTTTCACTCTCCATATGAGAGCTAACCCAGGAGGCTTGCTGCCATAGCATCAGAGGATATGACAAGGAGAATAGAAGAACCTTCCTTCCCAGATCAAAAGGTATATAGAAAGAAAAGATAGAGCAGTAAAGGAGGGAAAAGATGATCCTAAAGGATCTATCCTTACTCCAGGCCCTCAGTGATTCACCTGCCAGAGAGTAATGCTATTGTCTTTAGAAATATATAGATAGGTAACACATGTAATTAGATAAAAAAAATTATTCATGTTATAGATATAGGAAGTGATCACAAACCCGTTATTTTACCTACAAATACTCTCAACTTCACAAGTTGTTTTCCTTTTGTGCTTTCTGCCATCTCTATCTTCTATGATCTCAGAATCTCAAAGGTGCTGAGTCCTCAGATTGATCCTGGCTTTTAAGGATCCTCCCCAGTCTTCATGGAGGAGTGATTAGTGATTGCTGAGTGTGATGGGTATCATTTAATAGTCTGAGCTTAATGTGCTGGCACCCTGCATGGGAGTCCCTGATCCGTGCCATTGGCCACTGGTTTACAAATCCTTGCCTCCTGTGCCTCTTCACCCAACCCAAGAACCTTTCTGTTTCCTCCATAGACACATGGACACCTCTGTGTCCTTTGCTGGACAAGCTTAAGCGGGCAGGAACCAGAAACACTTCCTGAGTGTCTCTCAACATCTAATGTCATTTTTGTGCCATCACTCCAGTACCATGATGGAAGTAGCCATGTGTAATTCTTCTCCCAGTAATTGCAAATCACTCAACACATGGTCTACTCCATAACTTTTTGGATGTTTTAAATCTATTCATCAAGAAGTAGACTCAAGGAATGTGGGGATAGAGTAGGAGATAGTGATTGATAATTTACAAGTCTATCTTTACTTCTTGTATCTTCTTTGCCATATCCACAATTCCTTGGGCCAAAAGAAATGCATATACCCTTTCTTTAAAAATATTTCCCATTTACTTTCTAGGAGTTTAATATTTCTGGCTGAATATTTAACTGAAGTGCCACCAATCAGAAATAGGACTTAACACAGGCAAAAATAACATTTCTATTTCATAATTTAAGATAACAATCATATCCATCATGTGTATAACAAGTTCTGTGCTTAAAATGTCTTTTCATTTTCATCAATGTTATTATGAAGAAAAATATGGAGATTTTTCTTTGTAATATTAAAAAATATGTCTTGTATGTTTGTGAAGTCATCCATTCAAACATAAGTAGAATGTTCATGTGAACTATGAATATAATTTTATAATATTACTTTTTATATAAACTTTTTAGTATAGCTAGAATTTATTTCGATATATGGTGTGAACTAAAAATCAAATATTATAATTTTTTCGATAATCATCTATTGCCTGCAACCATTTAATGAATAGTTCTCCATTCTCTAACAGTTGTTTTCTTTATCACAAACAAAATAATTATGAATAATAGGGTTATCTATTTTGTTTTATTGACCTGTTGATTTTTTTTACTAGTATTCAGTTTGTATTTTAAATCTTTCTAATACTAGGGTCTCTTTTTTTCTTAGCAGTTCTGGCTTATTTATTCTTTCAAATGGTTATTGTATAAAGGTCTAATAAATCTAGCTAATATTTAACTAAAATTACATTAAGCCAAAACATTAATTTAATATTAATTTATTTATTTGAAATATTGTTTTGCCATCAAGAAATAAGATATGTGACTATGGTTGGTTTGACTCACTAGCTGGAGCATCGGCCTGCAGACCAAAGAGTCCTGGGTTCTATTCCAGTCAAAGCCAGGGGCCCTGGTCAGGGTCCATGCAACCAATCAATGTTTTTCTCTCACATAGATGTTTCTCTATATTTTTCCCTCTCTCTCCACTCTCTTTAAATGATCAATGGAAAAATACCCTCAGATGAGAATTTAAAAAAGAAAAAGAAAGTATGTGTTGCTCTCCATGTACTCATTACATTTCAGTTTTTTTCTTTAGTGCCATATAGTTCTTATAGTAGTTAATCCTAAATATTTAATAGTTTATTTTTATTATGATTTACTATTTGATTTTAAGTTATAGCTAACTAGAGGCCCACTGCATGAAATTCGTGCATGGGGGGGGGGGGGGTGGTGTCCTTCAGCCCAGCCTGCTCCTCTCCAGGTAGGATTGGCCCTAAACGGGCAGTCAGACTTCCCTCTCACAATCCAGAACTGCTGGCTCCCAACTGCTTACCTGCCTCCCTTCCTGATTGCCCCTAACTGCTTCTGCCTGCCAGGTTGATCAACCCCTAAGCACTTCCCTGCCAGCCTAATTGATGTCTAACTGCTCCCCTGCCAGCCCGTTTGCCTCTAACTGCCCTACCCTATAGGCCCAGTCACCCCCAAGTTCCCTCCTCTGCCAGTCTGGTCACCCCTAACTGCCCTCCCCTGCAGGCTTGATCAACCCCAACTGCCCTCCCTTGCAGGCCTGGTCCCTGCCAACTGCCCTACCCTGCTGGCCATCTTGTGGTGGCCATCCTGTGTCCACGTGGGGGCAGGATCTTTTGACCATATGGAGGCAGTTATCGTGTATGTTGGAGTGATGGTCAATCTGTATATTACTCTAATTACATAGGATAGAGGCCTAGTGCACAGGTGGGGGTCAGCTGGTTTGCCCTGAAGGGTGTCCTGGATCAAGGTGTGTGTTCCTTTGGGGTGTGGGGTGGCCTGGCTGAAGGGCCTGTGGTGGTTTGTAGGCCAGCCACTCCCCGCAGTGACCCAAGCAGAAGTCCTGGTATCTGGGATTTATTTATCTTCTACAGTTGTAGCCTGGAGCAAAGCCAAGCCTTCTGCTCTCACAGCCATTGAAATTTTGTTGCCTTAAGCGGAGGTTTGGGCAGGCCAGTGTGTGCGGAAAGCTTGGCTTCCTCCATTGCCAGGGACAACCCAAGCCTCACTCCTGCTCTCTCTGTGACCATGGCCATCTTGGTTGAGTTAATTTACATACCCACTCCTGATTGGCTGGTGGGCATGGCTTGTGGGTGTAGCAGAGCTATGGTCAATTTATATATTACACTTTTATTAAATAGGATAATTTGTCAGTAGGTTTAAATATTAGGAAAATCAAATTGTGATTGCCAGATGTTAGCAGCAAAACTCTTAAGGACAAATACTTGTAATACCACTTCAAATCATATAAGCCAGGAAACCAAAACTTGTTAAACAAAGTCATTAAGGCAAATGCCCACTCAAAGCCCACAAAGGAAGCCCTATAATAACTCCATTAAATGTTATCTCTAAAGAAACCTGCATTCATTGGGCTTAATTTACCTTAAATGCTTTTCAGAATAAGCTTCCCTGTGTTGAGTTTATGGGATGTGGAAGGTAAATAGTCCTTGGGGAACATATTGCAGGTTGTTATGAGAGACACATATCATTTTAAACTAAACCTTCAGCATCTGTTCAGGCTCCGACTACAAATGACGAAACTGACAATAATTTACACTTACTCCATAAAAAGGCAAGGTGGTGATTAAGAAGAATCTGTGATCTTTATTCAATGCAAACCACATCTGCTGTGCTTCCCCTCCTACCTGGGTGTCTGGAAAGAAGTCCCCCTGTTCCCAGCACCAGGGGAAGGAGGCCTTTGTGCCTTTTGAGATGTCTGCCTCAGCTCCCAGGCTTTCCTTCTTTCATCCTAACCCAGGTCATATTTTTCATCTTAAACTAGATAAACTTCTAATACAAACACTTACCAAGAATAGGGTTAAAAATGTGGCTTCTGTCATAATATACATAAGGACTAAAAGAAAGTTTTGTCTCTGGAGGCATGATATCAAAGCCATTTTCATATGCTGGGCTGCTCACCACCAACATGTGCTTTTCTCCAAGTCCATGGTTTTGCATTTATGTCAGTTTCAATGATAGCATTGGGTTAAAACCTTTGCTATATCTTGGAATCACCGGAGGAGTTTAAAAATTACATTAATGCCTGGGTCCCTGGAGTTCTGATATCATTTTCTAGGATGTAGTCAGAACACTGTGTCTTTTGAAGATAGCAAAGCTGAAACATCATAACATGTATAGCAGCTCCCTGACCAACTGACTTCACTCTTGTTGCTCATCTGAGATATTTTAAGATTTTAATCATCCAACTAATGTACTACTTTCAGTCTTCTATTCTTCCCCCTTCTTCACACTCACTGAAACCTTCTCAGGTGTCAATCTCATGGCATCAGATACATATTTTTACCTGCTCATTGGCTGCACTAGACCTAGTTACCCAAATAACAGCTATATGGCAAGCTTATTCATTGTAAAACTTTTATTATTTACAAATGGTCTAGCAAAACCGAATTGCAGTGGGATATCAATTTCAGCTTTCACTAGGGTTTTGGTTTACAAAACACATAGTACTGAAAATTCTGGATGAATATAGCCAGAAATTTGGCTAAGAAGAAAGCATGTAAATTATTTTGCATATATCCCAATTGGCAGATGTGTAATTGCGGCGTGTGTGTGTGTGTGTGTGTGTGTGTGTGTGTGTGTGTAGCAAGGAATCTAAAGTTAGATAAAAGGTATCTAACATAAAAAGTATAACAGAGCCCTAACTGGTTTGGCTCAGTGGATAGAGCATCAGCCTGTGGACTGAAGGGTCCCAGGTTTTATTCCAGTCAAAGGCGTGTACCTTGGTTGTGGGCACATCTCCAGTAGGGGGTGTGCAGGACGCAGCTGATTAATGTTTCCCTCTCATCAATCTATCTACGTCTCTATCTCTCTCCCTTCCTCTCTGTAAAAAAAAAATCAATAAAATATATATTTTTAAAAGTATAACAAAATATGTTGGGAGTAGTTATAATGTATAGAGGTTTTAAAAAGCATATGTAATATTGTATTACATTGTAAGTGTAAATTTTTAAATCCTCACCCAAGGATATGGTTTTATTAATTTTGAGAGAGAGAAAGAGAGAGAGAAAGAGAGAGAGAGAGAGAGAGAGAGAGAGAGAGAGAGAGAGGGAGAGAGAAATACCCATATGACAGAAAAGCATCGATTGTCTGACTCCCATAAAAGCCCTAACTGGAATCAGACAGAAACCCAGGTATGAGTCCCAACTTGGAATCAAACCTGCAACTTTTTTAGTGCATGGGACAACACTCCAATCAAATCAGCCACCTGGCCAGGCTGAAAATGTTCATTTCTAATAGGCTTCAGATGATACTGATAATGTTTGTCTGAGGACCATAATTTGAAGACTACTATTTCCCTATGTGGAGTTGCCAAATTACAAACCTGGTACTAAATCTCACAGCAAACAACTGGAAGAGGTGATTCCAATATGGCCATGTGTGCTGCAAAGCTTAAAGTCAATCAAAGGATTTTATATCTATCTACAATGCAAGTGCCATATAGTTAACCATAATGCAGAGTAATAACTGGTTAGATGAGATTAACTAAGGGCTCCTTGATAAATTACTTGAGAAATAAACTTTTATTTAATATACTTTCAGGAGGGAAAGAGTTTTTAAACCTAAGATCTAAGAAAGTGGGGACAAAGTAGAGTGACAATGTTTGAAACCTCTATGCTTGGAGGCAGAATGTGGGCATGTTACCTCATAAAAATCCCTTTCAGCAGAAAGCTTGTGTATTTCCCAAGCTAACATGTCAGGCAATAAATCATTTTGTAAGGAGGTTAGTGTTGCCTAGAGACACTCTAAGATACCAGATTAATCAAAATTTAATGTTGTCCTTCAGCTATCTTGAGGTTTTGTTTTACTTTGTAGTTGACTAGATCTTGAGTTCACTAGAACACTCTAGTGATTTACAAATACCTCTTACTAGGAAGAGATAAGCCAAAAAGTATCTGCCTATCAAAGCCAAAATAATATTTTTTGCAAGATACAAATCTGCCAGTTCAAGGTACTTTCCACTCTATGTGTATGTCAGGACAAACACAGAAACTGATCACAAAAATTGAAACTGACATGCTTGGCTGGAGGGGAAAGGTGTTGTTTTTCCACTTGCTCCTCTTCTCAGCAAGAGAGATATGTGGCTTGAATTTCAAATTAGTTGCATTGTCTTGAGGCAAATATCAGCTGTGCCCAAGGAAAAGAGAGATCCAATGTTACTTGAGTGCCTAATAGTACCCAGCTCACTTATATATTTGGACTTATATATTTTCATACCAATTTGTGAGATGGTGGTTGTTATTCCTTTTTCACAGACAGGAAACTGAGATTGTAGAGGCTAGTGACTGCCTGATATCACCTAAAAAGCGGTGAAGGAGTTATTTGCTATCAAATCGATGTGGCTATAAATCCCATGCCCCTGCCTTTATAATCCACTAAAGGCCCAATGAACGAAATTCATGCAAGGGGCTCAACCCTCATAGTCGCAGCAGCTTGTTTCAACCCTGGCTTCATCTGGAAGGTTGTCTGGAAGGACATCTGGAAGGTCATAGGCTGGCTGGACTAATTAGCACATTATGCTTTTATTATTATACACTTGATTCCCAGTGCACGAATTCATGCATGGGTGGGGTCCGGCCAGCCTGCCCTGATGGGGGCCAACTGAGACTAGGGCCAGCCAGAGGAGGGGCCTTGGGTGGTTGGCCAGCCGGCCCTGTCCCCAATTGAAGTGGGAGGGGAATGATCGAGGACCAGATTGGGCCAGTTGGCCACTGCAGTGCACATCATAACAACCTGTTGTTCCAATCATTCTGCTGTTCAGTCTCTGGGCTTTTATATATATACTAGAGGCCCAGAACATGAAATTTGTGCATGGGGGAGGGGGATCTGCTTCAGCCCAGCCTCTTCCCTCTCCAATCTGGGACCCCTTGAGGGCAGTCAGACATCCCTCTAACAATCCAGGGTTACTGGCTCCCAACTGCTCACCTGCCTGCTTTCTTGATGGCCCCTAACTGCTTCTGCCTGCCAGCCTGATCACCCCCTAAGTACTCCCTTGCCAGCCTGATTGCTGCCTAGCTGCTCCCCTGGCAGCCTGTTTGCCCCTAACTGCCCTATCCTGCAGGCCTGGTCACCCTTTACTGCCCTTCCCTACAGGCCTGGTCACCCCCAACTTCCCTCCTCTGCCAGCCTGGTCACCCCCAACTGTCCTCCCCTACAGGCTTGATCACTCCTAACTGCCCTTCCCTGCTAGCCTGGTCACCCACAACTGCTCTCCTTTGCAGACCTGGTCTCTGCCAACTGCTCTCCCCTGCTGGTCATCTTGTGGTGGCCATCTTGTATCCACATGGAGGCAGGATCTTTTGACCACATGGGGGCAGTCATCTTGTGTGTTAAAGTGATGGTCAATCTATATATTATTCTTTTATTAGATAGGACATAGGCCTGGTGCATGGATGCAGGCCAGCTGGTTTGCCCTGATGGGTGTCCTGGATCAAGATGGGTATTCCCTTGAGATCAGGGTGGGGTGGCCTGTGGTGGTTTGCAGTTCAGCCATTCCCCCGGGCCAACCAAGTGGAGGCCCTGGTATCTGGGATTTATTTATCTTCTACAATTGAAACTTTGTATCCTGGAGTGGAGCCAAGCCTTCTGCTCTCACAGCCATTGAAATTTTATTGCCTTAAGCAGAGGTTTGGGTTAGGGTTAGGGTGTGCAGAAAGCTTGGCTTCCTTCATCGCCAGGGGCAACCCAAGCCTCCCTCCCACTCTCTTTGTGGCCATAGCCATCTTGGTTGGGTTAAGTTGCATACTTGCTCTGATTGGCTGGTGGGTGTGGCTGATGAGTATAGCAGAGGTACAGTCAATTTGCATATTATTCTTTTATTAGGATAGATGGCCAGGATCTATCAGGAACTCCATGCATTTCTACTCAAGAAGCAGGGTTGAAATGTGCAAGAAGTGGACAGCTTAAGGGCAACTACAGCAATTCATCCTGCTGTATCTTTTCACTTGGAGGCCTCTCTTTGCCCTACCTTCATGTTCTGGTCTGCACAAAGTTCCCGAATTCTATAGGAATTCCAAGCTTTTGATCTGACTCTTTATCTACTTCTCTGACTTCTTCACTGACTTCTCTGGCCTTTGCCTTTTTAAAAATATAATAAAATATTTTTATTTAAATGTCACCAAAGTGAAGTGCAAAATATAAATGGTTTAAATAGGAATTTCAAAAATGGATGTGAGAAACTTCCAGAGAATTAGAAAACAAAAGTCTGAACCTCAAAATACAAAGCTTGCTCAGCAACACTTTGAAATTGAGGGATATCTGGCAGAAAAAGGAGAGTGGAGAGACAGAACAGGGAGGAAATGGGAAAGTTAAAGTATCCTATGTTAATAGGATTATTCTTTTTAGATAACACTAGTGGCCCAGTGATTTAATTCATGAACATTGAAAGGATATTAATTAGTAGAAATATTTTAATATCACTATTCACCCTTTCTCTATAATAGAAATGTCAACCAAATTCATGATCGACAATGACAGATGGAAACACATGTGTGTGATTGGTGCCAGCGAGAGCTTTATATATATGAATCTTGCCTTATTAAAACCCTCTCCATACATAGGGAGAAGCCTAACACCGGATGTCTCTGAGAATCTCTAGGAGACCCAGACAAACAGTCTGACTCCAATATTACACCACTGGGGTCCTCCAGCAAAAACCCTGCCCACTCTGCCAAGGAGCAGGAGCACCCACGTCTGAACCAGAAATCTTCCACTTGCACTGTTGGAAAGGTGATGTCTCTGGTAATATAATATTTCACAAGTGCTATCATGACCCAGCATTGAAATTGTTGCTAAAACTCTCAATTCCCTTTTGTGGGCAGTTTGCTAAGTCCCCTATCTGGCTCCCATACTATCCAGGTATGAGGCACACATTCTAATTGCACCCTAGACTAGGTACCAAACAACTAGGGATAGCTTCTATGCTCAGAGACTGTGTGGTTATTCAAATGAGCCAGTCCTTAGGAAGCCTAGATTTCCTCCCCTGTTTGCTATGTAAAAGCCCACTCCTAAGGTTCCAGCTTGCTGTCACTTGTCCCCAAGTACAGCCCCATGTGTTATCCTGCTTGGTAGCCTTCTCAAATGATACACAATAATCTCATCTAGATTCAAATCTTAAATAGAAATAAAATAATTAAGTGGATCCAAACAGGGAAAGGGAAGATTTTAATGTTAAATCAACTCTGAATATCTGATTAATATCTAGGAATGAAGATTATATTTATCTAATTGAGTCTGCACTTGAGACTTAAAGTGACCTTAGTTTTCATCCAGGGGCAAGGAAAGATTAAATACCCTAAATAATTGATAAAGAAGACTGAGAAACAAGAGACAAGAGACAAAAAAAACAAGGTTTGTTCAATTATGTCATTTATCATGCTTGTTCAGTATTTTGGTTTTATCTGAATAAGACATTAGAAAAAGTGGTAGAACAACAACATGAACAATTTATCAATGTAATAAGCAGAGCATGGTTTAATTAAGTAAAAGTAACTCTACAAAAACTTTCCATATTTACATGTATGCTTGCAAATAAGAAGCAAGTTATGGGAAAAGATTATTAGCATTGACTTGGATTATTCGAGGAATAAAGGGAGGCATTTTGTCTTGCCTTTATAAACTTCTATGTTATATAATCATTTTACTTGTTATAATAAACTCATATTATTTTAACATAAAGTACAGAAAATAAAACATTTAGATTTTATGTAATGTCACAGAGGTGAGAAAACTTCAGCAATGTCACATCTCCTAAGAAACTACAAATCACCCAACAAAGAAAAGTATTAGCAAATGTGTGTCTGATACAACTGTGATTAAATTGTGCCTGAATGCAAATTACTGCCATAGATAATTTTGTATTCTCCTACCCTGCCTCTTGCAGCCACAAGCAGCACCTGAAGGGGAGGGAAGCAAGGGTGTGAAGAATAGAGAAGTTGCTTGCAAATTCCTTGCTCATCACAGTGTCCCTCTTGGTGAGCCCACACTGGAAAAGAAAAAAAGATTTAAACTATTTGAGAATTTGGATTTCTGGCGCACTCTTCCTTTCTACAAATTTATTGAGTGAATGCCTACAGTGTGTCCCTCACTATTTTTGGTTCAAGGACTCAATCAGTAAACACCATGCACACATGTATGTGGTGGTGATGGTAATGGGGTTGGGGGGTGGGGGGTGTTGGAGACAGGGAGAGTCATTGAACACCAGAAATTTACTAGTGAAGATAGAAAATAAATGGAATCAGTAAATGGAATCAGTAAATTATTTATTACAAGGTGGGAAAACAACTCGAAGGAGATTGTGGAATGCTAGGGAAAAAGTGAGCTTTGAAATTATAAATAAGATGGTCAAGGAAGATAACTTTTGAGCAAAGACTTGATGGATGTGATAGTTAACCTGACAGGACTTTCTAGAAAGAGAGAGAGAGAGAGAGAGAGAGAGAGAGAGAGAGAGAGAGAAAGGTTTTATCATCTGAATGATTGGGAACACTATGGAATTTACATGAATTTTAATCCAGGGGTAAGAAAGATATTCCACAGAGTGAATTTAGTAGGGACTGGAAAGAAAAAAATAAAGTCAGTACAAACTGACTCACTTTAAATAAAGTGATGAGATAGCCCCGCCAGTGAAGTTCAGTGGTTGAGGGTCAACCTATGAACCAGGAGGTCACAGTTCAATTCCTGGTCAGGGCACATGTCCATATTGTGTGTAGGAGGCAGCCTATTGATGAGTCTCTGCCATCATTCATGTTTCTATCTCTCTCTCTCCCTTCTTCTCTTTGAAATCAAGAAAAACATATATTAAAAAAATAAATAAATAGATTACATATAATTTAAGGACAAGAGCATCCAAAACCAGATTCTGCAACTGTCAATATTCTATATACTCAAAATATGTGTGTTTGATGTTCCATTTGCACTCGGGATAAAAAAAAAAATCTCCACTGTCAGGATCCAAATGCCTATGTAGCTTCATTCATAGCTCTTTGAACAATTGGACTCTTTTGTAGTCCAAGCAGAGTCCCACAATTTTCAGGAGGGAGACATGGCTATTATTTGAGTTAAGGGGGTACTTCATCTGTGTGGTTTGTAGATAAGAGTGCACTTTTCAGGGTGGATGCCTGGAGGACTGGTTTTCTATGAATTCATTGTGCTCCTAAAGGTCAGAGCTTTTTTTCTTGCTTCTGTGAGATATAACATTAATATCCTAAGACAGGCTTTCTTGCTTCATATTCATAATTCATCAGCTTAGAGAAATAAATTTAAAAGAGAACTGCTCTGTTTCACTTGGCCTGTTGTCAATACAAAATATTAACATGCTCACAATTATAAATAGAGAATATGATGTTACTTTTCCCAGCCATGTCATCAAATTCACATTTTAGATAAATGACAAGGCTATTTCTAAAGCTTATAGATTTGTAGAGAGACCCCTAAGCACAATTTTATTTTTTGTTCTACACTTCCTATTCTAATAGAAGAGTAATATGCAAATTGACTATCACTCCAACACACAAGATGGCTGCTCTCATGTGGTCAAAGAGGGCTGCCCCCAAGATGGCCAGCAGGGGAGGGCAGTTGGGAGGGAACCAGGCCAGCAAGGGAGAACATTCAGGGGTGACCAGACCTGTAGGGGAGGGCAGTTGGAGTGGATCGTACCTGAAAAGGAGGGCAGTTGGGGGTGACCAGGCTGGCAGAAGAGGGAAGTTGAGGGCAATTGGGCCTACAGGGGAGGGCATTTAGGGGGACCAGGCCTGCAGAGGAGGGCAATTGGGAGAGGACCAGATCAGCAGGGGAGAGCAGTTAGGGGCAATGAGGCTGGCAGGGGAGGGCAGCTAGAGGTGATGGGTCAGCAGGGAAGGGAATGGGAGAGACCAGACCTGGAGGGGAGAGCAATTGTGGGGGACCAGGCCAGCAAGGGAGGGCAGTTAGGGACAATCAGGCTGGCAGGGGAGCAGTTAGGCATCAATCAGGCTTAAAGGGGAATGGTTAGGGTGTGATCAGGCTGGCAAGCAGAAACATTTAGGGGCAATCAGGAAGGCAGACAGGTGAGCAGTTGGGAGTCAGCAGTCCTGGACTGTGAGATTGGGCCTAAACAGACAGCCAGGCATCCCTTGAGGAGTTCCAGATTGGAGAAGGTGCAGGCTAGGCTGAGGGAAACAACTCCCACACACAAATTTTGTGAACCAGGTTTCTAGTTTATAAATATATAGATGTTTGTCTTCATAAGAATGTAAACTCTATGAGGTCTATCTCTTTGTCTTATTTACTTTTGTGTTTTTTTTTAAATAATTGTTAATGTATCTTCAAATTTTATTATAAACCATATAATTAAATGTATTCACATATCCCATAGATAAAATGTGTCTTTTGTGGTATAACTGCATAAATTCTGGTCACACATTTGCCTTATAAAGGAAAAAGATACTTTTCAGAATCAGAACCAGACTAACAGGAAACCACAGGGCAAGAACAGTGGATAAAGAAAAAATTGTTTATCATTATTATTTCTAGCTGTTTCATTTGTATTATTTTTACTTACATTTCACAAATATTTTATATACAATATGCAGATAAAGAAACTGAGGCTGAAATGACTCAGTAACTGGCCCAAACTCATATAGCCAATAAATAGTAGAGTAGATATTCAAACCCACTTCTGTGTGGCGCCAAACCCCAACTTTATTGAAACTGCTGGGTTTTACAGAAGTCTGAATTATTTTCATAAGAAGAAAATAATATTCACTCTCACCTAGAGCTTTTCTTATTAAGCTGTTTCAAACACCAGCATTTTTAAAGCATATTGGGAAAATCAGAGCCCTAAAATTCCACTTTCTATGACTTGAATAGAGAAGTATCTAGTCTTCCATTTTTTAGGATAGTGTAGCAATAAATGATTCAAATGAAAAGGAGATGATTAAGAGACCATATTGAGATACAGTTTCAATTCAAAAGAAATGGCTGAGGTCAGTATAGTAATATGGACGTGATTTTCTTCCTTATGTTTGCACAAGTAGCTTGCCCTAAATCCTTCATGAAATTGAAGTAGGGCCTGTTTTACAAGTCTGATGTCCCTCCTATACTTATCAGTTTGGATCCTAGCAAAAATCTAGGCAAAAACAAATGAAGTACAGTGGTACCTCAAGATACGAGTGCCCTAACATACGAGATTTTTGAGATACGAGTCGTCAAGCAAGCGATTTTTGCTTTGAAATATGAGCAACATTTGAGATAGGAATAATCGCGTGGATCGGCCTCGACTCGAGCGTCTCATAGTTTCCCATGCCTCAAGGTTACGGAACAAATTAAACTCGTATCTCGAAGTACCACTGTATTTAAAAGATTGGGAGTTTTAAATGGCCAAAGATCTGAATAGATACTGCTCCAAAAAAGATAGACAAATTGTTCCAAAGTATATTAAAAGATGCTCAACATCATTATCCATCAACAAAATACAAATCAAATCCTCAATGAAACATTACTTCACATACATTAAGATGACTATAATAAAAGAAACAGATAAGTATAGCCAAGTATATGGAAAATGGGAACACTTGTATATTGTGGTGGGAAGATAAAATGGTATAGTCACTTTTGAAAATTATCTGGCAGTTCCTCAAAGGGTTAAACATAAAGTTGTCATATAACCCAACAATTAAAATCCTGGATATGCACTCTGAGTAATAAATATGTAGGTCTATGTAAAAACTTGTATATAGATATTTGGAGCAATATTATTTATAACTAGAGGCTTGGTGCACAAAATTTGTGCATGGCATGGGGGAAGGGGGGCGTTGTCCTTCAGCCCAGCCTGCTCCCTCTCCAAACTGGGACCCCTTGAGGATTGTCTAACTGCCCCACCTGGATCTGGCCTAAACAGGCAGTTGGACATCCCTCTCACAATCCAGGACTGCTGGCTCCCAACTGCTCACCTGCCTGCCTTCCTGATAGCCCCTAACCACTTCTGCCTGCCAGCCTGATAACCCCCTAACCACTCCCCTGCCATCCCGATTGATGCCTAATTGCTCCCCTGACAGCCTGTTTACCCATAATTGCCCTCCCCTGTGAGAATGGTCACCCCCAACTTCTCTCCTCTGCTGGCCTGGTCACCCCTAACTGCCTTCCCCGGCAGGGTTGATCACCCCCAACTGCCCTCTCTTGCAGGCCTGGTCCCTGCCAACTGCCCTACCCTGCTGGCCATCTTGTGGTGGCCATCTTGTGTCCACATGGGGCAGGATCTTTTGACCACATGGATGCAGTCATCTTGTGTGTTGGAGTGATGGTCAATATGCATATTACTCTTTTATTAGGTAGAATAGAGGCCTGGTGCACAGGTGGGGGCCAGCTGGTTTGTCCTGAAGGGTGTCTTGGATCAGAGTGGGTATTCCCTTGGGGCATGGGATGGCCTCGGCGAGGGGCCTGTGATGGTTTGCAGGCTGATCATGCCACCTGCTGACCCAAGGGGAGGCCCTGGTATCTGCCTGCCTTCCTGATGCCTAATTGCTCCCCTGCCAGCCTGGTATCTGGGATTTATTTATTTTCTACAATTGAAACTTTGTAACCTAGAGTGGAGCCAAGCCTTCTGCTCTCACAGCCATTAAAACTTTGTTGCCTTAAGCACCAGCCAGAGTGTGCAGAAAAGCTTGGCTTCCTCCATCGCCAGTGACAACCCAAGCCTCCCTCCTGCTCTCTCTGTGGCTGTAGCCATCTTAGTTGGGTTAATTTGCATGCTTACTTTGATTAGCTGGTGGATGTGGCTTGTGAGTATAGCATAGGTATGGTCAATTTGCATATTACTCTTTTATTACATAGAATAGCCAAAAATAGAGGGGAACAACCTGAAAATCCATGATCTGATAAATAGATAAATAAAATGTGGTATATCATAAACAAAATATTATTTAGAAATTATTAAAACAAAAAATGAACAGATTAATGCTACAATATGAATGAAACTTGAAAGCATTAGGTTAAGTGAAATAACCTAGTCACAAAAGACCACATATTATATGATTTCATTTATAAAAAATGTCCACATTAAGCACATCCACACAGATAGAAAATAGATTAGTGGTTGCTTAGGCCTGTGTGGATGGAGAAAATGAGATGATTGTTAAATGGTACAAAGTTTTTGGGGGATGGTGATGGAAATATTCTAAAATTGATTGTGGTAATGGTTGTACAAATCTGTGAAAACATTACAAATCATTGAGTTATATAATTGAAATTAGTGAATGTTATGGTATCTGAATAATATTTCAGTAAATCAGTTATTCCTTTACATAGAAAAGGGAGACAGAGATTAAAGTAGACCATTATTTCCAAAGGTAGGGTCAGAGTTAAGGAACCTTGGAGGGAATGATTGAGCATACAGAGGCTGGCAACATGGGGAGAAGATAGCTCTGTTTCTGGAAACAGAGAGAACTGTAGTTTTTTATTGAATTCATCAGGGGTAGCATAGGTTAATAAAATTATGTAGGTTTCACATAATGCAATATACAGAGAACAGTAGCTTTGATATAGCTGTGGGGAGGACTGCAGATTTTTTTTCTCTCCAAGCATCAAATATTGCTCTTACATTTAGAAAAGTCATTAACACAAAAAGAGAAGGCCAAATGATACCTCAGAATATTAAACCCCATCATTAATGTATATAAGGATTTGTTTTCCTAATTAATTAGGGAAAACATTAATTATCATTCCCTGAAAAATGACCCAGTCACTATCATAGTATCATAAAATTTAATAAACTCATCCCCAACATTACATTTATAGGCTGAAATCATAGCATCTCAGAATTGGAAGACACCTTAAAGTTACCTAATCCAGTGTCTGAGTGTTTGTATGGAATGGTTTAAGTGATTCTGTCAGCTTATGCAGAGCTGACACAAAGAAAAGTGACAACTAGAAAAAGATGTCACACTAATAGCTCATCTTTGGAAAACAGCTATCATGCCCTGGATAAAAGATGTCCTTTTAAGTTCTGTCCCTGTCAGAGAAGAGAGAGAAAATGCAAGCAAAATTCACATCACCTCATGTTACTGTTGGAAGAATACGTTTGTCTCTTGATACTTTAACCCAACCTGAAGCTATTTATATTGTACATGTTTTTCTAATTATAATAGGTCCCAAAGCAATAACAGAAGAAAAACAGGGTAGTAATGGCACAGAGGAGCATGGGTGATCACAACATCCACATTTTTGCTCAGGCCTCACAGCTTGCATACAACCCGTGGCTGTGAAAGGTGCCCAATAGAAGCCTGAGTGGTTAAGAAAACCATCTCTCACTTTAAAAGACACTGGAGAAGGTTGCACATGTCATATTCACATGTTCAAATTTGCGTTTTATAACCTATTTGATGGCAATGATGATAATGAATTGTCTCTAACAACATTCTAAGTACTCTCCTGATTAGCTCATTAGCCCTCCCAACACTCATATGCTATTTTTGAAGGCCTCCTTTGGTTTTTCAAATCTTTTTTTATCTTCAACATCCATATCACATTTTCCATGGACTAATTCCTATTTCCCATCCCCTTACTTTCATCCCCAGATTGATGAGAATTTCTGTTTCTTTGGATCCCCTATAAAAATAGTTATAGCTCTAAAGTTATCATTTTCCTTCTTGCTTTAGTTATACATTTCACTGTTATCATTCTCTTCCTCAGCCACTATTTGCATGCTCTTAAGAGCAGAAATAGGGTAATAGTCATTTTATATCTCCTTAAGTTCTTAGTGTACTTTCTGATACTTAATAATTATTTAATATGGGTGTATTTAAATTGAATAAATTACATTTAACCTCCCTTTTCTAATTAAATTATAGATAATGTATATTTGGAGTGGTAAACTAAGAAATAGATGGGCTATAAACATAAAATATTAGTTCAAGTTTTACTTTACAAAACGAGAGTTTGACAGCTTTATTATTAAAAAGCTAAGTAATAATTGATCATGAGGACTATCAAATAAGAACAGGTGATGATGACTGGATATCAAAACTTCCATAGTCTCAGCAGCTAGCAAATCCATATGTTTGGTTTTGCCCAATGGTAGGCCTTAATACCATAACTTCACAATTGGTAATTACATATAATGAGACTGCTGAAAGTTTGTTGTTTGCTTCAAGACTAACACTGTCAGCTCTGATTCATTAAGAAGCGTTTTCTCTTGGGTGTTTCATAGTGAAAATGTGTCTTGGTGCCAATAAACTTCTCTTGTGATTGATGCTGGAGTGCAGAGCTCTGATGGCCTTAGGACCCATGATTGCCAAGTCCATTCTTTAATATCGTGAAAAATCACTAGTGCTAAAATGTAATTTCAGAGTCAAAAAATAGGTGAAAGGGGTAGATAATAGTAAGGTAAAATTCTGGGAGCTAATTATGGTCTTGAAGGAAGCAAAATGTCTTCTAACCTCTTGTCAAGCCTCCTTAGTGTATGTACTACCTGGTTTTTGGACTTTTCAACTGAAATGTCTGAGAACTATCTTCATTTTCAAAAAGTTTTTGCTATTAGAAAAAATATGAGTGCCAGGATTTGGATTTTAGTCTATTTTTTGTTTGTTTGTTTTTTGTCTAGGTGTACATTCATGGTGTTACTCAACCCCTTGGGCTACAATTTCTCTGTAAATACTTTAGTAAGCAAAATTTTATATGTTTTTAAATTTTTTGAACCTTTTTATAAATAGTCATCTTTAAACACTGGCCTGAAAGAAGCAACTTTTGTTCCCATATAGCTTAGGTCAGTGGTCAGCAAACTCATTAGTCAACAGAGTCAAATTTCAACAGTACAACGATTGAAATTTCTTTTGAGAGCCAAATTTTTTAAACTTAAACTCCTCTAATGCCACTTCTTCAAAATAGACTCACCTACGCCATGGTTTTTTGTGGAAGAGCCACACTCAAGGGGCCAAAGAGCCACATGCAGCTCGAGAGCTACAGTTTGCTAACCACTGGCTTAGGTAAACCTAGGTAAAAAAAAATACTACTTTTCTACAATTTTGTTGAATTCATGAGATCTTTTTTATTCCTTATTTCATTTCTTGATTTTTTCCCTTTCTTGTTGTGTTTGTTCATGCAAATGGCCATGTATTTAAAATATATTTTTGTGTCAGGCATATACAAAGATGAATTAAATTCTTAGCCGGTAGGAAGATTACAATCTATAAGGTGAACAGAACCACAGGCATCAATTCAAGAGTTTTTAAGCCAGTATTCTCGAAACAAGTGGTGTTACTGAGAAAATAACTTTTTACCTGGTAACTTCTTTAAAAATAAAAGCTGCCACAATATTCCATTTGAATAGAGTACACTGTTATGAAAATAATGAATTTAAATATAGAATTCACAATTAATGCCTTATTTCCAAGATTATAGCTTGTATGCAAACTTACTGACAAATCATACTGCTGTTTGAGTTCTTCCAGAGGTTCTCTAAAGTGATGGCAAATAATAAAAAGATTCATCATAAGACTTTAATTTTAAAAGTCTAGATGAAAAATGGAGCATGGATTCCCTTTGGTTATAGCTTGTGTGTCGATGTCAACAAGACCAGCCCCAGTTTGATGATTGGTGAGGAGGACTTATAAGACCCTGCGTTAATTGTACTCATGACTGTCACCTATTGCAGTGAAAGATACAAAGCAAAATCATCAAAGAATAAGGTGAGGACTGTAAGAAACCCAGATACAACCTTCCAAGAGTCCTTTCCCAGCAGGTTAACACAGGATGCACTAAATTCCTTTAGCAATACATCTTACTTTACTGGCATTGTCTACCAGTGAAGTTCATTAGAGACTCAATGTACCCAAGGCTTTTCTTGAGGTCTTGCCACATATGCACCCTCTGTCTAGTACATGAAAAAATTCCAGACACCCAGAAGAAAAACAGGTGTTCAAAGGAAATAACATGAAACACTTTAGGCACAATGAGTCAGTTTTATTAGTGCTTGGAATGGTGGGAACCCTCCCAAATTCCAAGGTCCCAGACGTCAGCCAAGGGCCAACCTAGCAAGCAGGTTTAACTTGCTATCCAAGGGGTAGCAGGCTCAGACCTGCTACGTTAGCTCTGTACACCTTGCTAGCTTGCAAATAACACCATTTCTAGCCCCTTTGCCTGACACTGGCATAAACAGAACCTAGACAGAAAAATTAAAATCTCTAGGGAAAGAGAGGAGAAGATAAAGGAGAGTAACATCTGGAGGCGATGCTTACTGAGCTATTTTCGCAAGGCCATGGAGTCTAGAGCTATACCTAATGATGAGAACTGAAAAGTGAGGGGCACTGAACTTTCCCAAGCACATTTGCTCTCAGAAATAATAGTTAATTATAAAAGACTCCAATCACATCACTAATGTTATTTGGCATGAAATTACTTCTCCTTATAGTGACACAAAGGATAGTCATTTTATTTATTTGTTTGTTTGTTTTCAGTTCTTCGGGGAAATACCAGGCACCTCTTGGTTCACTGCCTGGTTTCACTGTTCCCCAGCAGCTCCAGCTCTACCATTCGCAAGGGTAAATTCCAATTGGCCAACCGCAGGGCAAATGGGAGTTAATTTACTTCTTTGTGATGATGTGATAATGCTCCTTCTGGGCGATATGAGATGGAAATCAACTCCCTCATGAAATACTGAGAGAGAAGAAATCATGAAACTGGAAAATAGGTTTGGCTCTTGAAGGCTAAATTTTGCTCTTCCTCTATAAACCCTAAAACTGTATTTGCAAGAGGCTTGGATTAGGAGTCAGCAGGAAAAGGTAAAGAAAAAAAGAATGCCTGCAATTACCACTGTGACAGTTCTCCATTTCCCCATGGGGGGGCCAGTGCTTAAGAAGAACAAAATGGATAACAATTTGCTAATTGTTCCAAACTATTGCAGACAGGCCTGATTTTATGATAAGGAACACAATTAAATTCTTGGAAATACCCTCTCCAACACAAGAACTCCCTGGGGAGCAAAGAAGCCAGGAGAAATGATTTAAGTAGGAGTTTCTGCAATTGTTCTGCTAATCTCCATTCCTACATATAAGCTTTGAAAAAGCAGAAGATAATTTGGGGGGAACTTTATTTTGGCTTGTTTTTGTTCTCCTTTTTTATGGAGTTAATTGGGGTGACACTAGTTAACAAAATTATACTAGTTCCAGGTATACAATTCTATAATACATTATCTGAACACTGTATTGTGTGTTCACCATCCCAAGTCAAGTCTCTGTCCATCACCTTTAAACATGCCTCTGTAGATACTTTATAAATACTTTAGTGACTTTAACCTTGCTGTTTTAAATAAGCTTCTGATTTATAGTCAATGTATCTTGCTTTCTTGTCTCCAGCAATAAAAGAAGAAACACAACATTGTACATAAATCCCCCACAATTTTAAAATTTCGCATGTCCATGTATTCATCCAAAGTCTAAAATGTGAAAAAGGAGAATTTGTTCATTAAATAATGTGAGAAAAAACTTAATGCTTACATTATTTTGTGATGGAATTCTTGCAGAGGACCATTATCCATGTGGCTAATCATGTGGGTGCAATTTCCCTTCAGAGCCTGACACTACTGTCAGTGGTATCCCTTAGACTTACTCCCGTGCTCTTGATAACATCCTTCCTTCAAAAGAAATACTTCATTTCTGGCTATTGCACTAGAGACC
>JAAGEH010000293.1:23423389-23579918 GCA_011751065.1 Lasiurus cinereus | reverse complement strand
GCTGAAACCATGTAAAATAAAGAAGCAATGGCCATTAATTCATTTGACAAATTGTTTAGCATTTCAAGACCCTTCCCCCCAAAAAATAACCTATCAAATGATAATACATATGCTTAATTATGTCTAGTTTTATGTTAATCATAACATCCTTATGACCTCTCTTAGGCTTTTCTGATACCCTAGGACACAGTTTGCTCACAGATGCACAAACTAAGTCGAGATACAGCACAGATGCTCACAGACACAATTCTCAGCCATGGGGCTTGAGGCAGAGATGCTGAGTGTAGTTTCTGGGAAGGAGCTCGGTGGGGCCGCTCTAGCTGCTCAGGGTGCATGCTGCCTCTGTAACATTCTCTGTAAAACAAATGCTGAGTCCTAATTTCGTTTTTCATCCCTTTTCCTGAAAGTGAAAATCATCCTTGGATTTCTTTTGGTTAGCAAAAACAGGTACTAATGTAGGTCTTTGGTAAAAGCGAATGGCATAATGCAAACTTTTGAAAACTGGGGGAACCTACATATTTATTGAAACTAAAACTCCAGGTTCATAATATTTGTGAGGTACCAGGTATCTAGACATTTGCTTAAAACCTTCTTTTATCAGTCTTTCCTCCTACCGAGGACCTAAAGAGTATATTTCATTTCTTACTTTGTCCAAACTTAGGCCCAACTGAGAAGTCTCTAATCTACTTTCTTATTTTATATTGGCAGATTATTACATTTTACTTCTCTTGGAAATAGATGTCAAAAGGACATACTGACAACTTAGGCTAAACATAAGAAGTGAGGCATTCCTGTGCTAGAGAAGGTATTTCAGAGAATTTAATTATGTTCCTTAATTTAAAATGAAAAATGGTTCTTTTACCATAGATCAATGCAACCTAGTGAGAAAATTGTTATGATTTTTAAATGTGTCATTTTTCTTATGAAAGATCAAGAAGGTAATCCAATAGTAATTCCATCACTTCTTCCCCCCAACCCCTGAGCAATTATCCTTTTTTCTGATGAAGTTTTAGGAAGTAATAAGCCAGTTAGGGTCCAGTTTTAACCCAGCCCCACCATCCACCATTTCCTCTAGAGGAGGAACCAGGTAAGTGCAGGCCTACTTAAAATAGATAGAAACTGGAGAGAACTAGGGGGAGAGTTGCTGCTAGAATTGACTGCATAATTGTGGGGCTCAGCACAAAATGAAAATGCAGAATCTCTTGCTCAATAATTGAATGCAGTGACAGGAGAGCACTAAATGAAGTGTGGGCTCCTATGTCACTGCACAGACTGCAAACCCTGGAGGCTGACTGGGTTCCAGCATCAACTACACACAATGGCACCAATCTTCCTAACCCATCTCAGGGCCAGTGAAAGGAGCTGGCTCTGCCCGTAAAACTTCTTGTCCTCTTAGGGTCCTCTGTCTCAGTTATTGGCATTGGGATCCCCAAAATAGAAATCAAGAGGAACCACCAGAGAAATTTTCAAACAAATTTTATTAAACTTATGCTGGAGCACAAGGGAGGCAGCATAAAATAAGGGAAGGTCCTGTTAACATAAAAACATTCAAACCTGTAAAGAATTATTGTGAGTTTATTTGAGTCAAACTGTCGACAATTGCTGGGAAGCAGTATATCGATGGATTGGGATAATGCTCCAGAGGAGGGCAGTTTCTCATCTATTTTTATACATTGCAGTCAAAGAAGGGAACATTGGTGGGTTACATGAAATCCATTGGTAATAGATTAGAGAAGCGAAAGAAAGCAAAACAGGGAAACTTCTGGGATTGGATAAGGAGTAAAATGATATAGACACATAACAGTCAACAATTAATATGATAACAATGACAATGAAGGAATTTGTGGTATCTGTCCTGGTGCCCAGGCATATTAGGTTGTACCCTAAGGCAGTGGTTCTCAACCTTTCTAATGCCTCGAGCCTTTAATACAGTTCCTCATGTTGTGGTGACCCCCAACCATAAAATTATTTTTGTTGCTACTTCATAACTGTAATTTTGCAACTGTTATAAATCGTATCTGTGTTTTCCAATGGTCTTAGGTGACCCCTGTGAAAGTGTTGTTCGATCCCCAAAGGGGTCGCGACCCACAGGTTGAGAACCGCTGCCCTAAGGGGTCTGGAAAAAGGGAAGTTATAATTTACCCAGACATTTCAAGGATATGTTAACATAGATGCAAAAAGACAGATAGGTTTAGTGTAGGTAGAGGTTGACCGTGTCAGGGAGGATATGGGCCTAGAAAATAATTACCCACCATAAACTGCTTTTAGTTAAAGTTTAATTTCAGACCATCCTTTGTGGTTACTTTAGGTCTTTGAGTTTGCAAGACCTGCCATGCAGACCTCCCCTGAGCTTGTCAGGTCAGCATATGGGCCCTTTCGTCCGTAGTCCTCTGAAGTGACTCTGAATGGTTCTGGTTGGCTGCTTTTATAAACTGGGGACAAGGTGGATTTGTTCAAGGTATGAGAGGAGAGTGGAATTTTTCAAGTTAGGGTCAAACTACTTCCCCTTTCTGTTGAGTTGCTTAGCAACTATCTTTACCCCTGCACTGTGAGGGCCAACATGGTGCATTGTTTACTACTGCCACCCAGGAAGGTCATATAGCAGTCAAACCTTGATCAATTGCCCATGTGAAGCAGTGGTTTGAACATCTGCAAGTGCTGGAGGCAGTAAGCACAGCACTAGGTCTTAGACTGGTGGGGTCAGAGTGAACCTGGGTTCAGCAACCTCAGTACTTGTGTTCTGGCTAGGAAAAAATTCAGAGCTAAGACTCAAACTATAAGAGAACATCCTAACTAATAAAAGAGTAATATGCAAATTGACCATCACTCCAACACACAAGATGGCTGCCACCATGTGGACACAAGATGGCCAGCAGAGGAGGGCAGTTGGGAGGGATCAGGCCTACAGGCAGGCGAGCAGTTGGGAGCCAGCAGTACTGGATTATGAGAGGGATGTCCAACTGCCAATTTAGGCCCAATCCTCCCTAGGCAGTCGAACATCCCTCGAGGGGTCTCAGATTGGAGAAGGTGCAGGCTGGGCTGAGGGACACACATCCCTGTGCATGAATTTCATGCACTGGGCTTCTAGTTTATTTATAAAATCACAGAGAAATGGGCTTGGGAAACAAGTCATAGAGATAAAGGAAGGGCCCTTTGAGTTTAGAAGTGGGGAGGGTAAAGATTACATTCCTGGGAAATAGGGAGAGGGAAGGAGATGGGGAAGGGAAAGACATGGGAATGCACCTGGGACAGAGAGCTCCCTTGTTCCTCTGTACTGAGTTTTAAGGGTGGAGATTTTAGGGGAGGACCAGGGGAGGCTTCACAGCAGCTGTCCAGGCTTGTCCTTTC
Source organism: Lasiurus cinereus (assembly GCA_011751065.1). Taxonomy (NCBI): domain Eukaryota; kingdom Metazoa; phylum Chordata; class Mammalia; order Chiroptera; family Vespertilionidae; genus Lasiurus; species Lasiurus cinereus. Next base: position 23,576,570 of record JAAGEH010000293.1, on the reverse strand, counting down.
AAGGTCTAGGTCTCCACTAATTAACTGATTAGCCAGTACCAGGGCAGGGGGTCATTATTCAGTGCAGCTAGTCCCGAGGTCAGTCTTGGCATAGTGTTGCTTATCTGGTTCTGCTGCTTTCCTGGGCCTGAAGCTGAAATACAATTGGGGCCTAAATGTTATATCTAGGGAGAGAAGGTCACGGGGTCCAAACCACATAACCAGCGATATGTTAAGGGAAGAAAGATCACCCTGAGGATGAGGTCCCACCCTACAATTTTCTGCTGCTAGGCATCCAGAGCTTTTCACCCTGTTTACCCTCTGTTCCTGGTCTACCTTCCTTGCTCTGCTCAAGTCTGTATAACTGCCTACTTCACAGGTAGGTAAGTGTTAGAAGGGAAATAAAAATAACTACTGTTAACTTTTTTCTATGAAGTGGAGGTATGGTTGCATTATTGCAGTCAGCTTATCTGATGTTCCTTCTAGCTATCTGGCATTTCTGTGGCCTTGCGCCCTAGTCCCTATGTCTCACTCTAAGGCACCTACTGCAAGTGGATAAGAATGTAACTTAACCAAACACTTAAGGTGTTTATATGTTTAAAGCCTATTCTAAAACAAAATCCAGATCTTTGATTTATTTTTTTTCCAATTGTGGGAGCCTCTCTGGTTTCTGTATAACCCATGAATGCAAGTGAATATGAAGGTCACTGGGCTGACCACAGAAGAGGACTACTGAAGACCTAAAGCGGGATATGCTGGAAAGTGAGAGGCACTAATTTCTTTCAATATAATTACCTCCACTAGCCCCTCTTGCACTTTCTGGGACATGGTCTACAGGAAGCCTTGACACATAGTCAGCATCTATACAGTAAATTTGCATGTGAGACACAGCAATTCATTAAGTTGAGATTCATTTACAATGAATCAAGCATACATTGCATTGATTTTGTTTTTCTCAGTATCCTCACGTCAAGGAGATATGCTTCAGCCCAGCATTTTCACTCCCTCTTTTCTCCCTAATTCCTTGGTCTGGCCTTAATTTGTTAAGATTTAAGCACAGTCACATGGAAATTTTACTAGTTAGTGCCTCCAATTGTGGTGACGGGGGGGCTAAATTCACTTCTCAGACAACCCAATTGAAATTGGCATTCGGTCCACATCCCTGGATCCACTTGAATCAGTGTCCCTTTTCAGAATAACCCCACACTGAATCGTGAATGAGTAATTCAGCATTTCTAAATCCTTTTCCTTTCAAAATTCCAATCAAACAGGTCAAATAAATTATGCTTGACACATTGATAAAGATTTTGGGGGAAATTTTGAAAAGGGCATCAGGGCTGTACTCAAGCTAAACCAGCATCATCTCTTATAAGAATAGTAGCAATCAAATTTGTTCTGGCCTTTCTCAAAAACATAATTAAAATGCAGGGAGAAGCACATGAAAAGGGATGGGATTATTTATAAAAGTTTTAGAATAAATCTTTCTGGGTCAGAAGATTTACCTAGTGGCAAGAATTTAATACATAAGCATAACTCCTTAGAGAGCTCATACTCGAGGGATTTTTTCCCCCCAACCAGGGAAACTTGAAGAAATGAAAATTTTCAAAGAGATGTTGAAGTGGATAGGCAAAACCCAATTTGATCTCCACTGTAATGGTATTATCCCATTTTTACATTAAAGAGTAATATCCATAATGTGAAGATTATGCCAAGTGTTCTATAAAAAGACACAAACCTTGAGGCAATCATCCTGACTTGCTTCCAGCTATGTTTGAAATCACACACACACACACAAAGATATGCCTAGAAGTGCAGTGTCAGCAAAGCTTTTGGAGCTCGCAGCTTGAAGAAATAGGTAGTGGAGTCCTACCCCGAAAATACAGAAATCAAGTATGTATGTATGAAAAAAACAAAATACAACAACTGTTGTTCGGAGGTTGAAGAATTTGTCTACCAAATGGGTATGGGTACACTTAAAGTATTAAATGATTATAAATTTGGCTTCCTTGATTTAAAAAAATATCTCATATAGGTAAATAGAAATATAAATACATATACATATCATACATGTAAATGTATACACACACATATATACTGTATATATACATATATATACATGTATCTTTAGCATAATGTATATATCTTTTGAGATAAGTTATGTACTGAGACATTGAAAATGTATTGAGGTCCAGCAGAGCATCCATTAATGAAAGCCCAGATTTTACTTTTGTACCATTTTATGCTACCTATATTGCTGCTCCTATCCATATATATCCATTCTGGTTTGATCTTATCCAGAGATCTAACCACAAGTAACAGTTGGGTTTTATCTCACATGTCAAATCTATAATAGTAGTTTCCTACAAAGCTGTGTTAAGAATAGACTTGTGTCTATATCTGTGTTAAGAATAGACTTGTATCTATAGCAGGAAAGATTACACTGATTGATTAGTGATGTCTTTCATAGCACACAAGGGAAAACTTTAATATGGATTTTTCATCTCTGGTCTAGACTTAACTAAGGTTTTGGAAATAGTTGTATGGTAGGCAGCTAGAGTGTGAGTAGAGCAAGGAAGATGGGCTAAGTAAGTAAGTTCACCTAGGTAAAAGCCCTGGGTGCCTAGCAATAGACAATTGTACAGTAGGGTTTCGTCTCGGGATGACCTTTCCTCCCCTAGCATACAGTTGTTCATGAGGTTTAGACCCCCTGACCTTTCCTCTGTAGAGATAATATGCAAGCTTCAGTTATATTTCAGCTCTAGGCCCAGAAAAGCAGCAGAACCAGATAAGCAACACTGTGCCAAGGCTGACCTCAAGACTAGCTGCATTGAATAATGACCTCCTGCCCTAGCACCAACCAACCAGTCAGTGGATACCTAGTTTCTGAATGCATACACCTGGAGAGCTGCTGAATATTCTATTAAGATCTTTCCTTGGGACCTCCCCCAAAATCTCCAGTCCTTAAAAGCTTTACTACAGCTTGGCTGGTGTAGCTCAGTAGTTGAGCTTCAACTCATGAACCAAGAGGTCACAGGAACAATTCTAGGTCAAGGCACATGCCCAGGTTGTGGACTAGATCCCCAGTAGGGGTCATGCAGGAAGCAGCCAATTGATGTTTCTCACTCACTGATGTTTCTCTCTATCCTTCGCCTTTTCTCTCTCTCTTAAAAAAAAAATCAATAAAAACATATTTAAAAAAAAAAAAACCCTTAGTACAGAGGACCCAGTGAAGTCTCCCTCCCAAGAGCACACAGAAGTCTTTCCTTTCCTTCTCCCCTCCCTCAGGGGCATTACCATTGTCTCCCTCACTCCCAAGCTTGAAGGGCCTAACTTATTTCCTAAGCCTTCTTCTTCTAGGAATTACTTCTTCTACCTCTGTGATTTCTTAAATACATGTTCTTATATAGTTTTGATCTTGGCTCTGAATTCCTTCCTAGCCAGAACTCAAGTACCAAGGTTGCTGAATCCAGGTCCAGTCTGACCCCACTGGTCTAACACTCAGTGCTGTTCCCACCACCTACAACAGTCTGAATGCTTTCTCTGCCTACTTCTGTTCTCTCTCTCTCTTTTCTCTCTCTCCTATAAGCTTCACAGATGTTTTCCCAATCAACATCTTGAACTTTTAATTCTGTCTACAGAATCTTATTCCTGGAAATCAAGAATGATGTATGGGATAAAAATTAATCATATATTTGGCAGAACATCTTAATAAAATAAATATTCCCTGCCTCTCTTCCTCATTTTAATATTAATTGATATATAGCTTGATGTAGAAGATCCCCTACATAAAATTGTCATAAAAATGAACAAAGCTATGTATGTAATAACAAACATATCACTGGTGTCTACCACTAATAGTCCACTGGGAGAGGATGACTTTGGGATTATGGATTTGTGTTCCTGACATTAAGCTTTGAAATTTACCTACATTTACTATGATAGAAATTATTTCTGTTATCTGTTATTGTTGTCTCAGAGGGATTTGGTTTTGAATCTGACAAAAGATCTTGCTTTTTTTTTTCTAGCATGCTTTATACCTGGATATATATGATGAATCTAGTTCATGTAATCACTAAAAATCAAGATATTGTAACAAGTAAAATCAACCTCACAAGCAATTTAACATTGATTGAGTGGGTGGCACAGAAGCCTTCATTCCTCCTTTATTTCTAATGGCCATGCTTCTCCAGTCCTGGCCTTGTATATTAGGCTGGTTAAAGATGGGAAGGGACTTCCCACTTGGATTACTTTTCCTGCTGTGATGTGCCTTCAAGAGTTTCCAGACCTTGCCACTCAGTCACTCAGTCACTTGAACAATATAAAACTATATGATCTGTTCTAAGTTCATCACCAGCTATATTTCCACATTTCCAGGTATGGCTGTGAAATGACAGAGTCAAATGCATAATGTTCAGTCAGTTCTGATAAATATGAGTTTAAGGTATTGGAAAAGCATTTTGCAGAACACAGTATTTTATGAAGAGACATTTGCTATGTATCCATTTAAATAGTAAAAGCTTTTTGCTATATTTGGTGCAGTATATATATTTTGTTTAAATATTCATGAGCATCATGGATTCCCTCTCTTTAAATTTTGTTCCTTAATGTTTACATTTACAATCTTATAAAAACCTCAAGTAAGGAAACTGAAGTTGAGGCACCTTGAGAAAGAAGCTAGCAAAGAGTATTGAGAGAAAAAGCTTAGTCTTTTCCAGACTTGAACAGAATTACATCAGGTTTGATAAAGAAAAATAAAGTCTAACTTAGACATGTGCTATATAAAGATGAAGGAATAACTTCCCAACATCATGGGACACAACTTAGTGATCCATTTCTTAGGTAGCAGCGGCATATTTTCCTGGTAGGATTTTAAAAGCTTATTCTTCTTTTTTTGGTGAATAATTTATTTTTTTTACATTCCTGCCACATTATTTCAGTTCATTGCAAATGCTTCTAAAGTTCTTTTCATAAGATTGAATTTCAGTTTGCTTCTGATGAAACCCTCTGAGAAAGCAGAAAACAAAAGTCTATAGACTTGGGTTCAGATCATATATTTTGACTCATCAATAATGTATAGAATACTGATGAGATATTAAAAAGGACCAAACAGTCTTGGGCAAGAGTTGACTCAGCTTTGTAACTACAGTATAGATAATAGTTTCTAGCTAAAAAATCTTGGGTGTTTGTTTATTGTCCATAATACACTTCTGGAATTTTTATCTAACTGTCCATAGTCATTTGTTGAGGGCCCCATTTAAAAATAGACAAATCATTTTTAAGACTCTATCATTGAACATTTTTACTTAATTTTAACCATGGCACTTCAATGTTTATACTGGTTGGAATCCATTGTTGAAATCAATAGTTAATATTTAGTTCAGTTTATTGACAGAAGTTTAATTCTAGAGGAAGTTATATTTCTAAGATCTCTATGATTAAAAGGGGCATCAGTGAATTAAGTGAATCTGAAATCCAGGTCTTAAAGCTTTTGGTTTGACATATATGGTTATTCATTAAACCTATAATTAAAGCCATCTTATTGCCTAAGCTGTCAACATTATATACAATCCTCTCTTAGTTCAAAGGAATGAATGATAAACAGAGTGCTTTGATCTTATTCTTTAGTTGCTAAGGGCATATGGAGTCTTTTAGGTTTCTTATACAGAACAAAATGGTACTAAATTCAAAAGACTGATTTTTCCCTTTACATAGCATTGAAATAGCAGATATCAACAGCAAACCACATCCACCTTATTAACTGGATTGCAACTTGTATAAGATTTCAGCTTCTAATTTCTGGTTCTCTCCTTTGAATTCATATCCAGTTTCACCCATCTGCCAGCTCTGTGATCTTGAGTAAGCCAGTCCACCTCTCCAAGCTTAAGATAACCTAGCCAGATATGGGGTTAAAACACCAACCTTGGATATAGAGCTAGTAATTTTTTTTCAAGCTAGTATTTTTTTTAATGTGCTTAAAGTGTTTAGCAAAATCACTAATAAGAATTTTAAAATAACATTATGTGTATACTTATTAAATACAATAAACCACATTTGAGATATTGCCCTAGGGAAGTAACCTAATATGTAGAAAAAGTCATATAAGAGTCATACTCACGAAACTCAGAGCTGATGGGCCGAGCATACTCTAGAAGCTTGGGATTACTGAGAACAAAAGAGAGCTGGAAATCTTACAGCAGCTCCAGAAAATTTGCATTAAAGGTAAATATATGGACCAATGATTTTCAACCTTTTTCATCTCATGACACACATAAACTAATCTCTAAAATCCCACAGCACATCAAAAACTATATGTTTTGCCAATCTGACAAAAACGTTATAATTTTGATTCATTCACACAAAAAAAGTTATCCTTGTAGTGGCTGTTGTCCTTTTTTTTATTTGGCAATCTAAAGGAAAGGTATTGCATGTTTTAAAACGTCTTGCTGCACACTGGTTGAAAATTGCTGACACAAATACAAAACCCTGTAATACCAAAGCTACAGTACAGTAGGCAGACACCAGGGGATCCAGTGATTATGAGCTCCTAAAAAAGAAATCGGCAAACCCATCTAGTTGGGAATTTACCTGCCTAAATCTAGAGAAATCACATCCATTTTTATTGAAGCATTATTCACAACAGCCAAGCTATAGAAACAACTGAAATATCCATAGATAGCAAAATGGATACCTAAATACGGTATAAACAAACATTGGAATATTATTCAGCCTTTTAAAAAAAGAAATACCATCATATGCTACAATGTGAATGAACCTTGAGGACATGATATTAAGTGAGATAAGCCAGTCACAAAATGATTCCACTTCTATGGGTTATCTAAAGTAAGCCAAAATCATAGAGGCAAAAAGTAGAATAGGATTGCCAGGGGTTGAGAGGAAAGGGAAGTCCAGAGTTGTTTTTCCATGGTGCTATGGACTGCATTGTGTCCCCCTCAAACTCACATGTTGAAACCCTAACCTCTACATGACTATACTGGAGACAGGTAGGCCTTTGAGGTGATTAAGGCTAAATTGGGTCATTAGAATAGAGTCCTAGTCTGATGGGATTAATGCCCTATAGGAAGAAACCCAAGAGCTCGCTTGTACTCTCTCTCTCTCTCTCTCTCTCTCTCTCTCTCTCTCTCTCTGTCTCTCTCTCTCTCTCCCCTCCTACCCCCCAAAAGCCACATGAGCAGAGAGCAACATGGCAGCCACCTGTAAGTCAAAAAGAGAGACCTCACAGGAAACCCACGATGCTTGCTTCCTGATCTGAGACCTGCAACCTCTACAACAGTGAGAAAAATAAGTGTCTGTTATTTAAGTGGTCCTGTCTAATGCAGTTTGTTACAGAAGCTTGAGCCAAATAATACAAATGAGTGTCAAGTTTCAGTCTTGAAGGAGGAATAAGTTCTAGAAATCTGCTGTACAAAAGTATGCATGTAGTTAACAATATTATATGGTATACTTAAATTTTGTAAAGAGGGTTGATCTCATTTTTGTATGTATTTTATCCAATAAAAAATATGTAATGGTGTTTTTATAAAGCCCCAGGTTGCCCCATGTGTTCCTTTAAGCCCCTGTCCTATTCCTGAATGCATCAGGGTTTTCAATTACCACCCACATTTTGTCATTATTACCTATATTTTCTTTTTATTGTTTTGTATCACCCTTTATTTTATTTTTACTTTTAAATATTAATTTTATTGAAAACAAAACAAATGAACAAACACAACAAAACAGAAATAGATTTATACATACAGAGAACAAAGTGACAGTTGCCAGAGGGGAGGGAAGTGAGACAATAGGTGAAAAGGGTGAGAAGAACTAAGAGTTATAAATATCTGGTTATAAAATAAAGAAGTTACCATGGTATAAGCATAGAAAATATAGTCAATAATATTGCAATCCTATCTAATAAAAGAGTAATATGCAAATTGACTGTCACTCCAAAACACACGATGGTCACCCCCATGAGGTCAAAGATGGCTGTCCCCATGTACACACAAGATGGCTGCCACAAGATGGCTAGCAAGGGAGGGCAGTTAAGGGTGACCAGGCTGGCAGGGGATGGCAGTTGTGAAGGACCAGGCCTACAGGGGATGGCAGTTGGGTGCAATCAGTCCTGTAGCGAGAACAGTTGAGAGGGAACTAGGCCTGCAGGACAAGACAATTGGGGGCGACCTGGCCATCAGGGAAGAGCAGTTAAAGGTGACCAGGCTGGCAGGGGAGGTCAGTTAAGGGTGACCTGGCTGGCAGGGGACAGCAGTTGGGACAGACCAGGTCTGCAGGGGAGGGGAGTTGGGGGTGATCATACCAGCAGGGGAGGGCAGCTAGGGGCAACTAGGCTGGCAAGGAGGGCAGTGAGGGGCAATTGGGCCAGCAGGGAAGTAGTTAGGCATTGATAAGGCTGGCAGGGGAGTGGTTAGGCGGTGATCGGGCTGGCAGGCAAAAGCAGTTAGAGGCAATCAGGCAGATAGGCAGGTGAGCAGTTGGGAACCAGCAGTCCCAGATCATGAGAGGGATGTCTGACTGCCTGGATCAGATCTAAACGGGCAGTCAGATATCCCTCAAAGGGTCCCAGATTGGAGAGGGTGCATGCTTGGCTGAGGGACACCACCCCTCCTGCACTAATTTTGTGCACTGGGCCTCTAGTAGTCAAAATATTGCATATTCAATAATATTGCAATCACTTTGTATGGTAATGGATGGTTCTTAGACTTAACATGGTGACCATTTTGTAAAGTACATAAATGTTGGGTTATTGTGTTGCACACCTGAAACCAATAGAATATTGTATGCCAACTGTACTTTAATTTTTAAACATTATTTTTAAAAGTATTAGAAACACATGATATAAATCCAAAATATACAAAAGGAAACACAGTAAAACATGTCTTCTACCTCTTACTGCTCTCTCACAGCCATGAACTGTATTCTCAGAGACAACCCCTACTTATTGTGTTGTCTTCTGAAGGAAGACTCTGCATAGACAGGCATAAATATTTTTTCAAGCAAATTATAATATATAATATACAATGTTTTTCTCTTAAAATTATATGTGTACATCATTTTTAAAAAATACAAATAATAAAAGTGCATTGTTTTGTAGAATAGGCACATCTATTTCAGTGGTTATAAAACTAGGCTCTGAGTCAAATACCATTTGTTACCATTTTACTCTGGGCAAGATACTTACTTCTCTGTGCCTCAGTTCCACATGTATAAAAGGATGGTGATTGTCATCTGTTGTCACAGATTTAGAGAAAATAAAATAGACACTACCAATAAAACACTTAAAATAATGCCTGATACATACTGAGCACTCCACACTTCTCTATTATTATTTATATAGTTCCCTATTATAAGGCATTGGGTTTCAAATATTTTGGTGTTACAAATAATTCAATAATAAATGTCCTCACATAAAGTTATTCTATATTTATGCAAGTATTCCTGGAGGATAATTTCTGAAAGTAGAAATTTCTAGGTCAAACGGAACATGTATTTTATATCTTCATACATATTGCCAAGCCACTCTCCATTCAGATTATAATAATTTATTCTCTACCAACAGCAATATGAGAGTGCCTCTTTCCTCTCACCACTGCCAATGTGACAGTTAAGAAATGATATTGCAGCACAATTCTAATTTCAATTACCTTTTTATGCTAAGCATTTTTCCATATGTTCAAAAGTCTTTTGCATTTCAATTTCTCTTTTTTTAAAAGATTAATTCATTTATAGACTTGAACCACTTTTTCTTCCTCTATCACATTTTTCTAGACAGTCAGTGGCCAGTGCAGACCCTCTAACTCACTTCCCCTTCCATTGAAATTGCAACCTCTGCCTCAAAAATGCTCAGAAGCTTCTTCCTAGAAGTCACCAGTGATTTCCTAATTACCTCATTAATCATGTCTTCTCAAGTCAGAATTCTTGCTCTTTCTCCCCATCCTGGGACATTCAGGCACTTCTGGATCACATGCCTTTGCTTCTCCTCAGAATGCTCCACCTGGTTTTCCATTTTCTAGGTGTGAACATTTGGGCCATTTGCCAGTTAATTTTAGGGTCACCATATAACCTACCACCTAAACTAGGATACTTTTTAGAGCAACACTAGTGTTCATAATAATCATTCCAGGGCAATAGTTATAAAAAAGCTCTGCTCCAAGGAAACTGGAACCTATGCTCACTCTAATCAAGCCCCTTCACTATCTTTCGGTCATCTGTATTCTTCCTTTGCAAGTATCCAGAGCTTTTCTTTATAGCTTTGGTGATTTTGCTCTGTCATTTATTTCTTGGAATTGCTCTCTTCAAAGATGAGATGAGGAGTAGAGTCTACTCATTTCAGTACCCCGTTTCTTTGCTATACCTCAAACAAAGCATTAAATCGCTTGGAATTTTAATGATTGTTGTACTAATAACTTTTATGGATATCAGAGAGGGTATATTATCAGACATGTCCATGTCTGAAACAGTGACCCAGTATCTAAGGGAACAACTTAAGACAAAGCATATGACTAGAGAAGATGAGCTGACCTCTTAACGGTGGATATTCAAGGAGCTCCAGAATATCAAAATGACCACATCTTTGCAACAGATGATATTATGTTTAGTTTTAAGCCATGAAGACCCTGATATTGTGGCCTCTCATCTGTGAAAACCATCAGTTTTTTTTAAATTTTCTTGAACCATAACACAGGAAGGAATTCACACTCTGTCCAGACAAGGAGACACTGGTGGCATAAATAATGAAAGTTGGACCTCTGAAGGCCTACAGTGCTATAGGATTCTACTGGCAAAAGGCAGCTCACCCAACTCACCATCCTGCTCCTGACACATCATTAAGGCTGGACCTGGGCTGCACCATCAGTCTTAGCTTCATTCCTTCCTATATCCATATGTAAGTCTGGCTTATGGGCATCACCTTGTGTTCTTTTGCAAATTACAAAAAAGGTTCTGTGAGTAGAGGCTGAACTATCCTCCTATCTAATAAAAGGTAATATGCAAATTGACCATCACTCCAATACACAAGATGGCCACCACAAAATGGCTGGCGGGGGAGGACAGTTGAGGGCTATCAGGCCAGCAGGGGAGGGCTGTAGGAGGGACCAGGTCTGCAAGGGAGGGCATTTGGGGATAATCAGGCCTTCAGGGGAGGGCAATTAGGGCAATTAGGCTGGCAGGGGAGCAGTTAGACATCAATCACCCTGGCAGGGGAGTGGTTAGGGGTTGATCAGGCTACCAGGAAGAAGCAATTAGGGGCAATCAGGCAGGCAGGCAAGCAGTTGAGAGCCAACAGTATCGATTGTGATAGGGATGTCCAACTGCCCGTTAATGGGATCGGGTCTAAAAGGGCAGTCGGACATACCTCAAGGGGTCCCAGATTGGAGAGGGTGCAGGCTGGACTGAGGGACACACACAAACACACCATTGCATGAATTTCATGCACTGGGCTGCTAGTGTGATATAAAGGCTAAGTTTTTGGAATAGGAATCCAGAAACTGGAAACTGATTCATTCTATACATAAGTTGTTTGTGGAGGCCATATAGTGCCTCTGACCACAGGTCAGTTTCCTCTCCCTAATAAAGTCTTCCATAGAGACCCATCTGCAGGCAGGAGAGGTTACTCAATGCGGATGGAGGAAAATAAACAGCTTGAAGTACAAAGTTGATTGTCTTAAGATTTAAGGCCACTCCTCTTTATAGTTTGGTATAAATCAAAATTCTCATTTACTCATTTGTAATGAAAATCTCACAGGCATTAGGCACATGGATTTGTCAGCAAACCAAGGAAGAGGGGTCTGGGATGACAGATTTGAGAAGGAATTTATCTGGAGAAACTTCAGGGGACATATTTAGACAGTGTAAAATCATGGAACAACTGTTAAGAAGAGCAAGGGCAAAGGAAAATGTTGAATATAAAGCCCAAGTAGGAAGACGAGGACAAAAATGGACAGAAAAATTATCAAGGTTAAAAGGTGACAAGATAGATTGGAAGCAAAACACAGTAAGATGAAAATTCTGAGTTTAGAAGAATAGTCCAGGTTAAAGGGAGAAAGGGGTGGGGAGGTCCCCCTTTACTTGGACACCAATGTGTATTTCCTTAATAATAATTTAAATATGCCATGTGGAAATGATTGAGTATGGAGCCTCTGAATTCTGCTTGGGGTTTCCTAAACCAGGACACTAAAACTTTACCCTGATTGTAACAGTGGGGATTGTAACCTACCCCACAAGTTTTTTCAGTATTGTTTCTGTAAAAGCTGACTCTGACTAATATATAACTTGTAGGTAAAACAGCATGTTTGTATAAGAATTCATCTTGAAACTAGAAACTAGTTTCAAGATGCATACTCCAACGTTTAGTCAAGCCATCATTAGGAGATTTTCTGTCCTTCAATGGGAAAACCAGAAAAAATTTATTTTTTCAATTTGCAACCATGATTACTTTTCAAACAAAGCCACAAAGAAAGTCCCCTGACTAGTCAGGGGAGAAAAAAGACAAGGATGCCAACCCCTGACATTGATGCTTGCAACTTCCTCCCTATAGTATGCTCCTTTCTTCTGTAGGGATACTGATGCTAACTCCCCACCCAGTATTACTGAGACCCAGTCACATTAAGGACATCTGGGGCTCTTCCTACTGGTTCTCTGGAAAAAGATGGGATTATTTGTAGTGCATACCAGAGCCAATCAGATATACCCCTATGAGAGTAGCATAATTCTAAGAAAGCCCTATCATAATCTATCCTATATAATAAAAGGGCAATATGCAAATAGACTGAACAGCAGAACAAGCTAACAACCAATCAAACCATAATATGCTAATGATATGCTAAGGCTACTCAACTGCTCTCTATGACATGCACCGACCACCAGGGAGCAGACAGTCGACTGGTTGACCAGTCACTATGATGTGCACTGACCACCAGAGGGCAGATGCTCCAACTGGTAAGTTAGCTTGCTGCTGGGGTCTGGCCAATTGGGACTGAGCAAGATGGGCTGGACATGCCTGGAGTCTTCCTATGGTCCCTCCCCTGCCTGATTGTGCACTGGTGGGGTCCCTCAGCCTGGCCTGTGCCCCCTCGCAATCTGGGACCCCTCATCCCAATCCCACATGCAACTCCCCTGGGAGGGCACCAGATGCAGGACTCATGGCTGGTGAGTGCTGCTGCAGCAGCACAAGCCTCTCCTGATCAGGACTGATTGGGTGTGAGTCCATGGCAGGCACAGTGGGGCCGGGGTGAGCAGGAGCGGCAAGTAGGAGCTGCAGGCAGTGTTGGATTACAGATTTTGGTCCAATCCCTGCAGGCCATCTAGAGGAACCCCACCCATGCAAGAATTTATGCACCGGGCCTGTAGTATATATATAAAAGGCTAATATGCTAAGTGTCCCTCCACTCATCTGACTGGTAGCTATGATTCAGGGAGCAGACACTCAATGTAGGAGCTGCCAAGCTGCAGTGATTTGATGTACTCTGAAACCAGTGATTCCACCTTCAGCCATGGGTTATGTTGTTGCTGGGGCACTGTCAGCCATGAATCTGGTTTACTCCACACCCTGTAGGACAGCAACTTTGCAGAGTGTCCTCTCACACTCTTGGACCCCTCTGGGGATATCGGAGAGCCAGTTTTGGCCCAATCCCCACAGGCCAGGCTGAAGGACCCCACCTGCCGGAGGGACCCCACTCACTATGTAGACACCCTTTGAGCCACAGGGTCACCACAGGAACACTGGCCAGGGAGGGACCACAGGAGGTTGGCTCCAGGTCCATCTCACTCAGTCCTGCCCTGTCAGCCACCTTCTAATTTATTTCCTTTCAATGTACACTAATCGGTGCACCAGCTCACTAATTGGAAATAAGAGGTAGAGCAGAGTGCATGGTCAGGATGTTTCATAGATGAAGGAATAAATGCAAACCTATAAATCTATAGGACTACACCTTTGCAGTAAAGGGTTAACTCAGCAGGTTTAGGGAATTCAAACCCTGCACATTCTAAATAAGGATTGGCCTTCGCCAACTCCTAGGAGATAACCTCAAAGCCTTGGAAAATCCTCCCTGATGAGTGTCTTTGTATGGACCTTTGGACACACTGGAGAGTTCATGCTAACAATGGCATATAGTGAGGGCCTTGAACCATACTGTATCTCCAAGGTCAGCCACATGGGTGCTCTATGTAGACATGACCAATCTTTGATTAAAACACAAAACACCAAGATTCAAATGAACTTTCCTGGTTGACAATATTCTACATGTCTTATTATCCACTAGAGGCCCAGTGTATGAAATTCGAGCACTGGAAGGGGTGGGGTGTCCCTCAGTCCAGCCTTCATCCTCTCTAATCTAGATCTCTGTATCAGGTCCCTCTCAATCTGGGACTGCTGGCTCCCAACCGCTTGCCTGCCTGTCAGCCTGATTGCCCCTAACCAGTTCCCTGCCATCCTGATCAAAACCTAACTGCTCCCCTGCTGGCCCAATTGCCCCCAAATGCCCACCCCTACTGGCCTAATCTCCCCCAACTGCCCTCCCCTGCCAGCCTGGTTGCACCCAACTACCCTTCCCTGTTGGCCTGATCATCCCTAATTGCCCTTCCCTGCAGGCCTGATTGCCCTCAACTGTACTCCTCTGCTGGCCTGGTCACCCCTAACTGCCCTCTCCTGCCAGCCTGGTTACCTCTAACTGCCCTCTCCTGCTGGCTTGGTCTCCCCCAACTGCCCTTCTCTGCTGCCCTGATTGCCCATAACTGCCCTTCTCTGCCGGCCATCTTGTGGCAGCCATCTTGTGACCACATGGGGGCATCTATCTTGTACAAGGATGTGGTGGTAAATTTGCATATTACCTCTTCATTATATAGGATTGTTAATGAGTGAGCTAAGTGCTGTCTGTGCAACTCCACTGGAAAGAACAACTGGAGATTTGTGTCTGGTTTCTCCTGGACCCTGCCTTATTTTGTTGATTTTAATCTGTGTTACTGTAATGAACCGTAACCATAAGTATAACAACTTATCAGGGTTCTATGAATCTTTCTAGCAAATCATTAAACCTGAGGAAGGTCTTGGCTTGGGAACCCTGACATAATACCTCTTAGTGGCTTATTCAGAATTAAGGGGAAATCTAAGGGCACCAAGGTTACCTGAGGTGTGATAAATGGACCGGACCTGTAAAATCATAGTAATTAGCATTTATATTGATATTTTACCATATGCTCTCTTTGGATCCTTCCAAAACTCTATGAAGTGAATATTATCTTCTTTTTACTTTTAGATGAGAGACTGTATTTATTTTTATTAATGTGGGGAAAATTACCTCAAAACTTACTGGATTCAGACAAGAAACAAGTATTACCTCCCAGTTTCTGAGTCAGGAGTCCCAGAGTGGCCCAGGTTCTGTCATTTGGTTTTAATCACCTGGGATTGGGGAGCCTGGACTATAATTCCAGGCTCTGCTTCTGAGAAGACTCATCCTAATGCCTATGGGTTGGAACTCCCAGTTCCCTGCTAGCTTCTGTCTGGAAGTCTCTGTGTCTTGCCATGTGGGTCTCTCCACAGGGTTGCCTGAGTAGGTTCAAGACAAGGCAGCTATCTTCCACCAAAGCACATACTGTCTAAGACAGAAGCTGCAGTTTCTGTTAACAAACTCAAAGGTGAACTAACTTTATTTCTGCCATTGATCACACAGATGAAACTTTGTCCAGTGAGGGAATGGATTACACAAGCCCTCACGGAAGGCCACCTTGGAGGCTGACTGTCACCAGAACTGAGAAGCTGGCTAACAAGGATGAGGTCACACTTGTTATTGGCAAAGCGGAGCCAGGAATTGAATTCCTATTTCTGATTTCAAATTCCTTAGAAATTCTTCACAACAAACTCATAAACATTACTTTTGGTTTTAAGGAAAGAGAAGCAAATGAAAAGCTTATTCAAGTCTTTACAGCCCTAAGTAAATATTATCTCATTTAATACTTCAGAATAAAGGTCAGAGAAGTTACCTTGTTCTAGTTATGTGAAAAGGCTAAAAAGTAAAATCTAATTTATAGTGATTTCAAATGTCTCTATAATCTGTTATTCTAAATGGCCTCTGTATCATGCTATAGGAGCAATGTATAAAATAAAGCACCCATCCTGTTCTTCCATTTCTCTTTATTATTGTTTACCTAATCAGAGACATCAATGACTTCCCTACTAGGAAAGAATGCTGCTGATGAAATTATGAATCAATGCTTTAATGACTGTCTTGCCCAATTCATGAGTTAGTCACACTAGCCTCTTATTGCCATGATTTTTTTTTCCATCTCTCCTGAGGAACTTTTCAATTTCCCTTGCCTTGTATTGCTTGGAATCTAAAAGGCAATCTTTTTGCTTATACCCCATTAGAATATAATATAGCTTCATTATTTGTCAGTATTTTATTTCTTTAATCCTTTGCTTTGCCAATAACAAGGAAAAATAAATGTATAATTTTAGTTATTCCATCAGCAATGAATATTTGTTTCACTAAGAGCAACTGCTCAGCAATACAGTTTCTTCACCATTTAGCTTACATAACAACTTTTCATTCAGTGCTAATTAGACTTGATCTGCAGTTGGAACAATGCACATTTTAGTAAGTTAATCAAAGTGATGAAAATAAGAATAGTTAGAACCAAGTTGTACATACCCACCTGGCTGGAAGCGGTGGTAAAATGTAGTCAGTTCTATAATGAATGTTGACTTCTAATATGTCAAAATAGGAAAGACTAACTGTCTTGGAATCAATGAAATTCTATTACTGGCCAAGTTTTACTCTAACAGTAGCTATCTGGGACACAACTTGGTTAATTTCAATTCAGTCTAGCTAAATCCAAATCAGGCCTGTTTTATCTCACTTGTTATACCCTCAAGCAACTTTTCCGTTACACTCTGTTTAGGATTTCTCAAGAATAAGTAAAAAATCAATTCAAAATACTAAGTCTGAGGTGCAAAAGAGAGTTGAGAGTCAGCCATCAAAGCAGTTTACATCGACATTGACAGAGCCCAACAAGACTTATTTAAGTAAAATAGAAAATGAAAGCAACTGTCTTTGCAGATCAAGGGCTCATGAATCTCTTGTAACCAGCAATTTCAATAAGTATGGGTAAACTCTCATGAAAAGATCAGGAATGGTTTTTGAGCTCTAATGGGGTGACATGGGCTAAGAGGCAAATGCCTTGTGTTGTTAAGTCATACAGATACACACTGTTAAGGAGACATTTTTCATTTATTTTGCAAGCATTTGTTTACAGTTCAGCTGAGTCTCTTTTAGACATAATTTGTATTAGTTTCCCCCATGGCTGCCAGACTGATTACCACAAGCTAAGTGGCTTGAAAGAACACACATTTTTATCTTGCAACATTGGAGGTCAATAGTCTGACATAGATCTCATTGGGCCAACATCAAGGTGTCAGCAGAGCTGTGTTCCTTTCTGGTGACTCTAGTAGAAAACGGATGTCATTGCCTTTATTTCCCAGTTTCCAGTGGTCACCCACATTCTTTGGCTTCTGGCTTCCTTTCTCCATCCTCAAAGTCTGCAACATTGCATCTGTCTGCGCTTTTCTGCTGTAGTCACAGCTCCCTCAGTCTCTCTTCCATTACCCTCTGCCATGTCTAAGGACTCCTGTGACTACACTGAGCCCACTTATATAATCCAGGACCTATTTTAAGGTCCTATTTTAAGATCAGCTGGTTACGAACTTTAATTCCCCTTTGTGATATAACCTAACATATTCACAGGTTCAGGGACTAGTACATGGGCATCTTTGGTGGCCATTATTCTGTTTAAGATACTATTTTTGCTCTTAAGATGGTCTATTTTTTTTAATTACAAAATCATCTGAAAATTTTCAAATTTTTCTTAGAGTGCTAGAGATTTTAGGCACACTTATTTCACAAAGCATATTACTGCTGGTTTCAGGAAAGACTGAGTTTTAAAATAGAGAAAATACCATTGGCTTTCTGGGTGAATCACATCACTTCTCTGAAAGGTAGTTTCTTGCTCATCAATTTCACATATCCTAGTCATCTCATGAAGCTATGATGAAATGAGCAAATATATATTCAAACATTAATTGTCATCGCTCTACAAATATTAGACAATGTATCTATGAGCAATAATGTTGGTTATAATAATTTAAATTTTCCAGCTTAACTCCTAGTTCCTTATCATAGAGCTTCAAGATACTAAACATTATAGGAGTTAGTTAAAGGCTCATAGGAAAATGTCTCCTGTTTTTTTAAAGAAGTTACTGTATAAGTACAGCATTTCCTTCATGAGTAAATGTGTATAGAGAGACCTAAAACTCCTGTAATCTCCAGGTGCCTCATCTTCAGAGGATCTGGTTTAAAATAGACAATAGACCATCTGTATTACAGATATAAATTGTGGGACAGTTATGAAGGGCCATATCTTCCACCTTCTGCAGCTGGCATTCCCCCCACTTTCCACACTTATAATTGCATCAAGAAGGGAGACTGTTGTTTGTTTAAGTGTGAGGATGCACACAGTGGGCCAGGGCCCATGTCATCAATTTAAGGCTGCACTTTCATTTTCGATGCAATTAGCTATCTAATTGAGCATCCAAATTTAGCAGTGCATTTGCATGTGCAATTAATTATGATTTAAAAGCACTCCACGGTTAATGGTTCCTTTTCCATTATCTACAAATGTAATTACTCAAGGATAGATTGAGTTTGGAAATCATTTGGGAAAATATGTCTGTGCCCCTGGAGCCCAATGCTATAGAGGTAATAGTGAAATCAGAATACCATGCCCAGAGGCAAAGGGCTGAAAAGGGAGGCATTTTGAAAAGAGAGGCTGTAAAAGAGGACCAGATTGCTGATTTGGGTATACAGTAATCTTTTTCTTACTTATTGGAATTAACTCAAATTATAGTCACCATATGATTTCACTCAGAAAAGAAATAAACCCTGGGTTTGCAAAAGTAGATTGTAGAGGGGGGAGGAGGAACTTACATTAAAATAATTCTAAAAGGAGATGATAAAATTAAAATTTTTAATAAATAAAAAATTAATAATTAGTTCAGCTAATTTATAGGAACATTTATATTTTTTATTACAGAAAGTAAAAATATAATCTTAAAAACAGAGAAAAGTCAGATTAGAAGCCAGCAGTGATTAATAGGGAACAGACTGAAAATACATTCATTGGAGAAAATATAAAAATTCTGAATAAGTAAACCATGTCTTTTGTATTTGCTGAACAGCTGAAATATTCTACTATTGTTTCCTGAGGGAAAATGCACGAAGCACTTTGCTAACCTGTGCTTTCTATAAATGTCTTGCCCAGAGGTTTGCTGGAAAGAAGATCACAGACCATCACAGACTGGAAGCTCTGGACCCTGACCTCACAGAGCACAAAGACTCTGAAAGATGCAGGGATATTTGTTTGGATTTATCTCCAGAGGCCTCATTAGAAGGGAGGCTGACCTCTTTGCTAGCCAGTTGGCCGGTTCAGCGGGTCACTAAGGCCTATAGATAGATAGATAGATAGATAGATAGATAGATAGATAGATTAGCCAACATTTTCTATATTCCAACTTAGAATTGCACATTCTTTCTACCTAAGTATATTCTTGAGACCCAACTGTTCGGAGTTTTTTCATTTGAATTATAATACAAAACTGAGGAGAAAAGAATATGAATTTTCTATATTATTAGAGCACACTGGTTCTATAACTAATTGTCATGAAAATAAACTTTATTAATATGTTAGAATTAGAACATACTAAATAATATTGTCCATATGATTTATGTCTAGACCTTCAAAGAGAGGATATCTACAAGAAGCCTTAAAGTGTTATCTTGGTTTTAGTGAGAAATGAAATTTTAGCCATTAAGTTGGAATTGTTTTAAAGACCTCAATGATTGGCCAACAGCATTAAACAGCAAGAGGATGACTTCTCTCTACCCACTTGGAAGGACAGAAGAAAGAAAGGAAGAAAGAAAGGAGGGTCCATATGTACAAAGCAGCTCCTTTCTCTACATGCATAAATTCACAGAATTAGCAGGAAGGATACACGTCCATAGTTTTACATCTGGCAAGGCAAAAGATGTTCTTTCTCTTCTCTGCACTTTTCCAAATATGAGCAGCATAGCTCATCATGCTGCTGTTCAATTGAATATGATGCCATCAGTTAAGTAGTCCCTAAGGCAGAGAGAAAACCTCTGGAATTTAGCATCATCCCTGTTCCAAAGCTCCTGCTCTTTGCTCTTGCATTTCTGTCTCCATTCCAAGCACAATTTAGTTCAGTGATAGTACTAAATGGCCTCTCCCACATCAGACTGACTCTTCAAGAAAGCTAATGTTTAGTCAAGCCCTCTTGTTTACCATACTTAATTTAAATTAGAGTAAGGTAACATCCTAAGACCTTCTTCCCAAAGTAGGTTTCTCTGAATCTCTTGGGCAGGAGTGGGAGGAGGGTTCAAGGTTCTTTCTGAGGATGGCAGAATTTTGGTCCCTTCAAGGTATTTCTGAGTTTTTTGGGATATTTTTGCAAATCTCTAAACATAGCATGGAAAGATGAGGTTAAGCACCTTGTGGATTTTTCTTGTTGGGAGGATGGCTAAAATTTGGGAGTGATCTGGGGTTTTATTGGGGGAAATAAAGTGTGTACTAAACATGACTATTAAAGTATTGACTAAGGAAGCTGAATATTAAGTTTAAGAACTCATCTGGGCCTTTGGGGCTATCGGAAATTTTGAAAAATGAATATCCCCCACACCCCCACATCCCCCCCTCCAAAATTCCATTATACTTGAAACTTAACAGCCTAAAACTGTTGCACATTTCAAGCTGTTTGCAAAGTGTGAAAGCTTTGTGATTCAGATTAATCCTGTGGCTACTGTCTCCACCCCCATTGTTTTTTTTATTAGGAAGCAAAGGTCCCCATATGTTTCCTTGTAAGACAGAATGACTCAGGCGTTTTATATTTAATGCTCCCTTGGATAAGCTGCTTTGGATTTTATATGCTGGTACAAGTGCACAGCAATCGACTGTGACACCGTCTGTTGATGAAATGTAGAGAATGGCCCTGGAGACAGAGTTTTATGTTCTGGTTGAAAATATGCAGAAAACTAAATCTTTTGATGCTATTATTAACCAATATCTCTCAAATGGACTCTTCTTTCTAGTGCTAAATCTAATCAAATAGAAGTGATGAGACTGCCTTGATGAATATAGAGGTCAGATGCAAGATGTTTATCTCCTAATACTCACAACCAGCAATGTATTTACTGGGCACTGAAAGGAAGAACTATGAGAGAAATTCCACTTTCTCAAGAGGAGGTCTGTCAATCTCACCTACTACCACATTCTTTTCTCTGAGGACTGTGCCTTCAATGAATGTAGGTAAACTTTCTCTGAGTTATATAGTTTGTGCAGACCTCCAAATATCAACTCAGAAAGTTGGGTTGAGCAAAATGTACTTACCCATCTTCATTTTCATACATTTTAATACTCTTCATCAATGAATCTTAAAGGTTTGATTCTTGTAAAAATAGTAACAAAAACAACCTTGAGAATCATTCTTCATTTATATCTAAAAATCTATAGTCACTAAATCCTATAGATTCTATTCTCTAAATATTTCTTTTTTTAAAATATATTTTTTATTGATTTCAGATAGGTAAGAGAGGAAGAGCCAAATCAGCTAGGGCTCTAAATATTTTTTATTTGTCTCTTCCTCTGCTAATTTCTTAGTGGAATTCATAATTAATCACCTGTACTCAGTGCTCCCTCCCTTTTATCTAGAAAATATTTGTCCACACTGTTGTCAAAGTAAAAGATTGCACTGGACACAGTTAAACAGACAAGGAAGACTTTATTCCAGACCATTGCAATAGGGAAGAAAGACTGAACTCTGCTAATACAAAAGGCTGGACATTTTTTAAGAGCTTGGGTTGGAGTAATTGTATGCCACCTATGTTTGCCAACTGACAATTGAAAAGTAAAGTCTCTCTTATTTACATGACAGGACATAGTTTTATAATTTGGAACAAGTAGCCCAAGGTAGCTAGGTTCTTACCTATCACAGAGACAGAGATATGGGAGCTATCTTTCTTGATGCTTATATTTCAAAGGGATGATTCCTAGGTTTTTGAGAAAGATATCCCCTGTGTTGTAAAATTGGCAAGAGGTTCTTATTGGGATTTACATACATTTCATAGGGATAGAAAAATAATTTGTAATTACAAATTTTCTAAAGTAAACGCTCTACAAAAAGGGAGGTCAAAATCCTACATGTGCCCTAACCAGTTTGGCTCAGTGGATAGAGTGTCTGTCTGTGGACTGAAGAGTCCCAGGTTTGATTCCAGTCAAGGGCATGTGCCTCAGTTTTGGGCACATCTCCAGTGGGGAGTGTGCAGGATGCGGCTGATCAATGTTTCTCTCTCATCGATTTTTTTTACTCTCTATCCCTCTCTCTTCCTCTCTGTAAAAAAATCAATAAAATAAATTAAAAAACAAACAAATAAACAAAACCTACATGTGCTACATGCTATGCTCTTGACTTGTCTCTAACTTCTGGTGACCCTATGAATAAATGATGTTCACAATGGCTTGTCCTCAACAGCCTGCTCAGCTCCTGTAGACTCATGCCTAGGCTTCTTTTATAGAGTCAGTCCATTTTATATTTGGTCTTCTTTGCTTGGTGCCTTCTATTTTTCTTGACATTTTTGTCTTTTCAAAAGAATGATGCCTTCTCATGATGTGCCCGAAGTAGGACACCTTCCATTTTGCCAATTTACCCCTCCAGCAATGTTGAAGGCTTAGATTGCTTGAGGACCTGCTTGCTCATCTTTCTGGTGATCCAGGGAATCCCTAGAGCTCTCCTCCAACATATTTCAAGAAATCTAATATTTAAATCAAGCTGAAGGAAACTATATGGTCTTCTGGGTCACCAGCAATAAAAGAATATTTCTGAAATACGAATCCTATCTAATAAAAGAGTAATATGAAAATTGACCATACCTATGCTACACCCACAAGCCACTCCCACCCTCCAATCAAGAGCAAGTATGCAAATTAACCCAACCAAGATGGTTGTGGCCACAGAGCTGCAGCAAGCAGGAGGCCTGGGTTTCCCCAGCAACCCAGGCCTGGCTGGCCCAGGCCTACATTCAAGGCTACAAAGTTTCAATTATAGAAAACAAATAAATCCCAAGAAAAATGGCAGCAGCCACAGAGTTGAGTTGCCCCAGTGATGGAAAAAGCCAAACTCCTGCAGCCCTGGCATGCCTTGGTCCTTACTATGAAGTTTCAATTATAGAAGATAAATAAACCCCAGATACCAGGACCTCTGCTTGTGTCACCAGGGAGCATGGCCAGACTGCAAACCACCACAGTCCCCTCACCCAGGCTATCCCACACCCCAAGGAAACCCCCACCTTGATCCAGGACACTCTTCAGGGCAAACCAGCTGGCCCCACCTGTGCACCAAGCCTCTATCCTATCTAGTAAAAGAGTAATATTCAAATTGACCATCACTCCAATACACAAGATGGATGTCCCCATGTGGTCAAAGATGGCTGTCCCCAAGTGGACACAAGATGACCACCACAAGATGGCCAGCAGGGGAAGGTAGTTGGGAGGGACCAGATCTGCAAGGGAAGGCAGCTGTGGGAGATCAAGCCCACAGGGGAGGGCAGTTAGGGGTGACCAGGTTGGTAGAGGAGGGAAGTTGGGGGTGACCAGGTCTGCAGGGAAGGGTAGTTGAGGGGGACCCAGGCCTGTAGGGGAGAGCAGTTAGAGTTAACCAGGCCTGCAGGGGAGGGCAATTAGGGGCAATCAGGCTGGCAGGGGAGCAGTTAGGCATCAATCAGAAGCAATTAGAGGCAATCAAGAAGGCAAGTGGGCAAACAGTTGGGAGCCAGCAGTCCTGGATTGTGAGAGGGATGTCCAACTGCCCGTTTAGGCCTGATTCTACCTTGATTGAGCCTAAACGGGCAGTGAGACATTCCTTGAGGGGTCCCAGATTGGAGAGGGTGCAGGTTGAGCTGAGGGACACACATACCCCATGCACAAATTTCATGCACCAGGCCTCTACTGTGAATATATTAGTTCCCTGCTTAAGAATCTTTGCTTTTTGCATTTATGTAGGATAAAACTAAAATTTCTAACATTGTCCTCCAAGACCTTTCTTATTATGCAGCTCTAATTACTTTTATGTGCTCTATGCTTTTGGATTTTTTGCAAATCTCTAAACATAGCATATCTTCTTTGGCTCTATGCCATCATACAAGCTGACTTTTCTATTGGGGATATGTTTTCCTGCCTTGTTTGTCTACTAAACTCATATATCTTTTTTGTTATTACCTCTGTGGAGCCTATCTCATATGAAGTTATTTACTGCTTCACTAATCACATAGCAACTTTTGCATGATTCTAGTATTGGCTTATAAAAATTGTACTATTATGAGGTGTGGGAGCTAAAAATATTAAAACTTTTTCTCCCACCTTCTAAGTTCTTCTGGCTGGGCTAATAACCAAATTTATAGAGATAGATTTACAGAAGAGAATCAAAATGCAATACATGTGCATGGGAAATTCACATAGACATAATGCATCCATAAAAATTTCAAAGATAGTGAAGCAACATTGGATATATAAGACATCTGGATAAAAGATAAAGCGGGCCAACAGGGTATTAGATTTCAAAAGTGAGAGTGGACAGTTTACAGGTAGTTGAGGAACAGTGGAATACACATGGCAGAAAAATCCTTGCTAGGTGACTCAGAAACATGGGACATAGGGTACCTAACTAAGAGGCACCTGCTCGAAGCCCTCTTGTTTACCATACTTAATTTAAAATAAGGTAAGGCAGCATTCTAAGACTTCCTTCCTGAAGTAGGTTTCTCTGTTTGGATTTCTTGGGCAGGAATGAGAGGAGAATCCAAGGGTTTTTTTGAGGGTGGCAGAAATTTGATCCCTTCAAGGTATTTCTGAGTTTTTTGAGGGTTGCATCAGGCATAGGTAGAAGTTGTATATTTTTCATATTATCTTCCTACCACCCATCATCATGCCAATTACCTTGAAAGTACTCCTTTAATATTTTTCAACTAAATTATAGAGACAATTTTTAGAAATAATACCAGGACCTACAAATGGGGCTCTTAAATATTCTTAATGGTAGCAAATCACCATCTTTTCAGGGTAGAATTTTAAAAAATAATAATCAAGTGCAATTTGGAACTATATTTGAATAAAGAATATGATTAAGCCAATTTTAAGAAATCTGCAATAAACATTTTTTCCTATAATTTAAAAAATTAGCTCTTAAGATTTTAAGCAAAAGATTACCATTTAAATGAGGACTTAGATCCAAAGACTTTCAAGGACAACACTGACTTAAGTAAATGAGATTGATATGCTTGTTTACAAATTAGTTTTGGTGCTTCACTGGCAGTTCTGAGTAGGACTGTGTCTTCTGAGAGTTCTTAGTAAATATATGTTGACTAAATATTTTGAAATATCCCATTGTTTAAGACATCACACCAAAATAAGGATTACTCCTCTGGCTTAAAAATTTTAACACAATTGCCACACTGTAAAGTCATGCTCCATGTGATAATGAATCCATAAGTCAGACTGCTTGTAATCCTCAGTCAGTTCCCTGCAGAGCAGCTGCCTTACACCTGCTAGTGAATGAACTTCACTCACTAACTGTGCTTAGTTCAATTTAAGGTTGGGTTCTTACCTATGAACATGAATTATTTATATTCCCAAAGTCTTAGGAGGAAAAAGACATTCTTTAAAAGTTACTCTAAGGATTGATAAAATCTGACTATATTAACTCCACAGAGGGGGAAGTGTCTCAAGTCATGTGTATTTGATATAAAGTAAGATTGGAAAAACTTTTAAAATATTTTTTGTTGAATATAATTTACATATACTGAAATACAGAACTCTTCAGTGTTGCCCTGGCCAGTGTGGCTCTGTTGCTTGAACATCCTCCCGTGCACCAAAAGGTCACACGTTCTATTTCCAGTCAGGGTACGTGCCCTGGGTTATGAGCCCAGTATCCAGTAGGGGGTGTGGGGGAGAGTGCCAACTGATGTTTCTCGCATCAATGTTTCTCCTCACTTTCTCTCTAAAATCAATAAATATATATATATATATGAAATCTTCAGTGTACATGACCAGAGTTTTGACAAATTCATATATTTATATAATCCACACCTCCATCAAGGTGTTAGCATTAGCTAGGTAGCTAGGTAGGTATTAACAAAAGCTAGGGGAGCTAAATTGGCTAAGCTTGATTAAGTCTAGAAGCTACGGGCTTCATGGACAGCCGAGGTTACAACCGTATCCTTCACCAAAGGGACATTAACTGAGCAGGCAGGAAAGACCAGCTTTCCAATCTCCCTGGTAAATAACGGGCTGTTCCTCCGGACTAGCAGATTACTGGATTATCTGGGGAAGGATAAACAGTGAAGTGGAAATTCCTCTGCTGAGGCATGTACAACAGAAGCCAGATGATGAAGCTAAACTAAGGCATGTACAGGAGGAACCAAAATGGGACCATCAAGGGAAGGAGTCTGGCCTGAGAAAAACTGGGAAAAAGGCCAATAGAATAAGGGCAAGAAGTCCCTCCCTTCAAGATCCAGGAAAGGGATTGGGTAAGGGGAGGCACCCACATAGCCTGGAAGAGCCAGGAAAGAGATTAGTTTGAAAGAATATTTTCTCCACTCTGAGGCTGGCTTACTTGTTTTCTTAGTGGTAAATTTTCATGAACACAAGTTTTAATTTTCATGATATGCAGTTTATCAATATTTTTCTTTATGATTAATGCTGAGTTTGCTCTAGGAAACATTTGCCTAAATCAAAGTAGTGAACATTTTTCTATGTTATCTTATAGGAGCTTTAAACTTGTATTATTTATTTATTTATTTATTTATTTATTTATTTATTTAATTGCATTTCTTTATTGATTAAGATGTTACATATGTGTCCTTATTCGCCCATTATCCCGCCCCCCTCATGCCTTCACCCCGCTGTTATCTTTGTCCATTGGTTAGGCCCATATGCATGCATACAAGTCCTTTGGTTGATCTTGAGCTTTAAATTTTTAGCTTTAGGTCTAAGACTACAATTCATTTCAAATTATTTTTCATGCATGGTGTCAGATGTTCTTTTTTTCTATATGGAGATCCACTTCTTCAAGCACTGTTCGTTGAAAGACTTTGGTTTCTCCATAGAATTGCTTTGGTATCCTTGTTTGAAAACACTTAAACTTTTTACATATAGGTCTGTTTGCAAATAAGACTTAGAGGGCTAGGGGTTTCTCTCGGTTCTGCTCCTCAACCATGGTATCTTTGTACCTGTGTGTTGGGGTGGGGGGAGAAGGGAGGGGGGTAATCTTTCAGATTTTAGTCTTTCTCCAATGATGGACTGCCATTACATAACACTAGATAGGAGGTTAGGAGTCCTTGTGAAGTTTATCTCAGGTCATAATTAGACCGGAGCCATATGTGTGTGCCTCAGAAGGGTCTTTCTCAGCTGTCTGCCCCACCCTGTCATAGACTGCTGCTATTTCATATTCAGTAGAAAGCCTGGAGTGTGGGAGGATTCTTAATTCTGCCTTGCCACCAGTCTCTCTGGTGAGCACTCAGGGAAGTCCTGTGCTGAGAGGTTGGCAGGGAGTGTAGATTGCCCTGTGTACAGGACACTCAGGGTTTTCAGACTCTTAAGCCAGCCTATCCTCTTTCTAAGACGAGTTCATCTATTTTTAACGTGAGTATGCTTTCTTTTTTGAGTAAATAATTAAGATCTGTAAGTTCTTAAATCTTCCTTAAAGTCATTTGGCATTAAAGTGAGGGTCCTAGAGACTCTCTTTTCTTCCTATTTAAAATAGAAAAATGCTAGGGATGAATATTAATTTATGAAAATACAGAAAGTGTACTTTTAGGTATTTAAATTGTTTGGTTCAGTTGCAACCTACGTTGTATATCTATTTATTACATGTCTTGTTAGCTCTGCTCAGAGAAAAGCTATTCTAAAGTCATTGTGCTGCTTCTATATGTGCAGACTCAAGTCTCAGTGACACCAACATAAACTAACTCAAAAGAGGATGGTAACTTAAGCATTTATAAGGAGATAAATAAATGCCAAGGGACCAGACACATGCATCCTCAGGCCAGCACCTTCTCTCCTTGAAACAAGCCAATAGGAAGCCAGCTCAGTAAGAGATTAGCTCAGTAAGCAGCAAGACAGAGAAAAGGGAACAAGTAAAATTCAAATATTTAGTGAAGGTTAAGCTCTGAGAGATGGGTGTACATGTCACTGTGAGAGGAATACTACAGCTGTCTCTGACAATGAATAATTCAAATATTGAACCAAAAAAATCCTTTTCCAAATGAAATTCCCCTACATTTGTTTGCCTCTGTGACACTCCTTTATCTTTTTTCCTTTTATGACCAAAACTTCTTATCACAGACTCACTTCTTTTTTAGTTATATTAACTCTATCTGAATAGTTACAGTCCATTCTGTGCCTCTTTCAGAAGGCTTTGCAAAACTTTACATTCATTCTGTGCAAGGTAAAACTTTTCCTTTACATTTTCTTCCAAATCTAACCTTTTGTGTTATTGCCCATTGTGGGAGCCACTTTCCACGGCCACGTGGTTCAGGGTTCCCAGTTCAGGGTTCGGGTTCTGGAGGAGGCCGCACACAAATGAAAAGAGAGACTAGAAAAGTATTAATTTGGCGATATTGGGGGGCCACGCAGGAGCCTTCCTCTAGTGCAGTGGTTCTCACCCTGTGGGTCGAGACCCCTTTGGGGGTTGAAAAACCCTTTCCCCGGGGTCACCTAAGACATCCTGCATATCAGATATTTACATTACAATTCATTAACAGTAGCACAATTACAGTTATGAAGTAGCAACGAAAATAATTTTATGGTTGGGGGTCACCACAACATGAGGAACTGTGTTAAAGGGTCGCGGCATTAGAAAGGTTGAGAACCACTGCTCTAGTGAAAAGACTACCCCTTGCTCTGGCCTTTTTTTCCTTTATTAAAGGCTTTGGCACACACCCATAGCCTTTAGGCAGGAAATTAGAAGAACAGAAGTTTACATGAAACAAACAGGTAGAGGCTGCTTCAGCTAACAATGTTTCAACTAAACAGTGAGTGATTATCTCTGACCTTTCAGAGCAATTAAGGTTAACCAGCCTTCTGATCTCCTGTCCACATCTTTCTATTAGTGAGACAATGTTTGGTTTCTGTCAATCCAGATTTATACTTGTTAATATTGCCAATACCCTCAGAATGTTTTGGTCTGTTCAAATATTGACAGGCAGATGAAGAAAATCATTAGCCTCTAGAAAAGAATTTAAGTATATATGTGGAAGAATAATCTACACTAATGAAACAGAAACATGCAATTGACCATTACTCTGCTGAACCCACCAGCCAATCAGGAGTGAGTATGCAAATTAATCCAACAAAGATGGCAGTGGCCACAGAGCTGGAGCCAGCAGTAGGCTAGGATTGCCACAGGTGATGGAGGAAGCCAAGCTTCCTACCTGCACTGGTTGGCTCTGGCCTCCACTCAAGGCAACAAAGTTTCAATTATAGAAGATAAGTAAGTAATAGATATCTGCTTCCAGCCAGCCCTGGCCTCCGCTCAAGGAGGCACTGAAGAAAAAAAATAGCAAGAAAACAACAGAGAGCCTAGGAGCTTGGGTCACAGGGGGTGTGTGGCCAGCCTGAAAACAGCCCTCAGCCCCTAACCCAGGCTGGCCAGGCACCCCACTGGGACTCCACACCCTGAAGGGGCTGTGGCCAGCCTACAAACAGCCATTAGCCCCTCATTCAGGCTGGCCAGACACTCAGGGGGTACCCCTATCCTAAGGGGGGTGTGGCCAGCCTGAAAACAGACCTCAGCCCTCACCCAGGCTGACCATGCCCCCAGGGCCTGATCCCTGTAAACAGGCAGTCAAACATACCTCAAGGGGTTCTAGATTGGAGAGGGTGCAGGCTGTGCTGAGGGACACCCTCCCTCTCCCCCCACCCCATGCATTATTTTGTGCACTGAGCCTCTAGTCTTTAATAAGACGAAATTGGTTAACTTTGGTGGAAAATAAAAAATTAATTGAAAATAGAGGGCCAAATTACTTTTTTAAAAAAAGAATTGTTCACAGTGATGATTTCTAAATGGTAGTACTACGCAGGATTTCAATTTTATTTTTTTTCTCTACTCGAATATGAATTATCTAATCTTCCCATAACAAACATGTGTAACTTATATAATTAAAAAAAATAATGAAAGAATCCCAGCCAGTGTGGCTCAGTTGGTTGAGCATCATCCTATGTACCAGGAGGTCACAGGTTCAATTTCCAGTCAGGGCACATGCCTGGGTTTTGGGCTTGATTCAAAGGACAGCTTATACAGGAGGCAACCAATTAATGTTTCTCTCTCATTGATATTTCTGTTTCTCCTTCCTCTCTTTTCCTCGCTCTGAAATTAATAAAAACATATTTTTTAAAAAATTAATTAAAAAACAGTTTATTAGATCAATCATAATGAAAGGAATAGTTGTGTTAGGAATTAAGGAACAATATAAGTCTCTAGTTTATGCAGGAACTACTTCTCAACTACTTAATAATTGACTCAAAAATCTTAATTTGGGCTTACTATTAAAAATTGTTATCTGACTCTCTCAAATGGGTTTCTGCTAAAGTACTGAATGTCATCTGGCTTTATCTTTTCCTTTTTTTGACCCTAGATTATTCACTATCACTGGCAGGTGAACTAATTTTGGAGATATGTAGATTTGCTCATCTATCCATCTGGTCACACACATTTATAAGCAGAATAAATGCATGATCTACTAGTGCCCTGGGAATGCAAAAACGAAAAAGATTTCTCTGGAGAGAAACTTGCTGTCAACTTGATGCCTATTTTGAGAAACAAATCATACCTGCTTGAAAAGAATTTGATTGCACTCACAAGATAATATGATAATGTGGCATGATGCATAGGTTTTTACCAAGGATTATGAAGACTGGGACAGATTGGAATGTCCCAAAAGAATTAGAGAAGGTGTTACTTACCCCGAACCTCAGTGTGCATGAGATTTAGGCCTAAAGAAAGGAAAACTTAATTATTTCAGGATGGCACAACTAATGAGGTTAGGGGAGGAGAAATTTTTAGGGAGATAAGAGAGATGAGGTTGGAAAAGTAAAGGGGACTCATTTGATGGAAAACTTCTGAATCTAGATTGAAGAATTTCTATTGAATTTAAAAAATTAAGAGAAATGTTTGAACTGGTCTCAATAATTCAATTGTCCATAATCCCCCTGGAAATTTCCTATAAAGTCCATTGTTGGGTGCTTTAAAGGGGTTCAAGGCTGCCTCTTTTCCACTTTACCATTTCCAGGCAATATCACCCCCGACCAACAAGATCCTCTCTAAGACCTCTCAACATATCTCTTCAGCCACACAGAAACATCCTTATAACTGGGAGACATGGTATAGTTAGCCTCAAAGATGTTCTATTGCACCTTTGTGCTAAAAAATACTGCAAAGCTTATGTGATAGGGAAGGATTAAAGGTCTGAGTCAGTGTCAGGGAAAAGGGGAGGTGTCTTTTTTTACTCTTCTCTAGGGAACTCTTTTCTTCTCTTGGAGCTGGCAATGTAAGCAACCCTAAGAATTCTGGGGCTATGTAGGCAAACTTTCCTCCATCTAAGGATTAAGGAAATTTTCCGTTGTTTGTTTTTCCTCACAGATTTTTTTAATCCCTCTTGACTTTGGTGCTGAACATTGAGATCCAGGGGATGGGCTTATAGTTTCAAAGTCAAGAGAGACTCTAGTGCCACCATCCAGCATAGCTGGCGAAGAGTCCATGCTGCGACTGGGAAGTACCAAAAGCCAAGGTAGTGATAGCTGCTGCTACAAATTGCTGTATGCCTTTTTTTTTTTTTTTAATGTATATCTTCCCCAGAAACCTCTGTGGAAATAGTGGCTGGCAGCCTGAATTTGTGCTTCAAGTTCAGGGTTTCTAAGATAACATCTTAATGTAAAACCTAAGTGTGAAGGTCCTTCAGTAGTTGTACAATCAAAGGGCAGCAGAGACCATAAAGGTGCACAGATGTCAAAACCAAGCAGGTGTGATGGGACCTGAGACTACGGAGTATCTATGCCATTGATGGAAGAGACATAGGACTAAGCTGAGTAGTACATAAATCCACAAAGTGAACTCAGAAAAGTCATCATAATCGCTTAAAAAATTCACCAGAATTGGTTAGAAAAGTCTGAAATGCCAACCACACACAAAAAATCTAAGACTTAGAAAAGTCAAAGGTCATGTACTCAATAATTCTTCCTGAATATAACAGCCTCCACGTGGAATAAGGCCCAGTGCCTCTGTAGACTCTGCCTTCTTTTTCAAACACCAATCAGCATTTTGGATTGATTAAATTTTCCTGTGTGTGATGGCTAGAGCATCCAAGCAGGGTCCTCCAGGGCAGCAGTTTTCAATTGGGGTGCCTTAAGAATTTTTAACACCTGCAATAAGTGACTATTTAGTCAGGGTCATTCATCTCTTTTCCCTTAGATTGTCAATTAAAAAAAAATGAGAACAGTCAACACAACAATAGCCATCTGGTGTGAATAAATCAAATTTATACCTTTTTTTGGTCAGTTTTTTTTTTTGTATTTATATATATACAAATATATAATGTATTTTTTGGTGTGCCGCAGAATTTTAGCAATTAATTTATATGTACCATGAGATAAAAAAGATTGAAAATCACCGCTCCAGAGTAACAATTTTGTTAAATTATGTGAGGAAACATATGTATGGAAAAGGTCAAATTCTTAGTCCTTGGGGAAAGTGTAGTGTTTTGAAAATAAAATATAATATTGTCCTTGTTCTGACAGAACAATCTGTGAAGCACTTAGGGTCAAAAGATTGTAAAAACTTTACTTCAAAATGAGTCTGGAATGAGAGATATATGCATTGCTGTAAGAATGAGGAAGATTGAAACAGTAGCAGA
This sequence comes from Lasiurus cinereus, assembly GCA_011751065.1. Taxonomy (NCBI): domain Eukaryota; kingdom Metazoa; phylum Chordata; class Mammalia; order Chiroptera; family Vespertilionidae; genus Lasiurus; species Lasiurus cinereus. The sequence goes on along the minus strand of JAAGEH010000293.1, from coordinate 23,543,562 downwards.
GGCAGAGAGAGAGTTCAAAACAGATGAAAGTGATGAGGGTAAAGTGGCAACAGCAAAAATCCCGAGGTCAGGGTAAAGATATTGGAATGGATTTCTCTAACCACCTTTTTTGTAAACTTTCTACTCATCCATGAAATGGTTGATGTTAGCTACTTCAAGAGAGACTTGGTTTAACCTCCTCCAAGCTCCTTTCCAGACTCTTGAGTTCCCATAACACTCCCCAAAATATATTTCACTAACACTAGGCTTCCATGTGCTTTCTGTTGAGTTAGAGATAGACAGAAGTGTGACTCTGCCTCCTTTTGCCCCACCTCATCTTCCTTGAGCTCTGAGCAATTTAACTTAGAAATGTAGAAAACTCAGAGTTAATGGTTCCCAAAGTTCTACAATACACATTATAGAGACAAGGGGGAAAATACTGTGGCTTTGCATTTCAAAGTACAGTATGTCCGTTGGTAAGTTACCTAGAAGATAGTAAATTTGTTGTGGGAATTTGTTGGTCATGCAACAAATTCTATTAGCCATCCTAACAATGATTTCCATACATTGCAACTGCTTCTAGATTTAAAGAATATTTTACTGCCCTAATTTATGGCTGACAATAATCATTAGTCATCAATTTATATCCTTGCTTTATTGATGAAATCATATGATATTTCTACAAGGGGTTTCATTCCAAGAGATTTATTATGCAAATGGTCTCTTTGATGTTCTCTGAATGAATTTTACTGTTGCATTTTTTGTCTCTTGCCATCAATGGACAACTATATACATGACCTCAATATATATATTATATGTATATTAGGACCAGTGCAATGTTAATGATATTAACACAGATTTCAATTACATCTGAATAGTTAAGTATTAGGGAATTCTTCTCATGAGGTCACACTATTCATTGAAGATAGCCATAGACCCTTGGCAACATCAAAACACTCAGGACTGCAGAACTAAAACCCTTCCTTTTTTAGACAGAGACTCTAAAACAAAACAATGGTTTTAGAAACTACAAATCTTGGATTGGCACCCAAAATCTCCTTCAGAAAGGGGAAGGAAAGCACTCAGTCCCAGGAGGGTGGTGTCCATTACATTTGTCGCTGTGGCTTCTAGAGAAATCTCAGAGGCAACATGCATCGTCACTGATATACTTGATAGCTCAGGGATTCCTTTGGAAAGAGTACTCATTTTGTAGCTAATGTAAATTAAGTGCATGTCTTTGTATTGCAGTGATTTGAAGTGACATTCTATTAAAGGTGTTGCTGACATAAACAGGACTAGGTGGTAACAGGACAATTAAAGAATTATGCTTGTCTGCTAACCTTGAGCCTAATAGTCTTCAAGAAAAACACAACAGTCTTCCTTTCCCTCCATTTTTTTTCACACTATAGTCTTTTTTTTTACAACTGGCAAGTTCAAAAACTGAAAAATTATAGATTAGGACCTCTGTTTTCTACCACTATTGTTCACTGCTATCTGCTGAAAGACTTTTTCAATGATGAGAATTTGGAGTAGGTCAGATTAACAAATCATGTTAATCACGACCTTGATGTTTTGCCAAGAAAAGAATAGTGATCAAATCATCCTGTCTTTCTGGCTAATGATGGGAGCATGAAATCCTTCATTAGAAAGGACAATGATCTAAAGTTCAAGAAGGAATAACCATGACCTATTCCAGAGCATGTAAGCCCCCAGAGTCAGCTAACATAGAACCTGGGATGCAATGCAACTTAGACATATTTGATTATTGACAATTTGAGGACAAAAATTAAGAAGATGAGTAACCAAGACCAAACATCAAGTCAATAATTAATGTCAATAATCTAAGCAAACTATTACAGCCAGGGCAATAATAAAGTAAAATTGCAGTTGTTGCTATAAGGAGATAGGTGAAATCTAGCAGGTGAGATAGCTTGAAAATGAATTGGGAGAGAGGATAAGAATTTGGTAATATTGTAGGATTTGCTGCAGTAGGTGAAGGTTAACCAATATAACTGGTGCAACTAAGTGTTGAAGTTGGAATAAGGGTGAGAGAAGACACTGGTCAAATTGACTTAAAGGCAGCATTTCCAAGGGCAACCAACTGCTAAGCCAAAAAGCACAGCAAATAGACCAATAGGTAGTTGACTGATGAAATGTGGTGGGCAGAAAAGGCTGGAATGCTATTTCTCTTGAGGCATTAAAATAGAAAGAACTTCTTCAAGAAAAATTGGGGCATATAAAATACAAAACTCAATTTTGCTGATTATAACTCCAAAACAATCACTAGAGTAAAAGGAAGCCAAAAACATGCTCAAAGGACAGGGGAAGGAAGAGAGCTATATAGTGCTGGTCTGTACCAAGAATTGTAGTCAGAATCTAATGTAACTCACAGGAATTCCAGCAGGCAGATAATATGGTAATTTCCTTTTTTGAGACAAGAGAACAAGCTCTGAGTGGTTAGACACATTACCCAAGATCAGAGGGGCTGGGACCACATCTGGTTTAACAGCTCAGAGGCAAGAGCTATCTGATGTCAAACATTATGAGTTCTATATCCTTGTGGCTCAATGGGTCACCCATGGACCAATAGCAACAAATTTTGTGGGAGCTAATGAGTCAGAAGCTGCATTTTAATAAGACCCTGAGATGCACAGTAAAACATGATGAAAGTTTCACAAGATATAATACTGACGCTTCAACTTAATGGGGAATAAAAGGGATTCTTAGAGTGGCATTTTAAAATCATTTTGGTTCATGGAACAACCTAAGAATCTGATGGAAACTATGGGCCCTCTCCTGAAAAACAATATATACACACTGTCATAATGCCTACCTTTTCTTCCGAAGGGTAAGGATTTCCTGAAACCTATGCATGGACAACCTAGCTATCTGTAGACCCCAGGTTAAAAATGTTGTTGAGCTCTTGCTGGTTAGGCTCAGTGGATAGAGTGTTGGCCTGGGAATCAAAGGGTCCCAGGTTCAGTTCCAGTCAAGGGCACATGCCCAGGATTGTGGGTTCCATCCCCAGTAGGGCGCATGCAGGATGCAGCCAAACAATGATTCACTCTCATTGATGTTTCTATCTCTCCCTTTCCCTCTCCCTTCCTCTCTGAAATCAATAAAAATGTATATTTTTTAAAAATGATATTGAGAGGTGATTAAGGTGACAGAGAAATCAAAGCAGTACAAAGAGTTTCAAAGGCAAAAAGTACGCCCCTGTCCAACATCATGAAAATATTGTGATGTGTATCGCTAACCTGGGAAAGAGACAGAATTCAGAATTTGAAGTGGGGCTTCTACTTGAATGCTTATCATCATAAAGACAAAAAATAAAATCATTAAGTTGAACCATTGTAAATCAGGAAATCGGGGCTGTCTGTATTTTACCACTAGCATCATTTAAAATCCATAAAGGCAGACAGACTTTCAGTCAGGTTTTTAAAATTTTTATTACATTTTAAAATTTAATGGAGTGACATTGATTAACAAAATTAGTTAGGTTTCAAGGGTACAATTCTACTATTGTTTTTCAATTCTCTATAGACAATGCACCCCATTGAAGCCTGCACTCGGGGCTCCCACATCCTGCCTTCAGAACAACACTATTTGCAAATAATCATTCCTTTGGGCACATTTTATGTTTAGAAATAAAATAAAGATGACTGAGGAATGAAATGAATCTGTAGGGACAAGACAGCTCTGCTGAAAAAAACAACAAAAACCACATGTGATTTCATGGGAAACCAGGTTCCTTCAACCAGGGAACGTCTGAAGCCCAAACAAGTAATTCTAAGAGAAAAGATCTCATGGTGGTGACAAGGGTTAGTTATACTTTGTCTTCCATTTTTTGGTTCAGAGTTCAAAAATCTCGGGGCGGTGTGGGGGTGGGGGGTGGGGGGAAGAGGTAGGAGGGTGGGAGACGGTAAAGAGTTCCTCTGTTTTGTAAAGTTACTTTCCTTTACCAAAGACAAATCCTCTTTCTAATGCCCATGTCACCTATCAAAAAGCCACCCAACTGAAAAGCAGGTAATAGCATCATTGTGGCCTTGGAGATAAAGTCTGCCTGTGGCTGCATGTTAGCTTTCTGTTTGCAGCGGTCTTTAAAGCAATGCTATTAATAATGCTGTGTATAACAATGGCTTATATTTATTCATAAATATAGCACAAACATCTTACTTGTCAAAAGGAAAGGATTTTCTTTTCCTATAAAAAGATAATTAATTCAGGCTGGATAAACTTAATGGTGCGTTTGTCATCTGGGCAAAACAAACAAAATACCAGAATAGAATTGTGTGAAGTAAAATAATCAAAATATGGGATAAAAATATGTGCTTAAACTGTATTTTGATTTCTTTAACTACAAACAATTTTCCACCCCAAGTATTATGTTCATGCTTTATTTGACAGAAAATATAAAAGGCAATAGGGCATAGAATAAATATCCAGCTGAACATGGACAAAAGTTTAAGGTGATTTCTCTCCTTTTTGTTTTTTACACATCAGTAACTTAAGCAAAATGTTTCACAGGCTCTGCATCTCTTCTCATCAATATCCATGAGGGACAGAACCTCGTATAAGATAAAAATAATAATACAGGTAAAAGTGCTTTGTGAACATTAAAGAACCATAAAAGTGCAAGAGGGTTATTATTTTCATCAGCCTGGTATGTCCTCAGAGAGCTACCCTGAGAGCTCTGATGTTATTAAATCAACTCAGGAACCCAAACGTGGCTGATGATCATGATCTTTAATACCCTGGAAAAGAGAGTACTTGTCAAGTGGGACCATCACTGCACCAACTTTCTGGCATCACCTTTAAGCTCCTCACTGTCACTTATTCAGAAATATCGCACCTTTCTCATCCTCTCCTTAAACACACCAGCCTTTGTTTCTTCTAAGCCACTCCACATCCTGACCCCACGAGTCCCTGATTTCATGGAATATAACTGGGCTTTCTTCCACTCCACCACATCTGTCTTGCCTCTTTCTGTGTCTGGTTTTAAACATGCCCATCACCAGTCAGCAGATATCTTGGAGCCTTTCCCTACCCCATTTTTCTGGATAAGAAGAACCTGCCTCCATCACATCATATGGTTCTCATTAAAATTGACTTAGAAAGTCCTTCTTGCAAGAAGCCTTCCCTGTGTTAAGATGTAGACCACAGCTCAATTCTGACTATCACAGAGCCCAACACCGAGCTTACATGTTGATCCTCGTGACCTTTCGTCTCTCATGTCCTATGAACAATAAACAGGTTTGTTGTAGTTGACAGTGAATGAATAATTTCTTGCAGAAGTCGACCTCCAATAAGTGTTGCAAGGAATTCATTAAATGACTGCAACAATGAGATCTGTGTAAAATGTGTAAAATGATGTTATCAGAAATATGTTTTTTTCCCTGGGATTTAGTGGTTGGGAGGTTTTTACTTCAACTCTTCTCTGGATTCTAGAAACATATATTTTTTATACATGTCAGAATAAAAGGCCCTTTCTTTTGGAGTATAAAGCAAAATCTTTACCAGAGCCCATCCCATCAGATGATACTTCATTTTCTAGTTTATTTCAGTGCTTTCTCTGAGCCTGGCCACTCTGGCCTTCCTGCCACTCTTTGAACATGCCATAATCCTTCCTGACCCAGGTTCTGCCAGACTGTTTCTCCAATTGCTTCTTCCCACTCCTCTCCTGCTCCAAATAATTCTTAATTATAATTTATAGTTGAACTCAGAAGCCACTATCTCAAAGAAGCTCTCTCTTTGACATCTTGAGCCAATCCCTGTATATGCTCTGCTGGAGCCCTTCATAGAATTGGTATAACTGAACAAACACCCAAGTGTCAAGTGATTAATTGGATCATATGACTTTCTTGCTAGGACATTAAATGCATGAAGTCTGAGACTAAAACTGCCTTATTCGCAGCTGTAACTACAGCACCCAGCATTATGTTCACACAGTAGGTTTTCAACAAATTGGATTACAATATATCTGAAGGATTAAACTCCTTACTGAAAGGGCACAATGATAATGATGATGATGAACCACCTGTAGGTGATTTTTGATAACATTCAGGTACTGATAAAATTCAGGAAGTGTTGACAACATTCTAAAAACTGAATGAGCAATTCTCATTTCTATTTCTGTGTAATGAGTTCCTCTCAAACTTACTTTGAAGTCCCAGATTGAAGAAGTAAAATCTCATGACTCTTTATTAATGATTCATTAATTTTTCTTCTGTGTCACATCAGATAGATTATACAATTGAGGACTTTTCAATGAAGCTAAAATTTACCTTGCATAATAAATTCCTAAGTCAAAACAACAATTCAGCCATAAGACACACTCAGAAGCTTGGAACCAAATCTCTATGGAAATGGGATTTCCCCTGGGCAAAATGTTTATACATGGTATGCATCTGTTAACTGTGACTCACACATGAATGCAGAAAGCTTACACAAAGCCTGATATAACACATATGAAGGAACAAAAATGCATTTGCTAGTATTTCCGCATTTTGGGGAGAAGAATATTACTTGATTTTAAAATTATTGTGTACATCAGTTTCACCTATGAGCCATTAAGTTTGATGGCCATAAACAGTAACATATAAAAATATAAGCTCCTTGCACAAAAGCAGCAAAACAAAGTAATTCCATTGACTCTGTTCTAAGATAAAGAATCAGAGTATATAAAACTAGACCTGTGACTGGATTTTAAAAATCCATGTGCTCACCAATTCTGTCTTGTTCCTGTTTGCACTTCAATGTCCTTTGCCTTCTAGTCCTTTTTGCTTATTCTGGGAGAAATTAGCAATAGTATTTTCTCATATATTTTTTTCTGTCTCTGCAATGAAGAAAAGATGAGATTATAAGTCATCAGTAGGACTTTGGACTGTAAACCTGACTTTTATTAGCTTTACCATTACTAAGTGAGGTTCTAAGCCTACAGATGTGTGCTTTATCATATGATATTCATCAAACACTTTCAGCAATGAGGGCAGTAGGTGAGACAGGAATCCAGTGTCAAAGGCAAATGACATTGGGCTGGTTAATTGAGGAGGACAACTCAAGAAGGAAAAACTTTGAAATAAAAATGAAAGACTGATTTTGTTAAGAATATAGAATTGAAAAATAAAAGGTAATGTTTTACATTGTTATTTTGTCTTAAGTTAGCTAAGAGTGTTTTAAGAAGTTGCATATCTATGCTTTGGGCTTCTCTCTCTCTTCTCTCCATTTTTTTAGTTTAGTTTTGTTTTGTTAATTGTCACCTGAGGATATTTTTTCCATTGATATTTAGGAAGAGTAAAGAGAGAGGAAAAAACAGAAAAACATTGATGTGAGGGAAACATATTGATTGGTTGTCTCCTGCCCAAGCTCTGGCCAGGGCCTGGGCTGCTTTAGGTTTCTTAAGATCCATGTTAAGTTACTAATGGAGAGGAATCCTACTTTTCAGGACTAAAAAGGGCCAAATTTTAAACCCACTTGCTTGCTTATACACCAGAATGGATATGTAGTCTCTATAATATCCATTGTTATTATTAGTGATGTGACTGCTGCTATGATTTTCCTTCCCCCCATCCCAGCAAACACTTAAGGGAGGCTAACTTCAAGGGTTGAAGTGGAAACTTAATTTAAATGGTGCATTTTCCCTGCCTTTTATAAATAGAAATCTATGGGGGGGGCAAACAGAATATAAAATTTAAAAATTTCATTGCAGATTAAAACAAACAAACAAAAACAAACAACAAACATCAAACAACTGCCACCATCCCAATCCCTAAACTTTGAAATGTGGCTTCCAAGTACTAATTGTGTGAACTGAGGTCAAGAGCAACTGAGAGCCAACACATGACTCTGAAAGTCAAATAGGATGCAGATTTATCCAAAATTATCCTGAAAGAAAATGTGAAGTGTATATTGATGAGTTACATGAGCATGGATGGTGCACTGGATGACAAAAGAATGTTGCAATAGAAAACCAGCTTGTACTGTGCAAGGGAGAGAAAAAAAATCTATAGAAGATCAATTCCTATGCTATGATCTCTCAGTGAAGAGTTAGAAGTGAACTGAAAGAAATTTGTAAAGAGATGAGAACATTTCATTGAAGTCATAGTTCACTAAAAGAGAGCTTACAAATCTTAGTATATTGCAAAGCTATATATATATATATATATATATATATATATATATATATATATATATTTATTTTATGACAGAAAGTGTTGGCTCGAACAAGTCAGTTAATTATACAAATATAGCACGCACGCACGCGCGCGCGCGCGCACACACACACACACACACACACACACAAAAAAAAAAAACCCTGAAAATAAAGTATCTGTACTTGGGAAAGCATGGAATAAAGTATCATTGCAACCATTCGTTTCTACATACAATTCTACTAATCAGTGAAGGTTTTATTGCCACATTACTGGTACATGCCAGGAAGTTGCAATTTCTTTCTTTCATAACAATTCTTTATATGTCAATACCAAATTACAGAGGAAATCCCTGATTTAGCACCTCGTTCCTCCTATCTTGTTGACAGTCAATTTTCCCTCTGGGTGCCACACCTAGCTAAGAAGTAAATGAAGGCTGGTAGTTGGTGGTCCCAGACCCAGCAATTGTTAAATAATTTGACTATCACCCTGTCCTTTTTTTCTTATATGAAGTAAAACATCAGTGCAATTTCAAAGGATAAAATATGTACATAATTTTATTTAACAATTTATATTATGCTACAAATATATACAATTTCAATAATAAATTAAAAGTAAATGTTAATTTACATCATGTTACTCAATGCCATTTTTCTGCCTTCATTTCTAAGAGTTCACCCAACGCAAGATCCTGATCATCTTCTTGCTAGAAGAACTTGCAAAGAAGTTGGCAGCACACTGGAAATGCAAAGTGTTTTGGTGCCTCTGAGCAATGGGAAAGTGTCAATAACAGAAATGCTGAAGAGGATCACTGCAATCAGGAAGTGTTGATGAACATTTGCACAATATTTACAAAACTTCGCAAAAATTCTTTAACATTTTTTTCCTCCAGTTCCTCACATTCTTTGCATCCAGATTCAGTTATAGTCTGCAAAATAAGAAGAAAGGATTAGAATGGAAAGTCTGGTATATTTCTTTCCTGGGAATATCATATCATTTGAAACATACAGTGAGATCTTGAAACATGAAAACTCTGGCAAATTAATATCATATTAGAAAGAACTGGGAGATTTGATGTGGGCTTATTTTTATAATTGACAAAAGCAAGCCATGTCTATCAGATTATGGACTCCCTACTTAGAGCTTTCAATGGTTTCTGCTCATCCACCCTCGAATGAAGTCCATGCCTCCCAGCATGGCACACAGGCCTCCTTACCTATTTCTCACACCTTTTCCCACTGTCACAAACATTCTGCCCTAGGAAAACTGAGCTCACACCTTTGTCCCCATGAAGGCCATACTTTTAGATGCCTTTGCCTCTCTCTCTGTCTGTTCAATACTTCCTGTTTCAGCTAAGATTACTTAGCTGCTGTCTGGACTAGGAAGTTTTTCCTGAACCTGTGAGCTCCCATGATTAGCCTAAATGTCCCATCAGAATCCCTGGTGTGGATTCTCCCTTACAGCGCATTGCATATTACACTGATGTTATGGAGTTTTATGCTTTTTATACCACTATTCTTAAATGCCTCCAGGAGAGCACGGCTATGAAATTTTGTTTCCCTAGTATTTAGCATAGGGCTGTACACGCAATCATTGCTGGTTGAATTGAACTATTTAGGTGAATACTACAAATCCTAGTAATTCAAACATAGTTTCACAAATAACTAGAATAGTTCAAATGTAGCCGTTATAAATACACTTTTTGAGATGAGCTGAACCATGAAAGTTCTACCAGCAAAAAAACAAAATTAGATTCGATATCCATTAAGCACTTGAAATTCAGATTTACCAGTATTCATCAAGCACAGATTCCATGCCAGGCACTGTCATATTCCATATAACGCTGTCTGATTTAATACCGAGAATAATTATGTCAGATAGGAAGGCAGAGGTATTAAATAACACAGCTCAGTTGACATAATCAATGAAATTCTCTATGTCCAGGTCTTCTGACTGTGCAGTCCCGCCCACTCCTTCCACTACATGTGCCACACAATGCCATGATGAGGGTAATTATGAGCATTGCACAAAAGAGCTGGCAATTGATACTGTTATGAATTATTTGTTGCATGACTCAGTTTTTGTATCAATAAGATAGAAATGACACATCACAAGAGTATTTTAAACATTAACATACTCTTTTCATAAATATATTCAGTAGGAAGTATATGCCAGGCATTGTTCTGGGAGTTGGGATCCAGCACTGAAAAAACAAAACAAAATAAAACCTGCCCCTTTGAAATTGACATTCGAGTGGGGAAAGGCACACAAAATTCATTAAGTAAAATGCACAGAATGTTAGAGAGTAGGACATGCAAAGAAGGGGACATAGCATGCTTACATGGATATGGACTGCAAACTGTAAAGTGGTGAAATCACTGAGAAGGTGAAATTTAAGTAAAGACTTAAAGCAGCCTGGAATTCTTAGGGAAAAATCCAAGGTGTCCAGCCACACAAGCTTAGGCTCTTTGCACTTAGAGTTCCTTCTGCCTGAACATACACCCCCACGTATGCTTAATGCTCGTTCCCTCACGACTTTGCCAAATGTCAGCTTGGTAAGCAAGCCTTTTCTAAAGTATAATACCAGTGCCTTTAGCTGCCTTCTTGTGGGCCAATGGATTTAGTGAGTAACTGATGTATTCATTTGCTTATTGATCAGTTTATTAATGGTTCCCCCCTCAAGAGCAGGACCCATACGTGTTTTTCACTTTTATTTTCCTCCGGGCCTACAATGGGTCTCGAAAAGTATTTCTTTAATTAATTAATTATTATATTTTCTTTGTTCATAAAACTTCTTTCTATCAACTTTGCTTTGGCCACTAGCAAAAGTAAAGTGGATATTTGCCATGAGAGCTATAATCTGTTGTACCTTCTGATTTCCCAGCCTACAGAAGGAGCTCCCAGTATTTGCCTTCCTGGAACCCCATATTGCTTATGTTGCCTGAAATAGTCTAAATTATTAATATTGAATACTCAAATTATTCATATTTTTATTATTCTTTTACAGCATTTATAAGAAGACAGACTCTGCTCAGAAAAAAAGATGCACACAGACTGAGGGTGAAGGAATGTAAAAGATTTTTTAGGATATTAGAAATGAAAAAAAATCTGGGGTAGCAATACTTATATCTGACAAATTGGATCTCAAAGTGAAGGACATAGCAAGTTATAAGGAAGGCCACTTCATAATACTAAAGGGAACAATCCAACAAGAGGAAATAACTCTGGTAAACTTATACACACCCAATACAGGAGCACCCAAATACATAAAAAATCTCCTAGAGGATATCAAGGGAGAGATGGACAACAATACAATCACAGTAGGAGACTTTAATACTCCACTATCACCACTGGACAAATCCTGTAAACAAAAAATCAGCAAAGAAACATCAATCTTAAATGACTCACTATACAAGATGGAATTAATTGACATCTTGAGAACATTTCAACCCAAAGCCACAGAATATACATTCTTCTCAACTGCACATGGGTCATTTTCAAAGATATACCATATGTTGGGTCATAGGCAAAGTCTCTTCAAATTCAAGAACATAGAAATCATATCAAGCATCTTCTAAGATCACAGTGGCATAAAAATGGAAAGCAACTACAATAAAAACAATCCAGAGAAATTAAACACATGAAGACTTAACAGCATGCTATTATACAATGACTGGGTTGCCAGAGAGATCAGGGAAGAAATAAAAAAACATCATGGCAACAAATGACAACGAGAACACAACAATCCAAAATCTATAGGACACAGTGAAAGCAGTTTTGAGAGGGAAGTTCATAGTTCTACCATTCTACTGCAAAAAAAAAAAAAAAGAGAGAAACAATGGTAATAAATTACCTAACCCAACCATGCAAAGAGTTAGAAAGAGAGCAACAAGTAAAGCCCAGTGTAAGCAAAAGGAAGGAAATAATAAAGATCAGAGGGGAGATAAACAACATTGAACAACAACAACAACAACAAAATACAAAAGATAAAAAAAAACCAAGAGCTGGTTCTTCGAAAGGATAAATAAGATTGATGAACTGTTGGAAACCAAACACTGTTTTCACTAAATGGATGTAAACAGGAAACCAGAAGGCTGGTCAACCTTAATTGCCCTGAAAGGTCAGAGCTAATCACTCACTGTTTAGTTAAAAACATTGTTAGCTAAAGCAGCCTCTCCCGGTTTGTTTCAGATTAATTTCTGTTTTTGTTATTTTCTGCCTAAAGGCTAGGGGTGTGTCCAAAAGCCTTAATAAAAGGGAGAAAAAGGCCAGAGCAAGTGGTAGTCTTTTCCACTAGAGGAAGGCTCCCACCTGGCCCCCTAATATTGCCAAATTAATATTTTCTAGTCGCTCTTTTCATTTGCGTGCGACCTCCTTCAGAACCCGAACTCTGAACCGGGAACCCTGAACCACGCGGGACGTGGAAAGGGCTCCCACAATGAACCTCTAGCCAAACTCACCAAGAAGCAAAAAGAGAGGATCCAAAATCAGAAATGAAAGCGTAGAAATAACAACAGGTCCCATCAAAATACAAAGGATTGTTAAAAAATACTATGAACAACTCTATTCCAACAAATTGGACAACCTGCAGGAAATGGACATATTCCTAGAAAAATATAACATTCCAAAAATCAGGAAGAATCTAAACATCTCAATAGGCCAATAACTGTGGGAGAAATTGAAGCAGTCATCAAAAAACTTCCAGCAAAATAAAGCCCGGGGCCAGCTGGTTTCACAGGGGGGTTTTACCAAACATTCAAGGAAGAATTAAAGCCTATCCTCCTCAGACTATTCCAAAAAATTCAAGAAGAGGGAACACTTACAAGCTCCTTTTATGAAGCCAGCATCACCCTAATACCAAAACCAGATAAAGACAATACAATGAAAGAAAATTATAGGCCAATATCCCTCATGAACATAGATGCCAAAATCCTCAACAAAATTCTAGCAAATCGGATCCAGCAGTACATCATCAGAAAGATCATACACCACGACCAAGTAGCATTTATCCCAGGAATGCAAGGATGGTAGAATATCTGCAAATCAATAAAGGTGATGCATCACATAAACAAATTGAGAGATAAAAATCACATAATCATATCAATTGATGCAGGAAAAGCATTTGACAAAATCCAACACCTTTTCTTGACAAAAAAATTTTAGCAAGTTGAGAATAGAAGGATCATACCTCAACATAATAAAAGCTATATATGATAAACCCATAGCTAACATGATACTCAATGGGCAAAAATTAAAATCATTTCCCCTAAGAACAGGAACAAGACAGGGATGCCCACTGTCACTACTCCTGTTCGACATTGTATTGGAAATACCAGCCATTGTGATTAGACAAGAAGGAGAAATAAAAGGCATCCAAATTGGAAAAGTAAATCTGTCCTTATTTGCAGATGACATGATACTGTACCTAAAAAACTTGAAGGACTCCATCCAAAAACTAATAGACTTAATAAATGAATTTGGCAATGTAGCAGGATACAAAATTAATGCCAAGAAATCTATCGCATTTCTATACACCAATAATGAACTCACAGAAAGATAGACTAAAAAACAATCCCATTTACCATCATACCAAAAAAATTAAGATGCCTAGGAATAAACTTAACTAAAGAGGTAAAAGACCTCATGAACATTAGGTTGTCCTATATGCGGAAAACTATAAGACACTGAAAAAAGAGATAGAGGAAGACGTAAACAGATGGAAGAACATACCATGCTCATGGATTGGGAGAATCAACATCATTAAAATGCCCATACTACTCAAAGCAATCTATAGATTCAATGCACTCCCCATTAAAATTCCAACAGCATATTTCACAGACCTAGAAAGAACTCTCGAAAAATTCACCTGGAATAAAAAAAGACCCTGAATAGCCACAGCAATCCTGAGAAAGAAGAATAAAGTAGGTGGGATCTGAATACCAGATATCAAGCTGTATTTCAAAGCTACTGTTCTCAAAACAGCCTGGTACTGGCACAAGAACAGACATATAGACCAATGGAATAGAATAGAGAATCCAGGTATCAACCCAAACCACTATAATCAATTAATATTTAACAAAGGAGGTATGAACATACAATGGAGTCAAGACAGTCTCCTCAAAAAATGGTCTTGGGAAAACAGATATATGCAAAAAAACAATGAAACTAGACCACCAACTTACACCATACACAAAAATAAAGTCAAAATAGATAAAAGACTTAAACATAAGACTGCAAACCATAAAAATACTAGAGGAATCCACAGGCAGCAAAATCTCAGACATATGCTGAAGGAACTTCTTCACTGATACTGCTCCTAAGGTAATGGAAGCTAAAGAGAAAATAAACAAGTGAGATTACATCAAAATAAAAAGCTTTTTTTACAGCAAAAGAAACCATCACCAAAACAACAAGAAATTATGGGAGAATATATTTGCAAATGTTATCACTGATAAAGGTTTAATCTCCACATCTACAGGCAACTTATACAACTTAATAAAAGGAAGATAAATGATCCAGTAGAAAAAAATGGGGCCACAGACCTAAATAGAATCTTTTCTAAAGAAGACAGAAGGAAGGCCAAGAGACACATGAAAACATGCTCAAAGTCACTAATTATCCAAGAAATGCAAATCAAAATGACAATGCAATACCATCTCACACCTGTCAGAATGACTATCATCAAGAAATCAACAAATGACAAGTGTTGGTGAGGATGCAGAGAAAAAGAAACTCTCATGCACTGCTGGTGGGAATGCAGACTGGTGCAGCCACTGTGGAGAACATTATAGAGTTTTCTCAAAAAACTAAAAATGGAACTCCCATTCAACCCAGTAATCCCACTTCTAGGAATATATCTCAAGAAACTAGAAATACCAATCAGAAAGGATATATGCACCCCTATCTTCATAGCAGCAATTCACAATAGCTAAGATTTGGAAACAGCCTAGGTGCCTGTCAGCAGATGACTGGATCAGAAAACTATGGTACACCTACACAATGGAATACTATGTTGCCACAAAAAAGAAGGAAATTCTTACCATTTGCAGCAACCTGGATGGAACTGGAGAGCATTATGCTAAGTGAAATAAGCCAGTCATTGAAAGAAAAATACCACATGAACTCACTCATTTATGGATAATAAAGAACATTATAAACTGATGAACAAAAAGATAGATACAGAGGTACTAAAGCATCAAACAGACTGTCAAATTACAATGGGAAAGTTAGGGAGAGGAGGGGTTGATAAGAGATCAACCGAAGGACTTGTATGCATGCAAGACACTGGGGGCTGAGGGCATGTATCTGAGTTGAATGGGTGTGTGTGTGTGTGGGGGGCGGATGGGAAGATATATCCACATGTAATACATTAATTTAAAAAAAATGAAAAAAAGAAGACAGACTCTGACATGAAACCACTTGGATCTGAATTCTGGCTCCTCGTTTTCTTAGCTGCATGAATTGGAGGAAGTAATTCAAGCTCTCAGTGCTCCAATTTCTTTAACATTGAAACAAACAAGGATAACTATCTCACAGATTTATTGAAAGGACTTAGTTAATTACCATTTAACCCCTGAAGATTGTGTCTGGTGGAGTAATAATCCAATAAACTAGATTAATATTATTCATGCCAAATGCTTAACTATGTAGAGTAATGTCTACTCACTGCACCTGTTGATAAAAACCAGTGACCTGACTTGTTCACCACTGTCACTCTACCACGGAAGTACACTGCCTGGCACCATGCAGTACACATGTTTTGAATGAATAAGTCAATGAGCAATTTAGGATTGTGTGCACACTAATGATGCTGCCATTTTGGATGCCACTCCACAGGAATTAACTCCCCCTCCCCCTTCAGAGGTTCTGCTTGTCCATCCTATCCAGCTCATGACTTCCCCCAGTCAAGCCGGAAACACCTGCCATAACTCACGACTAGTGGTAGGTAACTCACCCCATTAGATGATAAACTGGAGTTTGCTAGGATGATAACGTTTTCTATCACCTCTCTAATGTCCATATTATTTGACTCCTGCCAAATAACACATAACTCCAGGAGAAAGCACTTCATCGCCGTGACTTTGCAATTGGGCTGAAAATAAAGTTACAAAGAACCACTTTGAGAAACACATTATTTTCCCATTTTTCATTTTCACATAGATGCAACTTTGACTTTTTTAAAAAAGTCAATCCAAATATTTTATAAAGACACACAATACCCCTAAGATTTTTTACATAGGAAGCAGCTTGATTTTTTTTAGCATTGAAATTGAAACCAAAGCAAACTGCTAACAAAGCAATCAAGGAGGATGATGATATTGTGCAGAAGAAAAAATGAAACTTGGATAACATGGAAATCCTAGGCCACCTTTACTCACTGAGCACAGTTCCTCTGTGTAGAAGGGTGAGGATACTCTCCGAGTCTCTGAAAACACTAATATCTATAGTGAAAGAACTTTTAGGATCAGGTGGTACTATTAACATTTGAAATACAGTAGTAGTAGGTGTCAATCATGCTATTCCTGCAAGTTCCCAAGTTTCAGAGGCAGATAGGATTCCAGGAAATTTATTAGAAAAATCAAAGCAGGGGTATTTATTACCTGGTTGGCCAAATCAGAAAGGTACCTTATAGGTACCACAAAAATATGTTTTCCACAAGGTTTACCTTAACAAAAAACTAAACTGAAAAGAAAAGAGGCATTTAATGAACACCTGGAGATTTGCCTATGTGATGCGTGACTCCATGAGGTGCACAGTGCTGGGACCCTGCAGACCCTCAGCTTACTGCACAGGTGAATGGAAGAAAAACACACTCATGTGCCTGGCAGGGGCAACACACTAGTCATTCCTTTATTGGTGGTTTTGTTTTCCATGGATTTATCCAGGGCCAATCACAGTCTGAAAATATTAAATAGAAAATTCCAGGAAAAAACAATTCACAGGGCATGGCTCTATGATCCTCCTGTCATGTCGGCAGTAGCTTAATAACACTCCATTTCTTCACTTCATCCAATCACAGAGGCATTGTTTATCTCATGTCATCATAAGAAGGGTGAATGCAATGCATTAAGATATTTTGAGAGAGAGACCACTTTATACAACTTTTTTACAGTATATTATTATAATTGTTGTAGTTTGTTGTTATTTATTGTTGCTAATCTCTTACTGTGCCTAATTTATAAAATAACTTTAGCATATATATTTAGGTATGTACAGGAAATAATAACAAACTAGAACAATTACAATAATGTACTGTAAAAAAAATTATACAAATATGGTCTTTCTCTCAAACATTGTATATATAGAGTTTGGTACTATCCTGGTTTCAGCATCCACTGGGGTTTGTGGAATGTATTGTATCCCCCATGGATAAAAGGAGACTAATGCATTCCTTTTCCCCCAAAGCAGCTTCACAGGATCCAAAGGGCAAATACTACAAAGGGTAATAAAATAAATAATAAATAAAATCTATATATATATATAAACTCCTAATATGCAAAGTGACCTCTCAGGAGACAGAAGAAAGGAAGGCTCCAGCCAGCACCAGCAGCCACTAGGGACCCCACCCATGCACGAATTCGGGCCTCTAGTAGAATAATAAAAAATAAAACCATGGTTCAGACCCAAGTAACACAGCTAGGAAGTGGTTGAGTCAGGATTTAAATCTCAATGTCAGTCTCAGCTTCTTTCTACAACTCAAGAGTTGCAAGGTTAAAAAAAGCAACTTCAGGATGCTGGGAGTTGGTGGTTAATTGATTACTGTCTACTTTGAATAAATGCAAAGAAAAATGGAAAGCATGCTGAAGCCAAAGGAGAGAGACAATTTTTGTGTGCATTGCACCATTTAAATGGTCAATGAATATCTATTTTTCCTAGTTTCTGGCTTCTTTCCAATAGTATTTAGAAAGTCCTGGTGGGGTCAACCCCTTCTATTTCAGGAAAGTCCTAATTGAGAAATAATAAAAAGAAGTCACTATTCTGAACAATACATAACATAGTTTGTTTTCCATGAGGTGAAGAAGTCAAGGAATTGTTTCTTGATTTTTAGTAACCAGTCAAGGAAAGGACCAGCAACATGCCTGAAGTCATACATGCCTTGGGCAATGCCAAAGTATGTATGTAACAAGTTCAATATTATTTTTTTAATTCTGATAGGTTTTCTGTGTTGTGTTTGTTTCTTTTCTCAGAGAGAAACCAGCCAGAATCCTTTTCTGTCTATTGTAGAGATTCATGTAAAATGTGGGTCATAAATGCATTTAAGCAATTTGTAGAAAATATGATTAGAGATGGCAATATACTACAGCACTGGGAACAACTGGTATGTTGGATACTTTTAAATTAAATCAGTAAACGGATTCTTGCATTTAATTGTATCACGAAATTATATGATATATTTTGTTTGACATTGATGGAAAAGGTTTTTATATATTGTACCAAAACAAAGCATCTATGTAGCTCTTTGTTCCAAAGCCCCACAATCTCAACAATTACTTATAAAAATGCATTGATTATATAAAAACACACCAAAATTTAGATTTTAAATTGTAGTAAATTTATGAAAATAAATTTAATATTGTAGTAAATTTATGAAAAATATACTTCTTAGACTTTGAAAACTGGAAAATATAGCAATTTTGAAATAAAAACTATACTCACCTCCACATCACTTTCAGTATATAAAGTGGCATCAATATGTATAGACTGAAAGGGAAGAAAATTAGAAATATAAGAAATTATGTACTGCTTTAGATATGAGAATAACCTACTGACAACATTAAATCAAGCTTTTTAAATTAAATTCTTTAAGATAATTTTAGACTTGTATATAATTCTAAGAGGAATTACAGTGAGACCCTGTATATCCGTCACCATTTCCCCCCAATGGTAATATCCTGCATAAACACAGTACAAGATCACAACAGGAAAATTACATTGATACAATCCACCCACCTTGTTCAGATCTCACCATATTTATGTGCAATAAAGTGTGGGTGTATGTGTGTACATGCGTGTGTTGTTCTATACAATTGTATCAGTGGTTTGTATTTCAGTTATTATATTTTCATTTCTATCATTTCAATTTGGTTCCTTTTGTATAACATATTACTCTGCCAAAACTTTGATTTTTTTCAGCTGTTTCAAGAATATCTGTAATTGCTTGTGGGTGCAATGTTATGATGTTGCTTGAAAATCTTTGTGTAATAATTCTGACATCTAATCCATGTCAGTTTCAGAATGTGTTGATTATCTTTTTTCACTCAAGTTGTAATTTTTCCTGCTTCTCCAAATGTTGAGTGAGTTTCAATTGTATTCAGGTACTTTGGCCATTATATTAAGAGACCTTGGTCCTATTTAAATGTTCTAATTTAGCCTGCAGTCACCTTGATTAGTTTTAGCCTGTGGGGTCTGACCTATGTTTGTGTGCTTAGATTCTAATGAAGTTCCCTTTTCAGAATTTTTGTTGTGCTAATTTGGAAAATGGCTCACTTCATGCCCCTGGGATTCCCTCCATCCCTGCTGTGTCACCCAGGGGAGCAGAAGACACTTCATTAAACACAGTTGTCAGTGGGCTCCTCTTCTCTGCCCCTACACCCTGTAGGGTTATCAGGCCAGTGGGTGACATTAGTTTGGAGAGGGGTTCTCTAGCCCACAGACAGAGAGCCTTTCCCAGGGTCAGGCTATTCCCCTTGCAACTCTCCCAAAGATGTCTGGTTTCTCTAGTAGAAGAAGCAAATCTCTAGGCTGTTGTGCCAGAGTGCTCTTCATGCTGGGCCTTTTATAAATTGAATTTAAAGATAATTAGGATCCAAAAATTGTAAGTAAAAGATTTCAATTGAGGTTCTACAAGGCCCACTAATTTCTACAAAAATAGTATTGTTTCAAGTGAGATTGTATTAGGACTGGTAGCAAAACACACGGACAGGGCTACTCCACAATTAAATCAGATAGTTTACGGAAAAATCAGGACTTACTTGAATAAGATTTTCAAATTTTTCCAAATCACTTATTACATCCTGCCAGTTTGCCTCTGTTTTTGGAAGACTTGCACTGATACAGCTGAAAGCAAAATCAAAAAGTAAAGCATTATGAATGAACATAATATCATCATGATAAATACTAATGGCCAAAGAGCAAGCAAGAATGTTTTGTCCTGATGAGTGAAAAGGTGAGTGCCTTCATGCATCAATATCTCTGCAGAAGAACAGAAACACCAAATACATAAGACAATCTCATGTTAATTTGAAGTTAATTTGGTGATTGACCAAGTTAGAAGATATAACATATAAAAACAGGGTGCAATTGATTATAATGAATAAAAACAGTACCTAATGTGTGGTATGGCTCAGTAAATGTTTTTGAATGAATGACTACTTTTCTTTAAGTAGAGGTCCCATCAGACTTTTTAAGTCTAATAAATAGGTTAAATGTTTAAAGTAAGCAATAATCACTTTCACATAATGATTTTAAACTGGAATGTTCTTTACAGTACATTAAACATGCCCCTTGTATGCTGCGCATATCATTGCTATTCTTATATAGCTACCTCCTCCAAAAACATAACAGACTTTGAGCCAATCTAGGCTGAGTGATCATATACTTACTCATTTTGGTAAAACAGAAATTTTGAATCTGGACAAAAGACACGTACACTGACCAAATGACTATGGGATGATTCTGAACGCTTCACTAAAAACAGCTGTGCCCTCATGGATTTTTATAGAAGCATGGAACCAACACTAATCCTTCTTGTGAGGAGGATTTACCTGTGCAAATCTATCAATTCCCCACTCTGTGTGGTAAAGGCTGACCTGAGTCAGATTACAGAGCTAGAGGTTGGGTGCTTAGGTCAAGCGGTGTGGTTTACTAGTTGCATCTAAGAAAGAAGAAAAAAGTTAATCGGCAAGGAAAATATAAATGTTTATTAGGAGGAAAGACAAAAGCTCTAAAAAAAGAAAGAAGTGCTTCCAAATGAACTAGGATAGGGCTCAAAGGATAGGAGAAGCCAGTGTCAGGAAATGGATTAAAAAAAAAGTAATGTGATTGAATCCTAAATATTTATTTGGTTACTGCCACGAAAATCATGCAGGGTATTAATAAGTAAGGTACTTTCAAATGTAGTTATACACCAAAAGGTCCATTTTATCCGCAGGATGTTAATACTCTTCGCGATCCTATTAGAATATAGAAATGGTCAGTGTTTACCAAACCTCCTGAGTCTCCATAATCAGCCCTCTGGCATACCCCAAATACTTCCTGACTACCTAAGGTGTAAGCCGACTGAATATACACCATTTCATAGGGAAGATATTGAGGAAGAGTGGCAATTAGCATGATGATATTTATGCCTAAAGATAAAATTACCTCCAAATGAAGACATGAATGCCAGCCTCAGTAAGGAAATGTCTGTTCAGAAGTAAACACAAATAGCACTGGATGGACGTACTCCTCAAATATGGTTTCTGGAAAATAAAATCATAGAGAAAATGATAAAATATTTTAGTTAAAAGGTGATTTAAAATTAGTAGTTTATCATATCTTTAAATCAAAATTTAAGAATTAATGTTCCTTTTCAGAATTAGTAAAACTAGAATTTATCTGCTGTGTTGTCTGCCCTCCAGGTTTGTTTCTTGTAGACAAAATTCTTTAATATGTTTTAATATATATCATTTTAAGAAAATGTAGACATCTAATAATATTACCACTAATTGTTTTTATTATCCTTAATCTCCTTCTCATCTTTCTTTCATTTTTAAATAATTCAACATATTTTATGCAGCATAGGTTAAAAACACAAAGCACTAACCTAGGTTTATAGTTCTAGATTAACTTCATGCAACTGTATGAAAATTAATTATAAATTAATAATATCATTTGGAGAACAAATTGGATAGAAATGGAAGTAACTGAAGACACTCATGCCATCATGAGAGCCACTGTATAATAACTTTTCTTGGTGATTTAGAAATATCACCTCTTTTAGGACCTCCCAGAATTTAGATACTTTTGCCTGCCTCTTTTCATGTTATCAGAGCTTTAGAATTTCAGATGGCATTGTTGACTGTCACCTTAACCACTAAAACTCTGTGATTAATTTAGTCTATGCTGAAGGGATGAATAACAAACACTGGTACTGTACAATTCACTGAGGACATACATATTTAAAGAACAATAGAGTGAGGTAAGTGAAATAATACATTTACAAGCAAGACACAGAGAATATATCAAGGTTGTTATCAGAGTTAAGAAACCATTATATTTACTTTCAAAATAAGTGACCTTTTAGAAAAGTCCATAT
Organism: Lasiurus cinereus; assembly: GCA_011751065.1. Taxonomy (NCBI): domain Eukaryota; kingdom Metazoa; phylum Chordata; class Mammalia; order Chiroptera; family Vespertilionidae; genus Lasiurus; species Lasiurus cinereus. The sequence goes on along the minus strand of JAAGEH010000293.1, from coordinate 23,521,137 downwards.
ACAGTACTATCTTCATCTAATTATTCTTACCGAAATTCTCATTACTCAATGCCCAGATAAAGCCTTAAATATTGAAGAAGAGCTGGCTATGGCAATGGATTTCCAGCAGCCATCTATCCAGAATTCTTCCTATAATAAAATCCAGGGGAAATAATGATCCATTAAAAACACAAATAAACCACAGGGGGTGAAGGGAAGAAAGGAAAAGGAATTAATATTTATTGAGCACCTATTTTTTTTTCCCGTGGGCACTCTTAGTCACTGAATACATGCATCACATTTAAACCTCACAATAATCCTATGAGGTACAGTTAGCAACATTTGGTAAGCTGTCTGGCTCCCACCGCAAATCTAAGATAGCCAAGATTAGAGACCAATCAATACATGGTTCTCTCTCACATCTCTCTCTCTCTTGGAAAAAAAAAAGTGTGTGTGTGTGTGTGTGTGTGTGTGTGTGTGTGTGAGAGAGAGAGAGAGAGAGAGAGAGAGAGAGAGAGAGAGAGAGAGAGAGATCCATGTTGGTAAAAAAAAAACATCTGAAAAGGTAAAATATTCTATTCCTTTCTTTTTGGTCAGGACTCAATGTTTACTATTAATATAATTATTATCAATGACAATAATATTAATTAGGCTATGTATTGCTTACCTAGTTTTCTCAGATTTACCAAATTTTTCTCATGTACATTATCAAATTCAATACTGGCAATATTGTTGTGTGGAAGATATTACTCTTATTTAACAGTGAAGATATTGAGGTTCTGAGAGATTAAGCAGTGTGCTTAAAGTAAATGTCATCCATGTGGCCATAAAATATGACCTTACAATCCAGGTTGGACAGGGGGAGAAGGAGTGTTTAAGCCTGGCATATGAATTGCAGCATGTAGTCATAAAATTCCCTCTTAATCAGCATGTTTGTCCTTCATTCATCTGCATCTGGGAATTACAAAAAGACTAAGTCCCAACCTGACCCTCAGAGAGCAGCTCAAAGAGCTTAAACGGTAAGTTTTGGCAGTCCTGTGACTGGGTCTCATTGCACAGTGCTCATTGACCTGATGACTGGTGCTGCTAGCCTCACAGGATGTGACTGCCCTGGGGTAAACACAAGAAGAGTGGACAGGCACATCAACACATCTGGCCAGTTCTAAGAGCTTTAATTCTGGAGTGACTTGTGAAAAGAGCTGTAAATATGTTACATTCCATACCAATATTGTAGAATATCCCACTGAGAAAATATAATCTAACACATGAGCGTTTTGCTTTGTTTTATTCTTTTTTACTTGCCTAGGTGCACATGTAAGATAAATTCTCATAGACTTAACAACAAGAGTTCTAAATATAAGTTTATACAGTAAAGACATTTATTGATTCACTCAAACACACTAAAGATGAGGGCAAACCAAGACTGAATGTATAATATAAAGAATGTAAGGAAGTGTAGCTGTCCTTTATTGGAAGGTGGGTCAATGTGGAGGTGTAAGTTCTCAACTATGGCTTTGATTTTCCTAGTTAATTAGGTCTAACAGTCATCAGCACAGAGTGACAGTAGGGAAGAGGTGTTAGAGATTGAGGACAGAGGAGAATGAAAGAAATCACTATCAAGGTAAGAAAGAGAATAAACTAAAGTAAGTATGGGATGAGAGACATGCCTATTGAAAGTTCGTGGTCATGAATGTCCAGGAGGTAAGATTAGTGTGTGCTTTCTCCAGACACATTAAGCTGCAAGGAACAGATAGGCCTAGAATAGATAGAAAAGTGGATTGAATCATAGCTGTGTGTGCTAGGCAAGCGCAAGAGAGAGGCAGGGGCTACAGCAAATATGTTAGGGGATTAAGAGAGTTACATCTATGGGATTTTATTTTCTTTTTATTGTAAAACTTCATGGAGGAAGTGTTATTAGAATCACATTCTCAAGGATGGGCAGATTTTACACATGAGTTTTTAAAAGGAAACAACATTCGCCAAAACCGGTTTGGCTCAGTGGACTGAAAGGTCCCAGGTATGATTCTGGTCAAGGGCCTGTACCTTGGTTGTGGGCACATCCCCAGTAGGGGCTTGCAGGAGGTAGCTGATAGATGTCTCTCTCTCATTGATGTTTCTAACTCTCTATCCCTCTCCTTTCCTCTCTGTAAAAAATCAATAAAATATATTTTTAAAAAAAGGAAACAACGTTCTAGGGTGAAGAAAGAGCTGAGCAAGAACACACACAAACCAGTGCAGTGTGTACTCAGAGATAAGACAGTCATTTGGTAACAGTCTGAAAGTATTAGTAGGTAAGAGTGGACAAATCTGTTGCCCCTATATAAAGCAGGAATTGGTAAACATTTTCTCTAAAGAGCCAGATAGTACCTCAGGCTTTGTAATAATAGATCTTTGTAGAGTCTGTCTTGAGGATGTTACTCTGCTATTCCATTGTGAAAACAGCCATAGACCATGCATGAATGAATGGGTATGGCTGTGTTCCAATACAACTTCATTTATCAAAACAATTGGTGAATTTGACCCACAGTCTATAGTTTGCAGACCTATGACTCCTGTGGATCTCTTAATCAGTCCTATTTGAATACAGCTGAAAAACTGATATCTTCAGATGTCTCAGATGTTCCTGACTGTCATTGAGGGTCCTAGCACTTTTTGGTAATTGCATTTAGACTACTTTTAATTGACACCCATATTATAAAAATGTCAAGCATAAAATTTTGTGAAATAATCTGGTTATCATAACTGTTAAAAAAATATATGAACTAGTGACCATGACTACTACTGTGATTTTGAAAAAGTAATCCATACGAAGATCTGAAGTTGGTATTTAATGCTCTCATAAAGCCACACACATGATAATAGGCCCATAAATCTCAGCTTACCAAAACAACAAAAGTAAATGATTAGGTAGGATGTTTTTTCTTTTAAAAATACAATTTCATACATGGTTTATAAAATATATGTATTTTAAATATAAAATTTTAAATGAAATGTTTTTATTAGGAATACTTAAAACAATACAAATTGCTAAATTATACTAGAAAGTCTCCAAAGCATATTACACACATTTAAATTCTATAATGCCAAGGACAAAGGCAGTGATAAAATTTAGATAGCTAGATTATCATAACTGTTCAAAAAACATTCGTTAAATAGATGGTATCATAAAAGGTGGAAAAAAAACACCTCAGGAAGTTTATCATATAAGATAGACAATGATGATGCATATATGTAGCTAAAGGGCATGTCTCTTAGTATAGTTCTATGTAGCAAGATGTTCATGTGCTTTAATTTTTTTTTACATTTCTTAATTTACTTTAGAGATAGGGAGGGAGAGAGAAAGGGGAAAACCACATCAATGTGTGAGAGAGAAACATAAATTGGTTGCCTCCCACATGCACCTGGACTGGGGATTCAAACCCACAACCTGGCACATGTTCTTTTCAGGAATTGAACAAGCAAGCTTTTGGTGCACAGGATGACATTCAACCAACTAAGCCAGACTGACCAGGGCCATGTGCTTTTATTTTTTTATTCTATTTTTTTTTATCATAGGGGCAAACATTCTTGAAAAGGGTTTGTGGGGTTTGAAAAACGCTAGTTAGTACACTTTTCTAAGGCAGGTATAATGTGATATTTAAGGAAGTTTGGGGCATTAAACAAGTTAACATTTAGCATATTTGGGTCTAAGTACTTTTTTAAAACCTCATTCATTTATTTTGCAAAAATGTGACATTCTTGTGGTCAGAAACCTTGTTTAGTTCATTTAGTCCTGTACCTCCAACACAGAAAAGTATCCATGATACATAAATGCATATCACATGTTTGTTGGATTTTATTTTAATTTATTTATAACTACATTGTCCCCATTGTCACAACTATTAGCCTCTTAGCTGCATTTGCCTCCCTATCCAGCAGATGGCTCAGTTAGTCATTGTCATATCCTAAGTAGCACCCTGAATTTTCCCCACATTTTATCTTTCTGCTACATCTATTTTGCCAATTTCAATTCCAAGCTACAAAGTATTACTGGAACATATGTGCCATTATAATTCCCTGAGATGCAACTGGTAATGGACCTTTTCTATATCCTACTGCTTTGCTCTTGCTGACATTCTCCATCATACATTTAACATCAACTTTATTGAGGTATAATTTCAATACAATAAAATACACCCATTTTAGGTATATGGTATGCAGAATTTGGACAAGTGTATACATCCGTGAAAGCACCATCACCGTGATTATAAAACATCTATAATAAAATTTCTCTCCTGCCAACTTGCAGTCCCTGCATTCCCAGTTCCCACCACCAGGGTTAACCACTGACCCTTTCCAACCAGCAAAGCGGAAGAAAAATCATAAGTAATCTCCATATGGAAAATAATGTGGGAAAACTAAACGAACGTTAAGATTATTTGAAGAAGGTGAAATACATTCATGATGATTAATTGCAAAAATCAAAAGAAAAGTTTACTGCAGGAAAAGAAAACCCTAGAAATATCATTATAATTTCCAAATCAAAAGGAAATGACACTTAACCTAGCTAATGGAAGTCCACAGTAGGCAAAAAAGAAAATTTAAACAAAAGAAGCACAGTAAAAAATATACATAAAACATAATGTGGTAGTAGTTAGTCTAAACATACAAGTTTGCCCACTCACAAATGCAAAAATGGGATAAAATCGTTATCTGCTTACTAAATGACAAACACTTAGATTGTGTTTTAAAAATAAAGAGAAAGACAGAGAGATAAAGTTTAAAATATGCCATTTATAAGAAATAGAACAAATACCAAATGGTACAGCAAATGGTATGGTGGTTACCAAAGGAAAATTAAGGGGAGGAACATAGTAAAGAATAAAGGGGGGTGCCGAGACCGGTTTGGCTCAGTGGATAGAGCGTCGGCTTGCGGACTGAAACGTCCCAGGTTCGATTCCGGCTGGGGGCATGTACCTTGCTTGCGGGCACATCTCCACAGTGGGATGTGCAGGAGGCGGCTGATCGATGTCTCTCTCTCATCGAGGTTTCTGACTTTCTATCTCTCTCCCTTCCTCTCTGTGAGAAGTCAATAAAATATATTTTAAAAAAAAGAATAAAGGGTGGTAAATATATAATGATGGAATATCTGACTTTAGGTGGTAGACACACAATGAAATATTTAGATGATGTGTCACAGAATTGTACATTTAAAATCTATATAATTTTATTAACCAATGTTACCCCAATAATTTAATAAAAACATTTTAAAATTATACAAAAAACTTGAAAATGCAAATAATTAAGATGTATAGTAATACTAATATTAGAATAATAGAATTCAAATAATAAGTACTAAGCAATACAAAGGATAATGCACATGTATAAAATTTACAAGCTATAATGAGATATATTAATCATGAACTTTCATGCACCTAACAATATAGCTTAAAATTATACAGAGGAAAAATAAGAAATTATTAAAGATCTTAAACACTTTTTAGAAATATATACTAAAGAAAAATAACAGGGCTATGGTCTGTGATATGCAAATAAGCTATAAATAAAAAAAATAAAAACCACACTGATTTGTAACATTTGTCAATTTATATTATGTAAATATCTTATTACACTGATTTCCAACCAGTGGTTTAACAACAGGTTCACAAAATATCTGAATACTGAACTATTGGCTCTCACAAGCCAATTAGAACTGGCTCCAATTAACCACTGCCTATGGCAAATTTTAGAAGAATAAACATATATATATATACATATATTTGACATATATGTGTGTATATATATATATTAGGTTAAATATATAGGAATAGAGGAAAACATTCTACCTTACAGAAATAGCATATAAAAAAATGAACACATCAAACATTCATAACATGTCATCAATGACCTAGACAAAAAATGTCTATGTACTAGACTTAAAATAAAGTTTCAAAAACTTACAAAAATCTGAAATTATACTTGACACATTTTGTGATCACAAACCAGTATTGGTATATTGGACTACTGAATTGAATAATATTGAATTACAATAATATCAATAGTACTGATACTACTGATAATATATATTTTCTTATAAAGTATACTGAAAAAAATAAATAATAAATCCTGGGTAGGTGGCTCAGTTGGTTGAAGCCTCATTCTGTATAACAAAAGGTTTTGGGTTTGATTCTAGGTAAGAGTGCATACCTAAATTTCAGGTTCAATCCTAGTCTGGCCACGTAAAGGAGGCAACTAATTGATGTTTCTCTCTCAAATCTATGCCTTACTCTCTCTCTCTCTTTCCTCTCTTCCTCCCTCATTCTCTAAAATCAATAAACATATCCTCAGGTAAGGATTTTAAAAAAATCAATAATAAAAGTCTAGAAAAAGTTTTTAAAATATATTGACTTATATGAAAAAAATTTTTGTATAATTGATACTACTGTAATTCAATATTATTCAATTCAATATCCTAAAGCCATAGAATTCCTATCTAGGGTCATTTTCACTAAGTATAGGCACAGAATGAAGAAGCACACAGTCAAGGCCGCTGTGGTCCCAGCTATGTGCCTGTATGTCCTGGCTCTTCTTTACTCCTTAGGTGACTTCAAGATACGTATATACCTTGATTCATTTCTTCCACCCAATATCAACAAAGTGGAAATGCTCACTGAACATACCTCTTATGATTACTGGGAAGATTAAATTTTACATGCATAGGGCTTGATATTGCGCAAGAGGCATAAAGACTTATAACACCATCTATTAATATTGCATTGCTATCTCATAAAGAACCTTTGAGAAAAATATGGAGGCATCATTAATATCAGTCTCATTTTACAAATAAAGTAAAACTCAGAGAAAGTAAGTAATTTGTCCATTACACATGCCAAAAAGAAAGACAACTGAAGCCAAAAACAGTTTGGCTCAGTGGATAGAGCCTTGGTCTGCGGACTAAGGGGTCCCAGGTTCGATTCCGGTCAAGGGCATGTACCTTGGTTGCGGGCACATCCCCAGTGGGGGGTGTGTGGGAGGCAGCTGATCGATGTCTCTCTCTCATGGATGTTTCTAACTCTGTCCTGCTCCCTTCCTTTCTGTAGAAAATCAATAAAATATATTTAAAAAATAAAAAAAAGAAAGACAACTGAAATTTAGTCCTGGTTCCTTCATTCATTTACACATTCATCAAATATTTATTGAGCCCCTAATATGCACCAGTCACTCTTCTTCTAAAGACACAGCCAAGAAAGTCAGAAAACAAATAAACAAGTAATTAAAAAGTATGGCCGATGATGTGGAGAGCAATAATTACAGAGTGTGTGATGTAATTCATCTTGACCATTGTGCAAAAGATGTATTTAAAGGAATCAAGACTGAAGGTAGGAAAGTAAATCTATCATTATTGTAGCAATCCAGCTCAGGAGCTAAACTGAGGAAGGAGCAATAGGACCTGAAAAGTATTGCTTATTGGAGTACTATGTCCCAGCAAAATTGGGAGGTACTGTTGGATAAAGGATGAGGAAGAGTCTAAGATGACTAACAGGTTTTATGGTTTGGAAGGACAGGGTAGTGATGATTGAGATTGGACAGAGATAGGTCTGGTGTGAGGGAAGATGACTCATCCAGTGTTGGACATGTTAATTTTGGGAGGTTGGTGGGCTATCAAAGAAATGCTCTGGCAGACAGACAAATATGCAAATTAGAAGCTCAAGAGGTGGCTGTAACAGAGAAATAATGCATTGGCTTAAAACCTCGAGTTCAGAGGAGATCAAGCCGGGAGAGCATGTAGAGAGAAAACTGCAGTGAGAAAAGAAAAGAACAACAATCTTTAACCTTTCTTCAGATAATGGCTTCCATGAAAGGCTTCTAAGTGCTTCAGGTTATTGGTGGCAGCCAGCGTGTTCATGCAGCAAGCAATTATAGCACTTGTGAAGAGCGCCCATCCTTGACTGTAAGAAGCATTTTTTTTTTCAATTTGAATGTTTGTGAAATTGGGTCACATCGTATAAATGATCTCTATCCTCATCCCCAGAAAAGCTGTTATTAAAAAGATTGTGCTTAAAAAATTGATGGTGTTTCACAGCAGGTTCTCTGGGAAGGAGATTCTGACTAACTCATGTGCAGGAGATAGATCGGGGAAGGTTTGCAGAATCACTCCTGTGGGGGAAGGCAAGAGAGCAGAAATGTGCAGAGGAAGAAGGGAGGTCACTCTGCACTCATTGACTGGGTTTTGTGGGGCTAGGGAGCAGGGTGGCCCTGGGCAGTCGTACAAATTGGGGAAACAATGGTCTTTATGATCCTCCCCTTCCACAAAGAACACTGGTTGCCCTGGGAATTGTGTGTGCTCTTTGAAAGGAAAGTTTCTCCCAGAGAAGACTGGCTGAAAACTCTAGCTAGTAGCACTCCCACTAGATGAGATAACAAGTTCTTCATTCCTGAAAGAGAATATGGCCACAGAATGACATCCACTACAAATGATGTTTAAGAATGAAGGAAATAGCCCGGCCTGCATGGTTCACTGGTTGAGTGTGTTGACCTTTTGAACCAGGAGATCACAGTTGGATTCTGCCTGAGTTGTGGGGTCAATCCCAGTGGGGGGCATGGAGGAGGCAGGCTATCAATGATTCTCATCATTGATCTTTCTATCTCTCCCTTCTTCTCTGAAATCAATAAACAAAATATTTAAAAAAGAGAATAAATAAAATAAAGCATTTTCCTTTCAACAAGATTTATATTAATATACTCATTAAGTATTAAACACAAATTTTGTTTGGTGCAACCTATTTAAAAATCCATTACATTAAAAGTTCAGGTCATTTGAAATTCACCCTGTTTGCGATAAAGTGGAGAAAAATAATGATTACTAAAAAAATTTTTTTTAAAAGTATATGAGGTCACAAATGATATTCACTGCATAAGTCCTAGGCATTTACCAAAAAAGTCATTTGGCAATGAAAGTGTAAAATAAAAATGGTAAGTTCTAACTTATGGATTACTTGGAATAAGAGGCAGATTTAACACAAAATCAATGAGGCTCCAATGCCTGCATTTTGCATTGCCTGTAGTGAGGAAGCAACTGCCGTAGCTCAGGGGGTTGGGGGGACATGGAAGGTGGTCCCAGAGGGTGGTCACCCTATACCTCCTAGAAGTCATCCATGGTTTGCAGCAGGTACTACCAGCAAGTATAATCAGCCGGGAGGCTGCCAGCACTTCCTTCAATCTACTTGGACTTCAAAGACAGCCTAACCCCAATAGACCTCAAGGAATGTCTGGACCTTATCCCTGACTCTAAGGATGTGAATACAATGCGTCAGAGTCACTGTGTCCTAGGCTCTCAGCCACTTTTCCCTCAACTCTCACAAGACATTCTCACAAGGGTGGGGATGGGGAGTCAAGAGGGAGCAGTGAAAACCTAGCCAAGCTGGAGCCACTGCGGAGGCAGATGTCTCTCTGAGATCATACCAAGTGAAACCCCAAAGATGGACTTCTCCCAGACTTCTCTCCAAACAAGAACTGCCTGAAGGGTGAACCCGTGAAACAAGTTAGAATGTATTAATTCCGGTAATGCATTATAAAGATAAATAAAAATACTTCCTAAATCATCAATAATAATAATTAAAAAAACCTTTCAATTTATTTTGGTAGAGAAAAGAATAACATTTCTTTCCATTCTCTCTATAGAAAATATTAAAAATCATTATCATATAAAAGAGGAAGTATGAGTGGCATACAGACAAAAATTTGTAAGAAATAAAGTATATAAAGATGAATCCAGATGTTTACTAATCATGATGATAATATTTTGGAATGTTTTGGCATTTTCAATGTTTTTGTTTTTGTAATCTAAATAAAGCCTTAAAAATGTTCTAGTTGGCAAATTTTGTATTCACTATACTAGCTTGAGGTCCCCACAAACCTGGATTCTCCTCACTTATGATATTCTCCCAAGCATTTAATTAATTTTAATCAGGTAAAATTATTCTACTTTACAGATGAAGAAGTTGAGGGCAGGGAGTTTAAGAAACTTGCCCATAAAAACTCATAGAGGACAAGGCAGTGTGGGAACTTGAACCTGCCTTCTGTGCTGTACTGAGGTAGGCAGTTTACAGATTACAATGGAACTTTGTTTCTCAAACATCTCCCATCTTGAACAACTCGCTTGTCAACCCAATCACCTTTTCATGTTGATATCTATATGACCAGTCATGCACAGCTCAGGTGACAGACAGACAAAGGAGAGAATTCACAAATATGCATCAGTTTACCACGGTTAAAATCTCAGGATGCTGTGCTATGAATATTTTTGTTTTTTGTTTTTTGCTGTTTATAATTATTTTTAAATTTTCATCTTATTATACATTTCCTTGCTTTTTTTGTTACATTTATATTTCATGTACTTTTTGTTTTTAAAGTGTTTATAGGTTAAACAGTACAACAGACATGTTCTGTACATGAGAAAAGTTAAAACAGGAAATCATTTGGGGGTCTGTAACAGATTGATTCAATTTACATTATTTCTAGTGGGAATAAATGAGTCAGTTTTGGAACAGCTTTCCAGAACCAATTTAGGTTGAGAAACGAGGTTCTACTGTATTTCACTTGTCATTCATCATTTATTAAGCTTCTTTTTGGTTAAATGTGTTAGGTGCTGGATAATATTGGATGGATTTGAGATAATTCCTACCCCCACAAAGCATAAAAGATAATGAAGAGACCCAAAATGCTGTAATGGAAAGCATAATAAAACTATAAAGGTATTGAAAATGCTATGAATCAATAAAAGAGACTAATGAATTAAACTTTCTGATCTGCCAAGTGAAAGAGTGTGAGTAATGACATAAACATCTGTTAAGTTTCCTTTCATTCATGAAACATTGGGGAGATAATGTATAATATTCTGCAGTTTTAACTCAAGGTAGTGAATACGTTTGGGACAACACATTTTAAAAGTTTCATTTCAGGAATAATGAACAGATGTTTTCTGAATCCCCATGATGTGGCCAGAATTTTGATTGGCATTTCATAATCTAATCAATGAAAAAACAAATTTTATAACTGGGAAGAATAATGGAAATCCTATAGTTTATCTTCTTTTCCATGAGGAAGCTGAAGTCAAAAGATATATGGCATATATTCCAAGAGTTATTTTTTCAGAAAGCCGTTCCTTAAATGACCACAGTCAGGTATTTTACCTTTTTCCAAACCCAGCTTAGCATATTGTTGTTCTTCTATGGCTCTTGTTTTTTAGGTGGGTCACTGAGATCATGAGCTTTATAACCTTTTTATTTTTTTTAATGATCAATGGCACCTTTCTTTTTTTTTATTAATCCTCACCCAAGGATATGTTTCTATTGATTTTGAGAAAGAGAGAGACAGAGATACAGAGAGAGAGAGAGAGAGAGAGAGAGAGAGAGAGAGAGAGAGAGAGATCAGTTGCCATCTGTCCTGACCAAAAATCAAACCAGAAACCTTTTGGCGCATGGGATGATGCTCCAATCAACTGAGCCACCCAGCTAAGGCTCAGTGACACTTTTAACATCTAAAAGCTATTCACCTTCTCCTCATAAAAATGTATATAAGTGCATATCCAAAAATTTAGATTAAAATCATCTAGAGCTAAAACATTCATTCCTCTAGAGGTCTCAGGTTAAGGATCTTTCTTCTAGATTGTTGGCTCCATAAAATAAATGTTTATGCATGTCAGTAACAAACATACATAAAATACATTTATTTTTGTATCACCTATAGTGCCCAACACTGCAATAAACTTGAGAGAAGCTTAATAAATGTCTTGTTTGAGTTAGCCCCAAATTAAGTTGCAGCCGATAGAAGACAGGGAACCAGCTTCCTAACTCCCTGCCTAGTCATGTTTTACACTATCGTAATCTCTCCTTAAAAAAACAAACAAACAACCCATAATCATTGCCATAATGAGATCATTTTTACAGAGGTGGTAAAATAAACATTAAAATACAATCTCAGTATAATTACTTGGATATGACTCTACCTGCAATAAAACTTATGTTAAGGAAAAGACAACTTGTACCAAAGAAGGTATTCAATAAATATTTGTGGAGTGGTTGTGAATACATGAATAAATGAATAAATAATAGATAAGAATGAATAAATGCTGCTGCAAACAGAGAAGGCTTTGGATGGGGTGGCAATTGAGGTTAATACTAAAGACTGAATAAAATTTGAATCCAAAGTAGGAGCATATTCCAGCTAATACAGATCCAGCATAAATAGTACCAGCTGAGAGTGAGAAAACCTGAAGCACCACTGACTGGAAAGTATTGAAAGAAAATGCACTTGAATAGGCATTTGGATTGCATGTGATGTTCAATCAAGCTAAGGAATCTGATTTAATTTTCTGTGCAATGGAATACAATTTTAGATTCTTAGTGATGTAACCCAATTTTAGATTCTTAGTGATGTAACTACCAATTGTACTTGACAACAGTTAGTAACTAAATGTGTAACCAAGGAGAAAAAAAATCACAAATCATTTTTTAAGTTCAGCTAGTATAAACACTCAGACCAGCTGTTTACTTATTAAAAAAAAAACTATGACCCTAACCCATTAAATAATCCTACTTGCATAACTTAACTTATGATTCCTAGTCATCAACGCTCATCCTTTTATGGGAAAGGAAAGACTGCCGATTCTTCAGGAGTGAGAATTTATAGTTGATTCCATGATAAGCCCATCTGTTAATTATTAGCTGGATAGGTTCAGGATTGGGTCACAACTGGTTTAGATCCTACATGAAATTTCCCAGCCTCCTCAGCACATATGCCTGATAGGAACTTCCAACTATATTGCGACACTCTTTGTTACTAGTGCTTCCTTTGCTGTATTTTCAAAAAATTTGCTGTTTCATATTGTTTCAAGTATTCATATTATTTCTGCATTTTGACCTGACTATTAAAGCTGGTCATTATCCAATCTCTGTGCAAATCCATTCACAGTATGTTTGAACTCTAACTATAGGTAAGAGTGAAAAATGAGAAATGCCCCCTCCCCCGAAAATCTGGACCACCCTCTCTTCAGCCCAAAGCTTTATTCTTCCCCTTCAGCATCATCTTCTCCACCTTCAAACAAGTATTATTACACTAATAATTGATGTAAAAGTAAACTTCAAATATAAAGATAAGATAAAAGTGAGCCAGAAGCTATTAATAACTTGTTCCAGATTCCAATTAGGAGAACAACCCAGAGCAGATACCAAGTCCAGATTGTTTCTATGAGACCACCATGTCTCTCTACTTTTCCTAACTGTTCAGGGAACTTTCTAATGTTGACTTTCTAGTGTATGTACATGTGCCTGTGTGGGCATGTGTGTGCGTGTATGTCTGAACATACATACATGCATGTTTGCTGCTACAGACAATGAGAGAAAAACATCGCTGCTCTCATAGGGCTTATATATTTTTAAACGTGACTATAGATTATGTTTATGGGTTATGAACATGCAAAGGTAAACTACCACTAACTCTCTGATTCAATTTCTAGCTAGTACCTTACAGTTTAAGTAGTTTTGTTCAAAATTTTGATAAAGAAAAATCTGTAACTAGTAGTAGATAAATTAATTTTGTTTGTAGAATTTCATTATCCATGTTTTTCAAGGTTAAACTCAGCAAAGAAAATTCAGTTAGTCATCTCTGAGTAAAGTCTTCCTAGTGTTCCCATTTTTTTAAACAGATATGGATCTAGGTTTAAGTAGAGGGAGGTATAAATGAGGAGAAAAAAGCTGGGTATTAATGCATTAATCATTTACATGAAAAGATAATAGTTAACCTGTCTTGGTTAACTGAACATTCAGAAAATCCTACAGTTCTGAAGGAAGAAAGGTAGACTAAAAGAACAAAGTCTTATACTGACAATTGATAGCCCAGTATACCCGTTCAAACGTTCTATCAAATGTTGACTGTTAATTGAAATATTTTAACAACTGGCTAGAAAAATCACTTCTCAGCAGAAATTACTTCAACATGAGCTATAAGTTTGTGAATTAAAGTGAAATCCACAGCCTGCCAGATGCCAAAAGAAAAGAATGACTATTGGTCTTGGAAACAATGAAATGGGTTGCTTAATGCCTGGGAGTTATATATATCCAAAGGAGAGGATAAGCTTTCTGTACTAACCCCTTATATAAAGCCCATTCTGTGGGTTATCACCTGAAAAGAAAGAAAGCCCAACCTTGGGATAACAAGGTCATGCAGAGTAACTGGAAGGAAAAAAATTTTTTTTTTCAGTTTCCAGTAGAAAGATATAAAACATAAATTAAATGAGAATAAAAATATGTTAAGAATCCTGTTATATCTCTTTGATTCCCTGGGACACCTATTGTTAAGCTAAGAACTGAATGTTTACATAAAATAAACACCATTAGCAGAAAAGAAGATGAAAGAAAATTCTTGCCTAAGGCCAGATGACTTCACAGGGGAGTTTTATCAAACATTCAAGGAAGAACTAAAACCTATCTTCCTCAGACTATTCCAAAAAATTCAAGATGAAGGAATACTACCAAGCTTATTCTATGAAGCCAGCATTACCCTAATACCAAAACCAGATAAAGACAATACAATGAAAGAAAATTATAGGCCAATATCCCTCATGAACATAAATGCCAAAATCCTCAACAAAATTCTAGCAAATTGGATCCAGCAATATATCAGAAAGATCATACACCATGACCAAGTAGCATTTATACCAGGCATGCAAGGATGGTACAATATCCACAAATCAATAAACATGATACATCACATAAACAAATTGAGAGATAAACATCACATAGTCATATCAGTTGATGAAAAAAGAGCATTTGACAAAATCCAACACCTTTTCTTGACAAAAAATCTCAGCAAGTTGGGAATAGAAGGATCATACCTCAACATAATAAAAGCCATATATGACAAACCCACAGCCAACATCATACTCAATGAGCAAAAACTAAAACCATTTCCCTTAAGGACAGGACAAGACAAGCATGCCCACTCTCACCACTACTATTCAACATAGTACTGGAAATACTAGCCATTGTGATCAGACAAGAAGAAATAAAAGGCATCCAAATTGGAAAAGAAGAAGTAAAATTGTCCTTATTCGCAGATGACATGATACTATACATAGAAAACCCTAAAGACTACATCAAAAAATTATTAGACTTAATAAATGAATTTGGCAATATAGCAAGGATACAAAATTAAGCCCCAGATATCTATGGCATTTCTATACACCAATAATGAACTTACAGAAAAAAGAGACTAAAAAAGCAACCCCATTTACCATCACACACACACACACACACACACACACACACACACACACACACAAATAATAAGATGCCTAGGAATAAACTTAACTGAAGAGGTAAAAGACCTATACTAGGAAAACTACAGGACACTGGAAAAAAGAGATACAGGAAGACATAAACTGATGGAATAACATACCTTGGATTGGTAAAATCAACAAAATCAAAATGCCCATACTACCCAAAGCAATATATAAATTCAATGCACTCCCCATTAAAATACCAATGGCATATTTCACAGACCTAGAATAAACTTTCCAAAAATTCATCTGGAATAAAAAAATACCCCAAATAGCCACAGCAATCCTGAGAAAGAACAAAGTAGATGGGATCTCAATACCAGATATCAAGCTGTATTACAAAAGCACTGTTCTTAAAACAGCCTGGTACTGGCACGAGAACAGTCATGCAGATCAATGGAATAGAATAAAGAACCCAGAAATTGACCCAAGCCACCATGCCCAATTGATATTCGAGAAAGGAGGCATGAATATACAATGGAGTCAAGACAGTCTCTTCAATATATGGTGTTGGGAAAATTGTACAGATACATGTAAAAAAAATGAAATTAGACCACCAACTTACATCATACACAAAAATAAACTCAAAATGGATCAAGGACTTAAATATATGATGGGAAACCATAAAAATAGTAGAGTAATCCACAGGCAAAAAATCTCTAACATATGCAGAAGCAATACTGCTACTAGGGCAATGGAAACTAAAGAGAAAATAAACAAATGGGACTACATCAAAATAAAAAGCTTTTGCACAGCAAAGAAACCATAAACAAAACAACAAGAAAGCCCACTGCATGGGAGAACATATTGGCCAATGTTATCACTGATAAGGGTTTAAGCTCCAACATTTACAGGAAACTTATAAAACTTAACAAAAGGAAGATAAACAATCCAATCAAAAAATAGGCAATGATCCTAAATAGATACTTTTCAAAAGACAGAAGGAAGACCAAAAGACATATGAAAACATGTTCAAAGGCACTAATCATCCTAGAGATGCAAATGAAAACAAACATTTCACACCTGTCAGAATGCCTATCATCAATAAATGACAAGTGTTGGCGAGGATGTGGAAAAAAAAAGAACCCTCGTCCACTGCTGGTGGGAATGCAGACTGGTGCAACTACTGTGAAGAACAGTATGGAGTTTCCTCAAAAAACTAAAAATTGAACTCCCATTTGACCCAGTAATCCCACTTCTAGGAATATATCCCAAGAAACTAGAAACACTAATCAGAAAGGATATATGCACTCCTATGGTCATAGAAGCACACTTCATCATAGCTAAGATTTGAAAGCAACCTAAGTGCCCATCAACAGATGAGTGAATTAAAAAACTGTGGTACATCTACACAATGTAATACTATACTGTGGTAAAAAAAGAAGCAATTCTTACCATTTGCAACAACATGGATGGAACTGGAGACCATTATGCTAAGTGAAATAAGCCAGTCAGAGAAAGATAAATATCACATGATCTCACTCATTTATGGAATATAATTAACAACATAAAGTGATGAACAAAAACAGATCCAGAGACAGAGAAGCATTGATTAGACCGTCAAACCTCAGAGGGAAGTGAGGGGAGGTTGGGGAGATCAACCAAAGGACTTGTATGCGTGTATATAAGCCTAATGGACACAGATAACAGGGGGGGTGAGAGCATGAATGAAAGTGTGGGGGGTAATGGAGATAAGGACACATATGTAATACCTCAATCAATAAAGAAATTTAAAAAAATAAAAATAAAAACAAGAAATGGATGATAGGAAAAAAAGAAATATTTCATTTCTCCACCTAAAATATATTATTTTTAAACAATCCTATGTAGTAAAAGCCTAACATGCTAAAAAAGAAAAGAAAAGGAAATCATTTTCCCACTTAGAACATTTCAATATCTGGGCTACTGTGGCCATTAAGGCACAAAAAAACAGCCTGTCCACACTGGTCCACACTTCACCTTGTCAGTGTCCACCCTGGATACTTAGCAACCTGTTTCCAGGGAAAGCAAAAGATTACTCTGACTTCCATTCCCCTTAAAAAATGTCTTCTTCCCTTCTTTTCACTCAGGTTAATTAAACATGCACATCCTAAGGGGAAAAAGGGAGGCAAGGAAGGAAAGAAATTGTGTTTCACACAGTGCATCTCATAGAAAAGTTTGAAATAACAATCAAAAAGTGTGCTTGGGGGGCCTGGTCAAGTGGCTCAATTAGCTAGAGCCACTGTCCCTTGCACCAAAGGTGGCAGGTTCAATTCCAGTCAGGATACATTCCTAGGTTATAGTTGCATCCCCAGTCAAGGTGCATATGGGAGACAGTGTCAGGCCTGACTAGCAGTCTTTGAATGACAGATGAACAGATTACTCTGACAGTTTCGCTGTGGGAGAGAAGGCTAAGGGACTGCCTGGCTAAAGAAGCCAGACAGCCTCGATAGCCTGCCCTTTATTGGAATTTTATCTTTAGATACAATCAGTAGGGTGAGTAATCTTGGTAGGACACATGTGTTTACATTATCCTCTGGGAAATGGCATCTAGGAATTAAGCATAAGGATTCCATTAAACACCCAGGGATTTATATGTGCACAGACTTGTTTGGAATAGTCAAGGAATGATTAGAGGAGCTGCCTTCAACACTCCATAAATCTCTCCTAAGTTGCAATTTCCATAAACAGGGCAGGTGGCTTCCACATACTTGCCTTTTCTCAGAATGCCCTCCTTACAACTTTCCAACCAAGTCTCTTGTGCTTCCCAACAGGCAGCCAATCAATATCTCTCCCCACACCTCCCCAAAAAAAATCAGTATAAACATATCCTTGGGTCAAGTTTTAAAAAAAAAAATGTTTTGGGAAAGAAGATAAACAGTGTACAATACTGGAAAACAGGCACTCTCTCAGGATCTGCTTAACTACATATGATAGAACATTAATCGGGCACAAATTACAGGGAGCATATAGGTGTGTACCAGCTTAACTGAATATCTTAAGATGCCAACCAATAAAGACATAAAACCAGGATGACATGGCTACAAAATGTAAGTGAAAAATGCAAGTGGAAACAAAGACGTTTTAATAAGGAAGAGTTGGCATTAAAGTATACTCATTTCAGTAAAATTATCTATCTATCTATCTATCTATCTATCTATCTATCTATCTATACATGCACACACACACACACACACACACACACACCTTAACTTTTCAATTAATACTCATTGAGGACGCCATGATAGGAGAGGTGAATGACTGGACATAAATAGTATATAGTATTGGCAATGCAAATAGTCAAGGAAGATGCCCACAAAGCTTGGTTGTAATGTACAGCAGGGATGGGCTGTATAAGACTATTCAGTCCCCAAAGAAAGGCTGGTTGGAGAAAGTGGTAAGATGAAGAATGTGGCCAAAAGACACACTGGGCCAACAGCTCTGAACATTAAAACTAATGTTCCACTTCCAACCTTTTAATAGCACACAGGGCAGCAACTCATAAAGACGATTTCCAATAAAGTTTTATGGGACTTTATCGCCAAGATGTAGTTATCACCATGAAAGAAGCTTTGCAACAAAACTCCCCATCAAGTGTTCCAAAGAAACAGAGCCATCTGATAAACCTCTGATATTCAAACAACAAAATGATAAAAATAACCCATAGTAATACAATATTCATCCAATGGAATGAAGCACATAAAACACAAAGCAATAGCTCAGTTCTGGACATGGTATTAGTAGTGTTAGGCTTCCTGCCTCTAACACTCCTAGTGATACACTTCTCCTAGCTACAATAAAATATTGCTATCCAGCCTGGAAATCAACACATCAGCTTCCAAAGCACATGGCCTCAGTAGTTTTCCTATGAGAATCCTACAGCTTTATGAAACCACGTACTGACAGAATGGCAGTGTTAAGAGAAAATAAAACCAAAAGAAAAACAGATAAACATCTGTTTCCCCTTGCATGAAGGCATCATTGCAAACATATAGTAGTAGAGGTTCTTGCATAGTGAAAATTCTTTTTGTTCTTTACATACTGAATGGCATCATGAATAGTTTTGTTCTGTTCTGGTTGCTATTTTCCCAACTTTATTACCAGAAAAATCATTCCCCATGTGCATGCTGTCCATAATATCCTCCCTTCCAGGGAGAAGAGTTATAGCTCAGACCCCATTTCTAAATTAACCGTTCATTTAATTTTCTTTAGGACTTTATAACATCATATGGATGCTTTGGCTTGTCACAACTGGGCCATCAATTTCAAAGAGAACCCATCAGAATGACAACACCAGTGTATCATACAACCTATTTCACAAAGAAAGAAAAAAAAATTGCTAAACACCCTGGCCACAGTCAACCCTCATGATAATCGTGTTTAAGTGTTTTGGTAATTTACCCTAGACAGCAGAAATAGTAATGCCTCATTAAAGTAAGAACAATCATGCAGGAGAAACCAAGATGGTGGCATAGGTGAACACCTAAACTTCTGCCTCGCACAACAATTTCAAAACTGCAGCTAAAAGACAGAACAGACACCATCCAGAACCACAGGAAAGCTGGCTGAGTGGAAATTCTACAACTAGAAGGAAAGAGAGGGGCTCATGGAGACTCAGAGGAGCTGCAAAAAGTTAATATATGGAGACACAAGTGTAGAGAGGATGAGTGGCAGAGGGCCTGGCTGGCTCCCTCTATTGGGAGGGAAACAGAAACTCCTGACTGCACTGAACCCCAGTTCCAACTGCACTGAACACCAGTTCTGGATGAGACTCATATGTGGGGAGTCTGGACTGTCATGAAAAGGGAGGAGTACTCAGAAACTTAGGGGAGCTGAGAAAGGCAGAGGTCTGGAGGCATGCGAGCACGAGTGTGCACACAGAGGGCTGACTGCTGATTGTGCTGCTGGCTTTCTCTTTCATGAGGAAGACAGAACATCCCAACTGCACTGAAATCCATTTCTGATTGCACTGAACCCCAGTTTCAGGTGAGACACTGGGACCCAATTTCATATGGGTCCCTGAGAGCACAGAAGCTCAGGGGAGCCAGAAAGGCAGAGGTCTGGAGATGTGTGAAGATGAGTGCTCAGAGAGGTCTGCAGCGATTACCCAGGGACACTGAGACCCAGGGGCCAAGTAGAGTAGGACTGATGGGAAGCCAAGGCTGTTTGCTCAGCCCTGACACTCTGCCCCATCCAAGCTAAACACAGAGGCTTTTGCAATCTTGCAGTCTTGTGTCATAAGGCTGACTCCAGCACAGAAGTTCTCCCAGCATAGACACAGCTGATTCTCACAACCAATTGTCTTGGAGGACAATTCCCCCCAGTGATACCAACAAAAGTCAAGAGTTAACTACAATAAAACTACACACAGTCCAAAAAGGGGTGTACCAAGAATGTCCACCTCAGGTAACTGGGGAGGCAGAGCTACTGGGCCATATAGGACACCTAGCACACAAAGCTACTCTATCAACTCAGGAAAGCAGCAAAAATGTGGAGACAAAGGAACAGATCACAAATGAAAGAAATGGAGAAAAACTAATGACTGAATCTAGAGTTCAAAATCATGGTTATAAGGTTTTTCAAGAATTTTCTAGAAAAGATGGATAAATTTAGTGAGACCCAAGAGGAGATGAAAAAGGACCAACTAGAAATTAAGCATACACTGACTGAAATAAAAAAATATAATGCCTCAGTAAAGTAAGAACAATCATGCAGGAGAAACCAAGATGGTGGCATAGGTGAACACCTAAACTTCTGCCTCACACAACAATTTCAAAACTACAAAGACCTAACAGCAGACTAGAGGAACGCAAGAATCAAGTCAAAGATTTGAAATACAAAGAAGCAGAAAACACTCAACTGGAAAAACAAGAAGAAAAAAGAATCCAAAAATGTGAAGATAGCATAAGGAGCCTCTGGGACAACTCTAAGCATACCAACATCAGAATTATGGGAGTGCTAAAAGAAGAGAGAGAGCAAGGTACTGAAAACCTACTTGAAGACATAATGACTGAAAATTTCTCCCACCTGGTGAAAGAAATAGACTTACAAGTCTAGGAAGCACACAGAACCCCATACAAAAGGAATCCAAAGAGGATCATACCAAGACATATCATAATGAAAATACCAAGAGCAAAAGACAAAGAGAGAATATTAAAAGCAGCAAGAGAAAATAGTCAATTATCTACAAGGGAGCAACCATATGATTGTCAGCTGTTTTCTCAATAGAAACTATGCAGGCCAGATGGGAGTGGCAAGAAATATTCCAAGGGATGAATAGCAAGAACCTACAACCAAGATTACTCTACCCAGCAAAGCTATCATTCAGAATTGAAGGGCAGATAAAGAGCTTCATAGATAAGAAAAAGCTAAAGGAGTTCAGCACCACCAAACCAGTATTATATGAAATGCTGAAAGGTACTCTTTAAGAAGAGGAAGAAAAAGAAAAAGGTAAAAATAAAAATTATGAACAACAAATATATATATATATATATATATATATATATATATATATATATATCAACAAGTGAATCTAAAAATCAAGTGAATTGAAAATCTGATGAACAGAATAAACTGGTGAATATAGTAGAATCAGGGGCATAGAAAGGGAGAGGACTGACAATTCTGAGGGGGAAAGAGGTGAGGCGGGTACAGGGAGAGACTGGACAAAAATCATACACCTATGGTTGAAGACAATGGCAGGGGAGGTAAGGAGAGAGGGTGGGTTGGGAGCTGGGTGGAGGGGAGTTAAAAAAAAGAGGAATAATTGTAATAATCTGAACAATAAATATTTATTAAATAATATAAAAAGAACAAGCATGCATAAATTGTGACCAAAGAATATTCAGATACTATGAAAGTTATTTCTGGTGAAATAAGAGAAAAAAAAAGGGGGGGAAAATGGAAAGTTATTTATTTGAGAAGAGCAGAGTGTATACAATATTGGGACCCAAGGAGTGTTACTTTGTAAAAAATAGAAAAACAATATCATAGTTGATTAAGTATGAGAAGCTCCAGCACATTATAGTCAATTTTACTATAATATTCATACACAATATATTTTTTTCATATGTCTTTATGAGATCCAACAAACAAATTTCAAAGCGGTGAAGCTGTCCAAAGATCAGGTTACTGACCAAAGTATGTCAAACATGTGTTGAAAAGAATAGAATTTTAGAATTGCTCATTTTATAGTTGGAGACAATGAGTTTCAGAGATATGCAGTGACTTGTTCCAACTGACTTAGTGATTGAGTAACCCAAGACTGGCTTTTGTTTCAGACACAATCTACATTGTTCCTAATACAACTGAGCTGGTTAGGTTCTGTGTCGGTCTGCCTAACCTGATGAACCATGGGGAAAAAAGATTCCTATCCTTAGCTTAAGGAAGCAAAAGAGAAGGTTCTAATATTGCCAACAAAAAAATTAACAGTTCTTTCAAAAACAAAATTATACACTCAATAGCTAAAGAAATATATGCCATATATGTGTTTGAGTTATTTAAAATCAACAAATGACATTTAGCTGTTTTTCAGTCACTGCATGCACTAGATTAAATATTATGTTTCATACAAGTCCATGTGGTCTCTAGTTAACAGCAGCTTTATATGATCAAGAATAGGCTTTATCTTGATTGACTTTATAGCTTTAGCAGGTCCCTTCACACATTGCTAAAGGAATTAAAGTCAATTATCTGAAAAGTATTTAAATAAGGAGAAAAACTATGATTGACTTCAAATTTTCAAAAGATACTGATATGAACATGACTCTTAGTTGACCAAGTATTAAAAGTGTATCCATAAAATAAGCAGAGGGGGAGACAAAGTACAAATCAAAGTCTGAAATGAAAGAGCACAAACGGAACTGACATAAGTACAATTCATAGAAATATGTAGTATACAATAAAATCTAATTTATGTGATTCTTGTCAATTACTATTTTGAATAATAGGGTGTGGATCTCATATTTTACAGGACCAGTGTGCATGTAAAGCTTGCATTGGAACTCTTGAAGGCAATGTTTTTAATAGCTCTCTGTGGTACCAACACAGTGTGGCTCCATAGCAGTAAGGCTGGTTTCCATAACTAATGCCCATGGATAAAATCAGGCTCCCTGATGAATATGGTACAGGGACAAGCTTTGTAGTTCAACCAACCTAGGCTTGACCTCCAATTGGCAATTACTGTTTTGAGTAATAGGGTTTAGCAAAGAAAATTATATACCCCACCCCATCACCAAATCCCACCTAATTGTGCACATAATAGCATCCCTGGGTTGTGTTATGTTGTTTGGCAGAGTGGGGAGATTATTGGGAACGGGAGGAATGAAGGAGTGATTAATTTAATTACATGAGCCCTCAGAAGTAGAGAATATTTTTTCTGGGTGGTGGCAGAAAGGAAACCTAAAGAGACTGAAATCATGAGAAAGACTACACATGCACTGGTTGGTCTGAAGAGTGGGGAAACCATGTAAGAGGGAACACTGGTGGCTTCTAGGAGTGGTGAGTGGTCCCTGCTGACAGGCTGCAAGGAAACAAGGACCTCACTCCTGCAAACAAAGGAACTGAATTCTGCCAATAACCTGAGTAAACATGGCGGTGAGTTCCATCCAGAGCCTCCAGCTAAGAGCCCAGATTGGCAGACACCTTATCACCTTGTCAGACCCTGTGAAGAATACCCATTCGAGCATGTCTGAACTCTGGTTCAGAAGAACTGTGATATAATTAATGGGTGTGATTTGAAGTAACTAAGTTTGTGGATAGAAAACAAATACATTTAACTTCTAGAGCTTCTGAAAAACAGAGATGATACAAATCATAAATTGTTGTAAGGAGAAAAATTAGATCATGTATGCAATGTGCCCAGCACAGTATTTAGCATGCAGTAGTGATTTAAGAGGCAATTACTGTACCTTTAAATTGTATCAGAAAATTGAAGATTAAGTAAATATTTTATGAAATTTCAGAGATTTCTGACACATTTGATAAGTCAACCTTTCTGGGAATATCCTGCAAAACTACTGGATATTACTACTGTTTTGGTTCACTTATACCTTAAAGAGATTTACAGGTTTGTGAAATTAAAATAAGCTTTCATATAAAATATCACAATAAATTAACCATCTCAAGAAGGTTATGTGATTTGCAAGTCAATCAAATCACATAACCTTCTTGAGATGATTCCACAAAGCACATGTGAAAATAAGTCTGGTTAATTTTTATTTCTATCCTAAACATGCTATACCAGTTGAGCATAAAACAATACAACAATAACAAAAACTAAATATCCTTAAAAAGTGTTAGGATCTTAATAAGTAAACAAAGGTCCTAAATGCTCTTGGTTGTGGGTTTCTATTACCATAAAGAATAGCTGAAAAATTAGTTGAAAACTGCACATATTTAATATCAATTTTAGCAAAACTCTCTAAATTTAGCCCCAAAGAGGAAAGATCCAGTTCCTTATGAATGTTCAATTTGCTTACATTGTTTAACTGTTCAAATAATGTAATGCATTGGTGTGAAAGTGCAAATGTAGGTTGAAGATAAGGGCAGATTATTCATTATGTTGGAATATTAGAAAGAGGATAAAGAACTAGAGCATTTGTTTGAGAGAAGATAAACTATATAATACAATTAAAAAGAGTGAATCTCAGAGATCGTTATTAGGATAACAGCGGGAATTTTTATATACATGAGATAAATAGACCAAAGTTAGGGAAAGGTGGCAAACTGCAGAATGTGAGATGAAATATATTGTGAAATGATAATAAAAATGCTATCTCTTATGTATGTCACAGAAGGCAGATGTGATCGAAAAGCTCCCATATAACAATGTAGAGTCCTAAGGACAGTGGGACCCTGAGGTTAGTACCATTCCAGAGGGCCCAAGGAAGCTGTATAAAAGCTATAGGAAGCAGAAAGATATCATCAATGCAGGAAGTATGGTGATGATTAAAACAAAATTGAGGTTTCTGATTTGAGTGACCATAATCCTCATAGCAATGTACTAAGGAACTGCCCAAAATACAAAGTCAATCAAATCATGTAACCTTCTTGATCTTAGTTAACAACCACTTTAATGAGAGACCATTTGAATATTTGATCTGAATGTCTGATCTGTTGCACACAGTGAAAACATAAATAATCGTGGGTTTTCTCTTACTCAATGCCAAAGAGCTATGGGTCCTGATCCAGAAAAGGGGGCTTCTATTGTATTAGTAATTAGATAAAGAATATACAAAGGTAAAAACAAAATCTTATTCCAGTCTACTCCAAATTAATTTGTTCAACAAATATTAATTGCCCACTGAAATGCTCTAAGTGCTGTGCTCTGAAGTGAAGCTACCAGGTGATCAAGGCCAATATCATGCCTGTCCTCACTGAGCTCACAGTCCAATGAAGAAGACAGATACACTCATAGAAATCTATACTAATAAAAAGGTAATATGCTAATTAACCAGACATCCATTGGGACTTCCTTCCAGACAAAGCCATAGTGGGAGGGGCCAAGGCAGAGATAGTTAGGGGTGACTAGGCCAATAGGGGAGGGGAGTTAGGGGCGACCAGACTGGCAGGGGAGGGCAGTTAGGGGTGACTAAGCCAGCAAGGGAGAGCAGTTAGGGGTGACCAGATTGGCAGGGGAGGGCAGTTAAGGGTGACCAGGCTGGCAGGCAGAGTGGTTAGGGGCTATCAGGCAGGCAGGCAGGCAGGCAAGCAGATAGGAGCCAGTGGTCCCAGATTGTGAGAGGGATGTCTGACTAAAGGATCGGGCCTAAGCTGGCAGTCAGACATTCTCTGAGAGGTTCTAGATTGGAGAGGGTACAGGCCGAACTGAGGGACCCCTCCCATGCACGGATTTTGTGCACCAGGCCTCTAATTATATAATAGTGGACATATTTGAGAGGGATGCTATAAAAACGTGTATAGAGATGACACTTTCAGGAGGAAATAACAAGGAAGCTGGAACCTACAGGGCAAGCAGATATTCCTGAAGGGAGAAGGGATGGATATGTTCTAAATTGAGAGGCTGTGTAGCTAAAGGCTAGAAGATTAGGACTGCATTGTATTTTCAAGAAAATCAAAGCCATTCCCTATAGCTAGAGACTACAATCAACATATATAATGGTCTACAAACGAAATTATTTTTACTTTGTTGTCACTGCTCTATGTATTTTTTTTAAAAAAACAGGCAACACCAAACCATAAGTGGTTAGGAGTGTTCCCTGTTACAATGTATTAATTCTCCTGTTCAATTTTAATCCTGTAAATATTTGTCAATAGAAAGTCCTTGCTACTCACAAATGTTTGAAATCCCTTATTTTGAGCAACATGGAAAAGTTTGTATTTCTGTTTTGTCATACACATCCTTAAGATTTTGTGGTATAGTAGATAAATGATAAAGTCACTGAGATTATAAATCAAAGATGGATTAATGACACAAAATAATATTCTGTTATGAGGTCATGTGAAAAGAAAGGAGACTAATCAGTAAGAAATGGTATTGAAACTACTAGATTGAAACAAAAAGAAAACAAAGTCACTCCCCATCCCAATGCTATGCTCTCTGAGCCTCCGTTAAGCACTGAGATGAAGAGAAAACAAGATAAAAATATACTTATCTTCGTGTCATGAAGGAATAAAAATGACAGGTATTAAGAAACCACTTACTTCTTATTGCTAAACCACTGGAAACAGTGTAATGATCAATAATGAGATTTTAACGCTCTCAAACTAGTAGATTTTCTCATATATACAGACAGACCCTTGATGCAGCACACAGATTAGAAGTTGTTGCCATTGTTCTTTAATTACAAACAATTACAGAAGTTAAAATGACTCTGAACCAGATAGAAGGCCTTCAACTATACCTTATTTCATATCATTAGTTGCTAGTAATGATTATTAAAATACAAAAAATACAACAGCCATTCTATATAGAAAAAGATTTACATTCATCACTCTACCATATTCTATTGATATTATGTCTTCAAACATATAGAAGATAATTTTTACTATTAATAATAATAAAATAATAACTGCTAACAATTATCAGATACTACTTATTAGTCACTGTTCTGAGCTACTTCCACATTTTTCCCCTTACAACCACTGTATAACAAAGGTTCTGCCAGTATCATCATTTTAAAGGTGAGAAGTCTGAGGAACAGAGAAATTATGTGACTTGCCCAAACTTACACAGCAAGTAAGTGGCAGCCTCAGAGCAGGAACCAGAGAGCCCAGCTTGCACCCATGTTTCTACCACCGGACTGCGCTCCTCAGAAATTAAAGCAAAGTCACCTTCTGCTTGGAAAATCCCTACCACCCAGCTTTCCAGAGGCCCCTCCCTTGAAAATGAAACTTGGTCTATAGGGTTTCTTGCAGAGGTAAGAAGACAGGTTGCCCTGAGGATAAGAAATACGTAATAAGCAGATGTTTCAGCCAGGAGAGTGGGAAGGCTAAGAGAAACAAAGCTAAAAGAGGACAGGTGTGATAAATCCTCCAAGCAAGGGTTGATACTCTCCTCAGGAGCAGGTTGAGAGCATATTTGGTGGCAGGTTTATTGTTGCCTCCTACATTCTCACCCACTTTGGGATCATGGATAAATACCAACAATCAAGAGGCAGCTAAATGTGACTGAAAAACAAAGCTGAGAAATAGTTAAGTGGAGAGGATTGCATTAACACACCCAAGCTTCCTCTTTGGAAGGAATCCAGATGTTTCTGTCAAAGTGAATATGGAGTATAGAAGACGGCTGAAGAGAGAGCCAGAGGCTTGCATGGGTGAGGTGTGGTGAGATGATGGAAAGGAAACTAAACACAATACAGATACCTTAACAGCATGACCTGGTAAGGTAGATGGAGGGTCTATAGCACCTATCTTTCAAAAGACCCTCCATTCTAAAGAAAATATCACGTAACAAGGATGTTCCAGTATATCTAGCACTAAATGTTATCTTTATCACAAAATTAACAATTAACAATTTTTAATAAAATTATAAAACAATGTAACCAAAATTATATTTAAGAAACACAGAATATTTACATAACCTATTGTATATTAAAATGGAGGATTAAGTAAATAACCTTACTAATGGTAGACGGTGATAGTGGTGTTCATGCTTTTATGTGTAAGTGACTAATCCTCATACTCAATTCACAATTTTCTAAATATTACGTAGAGACAAAATATGCACACCACACCTGGAGGGCATTGTGTTAAGTGAGTGAGTCGGGCAGAGTGGGACAGGTGCTTGTGGCTGCAGAGAGCAGATTGGTGATTGCCAGTGGCTGGGGCAGGGCACAGAGGTGGGTGAGGGGGTCAAAAGGTAAAAATAAAATAAATTAAAAACAATAAAAATAAAAACAATATCACAAAACCCGTGCACAAAAAGTCCATAATTTTATATTACATACCTTTCTAATAAGTTTAGTTAGCTAGTTTCTTAACCCATAATTAATTACTAGCTAAAATAATGGCTAGCCCTACTCCATGCTAGGGCCTGGCAATATGTACCCACCAAGGCCCAAAGCACTTAACGAAGTATGATTCTCCCATATCACAACATTCATCCATCCTCAATCACAGTGGAATTGCATTTCAAACTTTGTACATGAGGTCAATGATTAATTAGGAGCACTCTATAGAAAAGAAACTTCAAGCCAGCCTTTCTGGACAGCAAGTATTATCTAAAGCAAAGGCTATTAATCTGTCTTGAGCCTCATCAATGACACACAGTAGTTTTATTTTATGTTCCAATAAAACTTTATTTATAAAAAAAACGGTAGGCCAGATTTAGTACATGAGTTCTAGTTTTCTGCATTCCACTTTAAAAGGTCAAAAGGCATTCTTCTTATTCACATTTTGAGATTTCCCATTGAACTGTCTACTGATTATTCTTTTTTTCCTATTAATTATACTGAATACGTGGTAAACCTGTCAATCCTGAGACTCATGTCTTTTAGATCTGATAAATTCCATAGTGCTATTAAAAATATATGTTCTGCCTCCATTTTCTGAGAGTCCCATTAGTTATCCAATATCTGTTGGATGTCTCAGATTTCTTCACAGTAGTTTTTGGGCCTGTTAACTTCAATGATATGCCATTTCAAGCATGTTATTCTGTCTCCTGCTGATTATTCTCAACCTGTCACGGTCTTTCTTGAATCTGAGTCCAAACCACCATATGATTTCAGTTGGACCACTTCCTAATGCCCTCTTCACTCTATAATACCCCCACCACCACTAAGTTTGTTCTTATTAGACTAGAGATCCTGATAAAACATACAATTATCATGTCTCTCCTCTGCTTAAAATCCTCTAGATTCTAGAGTCTAGAAGTTTCTTGTTGATCTTAGGATTCATTTCAAAATAATACCTGGAATAACCTTTAAAGCAATACATGTTTTAGTTCCTGTCTACTTCTCCAAACTCATTACACTTCTCCACCTTTCTCTCTTCACTAGCCTTTCAAAATGAAAAATAAACAAAACAAAACAAACAAAAATATGTGATAAAATACACACTGCTACATGATAAAAAATAAACACATCTCACATTATAACTAAAAAAATCCGAAGAGTTTCAAAAATTAGTATTGGATTTAACTCCAACCTTTCTCCCTATAAGTGAATAAACAGAGTTCTGAAAAGCAGAAAACAAACTTGTTTCATAATCTTGATGACTGGACAAAGCAAACCCATTTTTTAAAGGTAAGTGACATAATGAGAAGGAAGAAAACAGGGTGTGAATTGAACCATAGGTGCTCCAACACAGGGTAGAGAGATATATGCTTTAATAAGGTAATTCACTGTTTCCTGATTCATGTCAGACTGGCTGTGCTCACATTCTTTCATTTTAAATTATTCCATAGAAAAAATGTGCCATCATCTGAATAAATGATAATAATAGTTATTGCTTATTAAGTGCCTACTACAATCTAAAAGCCATGTATAACAGGTTAAAGGCTTAGCTGATGTGCCATTTATAGAACCTCATTGCTGTGTCCATATGACAAATGATAAAACTGAGAGCAATGCTACTAAGTGGCAGACAGGGCTTCAAATTCTAGTGAGCTGATCTCCAAACACTGTACCAATTGTGCCCTAAAAATGCATTTGACAAAAGTCAGCACCTGTTCTTTTCTTTTAAAAAATAATAAATTCTTAATCAAAGGAATAGAATAATTTTTTAAATATATATATTTTATTGATTTTTTTACAGAGAGGAAGAGAGGGATAGAGAGTTAGAAACATCGATGAGAGAGAGACATCGATCAGCCACCTCCTGCACACCCCCTCCTGGGGATGTGCCCGAAAACAAGATACATGCCCTTGACGGGAATCAAACCTGGGACCCTCAGTCCACAGGCAGAAGCTCCATCTGCTGAGCCAAACCAGCAAGGTAAAAATAAAATAAAATTTTAAAAACAAATAAAAATAAAAACAATATGTATCACAAAACCCATGATAAAATAATTTAAGATAATAAAATAATATCTTTCGGCTAAAATAATTTCTTAAGATAATAAAAATCTCTTTTAATCTAATACCAATTTCAACCTTACTAGAAAATCACAATAGGTATCCCATTGTATTCAGGAATCAGAATAAGATACCCTGGTGATATTATTTGGCATTTTTTTAGAATTTCTGATTAACACAAATAATGGCAGAAAAATAGAAACTATACTACTTATAATTATTCAAAATAATAAAACCACTACTGGTATATTCTTCTACAATTATTTAATTAACAAAGCTAAGCAAATTACATGAGGAATCATAAGAACTAAAACAGCAAGTTCTATGGGATGGTGTAGAACAAAATAAATTATAAATAAAGATTAAATAACCAAAAATTTTCATATTCATGTTTCCATATCTTAGTAATATGTAGAAAACTTATTTAGTCCATATTAATGACAAAATTATA
Organism: Lasiurus cinereus; assembly: GCA_011751065.1. Classification (NCBI taxonomy): domain Eukaryota; kingdom Metazoa; phylum Chordata; class Mammalia; order Chiroptera; family Vespertilionidae; genus Lasiurus; species Lasiurus cinereus. Next base: position 23,489,936 of record JAAGEH010000293.1, on the reverse strand, counting down.
TCATTCTTAGGAATTGATATAATAAGGAGTGTACTGAACTTACATAAAACTCAATAAATAATTTGAGAAACATAATTTATTCCTGGATGGGAACACTATATATACTACAGAGCTATTATTTTTCCAAATTATCTCAGAAGAAATAAAATAGTAAGTGAACTTGACATAAAAGTGGATATAGAAAGTTAAGTTGACTCTATGATCTTAAAGTTGATGGGGAAAAATCCACTGGCAAAAATAATTTTGAGATAGAGAAGCGTAGGGAGCGGTAATAGCGTTAAGCCTCGGACTGACCTGCTGGCAAAGCAGCAAATAAGTCCCAGCTTAGAGGGCACAGGCCTCTTAGCATAATTAAGCTTGATCTTGTGACTGCTCTCAGATCTTCCCTGGGTAGCTAATGGGCTGTGGGAGGTGCAGCAAGTGCTGCCGAAACAAGTGAAAATTACAGGAACATTGTAAATTACCTTGTTTACCTCTGACTATAAAATAAAGCATCAGCTTGCAGTCTGGATCTGTTCTGTGGGCTCAGTTACCCACAGAAGATCCACCTAGACCCAGCTTATCCTCTTTGTCTGTCTTTTCTTCATCCTTCGATGGCCCTCCCTCAGGCTTGAGGAACCCTTGGAGCCCAAAGGGCTGAGTTCGGCCCAAGTGGCACCCAATGTGGAACGGAGTGTGAGGAACCTGCAATTGTCAGGTGAAAGGAGGCCCCAAGGTGTGCGCACGCAGTAAGTAAGGTAGGGGTGTAGTACTAGCTAGGTGTAAAACATGGGAAATTCAGGATCGCAGGGAAAGAATGTATGTGTATCCATCCTTAAGGCTATGCCCCAAGCAAGGGCCTATTCTGTGAGGTATGAACAGTTTTTCAATTTTTTTGAATTTTGAGTAAAACCTGCCCATGGTTTTCTGAGGAAGAAAGGGTAAATATAGAGGCATGGAAGAAAGTAGGAAAACATCTTCATGATCATTATATAGCTGAAGGTCCAGAGGAAATGACTACCCCTACTTTCAGTCTGTGGTCCCTGATTCGGTTCTGCCTAGAGCCCCTTCCAGAAGGGGAGAGATCAACCAAAGTACATGTATGCATGCATATAAGCATAACCAATGGACACAGACACCAGGTGGGTGAGGGCATGAGCTGAGGGGTGGAGGGTACAGGGTTAAGGGAGATAAGGACACATATGTAATACCTTAATTAATTTAAAAAAAAAGAACCACACAGCAGGAGGCAACTAATCCATGTATCTCTCTTACGCTGATTTTTTCTCTCCCCCTCTATCTTTCCTTCCACTCTCTCTCTCAAAAAAAAAAAAATCAATGGAAAAAATATCCTCAGGTAAGGATTAAAAAAAAACACAAGATATTCTAGGAAATAAAAATAAGTATCTCATTCTGGAGAGGCTTTAAAATAATTTTTAAATACTTAAGAAAATAAGATCACTAAGTCCCTTAATTTAATATATAGTAAACAAGAGTAGGTGGGCTTTTTTATTTTGTTTTGATTTGTTTTTGCCAACCAAAGAATTTTATTTTTATTTGTCAGATTTATCTTTTTTCTCTTTTAGATGTTGAAATTGAAACATTTTAGCTTCCTTTGGGTTTTCTAAGTATTAAGTCATCCACAAATAATAGTTTTACTTTCACCTTTCTAAGTGTTATTCTCACATTCCTTTCTCCTGTCTTGCTTGGCTGACTAATAACTCAGGCAGAACATCACTAATGGTGAGAACTCTGCACCCTTACTTCATTTGTACTTATAGCAAACACAGCAGAAAGCCTGTAGCATTTTGACATTATTTATAAAGCTGTGTCCAGGCTCAGATGTTTGTGTATGTGTATGTTAGTGCATAAATAGTCAGTTTGTCATGGTCATAATATGTTTAACTCTTACTTTATTGAATCATCTATTTTTTTAACATCTAGAATGACTTGAATTTTGTCAATGACTATTCAGCATCTATAGAGATTAACATATGCTTTTTATCCCTTAGATCAATGGACATGATGAATCACTCTATAGAAATCACAGTATTTCATTCCTAGAATGAAACCTACTTTATCCTGACATATTCTTTAATGATTGCTGGGTTCCTCAATGGTAGCAATACCTAATATGTGTTTATCCCTAAGACTGTCAGTACATTTCTTGAGTTTGGGAAATTCTTAATTAAAATTCTAGGAAATAGAGCAGTTTCAATGAAGAATATGAAGTTAGAGGACAAGTTCTATTTCGTAGGTTAGAAAAAAAGCATGTTCTTCATACTTTTCCTCTCAATTTACTTATAATTTTCTGAGGCCAGAAATGATTGCCCAAGACAGGAATTTACCTTTTCCTCTTAAGATTCTTATAAAGAGTTTCAGTTTTCATAAACCCTTTATTTCATATTTTTCCTGATGTATACACATGTTCCAGGATTTTTTCTGAAGGAGCTAAAATTACTGAAAGTAAAAATAAAATAAACATGTGTGTTCACTTTATCAAGAAAGAGTCAGTTTCTTGAGTTTCCATGTCTGTAACTTTATTTTGTTTAGTTCTTGAGGCTGAACTTCAATTTACATTATTCCAAAATATTTTTCAAAAGTTTCAATATGCCATTCAAAAAAACATAATCTACATTATTCTCTACTTTCTTGACAGTGATAAAATCACTCAGAAATTGAGTAGTTGCATTGTATTCATTATTTAACTTTAAGCTCTCTAATTCCTTTCAAACTAACCTAAATAATGAAGACATGTCTTCATCTTATGTGCCAAGGGTGGACAAACTATGACCCATAGGCCAAACCTGTCACCTGCTTTGTAAATAAGATTTTGTTGGAAGAAAGCCACGCCCATCCTGTGTATGATTGCCTATGTATGACAACAATAAGGCCAAGTTGAGCAGTTATGACTAAGATCATTTGGCTTACAAAGCCTGCCATATTTACTACCTGGCTCTTTTCAGGAAAAATATATATTGCCTACCTCTGATATATGCAATGTTTCCTGTCCTCAGAAAATGCCTTAAATGTTCTTTGACAAATGGCACTTTCCTTTTTAGCCAAGATGCTCATTTAAAAATTTCTGAGTATATACAGGTGCCCAAAAAATGTATGCACACTTCAACAGCTGATAGCTTAATTTTGAAAATGAGATATATTTTAATAAACACTACCTTTATAAATATTAAAAGTGTATATATGCATTTTTTGGACACCCTATATATAACTTCACCTGGTTTGCCACATCTTTATTACCATTTATTACATACTTACATTAAAAAATCTATACTGCCTGATACAATTCTTAAAACCTTACTTACATGACTTCCTGTTGGCTGGCTATATGCTACCATTGACTTCTCTGCATCCTGTGACATTACCAGCATGGCACATGGTAGGACACTGCTTCAAAGAACCAGATGGCCGTATGTGGAAATGAGTTCTGTAGAAGTCAAGGAGAGAGGTAAAATGATTTAAAATTATATATTGTATGACCCTCCCATCCTCACATTTAGTTAACCTCCACACAGATCAGGCTAGAAAAAACAGTAAGACTCATGGAGAAAGCTTCAGAAATCAATAGGAATTTGGGGGGATTAATTTTTCCTAAAACCTTTCGACTTCTCCATAACTACTTAACTCAAATCCATGTTGACTATTTCATTTGGAAGACAAATAATCATACATTATTTAAAAGAAACTATATTTCATACAGTTCTCTAGTAAAATGTTTTTCACACACACACACGCGCACACACACACACACACACACACACACAACCCACAAAGCAAATGTAATGTTAAATGTGTTTGTGGACTCGATGCCCTTACTGACCATCTCTAAGGAAGATGCTGAAAATAAGTTGCCAACATTTATTCTAAGAGTGAAGTGACAAAGTCTCCCTGCAGACACTTAGTAGTAAAATACATCATGTATTCAAGGAATATGCCAACAGATTATACCATTAGGAAACCATAGAGTAGTATATTTCCTACTTAAAAGGTAGTGTAATTTAATTACAGCATTTAAAAGAGTTAAGCATTATAATTCCTATTTTATAAAATAAATCAAGAAACACTTTAACCAAAGCTCAGAATGGTTCATGATATAAATAATATCTATATTAATAATAAAATTGTATAATAAAATTTTGGACTGTTACTGATATAAGTAAAGGTTAATATAATTTTAAGTCCAAAAGTTTAGACTTTCAATATATATGTTTGCATATTGGTACTTTCCTGCATTATTTATTGAAAAATATTTACTCAAAACTGTATATTAGGACCTATACTAGATGCTCTAATAACTGGTTTTAATACTTAAGGAATTCACCAACCTTAAGTGTGGGGAGGAAAACTTCAAACAACTAAATAAAGCTGCTAGTAGTCCAGTAGAAGAGGGAAGAAAGCCTCATGTAAAAACAGCGAGGCAATTAATTCTATAGAGATGAGGAAGATAAGGAACTTGGAAAGAGTTCAGTGAGTAGGTAGCCTTGAAGTAGTGTTTCTTGTGGAAGCTCAGAATTCAAGAGGGTGGGTGAGGAATAATGTTTTAATAGGATTTTAAATGTAGCTTCACATTTTCCCTGGAACTGATGACTAAAATTTGATGTTGGGAATAAGGAAGCATTAGGTTGGCCCAGAGTCTAAAGGAGTTTTATAGCTAGGTCAGATACCTGCTCCAGGACTAACTCAGAGGTAGGCAAACCCTTAATATGTCCATGACTTATGAATCACTAACTCCACTTCATGACCCCAACCTCAGTCTATATACAAGAGACTAAAATATCAGTCAGGGAAAGACAAAGATTGAAATCATAAGCCAAGGGCAGGATGAAAATTGCTATGTGGATATACACAGATTACGTTTTGGGCTGAATTTATGTCTCCCCCAAATTCTCACATTGAAACCCTACCCTCCAATGTCACTGTATTTGGAGATGGGGCTTTTGGGAGGTAATCAGGTTAAGTGAATGTATAAAGGTGGGGCCCTCATAATAAAATTAGTGCCTTTATAAGAAGAGACACCAGAGAGCTTGCTTCCTCTCTCCTCCCTACCATGTAAGGACAGAATGAGAATGCAGCCATCTGCAATCCGGGAAGAGAGTCCTCTTCAGAGAACTGAATTAGCCAGCATCTTGATCTTGGACTTCCCAGCCTCCAGAAGTCCAGGTATGGTATTTTTATAGCAGCCAAAGATGATTAATACAGACTAGTCTTTTATCCCTTGGATGGATATCATACCAGCTAGTGGTATTACTGATTTGCTCTTAAACTTACCTGAAAAAGAAAAAAATAATGGAGAAAAGTATCAGATTTTGTTTCCAGGGTTTGATCCAACAAAGCTGTGATCAAGCCTGGCCTCCAATGGGACTCAGATAATTGGAACAATTTAGCTGTACCACCACCCACAGAAGGCCAGTGGGGAGGCCACTATATGTAGTGTGGAAGAACTCACACACATATCCTATAAGAGAGCTCAACTTCAGAACCTTCTCATACAGAAAGTATCAAAGATTAGTTACTGTTAGCCAGGAAAAGAAGCAACAATCAACAGAGGATGGCCTAGTTAAGCAGTAGACATCTGGCCCTTTGGTCCTATGCCACCCTCTCAGTCTCTAACTTGCAACAATGAGAACTGGAAAGAGAAAGGTAGAAGGCACCCCTCCCTCCTCCCACTAGTCCCACAGTTATAACTTGAACTGGAGGTACATATGGAGATGAGGTTGGGGTTTTAAATAGATTAGACGAATAATTGAAAGTGACCAGAACACTACATGACTGACACTTCTCAAATGGATAATGTAAATGGATTATGAGGAGAGTCGTTCCAGCAACATTTCAGTGTTGGCATTAATAAGTCTATTTTACAGTTTAAAAAAAATAGTCCATGTTTGTTAAGAAAATACCTATTTAATAAAAGCCTAATATGCTAAGTGTCCAGTCAACTGGTCAGCCATTCAACCAATCAAAGTGTAATAAGCTAATGATATGCAAAGGCACTCAACTGCTCACTATGACATGCACTGACCACCAGGGGGCAGATGCTCCAACTGGTAGGTTAGCTTGCTGCTGGCATTCAACCAATCAGGACTAAGTGAGATGGGCCAAACATTTCCTGGAGCCCTTCCACAGTCCCTCCCCAGCTGGCCAACCTCCCGTGTCTCTTTCCTGCCCTGGTCGTGCATCAGTGGGATCCCTCAGCCTGGCCTGTGCCCTCTCTCACTCCAGGACCCCTCAAGGAATTGTCAGAGAGCTGGTTTTGGCCTGATCCCACAGGCCAGGCCAAGGGACTCCACTGGTACATGAATTTGTGCAGTGGGCCTCTAGTTAAAAATAAAGGCAAAACTGCAAAGAATTAGAGAGGAGAGATTTAAATTTTAGTGCTATCATCTATGAAGAAATTCTGGGAAAAAAATGTATAACATATTCTTCAGAGTTACTGGGATAATAAGCTCCTTGAAGACAGGAACCATAGCTTAATAATTTAGAATGCTCAAAACCTAGTACAGTGCCTGAACCAGAGAAGGCAGTCACTAATTAATTTTTAAATTAAATCTTCCATATGGCAACAGATTTGACAGTCTTTTCTATTAGGTAACTCTAGAAATGGAGAAAGAATAACATATTCTATTAATGTATTTTCCTGGATTGGTTTTCCCATGAGCTTGTAGTTTGCAACATACAAAAAGTGTCCAGAGTTGTGCTACCCAATTTAGTAGCCACTAGCCGTATATGGCTACTTAAATATAATCGTAAGTTGATTAAAATAAAATGAAACTGAAATTAACTTTCTCAGTTGAGCTAGCCACATTTCAAGTACTCGTGTGGTTACTAGCTACCATGCATGCTGCACACAGCAGATTCAAAATATTTTTTAAAAATGCTTTATTGATTTTTACAGAGAAAGGAAGGGAGTAGGAGAAATAGAAACGTCAATCAGAAACAACATCAATTGGCTGCTCCTGCACATCCTTTGCTGGGGATCAAGCCCACAATCCTCGCATGTGCCATGACCAGGAATCGAACTGGTGACCTCCTGGTGCATGGTGGGCTGATGCTCAACCCCTGAGCCACACCTTCCAGACACAGAATATTTTCATCACTGCAGAAATTTCTGTTGTACAACTGGGATCTAGCTACAGCATGATTTTGGTTTCAAACAGATTTGGATTTGAATTCTGCCATAGCCACTTAGTAACATTAAGGTTTAAGGAAAGTTAATGAATCTCTTAGGGCCTCAGTTTCTCCCTTTGCAGAATGGGAACAATATGAGTACCCACCTCACTGGTCATTGTAAAGTTCAAGTGAGCTCATTCATGCAAACTACATAGGACAGGCCTTGACATAGAGTGAACACTCAAAAGTCTCACCTCCTATTAGAGATTATCACTCTGTGAAGATAACACCTCACCATCCATCATCGGATCCCTCACATCAGGCTGTTCCACCTTCCCAGAGGACTGGCAAGAGGAAAATGGCCATTAACACCCTTACCACCTAGTTCAGTGTTATTAAATTGCCACTTTACAGTGAATAAAACATGCATTAATTTCTTCTCAGGGAAGCCTTGCTATGAAAAAAATGTTGGCAAATTAAACATGCGTTAGTGATGTGATTGACTTACTCCCTGGTGCCAGCTTTTTCTTGAAATGAACATTTGCAAGACATACCCCTTGATATTATTTTAAAATTCTCACAGAGAAAAAGGCTGCCGAAGGGTTATGGAAAGGCACAGCTAGTACAGCAGAATTGAAGTGGAAGAAGACAGCCAGGTAGGTCAAGGTCAGGTTTTTACTGCTGGTAATGTTGAGCTAAGATTCGAAAAACATGAAAATCATGGTGAGGAAAGAGAGGTAAGTGGACAAAGAAACAATACCAAGAGAAAGAAAGGAGAGAAGTCTTATAGTTGTAGCCTTTCAAGAAGTAAGATTTTCCTTTTATCCCTTGTTAACTTGTGGCTTCCAACAACAGAAAACTAGAGCGATCTAAATCTAGTGGCCAGTTTTACATCTTTGGTCCTACTATGCAACATCTTCATATAATAGGAATACTACATATATATCTACAAAATATTACAGGATTTCTCAAAAAATACATACACACAGCTGATAGCTCATTTTTAAAAATGAAATGTATTTTAATAAACACTGCTTTTATAATTTTTTTGGACACCCTATATTTATAAATCTATTTTGATGCCTTTCTGGTCCTTCAAATATTTCTAGTTAAAGATAAATGAGCCAACCAATAAAAAGTTCCCAAGTACATGTTTAAAAAAAATTTTCTTCTTTTGAATTGTTCGGGTATTTATATAAAAAGATTCATATACAAATTATTCTTCAACATAAAAATCAGCCAATCATTACCAAACAATTTTCCAGTATGCCACTACAGATAATTGTTTAACTATTAAAGTGTGTGTTACGATTTATAACAGCTATAATGGCACCCGTCTCTATATGATTGCTTGCTGCTGCCATGGAAAACATACCTCATCTGTTGCAGCACTCAAAGCCATATGACAATTTGGAATGATGTACATTTCTTATTACCTGTTGATAATAGCCTATATCAGTGAAAGCAACAGCTTAATTACACCGCACATCTCCCGCTGGATTCTAACATTTCTATTGCTTCTCACCCATCCCTTATAGAAGCAAAGGGGTACCATTGCCACAACCCTCAGAAATAACACTTACAATTAAGTTAAAAAGTCTAAGGCGAAGCTGATCTTTTATTAAACACAGGTGCACTTTAGACCACATAATCCCTCAGTCCCCTCTTTCCAGACAGTTTCACTAGAGCTGGCTGTCACTCTTCCAGGGTTTAATTATTCCTACCGACGAGGCCTCTGGTGTCTCCCACTCCAAATACTTCGCTTTTTTATAAAATGTACCTTGAACTTGGATCTCTGAATAAACGCAGTGGCCACAGATTTGCATTAGAAATCCCATGGGCCTTGTTTCTAAAGCATTGCTTGACAGGCTGCTTGTGGCAAGTAAACTAAACCTCCCCAGTCTCTCTAGCAAAGCAACAGTGCTCATTCAACTGCTAAGGGGCAGACTCTTTCTATTAGTGTCATTTATTTGGCAACTGGTCACGTGCTTGGACCCTTATGTTGCAGTGTGGCCCATGTGTTTGCTGGCCTTCTTTTCCTTGGACTAGACAGCAGGACTGGTCTGCCTTTCATGGTATTGCTGGTTCTTTCTTCACTTGCGCCCCCCCCCTCACTGCTGTGTCTAATTACGTGGGACACAGCTATCAGAATGCCTGCCCCTACATTAGGAGACAGACAATTTGAGTTCTTTACCTCCTCTTTCATGGGTCTCATTAAATGTTGTTATTTAAATAGTAGTTCCTAAAACTACTGCTATAAATGGATTACCATGTCTTTCTTCTTTCTATTTGCTTTTCATGTTTCTCTTTCATGATCCTCAGCTTTTGTGCAAAAAACATGGGCTGATAGACATTTTCAAATGCCCAATGTGCATCATTCATTCTATAAGATCTCATATTTGTTACAGTTTTTAAGATTTTTGAACCTTCCTACTGGGTGTTCTTTGGGTTTTTATTATTTTTTAGAAGGAGGTGTGGAGTGGTTAAAAGAGGGTGGCCACTTCTTAAACCAGGGCCATTCTTAAATAACCGAGGCTGCACTATTAACTTAAATGATGAAATTAATAATAAGATTTTTTGACAAATGGTGGAGTGAGAACAAAGGAAACTGGAAAGTCTTGTAGAATATATAATCTAGGTTAGAATATAAAATAAAAATATATCTCCATTCAGTTATAGAACATAGCCTTCTAGGCAATTAACATTAAAGGTGTTGCTGTCATGTGCTTGGACCACAAACATTCATTTTTGCAGACATAGAATCACTGCTTTGGACTTGTGTAAGCATAACAGAGGTGTTCACCATCCTGTCATTTACTAGACTCCAGCCTGCACTCTCTCCAATCCAGGACCCCTCAGGAGATATCCCTGGGATCAGCCCTAAACCGGCAGTTGGACATCCCTCTCACAATCCAGGACCACTCCTAACTGTTCATTTGCCTGCCTGCCTGATCTTCCCTAACTGCCACCTCAGCCTGCCTGATCATTCCTAACTGCCTCTGCCTGCCACTTTGATTGCCCCTAACTGCCCACCTTGCTGGCCTGGTCACTCTGAACTGCCCCCTCTGCTGGCTTGGCTGCCCCTTACTGTTCCCCCTCTACCAGCTTGGTCACCCCTCATTTCCCCCCTCCCCTGCTAGAGCCATGCAGCCTGCTTGTCAGTCATTTGGTCATCCCTCACTAACCTTCCTGCTGGCCTTGATGCCCCATGCAGCCTGCTGTTCAGTTATTACTATGAGGGCATCATGACAAATTTGCATATTACCCTTTTATTAGTATAGATAAGGAAGCCAGGTTGGTCCATGTCTGAAGTCCTTTCTAGTACCTAAGTTCATCTGTGAAGTCACAGAGTGTTTAGCAGCATATGATCAAATTCATCTACCTTATATTAAGCCTCAAAACCCTCAGATTTGACACCTGAGGTAATGTGTCCAGTATAATCATCCTAATTTTCCATAAGAGAACCAAAGTGCAGAGAAACTAAATGTATTGTTGCAGTTTTACACAAAGAGATAATATTGGAATTGACCCTGTGTCTTGAGTTCCCAGTTCAGTCCTTCACTAGTAGCTCATTCAGTGTGATCCATTATGCCGCCTCTCCATGTTAGCTTCAATTTCAAAAGAGGTCAACTTATCCCCCAAATCTAGGGTTACAATAGGCCAGGAAGGGGTTTCATAACCCCATATGTATTGACAATAACTGAAGGGCTGTAGATTTGGGCTTGTTTTAATTTTTGATGGTATATGTAACTATCCTACAACAACATTAGTACCACCAGAAAAGTACTTCTATGATGAAATCTACTTCATTCCACTTATTTTCATACCACTACTTTCTGGGTTAGAACAAGTAAGGTAAACATGCCATTCACAACTGCTCTGAGACAGTCCTTCTTCTCATAACTCATCGCAGTGCAGTTACCACTTTTCCACCTTGAATGAATGAGAAGATGGAAATCTTTTCACTGTGGCTAAACTATCACACTGTTGCTTTCACACTCAGATTTTTGGGATCTTTGCCCAGTGTGGGTTGATATATAGCATCATATATTTATATAGCTACTGTTTCTTGTATGAATCAGTTAGATGAAGAACCATCAAAGACAGCTGGCTCCTTCTTTGGAAATCCACCCTGTAGTTTCCAGAGAAATAAGGTGGTTTGTGGAATGCTCAGGAACTGATGCCACATCTGTGAAAATCCTATGGGAGGAGAAGGTAATTGTTTGGCAGCTCAGAGCTAGACAGTCAGGACCCAGAAGTGAGGAGGAGATGGAGAGGAGGGTTCTACATAGTAGTATCTTGTTCTCACCCTCATTTTCCATGAAAGGTAGGACCTGGGAGAAGCCTGCTTCACTGCATGTCTTAACCTTGACTGGTACTTGCAGACTGGGCCTGGACTATGGAGCATACAGAACTTATGCAGTTGGCAATTGGATTTAAGCAATTGATTTGACGCAAATTAGACAATAGGGTGTGCCTTGTTTTTTCCTCCTTGCATTTATTAAGGAATTTATTTTGCAATTTGTAAAAGTATCCCTTCAGTGAACAAACTGGCACACAATGTTAAACAGTCCTTTTTTTAACTTTTTTTTTTAGTTCTTTGAAGGTTATACTAATCTAAAGAGCTCATAAGCATCATTCAAGTAATGACTGTAAATATTCTCTGTAGTTTGGCCTCAGTTAGGCCCTCATCCCTCAAAAAATTTGTATTTTTAATATGCTGGGAATAGTTTCCCAAAAGTTATGTGATAACTGATGGTTTATTTCCAATTAAATCTAGTCAAGCTCCTTTTCTTAGAACCTTATATTACTTGACTCCTCAGCAATATGTGATAATTACTGACAACAAAAAGAACATAACTAAAGATCTGCTATGTGCTGGGCAAGGTGCTAGTCACACAAGGATGCAATGTTTCCCAAACTTTAGCCCTTCCAACTCCACCATCACATTCTGACCATCCTTAGGACTACCTTTACCAATTACCACATAAAGGTAATGTGAACACAAGTCAATATTGTAAAATACTGCGCATAGTATTAGAAAAGTATCAGTGGAGAGAACATAAAGGAGAGATGTAGTCAATACTTTTCAGAGGGGCAGAGAAGTGGCAAAGTTGGGGGTTTGCCAGGAGAACTTCATAAGGAAGTGATTCCTTAAAGTGGATATGTTTTTAAAATAATGAGCTAATAGAGATAGAGAAGATATTGGTGGTTGGTGGAGGCAGGGTTGGGGGTGGGTGAAATGACTGAAGGTTGTTAAAAGATACAAAACTTCCAGATAAAGAAGGCATGGTGATGTAATGTACAATACAGTGACTATAGTTAACAATACTTTGCTGTATATTGGAAAGTTGCTAAGAGAGTAAGTCTCTAAAAGTTCTCATTACAAGGAAAAAAAATGCAGTAGTTATGTGTGGTAATGAATGTTAATTAAACTTATTATGATGATCATTTTACCATTTATACAAATATTGAATCAGTAGGTTATACACCTGAAACGAATATGTTATGCCAATCATATTGTAATTAAAAGAGAAAAGATGAGTATATAAAACTAGTTATATGAGGATATAAAATCCATCATGAGAGCATCAGACAGAGTAAGTATGACAGGGAAGCAAAGGCAGAAAGGTGTGAAGTCTGCCATTCTTTCTGAAGACCTAAAAACTGGCCAACACCTTCTTGAAGACATTTTCTGCACACTTCTATCAGAGCCCAGCACAGTGATGGTCTTCTTCCCACAACCTTTTATACATGCATTGGCCTCCTGAGGAAATACTTTGACAGTTGCTTCAGTCAATCATTCTTTACTATTAAGTCACATAACAAAATACCTGTATAAATAACTCACCCAATCTTCAGTCCAGTATTTCTAATAAATTACAGGATGTATGCAACTGCATGTTCCACTTTTACCTCAGTCTTAATATTTGCAAAACCAAGTTTGTCCATTTCCCACCTATAAACAATATCTGTTCCTCCCATGTTTATTTTTCCTGTCTCCCAAGATTAAAATCCTGATGAGGTCACCGGATTCTCTTTGCACTTTGCCCCTCCCCCCACTGAATTAAGTCCTGTCAAGTACTTAGAAAAGCCTCTTGCCCATACTTGGAACTGAAGATTATGTTGCCAAAGGAAACAGATCAACTCAATGAAGAAATAAATAACTCTTCTTTCTATTCCCCTTTACTTTTAACATACCCTATTCATTAACACCCATTCTGTAAATATTTATTAGTGCCTACCATATGCTATGACAAACAATAGTTATTGCAACGAACAAACTAACAAAAGTACATGCTTTCCTGTAGTTCACATTCAAATAGAGAAAGGCATATATTAAAGAATCAAATACAGTGGTACCTCGAGATACGAGTGCCCTAGCATGTGAAATTTTTTGAGATACGAGCCGTCAAAATAGAAGCAACATTTGAGATAGGAGTAATTGCGTGGATCGGCTGGCTGCACACGACCCACCAGTTTACCTCGACTCGAGCGTCTCATAGTTTCCCACGCCTCAAGGTTACGAAACAAATTAAACTCGTATCTCGAGGTACACTGTACAACATATTAAAATCCCTTATCTGAAAACTTAAATCAAAAAGGCTCTAAAAACTGAACGTCTTTACTTAATTCATAGGTTAAGTAAACATAAACTGAACTGACATGAGACTATATTCTGCACTTATTTCACTTTTGGGGAGGTACCTGAATCAGTATATATTAAAGGCATTTGTACCACTCTCAGTCTACTCCGCTAGGGCTTCCATCACAGAATACTACAGACTGGATGGTTTACACTATAGAAAAAAATTTTTTCCCCACAATTCTGGAGGCTGGAACTCCAAGATCAAAGTGCTGGAAGGGCTGATTTTTTTCTTGCCTTTCAGAGAGCCACTTTCTCAGTATGTCTGCACATCGTCTTTTACTGCATGTCCACTCTTAGTATCTCTTCCGAATCTTATAAAGACACCAGCATTATCAGATTAAGGGCCTACCCTTATAATAACCTAATTTATCCTTAATTGTCTCCTGAAAGCCCTTTATTCAAACACAGTATCATTGGGGTTAGGGCTTCAAGGTATAAAATTGGAGGGAGGAGGGAAGGGCATGACACAATTCAGTCTATAACAATTACCTTTCCAAAATCTGGAAAATACTCTGAATTCTAAACATATCTGACTGTAAGAGTTTTGGCTGTGATACTGTAAAACCCTGGTAGTATGTCAAATAGTAATAAGTGTGTGGAGACCAGGTGGTGGAGAAACACCTGAAGAGAAACAAGGACACTATCAGCTAGAAGGGCACTGATAAAATTATTATCAGAGAGGGCTACTCGTGTGTGTGTGTGTGTGTGTGTGTGTGTGTGTGTGTGTATGAAAGCCTTATATGTAAATTGTGCTCTCGGGAGTTCGAAAAAGAGACTGGGAGTTTGATCACTCGCTATGACATGTGCTGACCACCAGGGTGTGGTGTGGAATGAAGGAAGGTCCCAGCCAGCAGCCAGAAGGCGCCAATCAGTGCTGATTGCCAGCCAGGCCTAGGTGGGCCTCTAGTGTTACATAATAGTAAGATGTTTGGCAATACTGTCACCAGCAATAATACAAAATTAAGGAAATTTATCTCATGAACTGTGGACATGCTTAAGATTTCTAAATGCAATAACTGACTTCATTTAGCTGCCTAGGATTAATTGCAAGAAGAGAAAGATGAACTGAAATGTTCAGCAGAATTTAGAGGAAATCAGGACTCGCTAAGTTGGGAAAAAGAATTGTTATGCTTGCTTGTCTAGGCAACAAAAGATTATTAAAGAAAGAAGTAGTTTTAGGGCAAAAATCACATTCGGGGGTCTATAAGCACCATGTGCTCTCAGGTTAAAGATCAAATCAAGTGTGTGGCTGGAAAAAAATCTCTCATTAAGACCTCAGAAAGATTTAAAATGTAGTGCCTCGTAGGTTCTGTCAGGGAGACAGAAGCGCCTCTGAAACCCCCAGGGCTGCTCCTTCAGCATTTTGACTTGCAGCCAAAGTCAAGAGGAGCTGCCTTAAGAGTTTTGTGGCTGTGTCTTTTTCTCAAGGAATGAAAAAATTTATAGGAAGCCTCCAAGATTGTAAGAAAATTCTATTAAAAAAAAAAGAAGTACCACCAGCAAAACAAAAGGGAGAACACAAAAGATCTCTAGATTCCTAATTCTCTATTAACATGAAGCAGCCTTCTCAACTGCTAACAAGAGCTATCTCTCATGACAAAGAAAAGGAAAGCCTTTAACTTTCCAGCCAGACCTGCTGAGTTGCCAGATGTATGAGCTGAAGAAACCTTCTTGAATGTTTTATCCCAGCAACCTACAAAGAACCAACCAGCTGAAGATAGCCCAGTTGCACAATAATGACAAATAAATTATTGTGGGATTTTTTTAAGTCATTGTTCTCAGGGATTTTTTGGTTTGGTTTTGTTTTCTCAGGTGGGTTTGCTTTTGTTGTTATTACTTAACTAGTGGCCTGGTGCATGAAATTCATCTACATTAACAGGGGATTAATTAGAGGAAATATTTTAATATTGCTATTTGCCCTTTCTCTATAATAGAAGTGTCATAGATGAAAGAAAATTAGGAAAATGTATATGAAAATCTTCCTCTCGTCAGAGTCCAGAGTGCACCATGGGACCCAGAGTCAAGTCCCCACCCATCCATGTGCGCATTGAAATTGAGCGAGATCCAGCCCCAGCCCCATCTCCATCAAGCCCTGCTGGGCAGGGGGCACAGCCTTGGGTTTCCCAGTCAGGCACTGAGTCAGAGGGCAGGCCTTGAGGTCCCCCATCAAGCCCTGCTGGGCAGGGTCATGGCCTGAGGTCCCCTGTAAAGCTTCACCAGACAGGGGGCACAGCCTCAGGTCCCCTGCCCCAGCCCAGCACCACACAGCCTCTGGTCCCTGCTGATTGTTCATTAAGGTTCATTATTAGAACTCGGCCTCCACTGTGGTTGCAGCCATCTTGTTATGATGTGATAGTTAACTTGTATGTTCCCCCTTTATTAGATAGGATGAAGGTAGAGTAGAAACAGATTAAGTGAAACATTCTGGCTCTTGTGTTGGATTGAGAAGGGAGTTGAGTGCAGGGTGAAATGTAGCAACAGGGAGACTAGCTCTTGCAATAATACCACGAGATATGATATCAATGGCTGGAACAAGGTGGCACAGGGAAGGTGCTGACAAGATCAGATATGGGAAACAGTTGGAAGGCACAGGTAAAGGGGTTAGTGGGAGGTAATGTGAGATGTGAGAAAAAGAGACACTAAAGACAAATCCAAGATTCATTCATTAACTGTCTCTGCACCTGAAAAATATGGAATTGCCATCAACTGAGATCAGGCAGACAGTGGGAGGAGCAGTTTTTGGTTAATTCAGGAATCTGCTAAGTACTAGATATCTCATCAGGGATGTTGAAAGACTGTTGTGTCTAGAGTTCAGAGAGATGTCATGATGGGAGATACAAATATAGAAAGTATGTGTATGAAGACGTTAAAAGCCATGAGACTAAATGAGGTCACCAAGGGAGTGAGTATAGATAGAGAAAAGGCCTAAGCACTGGACCCTCGAACTCCTATATTTAAAAGGGTAGGGAAACAAAGAACCAGTAAAGGGGACAGATAGGTGCTGGCAAGGTAAAAGGAAATAAGAAGGTATTCCAAGCCAATCCAAAACTGTAGGGGTATACAACGGTGGGAGCCAAGCACTGACCACTGCATTTAGCAGGAGGTTCTTAGACCTCTGGCAAGTATATTTTTAATGGGGACCACAACCTGGCTGGTTCAAGAGAGACTAAGAAGAGAGAAACTGGCAACAGAGAATTGAACTGACTTTGAAAATTTTCCATAAAATGGGGGCAGAAAAACCAGGGAGAGAATCATGAGCACAAACGTTTGTTTGTTTTGTTTTTGTTTGTTTGTTTTCAATGGGAAAAATATATAGCATGGCTATATAGTGATGGGAAAGACCCATCAGAGAGTGAAAAGTAGTAATGGTGGAGAGAAAGGGTGAATTATTAAAGCTATGCCCTTGAGCAGATGATAGGAAGAAGACTACACACCTGAAAGACTGCCATGAATTTATGGCTCGTTCCCTTACCTCTAAGGTGTTTTTTCCTCAATAAATCCTACCCCAGACTAAATTTCCTAAAATACTGCTTTTATTATAATATTGTAACACTGCTATATTACTTATGTTTTCTATATGTTTTACTTTCCTCTGCCTAGCTGGCAACCTGTTGGGTGATCTGACTTACTCTTACTAAAGTCAATAATATTAAGTCAACTATGTAATCTGCCCTTGGCTGGGCATACAGCCACATTGTCCTATCTTTATTTAAAACATAACTGCAGAGAAAAACACATAATCAGATGAATTTACAGAGACTATTATAGAGGAATGCAGACAGCACCAAATACATTCATATAAGGGAGAAA
Source organism: Lasiurus cinereus (assembly GCA_011751065.1). Taxonomy (NCBI): domain Eukaryota; kingdom Metazoa; phylum Chordata; class Mammalia; order Chiroptera; family Vespertilionidae; genus Lasiurus; species Lasiurus cinereus. The sequence goes on along the minus strand of JAAGEH010000293.1, from coordinate 23,472,373 downwards.
ATCATTCAGCCTGGGCAGTAGAAGGGGCAGCAAAAGCTACAGAGGATGGCCATCTTGAATAGGACACAGAAAAGCTGACAAATAGCAAGTGTGTATAGAACCCAGAGAAAGTGTGACCAGAGTTGAGGATGGAAGAGATTAGATTGCAAAAGCCATCCAAGCCCCCAAACCCCAAACCCCACCCCTCAAAGCAGGTGGGGGATGGGCAATAAATATGAACTAGATTAGAGACCTTCAAAGTGAACTGCAGGCATTCCTGGGAAGCTGACAGCTTTTCAAGGTCTGTATGGGCACAGAGAGTTCTAAAGAAACCTATTTCCAGACTCACTATATTTTTAGAGTGATATGCCTGAAATGTGCATGAGGCAAGCAGATTTCTAGCAAGTTCTCCTTTCCCTCTTCCCCTTTCATAATCAGCCTCCTCCCATTTTATGAAAGAAAGGCATCTCTCTCCCCATCCAGAATCTCACCCTGCCTCTTGCCAAATGAAGGGGCAATCTGGAAAAGGGATGTTAGGGAAACTCTCTCCAAAGAAAGCCTAACACTACCCATATCTACATCTATACACATATACACTTCCAATATAGTTTAGTTTTATGCCTAATAATTTCTTATCAAAAGTTAATGAGTTATATTGGTTAACTGCATACTAATAATAAAGTAAAATAATAGTTTTCAACAATTAAATTATTTCCTAAATGATTACATTTAAATACTTATTTTTGTTGCTGCAGAGGATGAAGGAAGTCAAAGAAATTGGAAAGCTATATTGTAAGATTTCTAACTGTAACATATTCAGTTATAGAGTAATTATTTCAAATTTTCAGAAGTCTGTGCTAAGTGTGCAAGGGGAGAAATGACACAAGAGATCCTTGAATGTGTCACTAGTCTCTCTCCACGCTCCTGTGATAAGTAGAGCTTCCCTCTCTCCCCCCACCTTAAAAGCATCATATATTCTTCTTCTAGGATCATTTTCAGTTTCAATTCCTTTATCTGAGTAAACACTTTCTATCATTCTCCTGATCGTCCCTGCATCCTGTCAGCATTGCTGGAAGAAATAATTGTGTATTATTTGAACATTATCAGCTAATAGGGACTCAGAGTTCTTGGTCCATTTTTATGTAGTCTATAAACAGTCCTCTGCTCTTCTGAAAACGACTGGCAAGACACCAATAAACTCAAAGTGGGATAAAAACACTGAAAATATATGCATACAAATACCCGCCTCCTGATATAAAATATGTGCAAGTGAGATCAAAGGGCCTCTTATTTTCTATTTCTGATTCCAGCACTAAACAACTTTTTCTAAAGGAAACCATTCCTTGACATAGAGCAAAGTAATATATACAATAGTTGTAACACATTCCAGTACTAGCTACAACCACGGATGTTCTATCAACTCTCCCATCCAATCCATTAAATAGGGTAGCAGCAAGCACTTAGGCAATGTTCAGGCTCAATAGTCTCATGCAGTAATTTGTAATTACTAAGTAAATTAATCCAAGAGCTAATACTGAACTGAATTAAAAAAGCTGGCTTTTTGCCACTGTCATACCTTAAGTCCAGACTTCTCAAACAGGTGACTCTACCACCTTAGTTGTGATAGAATGGGAAAGTCTTCTGTCCTGATCTCCCCATGAATCCCAGGGTTCTGTTTGGATAGATGAGTAGATAGGTAGATCAATAGACAGAAACATATAGATCAATCCACATTTGCCCACTACTTGTCAAGCTCTGTCAGAAAATACTGGTAAAATTAGACAAATGTTTTCATTCAGGAACCATAAATGAAATGTCTCCAAATAATCAAACACATATAGACACTCCTGTGAATATTATTTGGTCATAAAGGCAATCCTTAAATATAAATTAATGATGTCAATCATGTAAGAACCATGTAAGCATTGCTTTAATCCCAACATTCTATCATTATAACACCGCATCAAAATGAAATAGGGGTTGACTGTCACTGTCAAATTGTGGGAAGTATTTCTATGGAAATAATATCCTCCTTCATAAATATCAGTGACCAAATTTGTCTGGGTTCAAATCCCAGCTCTACCACCTTTTAGCTGTAACTTTGGGGAAGTTACTAAATTACACTATGCTTCCATTTCCTGAGGTATAAAATACAATCCTTATCACCACATAAGTTTATTATGACAATTTAAAAAATACATCCATTCTTGGAACAACAACTGATACATAATAAAATCTCAAAAAAATAGCTAGGATTAGTATTATTTCCTATAATTCAAGTTGTGGGCCCAAAGACAGTATTCTGTATTATCATTACCTAACTTTCAAAAGAATAGGTACAGAATGAGCAAAACTTAACAGTAAGGATGGGAAAAAAGGACAGTCTTCTAAATTTTAAAATGTTTTAAAGTGTTTTTGGTCCAAGACCCATTTAAAAAGCTGATTAAAATTATGAGTATCTTCCTTAGAAAAAATATACTTATATACAAATTTCAGGACTTCCTTCACAGTCTTCCTGGGTTTACTCAGAGCAGGCAAACCTGAGGACCTCCTAGGGTTTAAAATCCTTCAGTTATCAGACTATTCCAATAAACTTTAAACTGCTATTTTCCTCATCTTTCAAAGCAGTTTATAAACATTCAATTCATTGACAAACATGTTTTGTAATACAGCTGTCCATATTTATATATTAATCTCATGGATTAAAACAAAAAGCATCCCATTGTTTTTCTTAAATCCTCCAGTAATCTGTAGGAAAATTCCAAAATCCAGAACTATAGCTTCAAATCAGGTTCTGAAGTTTCCACTCCTAATCAGCAGAGTAGTGAATTCAAATGTTTTAAAAACTGTTTTGGGTCTGAGTTAAAAAGCTGAGTAGAATCCTGCAAACACTCTGCCTATTACAAGCTTTTGGACCAGTGGCCAACCCAATCCCTTTCTGTCACTTTTTCCCAAAGCAGAGAACTGCAGGGAAGGCCATTCTGAATATGGCTAAAACTTTGAGAACATAAAACAGAGGGAGAAATATAAGAATATGACATTAAAACACTACCATAAAAACTACAAAACTTTCTGACACTTCTTTACTATAGGAAGAAAAGTTTTCATCACTTTTAAAATCTAAAGTGGTTATTGCTTTGTCTTCGGTCCTTTCTTTCATATATATATTTCTTTACATTCTTTCTTTAGTACCTCCTCCTTCTGTCAACCACACCCACTGACCCGGCTTTTTCATGAAAGGGCAGGAGTTTTAAATTTCATCTATATTGCCCACTTCACCCAGCCAGGCACTATAACATTCAGACTGAATAAAGCCTCTGTAGGCACATGGACAAGAGGAAGATTCTTATCAGCAACAAGTTGACACCATCACCAGTGTCATAACATGATGAAAAAGCTGTATTATAGAATTGTACCCTAAAGCCTATATAATTGTATTAACCAATGTCACCCCCAATACATTCAATAAAAAAGAAAGTAGCTATAAAAAAACATAGAGGAAAATAATAGCTAGTGACAACCACTTCACGCCTAGTGTCAAAACGTCTGACTCACTATTTAAGAATCTGTTATAAGCATCACTGAACAGTAACTTACAGTACTTTATACATACAAAGAAGTGAAGAAACCTTTCAGTGCATGGAATTATGTAGTTAAAATAAATTGTATACACTTGCAAATGCAGTCTCAAAAACATTTGGAAAAATTAATTGGAATTTAATTTAAAACCACCTTGAACAGGATTTGAATCCAATGCAAATCTCCTGCACTTCTTCCAAGTTTCTGATACTGCTTGTCTAAGAGACAGATGTCTTGTCCAGGGTTAGAACTAAAAATACAGAACCAGGTCTGACTGCCAAAAGTGACCATTCCTACAAATTCCTCTCCCTGGAAGGCAAGGTTCCTGATCAAAGAAAAGGAGGGTAATTTGATTTTGCCAGCAAAGTTAGAGACAGTCCTGTGTGTGTGTGTGTGTGTCCGGGCGCGAAGGCTCACTCACACAGGACTGCGGGGGATTTGGGAGGGAACAGGGAAGAAGCGGGAAGATGCAGTACCTTTCTTGAACTTTCTGAGCTCAATTAGGTGAGAAACACAGCGCTTACTGCAGCCAGATGCAGTCTTCTCTGGAAACCTGCGTCTTGGTGAGGGTGGTCAGGCACGCGTCACTGCTCTCCGCCAACCCACCTGGAGTTTCACCTGCAACTGGCAACACGCAAAGAGAGGAGCGCACTAGGGAACGGCCAAGTTACCAGCAATCTGCGCGTCTCGGTAAGCGAAGGATTGCGAGAAGAGGCCACAAGAGAAATAAAGGGCCAGAGAGTGAAAAACCTCTGCAGGAAGTGCAAGTGAAAACTGAAGTCACATTCAAGTACTCCCTATAAGAGGGCGGGGCAGCCGGCCGGCGGAGAACGGTGTGTCCAGCTGCAAGTGGGAAGTCCAGGGCGGAGATTGTTGGAAGAATTCTATCGCCCTTTCAACCACCAACCCGCCCTTCCCAAAGCCGAGGGGCTGAGCTCTGTACCTCCATCGAGTCCGGGCTGCAGAGTGAGGGGCGGCAGGTGGCGCAGCCAGAGGGCGCGGCCACCCCCACGACTGCCTTTCCTTTTGAGCTACTGCGACGGAGTGCGAGTGAACTGGGTCAGCGCTCTGAACTCAAGGAGCCCCAACTTCCCAGGGAAAAGAAAAGTGAAAGAGAAACGGATGAGGAGCAGAAGCGACGATAAACACCCAAGGAGATGGGGGAAGGGTGAGATGGCAGTTCCGAATAACTACGCTGCCCTTCCCCTGGGTTTGCTCCGCCAGTCAGGGTTCTGGCACGACCACGCGCAGGGGCGCACAACCTGGAGGGGTCTTAGGAGGTGGTCGGAGAGGGCTGATCTCCGGCTTCTGCTGGTATCCCCCTGGGCATCTGCCAATATAGCACGAGGCGGAGCCCACCTACCGCGTCTGCGGAGCCAGGCAGGGCGCAGGAGGCTGCCCCCATGAAGCCTGGAGACAGGGGCGTGGTGCGCGGCCAAGCTGCCCAGAGGAAAGGGGGAAATGTGTGGATCGTAATGGGTGGCTTCTGCAGACCAGCCCTTTGGCTCGCTGTTCAAGGTAGAAGAAGGAAGGCTCTGGAGTTTAAAGAGAAAATGTTGGGTAACTACTTCGTCCAAGGCAATTGGCCCGGAGGCTGAACGTGAATGGAATGAGTCTGTCTGCTGATCAAGTGCGTAGCTGAGTATAAACATTACACTTGGTTTCATTTCATGGGGTTCTGTGAAATTTTATTATTGTAGTACAGTATTTTATCGCTGAGGCTACGTGATCTGCCTTCCAGGGTCAGGAGAAAAGTGCTCGCGCCCAGTTTTGGAAGCACTTTGGAGAACCTTGCACACTTGTGAGCCACCGAAAATCCCAAATCAAAGGTATTCATTCCATCAAAGTTTTCAGGGTTATATCATGGAAAAAATGATAAGGCGCCCTGGAGCTTAGTAAGATATTTATCTGACTCGATGTATTCTATATCATCCTGAGGGTTAAAAATAGAATAGAAAAATATCAGAAGTGATTTAAATATTATATTGCATAAGTTCTACATAAAATCATATCTTTATGAAAAAGTTGATCTCTAGATAATCACTATCAACAAAACAAGTGAAATATCAAAACAAAAAGTTTTTTTTACAATCATTCAAAATTCCACCATAGTTGGAAATGAAACAATCATTCTTTTCTGTTTAAGACAATGTTAATGTTCGATTTTCTCGTGATGATGCTAATGATTTCAAATCTGACCATATTTTTTCATAGCAAAGTGCTGAAGTTCTGTTTCAGATTTGCAGCATGAGCACGCTCTGTGAAAGCCTGCATCTGGATTGGAGTCCATTGCAAAAGATATGGCAGCCACAAAAGGACTAAAGTGTGTGTCCGTGTGAATCTAGAGTTTAGGGTTGGAGAACTGGATCTGTCCCCAGCCTCAACCTGGAGGACAGCAGAGCTCCATGAGCTCCTACAGAGTGAATTCCTGCTGTACCCCTTGTGATCAGTGCTGCTGTGTGCTCTGCAGCGGGTGGCAGAAGTAGATGTCCAGACAGTAAGGCCCCTCACTGGCTACCCTCAGGACCAAGTAGCAGAGCCAGATAGGGCTGTTGCCAGAGGAGTTTTTAACACATCCTAAATCCTGCTGCGTTTGGGCTGCCTGGGAGAATGAGATTCTGCTCTTAGCTGATCTCATTGTATTTCTGTAATGAAGCTGGTCTTGGTTAAAGCATACCAGCTCACTGGCTGGTAGGCTCCAGAACCTTGTCAGCTGTCCCTAGGGCTGAGGGGTACAGTGGCTGACAGTGCACTTTGAGTATAGGGCCATCTTAAATGTTCTAAGCTACTGAAAAGTTTGTACAACACTGAAACTGATGGGAATTTTCTTCTGAGAGCTGAGCTTTAAAGCACCATGTGAGTACATAGATTAATAAAATTGGTCTCAAATATTGATTGAGCTTACAAAACAGGCGGGATGATATAGAATACATTTACTCAGATTGAGGAGATAAATAACAATAAAGTGAAATGGAAAATGATTATAGCCATAAAAAATGCTTTGTTCTACCACTTGCCTGCCAACTATAGAGGTCAATATTGTTTTCTTAATTACAGAAAGAGAAGTCGTTTTTTTGAATTAGTTATATACTAGTAAGTGCCTGCAATTCAATCAAATTGGGTTTTCAGCAAAAATTGTTTTTGCTGCACTGAGCACATACAGAAAAGTCTAATATATGCATCTTGCTTTTCAGTTGTCACAAGCTGTTTGGCAAGATAATGAAAATTACTCACACCAGTGAACAAGTACATTCCACTATATATGTTAAAAGCAAAGAACAAAATTGATGAAATAATTTGAAACTGCCTTAAGATAACTGATACAATTATAATGCAGAAAATAGCAAAATATAACTAAACTCACAGAATTCATCATAATATTTTTGAATTTAAAGAATTAAAAATAAAACTATAGTTAAATAAATATTAGTGTCTGTTTTTTCATTCCAAAGACAATGTTTGACAATTTGGCAATTTAAAAAAAATAACTAGTAAATATTTTCTTTTTTTAAGTATATTTTATTGATTTTTCACAGAGAGCAAGGGAGAGGGATAGAGAGTTAGAAACATCAATGAGAGAGAGACATTGATCAGCCACCTCCTGCATACCCCCTACAGGGGATGTGCCTGCAACCAAGATATGTGCCCTTGTCTGGAATCGAACCTGGAACCCTTCAGTCTGCAGGTGGACGCTCTGTCCACTGAGCCAAACAGGTTTTGGCTACTAGTAAATATTTTCTATAGGTTCTGAAACTGTGTGGAAGAAGTTGAAAGTTAGCTCATCTGGTTTGGTGTTCAAAGTCCATAACTATGACCTTATTTATGATTCTCCTAAGAATAAATCACAGGTCAGGAACAAGTTGGTCTCCTGGTCTTTGAAAAACATGACCCATGATACCCCCAATTTCATTTTGGTTAAAGCATACCTGAAATGCAACCTTACCTTAAGGTTGCTCCCACCTCTAATTTTTTTATGGTCCTGACAATAGAGTAATATTCCTCCTCTTAAAAATTACTTAAGTTTTCAAGAGCTTTTTAAACTACCACTTTTTTGGAACTGAGGCAGTACCAGTTAATACATCTGTAGTCTCTATGGTGTATGCTCAGGTACTTGCTAAGCACAAATAATAATTCATTAAATGCTCGTGGCAATGCTGTGAGATATGAGCTATTATTATGTCCATCTTAGAAAAACCAAGACCAAAGAAATTACATGACTTGCCTAAGGTCACATGCAATTGAGTGGCCCAGCAAAAATTTGAACTCAGGTCTGGCTTAAGTATGCATCCCTTACCCTCTGCAACCTCTAAATGGACACCTGCTCACCATGGCTTCCATCACAAAACAATTCTTGAGAGTAGTTTTAGCCACCTCCAGGGAGGAAACTCATCAGTTCCCTTGAATTTATGCTTCTTGATCTCATTGTATTTCTGTAATTCAGCTGGTCTGGGTGTTACAGTGCTACTACAAATAGGGTATTTTGATAAAGTGATTAACAAAAGGCTAGCAGAGTTAGAATCAGAAGAACTAGCAGTCTCTTGATTCTGGCTGGGTCCTATTAGAGATGGCTGGTTTTGTTTGAATGAAGTGTAAAAGTGTACCCATGGAAGTGGGAAAGGACACCTAGTTTCAAGATCAAGAGCAATTAAAAATAGTTATGTAATAACATACTTAATTTTTAATATATTTAAAAGTAAATGGAATCTTTAATGTTTTGGTGCTTAGTAATGGAGAGAAGGGGTTTAAATAAAAATAAGAAATGATGTGCTAACACTATTCTGAACAGTCTTTTAAGGCTGACCTTATCAATCAAAATCTAGTTCAAATTCCCTTACTTAGATATGTAACATAAGAATGTATATATGTATATCAATATCTATCTAATCTACATAAATACAAAAAGATAATATGAGAGTGAATTATTAAGCTAGTCCTGAGGCCTTCTACCTATGCCTAATGTCCTAGATTTAAACAAGAATTGTGTTTAATAGTTTTCCAAAAGTGTATTCTGACAATTTTCCAAGTTAAACAAAAAACTTTCAAATTAACCATGTATCAAAAAAGAAATCACAGAGGTTAAAAAACACTTTCTAACCTTATAAAATACTTTGAACTGAGTGATAATGAAAACAAGATATTTCAAAATTTAAGGGATGCAACTAACATAGGTCTTAGAAAAGAATATATAGTTGTCAATACTTATATTACAAATAAAAAAGGTTAAAATGAATAGGATAATCTTCCACTCTTAGGAAACTAGGAAAAAAAAAGACAATATATACAAAGATAAAGAAGAAAACAATAGATAAAAGCTAAAATGAACAGAAAATCAACAAAAAGTTATTCATTTGAAAAGATCAATAATATTGACAAAACTCTGCTAAATTGATCAAAAAAAGAGAGAAAATGCAGAATTATCAATATCAACATTGAAAAAGGAGACATTACTACATACACTGTAGATAAAAAAAATAAAGAATATAAAAAACAACTTTGTGGCAATAAATTTAACATCTTAAAGAGACCAGTTCCTTGAAAGCTGTAAGCTGATAACACACACATGCACACACAGAGAATGTTTAAATTAATCTATATCCATTATAGCAACTTAATGCATAATTAAAATCTTTCCCACAAATAGAACTCTAGAATTGAATGAACTCATCAACAGTTCCATTAAGGAATTAAGGAAAAATAATGCTAATCTTATACAAACTCTTTAAGAAAATATAGTAGGAACTTAATGAGGCCATTAATTACTCTGTCAACACCAGCAAAAATATTATATGAAAATAAATCTACAGCAGAATATTTTTGAACATGGCATGAAATTTCTTTTTTTATTATTATTAATTTTTTATACATATCTCCCCATTGCCCCCCCTCCCTCCCAGGCATACCCCAACCCCCCAGTGTCTGTATTCATTGGTTATGCTTATATGCATGCATACAAGTCCTTTGATTGATCTCTTATCTACCTCACCTAACTTTAATCTTCCTGCTGTAATTTCAGTCTGTTTGAAGCTTTACTGCCTCTGTATCTATCCTTTTGTTCATCAGTTTATAATGTTCTTTATTATCCACAAATGAGTGAGATCATGTGATGCTTCTCCTTCATTGACTGGCTTATTTCACTAAGCATAAGGCTCTCCAATTCCAACCAGGTTGCTGCAAATGGTAAGAGTTCCTTCTTTTTAATGGCAGCATAGAATTCCATTGTGTAGATGTACCACAGTTTTCTGACCCACTCATCTGCTGATGGGCACCTAGGTTGTTTCCAAATTGTAGCTATTGTAAATTGTGCTGCTATAAACATAGGGGTGCATAAATCCTTTCTGATTGGTGTTTGTGATTTCTTAGGATAAATTCCTAAGAGTGGGATTACAGGGTCAAATGGGAGATCCATTTTTAGTTTTTTGAGGAAACTCCATACTGTTCTCCACAGTGGCTGCACCAGTCTGCATTCCCACCAACAGTGCACAAGGGTTCCTTTTTCTCCGCATCCTCGCCAACACTTGTCGTTTGTTGATTTGTTGATGATTGCCATTCTGACCAGTGTAAGATGGTATGGCATTGTCGTTTTGATTTGCATCTCTCGGATTATTAGTGACTTTGAACATGTTTTCATGTGTCTCTTCGCCTTCCTTGTGTCGTCTTTCGAAAAGGTTCTATTTAGGTCCGTTGCCCATTTTTTTATTGGGTCGTTTATCTTCCTTTTATTAAGTTGTATCAGCATGAAATTTCTTAACAAAATTTTAAAACTGTAACCTAATGTATAAAAAGGATAACATTTATCAGTAAAGGCCAATCAATGGAAAGCTCAGTAGTAATTGAACAAAGAAGAAAAAAAATTGACAGAATTCAACATTCAGCCATGATGAAACCTCTCAGCAAACTGGAAATGGAGGAAATCTTTCTACCTACTAAAGGGTAACTATAAGAAAGTCTGTAAATATTTTACTTGATAGTGAAAGAGGAATGCTTTACCCCTAAAATCAATTATAACCAAAGATCTTTGCTTTCATTACTCCTATTCAATTGGTACTGGATAACCTAGACAGTGCAATAAGATAGAAAAAGTCATGAAGAATGGAAAGAAATAGGTAAAATGTCTTTATTTCCAGAGAATAGGTTCCTGAGGAACCTAGCAGTAAAATTCCTAGCACTGTAAGTGAATTACAAGGTAAGTATATAAACATAAATTATGTTTTATACGTCAATCAATCATTAGAAATTAAAAGTTTTAAGAAATTAATTTACAAAAGTAGCCAACATGAAATACCTAAGCATTAATTTAACAATATGTATGCTGAAAAGTATAAAATACTGCTGGGAGAAACTGAAGGTGACCTAAATCAAAGGTTGATAAGCTATAGCCTACAGCTTTTAGCCTATTTTGTTTTTAGAATTTAGCCACACCCATTTATCATTTGGGCATGGCAGCTTTTGCAGTTGGGAAATTTCAAGAGACCATATAATTTAGCAAAGCATAAACAATATTTACTACATTACACTTTACAGAAGACATTTGCCAGCACTTTATCTAAATGTTTGAAGAAATACCATATTCATGAATTAGAGGATTCAAGGTTAAGATGCCACTTTTCCCCCCAACCTATCCATAGATTCAATGTAATCCAGCAGGCTTTTCTGTACAACTTGATTAGGTGATTCTGAAACTGATATGCAAATGCAGAGGACCTAGAAGTGGCAAAACAATTTTTAAAAAGTGGGAGGATTTATACTACCAGATATCAAGACTTAATATAAAGCTATAAAAGACCTGAGCCATTTAATACTGGCATAAAAATACACACAAAATCATTGGAACAGAATAAAGAATTCAGAAAAAAAAAAACCACAGACACATAGCCATTTGGTTTTAGCAGTTGTGGCAGGATAAGTGTGAAATAATTATCTTTCAACAAACAATACAGGAATAACTAGATTTTTTTGTTGAAAAAAAATTATTTTCAATTCCTAAATTCATATCACTCATAAAAATGAACATAAAAACAATTCAGAGACCTAAATGTAAAAACTAAAATATAAACCTTTTAGAAAAAAGCATAAAAGAAAAATTTGGCAGTCTTTAGGTAAATGAAAATATCTTGGACAGAACACAAAAAAATGTACTATGAAAGGGAAAAAAAAGTATAATTGGATTTCATCAAAATATAAAATCTTTTTATAAAGTCCAAAATGACTACCAGAATAATTAAAATTCCAGAGAATCTTGCAATTAAAATTTCTGTTTGATAGTTTGACTTATTTCTCAAATATAATGGTCTAAGAACCAATTAATTTTATATAGAACTTGTATTCCAGAAAACACATTTGCAAAGTGTTATTAAAGACCCATTACTTGCTTCTGGAATAAATTATCAATGCTAGTTGAGGGAGCCACAATCATCAAATAAATATTTTTGTCATGGTATATGTTCTGTGTTTGATTCACCTACATCCTATATAATAAAAACCTAATATGCTAAGTGTCCAACAGTTCAACCAGTCACTGTGACATGCACTAACCACCAGGGGGCAGTCACTCTGACCAGCTAGGTTGCTGCTGGGGTCCAGCCCATTGGGACTGGGCTAGATGGGCCAGACACACCCTGGAGCCCTGCTACAGTCCCTCCCAGGCACTGATCGTACACTGGTGGGGTTCCTCTGCCTGGCCTGTGCCCTCTCATAATCTGAGACCCCTTGGGGGATGCCAGAGAACTGGTTTCAGCCCCATCCCAGCAGGCCAGGCCAAGAGACACCACCAGTGCATGCATCTGTGCACTGAGCTTCTAGTATTTTATAACAGCTGTACAACTTTACTATTCAACCACTAATGGTCATTTACAGCTTGATTTATTAAAATGAAGAAAAAGTCATGTAAACATTCTCTGAAGAATCACAAATTTAAACTCTAATTAAAGGAATCTGGAAGACATTGCCAGGAAGAGGCATTAGTCTTACAAAGAAACTCAGCCTATATTTCTATATTTATTTTGAAAGAAACTGGGACATAGAGAAACTAGGTACTTTTTATCTAATGAAATATCTAAGTAATAACAGACCTCGGGATTGATGTTTTAAGAAGTGACAAGGATATCACTAAAATCGCTCAGCTGTAGATCTTAAATTAAAAGAGACAATAATTATTATATTTCAAAATATTCCCTTTAAGGACTCAGCCAAAACCATCATTGATCCCAGACAAGAAAGAGTTGTCAATAAACACTATGTTAATTAAACAAACCACAGAAATAACCACCACCATGCAGTTGAAACTGCAAAGCAAATTTTAGGTAGATGTAATATATCTATTTGGATTCTTGCCCAATACTGCACATAGAAAATGTTCCAAGAAAGCATTTCAAAATTTACTATTGATTGCATAAAGTCAGAAATTCACAAAAACATTGAATGGCCATTTCCCTGGGGGAAAAAAATGATTTTCAAACAGGAGGTTTGGCAATATTGTTCTATTTGAAACAAGAAATGAATTTATAGTGCAGGCAAAGGAAAATCTTACTTTTGCAAAGCTTACTTTTATGTTCATACATAAATAGAAGAAGTGTTGGAAATCATTATGCATAGTATTTGAAGGTACTTTTATCCATACATGAAGAGCAAGTTACTGATATGTGAATTGTGTTGGAAGCCTTGTTCCTTCTTTTGCTTGTCTACCCCCCAAAATACAGATCTTCCATTTAAAACCTACGTTTGCTTGCATTTACAAAAGGTGTAGTTTGGGAAATATAAGATTTGTGGATTCAAAATAGGCTTTGACAGGCCCAAAACTAATGCTATCAAATTATCCCTCCCCTAGCATGTACTGATTGCTAACTCTACATTCAGAATTTACTACACGACACAGACTTTATGAAATAGTACAATATAAGGTATAATCCCTCCTGTCCAAAGAGAAAATATGTGACATAATTGCCACATTAAGTTTACCAAGTGTTGTGGTTAATTTTTGTAGGTTAATATGACTATAAATAATGATTTGTAGCTAACCCTATACAAAAAATCTTTGCCAGTATTTTCTATTACACAATTACTTTGAGGTAATATCACACTATCATCTGAATCAGCTAGCTTTATTTATAGTTTTTTTTTATTGACTTTAGAGAGAAAGGGAGAGGTAGAAACATCATTGACAAAAGACAATGATTGATCTGCAAGCTGGGCATATGTCCTTGATTAGAATCTAACCCTGGACCCTTTAGTCCACAGGCCGATGGAAGCTCTACCCACTGAGCCAAACCGGCCAGGGCTGAATTAGTTAGCTTTTCTGGTAGGATGGTTTAATGGGAATTTTCATGCCAGATATATATTTATTCTTGTGTACTCAAAAATTGAGAGAAAGGAGTCCTGGAATCAAAGGCTCAAAGACTCTGATCTACTTAAGCAAGTACCATTAATCATCCAAATTTAACTCAGAGATGAGGATCCACTGAGAAAATATTTTTTTGAGTGATGTCAGCATGGGACAATTGGGAAATACTCTAAGATAGGTTTAGTTTTAAATCTATTTGGCTTCTTTTGGAAACTAGAGATCTAAGATAAACTTGTCCAGGATCATGCAGAAATTAAGCGTTAAATCCAATATTTGAACCCACCTTGATTAGCAAAGCCATATCTTCCTTAATATTTTGTAAGCTCATTGAACATCAAATCAGCCCATATATGATTAACAGTGGTTATATTACTCACTGCCTAAATATGGCAGTTGTATATACTCACTCTTGTGGCTTAATATGCATCATCATTAATCCTAAAACTAAACTCAATAAAGTCAGAGTTATTATTTTCAATTTACATATGGCAAAAGTAGGGTTCAATAAATAATGTGCCAAAGGACACTTAGCTAAATAAATAACATAAAATAACATTTTCATACTTCCACCTGTGTTTCAATAAAACTCACACAAATTTACATATACTTTTTTGGAGACTAAATTAATAAACAACAATATGAAAAAAAAACCACAGCCAATTAAAATGATCTTATAATAGTACTTCAATGTAATTATGAAATGGACATTTTTCTGGGAACCTATAACTGAGTCATCAGATTTTTTGTGTAGTAGATAATTTTTCATAAGTAGGAAAAAAAGCATGGCTGCTCCTAAAAGCTTAAAAAAAGGCTCAGAATAAGCAGTAAGACAGCTTTTTTAATTAGAGAAACAGAAGATAACATGCCATTTTGACTTGCATAGGAAAAGATCAAACACCAACTTTACATACTGGGTGGCAGTCACAGCTGAACCTTAGGGTAACTGCTTACAAAATAAGATAGTAGCTCCTTAGGGTTAACTTTTCATTAGCTGAACCACTGAGTTTCATCCCTCTTTATAAATGTGTACTAGAGGCCCGGTGCACAAAATTCATGCACAAGGCCTTCCCTCCCCTCCAACCTGGGACCCCTTAAGGGATGTTTGACTGCCTGTTTAGGCCCAATCTTACCTGGATCGGGCAGTCAGACATCCCTCTCACAATCCAGGACTGCTGGCTCCCAATTGCTCACCTGCCTGCCTTCTTGATTGCCTACCAGCCTGATCACCCCCTAACCACTCCCCTGCCAGCCTGATTGATGCCTAACTGCTCCCCTGCCAGCCTGTTTGCGCCTAACTGCCCCTCCCCTGTGGGCCTAGACACCCCTAACTGCCCTCCCCTGCAAACTTGATCACCCCCAACTGCCCTCCCTTGCAGGCCTGGTTCCTGCCAACTGCCCTCCCCTTCTGGCCATCTTGTGGTGGCCATCTTATGTCCACATGGGGGCAGGATCTTTTGACCACATGGAGGCAGTCATCTTGTATGTTGGAGTGATGGTCAATCTGCATATTACTCTTTTATTAGATAGGATAGAGGCCTGGTGCACAGGTGGAGGCCAGCTGGTTTGCCCTGAAGGGTGTCCTGAATCAGGATGGGTGTTCCCGTGGAGTGTGAGGTGTCCTGGGCGAGGAGCCTGTGGTAGTTTGCAGGCCAGCCATGCCCTCTGGTAACCCTAGCAGAGGCCCTGGTATCTGGGATTTATTTATCTTCTACAGTTGAAACTTTGTAGCCTGGGGTAGAGCCAAGCCTTCTGCTCTCACAGCCATTGAAACTTCGTTGCCTTAAGCAGAGGCCTGGGCTGGCAAAGGTATGCAGAAAGCTTGGCTTCCTCCATTGCCAGGGGCAACCCAAGCCTTCCTCCTGCTCTCCCTGTGACCGTAGCCATATTGGTTGGGTTAATTTTCCATACTTACTCTGATTGGCTGGTGAGCGTGGCTTGTGGGTATAGTGGAGGTACAGTAAATTTGCATATTACTCTTTCATTAGATAAGATAATTATATTTACCCTGAAGAAAAATCATTTGGCTACCTCCTACTTTTCTATCTCTTTAAATGTGCCTCTCTGGCTCTTTTTTTTTTCTGGTTAATATTTATTTGACACATTAAGCTAAATCCTCTTTCAAAAGCCATCTCAAGAGATTTCCCCTTCAAGAAGACTTTCCATGTTGACTTCATGTTCTTCTTCCTTTAGTAATTCCTTTGTTCTTGTTCATACTGACATGTATTTGTTCTCAAGCTGTTTTGGATATGTATTTGTTTCCTTGATGAGATAGTGGTATAAGCTTGTCAATGATTAGCCTCTCAGAAACCAGATAAATAAATGTATTTGAGCTTTGACAGATTGAAGACAAAACACGGTGCATGTTTGTTTGTTTAATAGTCCCTTGATTGTGATGTTACTTTTGGGATAAAAGCTGAGTTCTTGGCACATGGTTGCCAGTAAGTACATACTTATATACTAGGAACATGGGGCTTTGCAGAATAAGAGGGAGACCTAGGCTCAAACATCGATTCATCATTTAATTTCTGTGTGATCCTGCAGTTTCCACATGTAAAGTGTTGGCAAGCATAACATACTTTCAAAGTAATGTGAGAATTAATTTAAGATAATTTACATGAGGCCCTGGCCAAATAGTTCAGTTTGCTAGAGCATTGTCCCAATACGTTAAGGTTGTGGGTTCGATCCCATGTCAGGGCACATACACGAAGAAACCAATGAAAGCATAAATAAGTGGAACAGCACATCAATGTTTTTTTTTTCTCTCTCAATCTCTCTCTCTCTCAAATCAATCAGTAAGAAAGAGATAATTTACATGATCAAGTTTTCACGAGGGTGAACAGGTTGAGGCTAGGCTGTTACCAGCAAAGGTCAGCTGTTTAGTTGTTTGGAGGCCTCACCATATTAAATTTAGCAATTTTAATGTGGTTCAGGCTCTGATATATATTTAAGTGCTTAATAGTATAATATCACTTGTCCTGCTTCTTAGTAGCCCAATTTTTACCAAACGTAATGGAGTTCACCACTTGGGATGCTCTACTCAAGAAAGACACAGTGGTCATTCTTAAGTAGCTTCACTTACTTGCAACAAATAAAGAAAAAGGGATTCATATCCAAAGTTCTGTCTCCAGAAAGGAAGGCTTAGCCATTGGTTATACATACTAGTTGGTTAATTACATGTTGATTTCTTCTTTGCAGTTGGCTACACTTATCTTGTTGGGCTCCTCTCAAGTTCATCTTGTTTACAGCTGCATCTGCAAAATTCTGTGATACATTTTTACATTTGGCAAAAATAACATTTAGTAAGAAGTGCCCTGACCTTGAGACCCTTTACCTATCAAATACAATCAAATAACTGTTATTTTATCAGGACACTCTTTTCCCTGGAGAGTGCAAGAAGGAGCATTGTTCTGATATTTTAACCTTTAAATGTAATTTTGGCTGTTGGTTAGAAAAATACAGGGTGTCTGCAAAAATGTATACACACTTTAACAGCTGATAGCTCAATTTTGAAAACAAAAATGTATTTTAATAAACATTGCCTTTATAATTATTCAAAAAGTATGTATACATTTTTAGGACACCTTATATTCTTCATCACATGAAAGACATAAGTATATTCTCATTTATTAAGTCATTTTATTATAGAGGAATTTTAAGGTTATTAAATGCCTTTAGGATACAACTGAGATTACCTTGTAATTGAACTTCTTTGGTTTATATGAATGATATGTTATATCCTATGACATATCTAAATCAGATATTACATAAATTTTTAAAATTAAACAATGTATGTGGTTTTTATTCTTTTGCAACTCAGTTACTGAATTCAATAGTTGTTGATTTTATTTTAGAGCTCTGCAATGCACACTTATAAATTATATTGGTGTCTTTATTTTCTCCTTTAATCTATATGATATATGCTCATATATATAATATTTCCATGCTATTACTTGGAATATGAAATTTTAATATTTTTTCATTGATTTTGTCTGTTATGCATACAAAGTGAGTGACTCTTCCCTTATCCAAAGTAACTTGAATTTTAATTTTATTGATGGTATTGGGAAAGATAAACAGTTCAAACATTTGAATCAGAAAAACCTTGGTTCAAATTCCAACTAATTGATCTTTAATAAACACTTCTCTGTGGCTTAATCTCCTCTTATGTAACTGAGGAACTAATGCTGACCTCATCTGTTGGTAAGTGATGTGACCTGTATATCAGCACAGGCCCTACTAACAGGAGGCTCTCAATAAGTATGTTGTAGACATTCCTACTGTTTTTGTCCTTCTTGAGCACTATCTATACTTTTAAAATTGTGTCTCTCTTCTCTTTTTTTTATGTTTACCATCCTTTTATCATATCCTTCACCTTGTTATTTTGTTCCTTATTTTAATAGAACTCTGAAATTTTTCTACAGTGCTCGGATATTCTGCATCAGATTTTCAGCAGGGCTCATCGTGTTACTGCCATTGTGTTGACCAATAGTCCTTTAATTCATAGCTTCTGATTTTTACACTAGTGGTTAGGTGCACAAAACTCCTGCACGAAGGGGGCATACCCCTCAGCCCAGCCTGAACCCTCTCCAATCTGGGACCCCTCGGGGGATGTCCAACTGCCCGTTTAGGCCCAATCCCAGTGAGCAGTCAGACATCCCTCTCACGATCCAGGACTGCTGGTTCCCAACTGCTCGCCTGTCTGCTTGCCTGCTCACCCCCAACTGCCCACCCCTGAAGGCTGGTCACCCCCAACAGCCCTTCCCTGCTGGGTTGGTTACTCCTAACTTCTCTTCCCTGCTGACCTGGCTGCCCTCAACTAGCCTCTCCTGAAGGCCTGGTCACCCCCAACTTCCCTCCACTACAGGCCTGGGTCCCCCTCAACTGGCTTCCCCTGCAGGCCTGGTTGCCCCCAACTGCCTTTCCCTGCTGGCCATTTGTGGTAGCCATCTTTGACCACATGGGGATGACCATCTTGTGTGTTGGAATGATGGTCAATTTGCATATTACCTCTTTATTATATAGGATAACATGAAATTTTCTCCTTCTTAGCCTGTTCTATAGATTTGAATAATGCTCATATTTCTTATGAAAAACAACTGCACAAATCCATTTTTACAATCCAGACAGTTGTCTAAAGTTTTGTCCATCCTCCTATAAATTACTAGAGGCCCAGTATATGGATTCATGCAGGAATGGAGTCCGGCCGGCAGATTGGGCTGGGCCTGTTTGGAAGAGAAGATAGTGGAATGTTGGCCAGCTGGCCCGCCCTGACTGGGGCTCAATCAAGGCCAGATTGGCTAGGGGATGGGGCCACAGGCAATTGGCCAATGGGCCCTGCCTTCAAATCGGGTAGGTGGAGTCAATCAGGGGTCAGTGGCCAGGGGAGGGGCTGTGGGAGGTTGGAAGCCAGCCCCACCCCCAATTGGTATGGGAGTGGGGAATGATGTGGGCAGAACTGTCTGGGGGGAGGAGCCACTGGCTGATCAGAATGGTGGGGGCCCATTGGGGATGGGGCTGGCTAGGGGAAAGGGCTGTAGGAGGTTGGCTGGCTAGCCCTGCCCCCTATTAGGGTGGGAGGGGGGATAAGGTGCGGGGCCAGCTGGGGGGAGGGATTCAATCAAGGTGGGACTGGCCAGGGGATGGGGCCACAGGAGGTTGGCCTGCTGGCCCCTCCCCCAGATCAGGCCAGTTCCCTGGCCACAGTGGGCATCATAGCAACTGGTCATTTTGTTACAATGTTCCAGTCACTGGTTATACACACACACACACACACACACACACACACACACACGCACACAGTGATACCTCGAGATACGAGTGCCCTAACATACGAGATTTTTGAGATACGAGCCGTCGAGTGAGCGATTTTTTGCTTTGAAATACGAGCAACATTTGAGATACGAGTAATCACTAGGATCGACCTGCTGCACACGACCCACCAGTTTACCGAGATTCGAGCGTCTCATAGTTTCCCACGCCTCAGTCAGTGTGCTTGTTTACCTCATTGTCGAAGCATCTTTTGTGCATTTACATACTTTATCACACTTCTTTTTATAACTATGGGTCCAAAGAAAGCGAGTGGAAAGGTCAGTGCTCAGAAGAGGATGATGTCTATTGAATTAAAGCGTGAAATCATAGAAAAATGTGAGCAAGGTGTGCGTGCGAGTGGCTGACTTGGTGAGGCAGTACGGGCTAAGTACTTCAACGATATGCACTGTGCTTAAACAGAAGGAGTCGATAAAGGGTATAACGCCAGCTAAGGGCATTACAATAATTTCTAACCTCCGTAGCTCCCTCCATGAAAAGATGGAGAATCTACTGATGGTGTGGGGGATGGAGAAGCAGCTTAAAGGAGATACATTAACACAGGGCATCATATGCGAGAAGGCGCGAGCGATTTATGGTGATTTGCTAGAGCAGACCCCGCGCATTTCCATGGACGAAGCATAGAAAGACTCATTTAAAGCCAGTAGAGGTTGGTTTGATAACTTCAGGAAAAGGTCCGGCATTCCCTCCATCATCAGGCATGGTGAGACAGCAAGTTCGGATATGAAGGCAGCTGAGGATTACCTCAAAACTTTTTCCGAACTGATAGAAGCCAAAGGATATATCCCCCCAGCAAGTCTTCAACTGTGACAAGACAGGGCTTTTCTGGAAGAAGATGCTGAATAGGACTTATATAATGGCAGAGGAGAAGGTGATGCCAGGCCACAAACCCATGAAGGATAGGCTAACTCTCGCACTGTGCGCCAATGTGAGTGGTGACTGCAAGATCAAGCCTCTGCTCGTATACCATTTGGAAAACCTTAGAGTCTTTAAGTCACATAAGATTTTAAAAGATAAACTGCAAGTTATGTGGAGGGCAAACTTGAAGGCATGGGTCACCAGGCAGTTCTTTGTGGAGTGGGTAAACCTGGTTTTCAGCCCTTCTGTTAAGAAATATCTACAGGAAAACAACCTAACCATGCAAGCCCTCCTCGTCCTCGACAATGCTCCTGCTCACCCACTGAACCTCGAAGATGAACTCCTCAAAGAGTTCAAGTTTATAAAGGTTGTCTACCTCTACCTGCCAACACCACTCCTATCCTGCAGCCCATGGATCAGGAGGTGATTTCTAATTTTAAAAAGCTGTACATCAAGCACCTGTTCTGGCGCTGCTTTGAGGTGATGGAGAACACAAACCTCACCCTTCGAGAGTTATGGAAGAATCACTTTAACATCGTGATATGCCTCAGAATTATTGATCAGGCCTGGCTGGGTGTTACAACGAGGACTTTGATCTCTGCATGGAAGAAGATGTGGCCTGAGGCCGTAGCCGAAAGGACCTTCGAAGGATTCGAACCTGAGGTGCCAGTGGAGGAGGAGATGGTGTCTCTGGGAAAATCCATGGGCCTGGAGGTGGATGAGAGAGACGTGAATGAGCTTGTCAAGGAGCACTCTCTGGAACTCACCATGGAGGAGTTACAAGAGTTGCAGTCTCAGCAATATGCGGAGGTTCTCCAAGAAATTGGTTTCCAGGAGGAGCCAGAGTGGAGGAGATCTCTACAAGTGAGATAAAGGAGATCTTAGGAATGTGGGAGAAGGTGTCACACTTCGTCGAAAAGAAACACCCCAAAAAAGTTGCTACTGATCGTGCATCGGAGCTGTTCAATGAAACTTGCCTCACCCATTTCAGAAACATTCTGAAAGGGAGGAAGAGGCAAACCTCGTTGGGCACTTTTTTTTTGAAATTGGCCAAAAATGCAAAGACCAGTAGCAATTAAGTTCAGTGAAGATTAGTTAAGTTACATTCAGTTTAGGGATCAAGTGTAGCATTAAGAGTGTAATGAGTAGGTAAATACACTTTATAAAACCAGTTTATTCCTTTACATTCTCTTTTATTATGTTTTTATACAATATTCGTCATTTATAAATACATTTTTCTTATTCAAAAACACGTAACAAGAACAACTGGGGTGGCATTTTGGGGGCTGGAATGGATTAACGGCATTTCAATTGATTTCAATGGGGAAATTTGCTTTGTGATACGAGCAACTTGATATATGAGCAAGGTCACGGAACGAATTAAACTCATATCTCAAGGTACCACTGTATGTATGTGTGTATATATATATATTTTTTTCCCCAAAGATTTCATTTTCACTGCATTGTCACAATAACATGCTTCTATTTTTTTTATACTACAGTATACTTATTTTAGAGGAATCATATAGTGAGTTTCTCTATTTTTAAAATTATAATGTACTTAGAGGGAAAGGAGTGGAGGACTTGGTAAAAAAAATGGTGAAGGGATTAAGCAAAACAAAATAAAACAAAAATCTCAGACACAGACAACAGAGAGAAAGGGGGTGTTTAAAAAGGGCAAAGAGAGGACAAGTAATGATGGAAGGAGACTTGACTTGGGGTGGTGAACACACAATGCAATTTATAGATGTTCTATTATAGAATTGTACAACTGAAACCTATATAATTTTATTAACCAATGTGACCTCAATAAATTCAATAAAAATAAAATAAAATTAAATTAAAAAATAAAGTGCCCCCTGTTGATGGAATTCTAGGCTGGTTATAATTTCTTCATTATTATATATACTAGAGGCCCAATGCACAAAGATTAGTGCAAGAATAGGTCTTCCTTTCTCTGGCAGCCAGCACCACCTTTACTGTGGCCTGGAACTACCTATCCACGTTTCCACACTGCCCAGAGGCCTGGAGTGGCTGGGGTGGTATGGAAAACTTGTGTTGACACCATGGCAATGGCACAAGCATCCTGTCCCACCCCTGGCTACCATTTTTGTTCAGTTAATTTGCATGCTCACTCCTGATTGGCTGGTGGGCATTGGGAAAGTACAGTCAATTTGCATCTTTCTCTTTTATTAGTGTAGATTACAATGAAAATGCATCTTTGTATATATATCAAATCATTACTGTCTTATAATAAATTGAAAGATGTCAAGTTGCTGTATCAAGGTATATACACATTAAAAAATTTGACACATATTGACAAATTAATCACCAAAAGTATTTTTAAATTTGCAATCTAAATAATATTTTAAGAGCTACCTATTTTCTCATAACAGCATTGGGCACTAAAAATAATTTTTAATTTTTGTAATTTGACAGCTGATTAAATAATCTTTACTTTGTATTTTTTAATTACTAACATGGTTGAATAATATATTTGCCCTTTGTAATTATTTTACTTGTGAATTGCTTACTTGTTTATTTTGCCCCTTTTTTCTAATAATCTATAAAAGCTCTTTATATAGCAACAAATAATTTTTTATGCAATATTTGTATTTTTTGTTATGAATCTTTTAATTTTGCTCATGGTATCTTTTGTCATAAAGCTGTAGCACATAGTCAAGTCTATCTGTTTCACCTCAAAATTACACAAACATTCTCCTTATCTTCTGTAAGAACTTTGTATTTTAAATCTATTTGGAATTTTATGTTGGTTGTATCATGTCATATAGATATTTCATGCTATGTTTTTCCAAATGGGTGTACAATTTTGCCAACACTCTATTGCATTAGCTTTTCCCATTAATTTTTTTACTAAATACATTGCCATTTTGAAAAGTATTGCATATAAAAGTGTACTCTTCTGGATAAAAAAATAAAATTAAATTATAATGTACTTGGTACATAAAAGAACATATCTACATAATAAAAGAGTAATATGCTAATTGACCATACCTTAGCAATGCACACCAGGCAATCAGGAATGGTTATGCAAATTAACCCAACAAAGTTGGTGGATTGATTTGCATACACAGGCGCCAAGCAGCCAGGGATGGGGCAGGACACTTGCATCATCACCATGGTGATGACACAGGTGTTCCACACCACTCCAGCAGCTCCTGGCCTCTGGGCAGCATGGGAAGGCAGAAAGGCGGCTCTGGGCTGGAGCGAAAAGGCTGCTCTAGCCAGAGCAAAGGCAGTGCTGGCAGCTAGGGGAACGAAGGCCCATTCTTGCACAAATCCTCATTCATGCATCAGGCCACTAGTGTATATATAATAAGGAGAATGAAACAGAACATTACCTAGGCTATTGAAGTATCCTGTATGCCCTGTCCAGCTATTCCCCTTTGTTTACCATGTTTCTATACAGCTCAGACTTTCTTCCTAATATCTTCTCCTCCTTCTTAAAGTATATTTTTAAGATGTTCCTTCAGGGACAATCTGTTGTGGTAAACCACTTATTACACAAAAATGTATTTAATTTGGCTTTCTTTGACTGATGTCTTTGCTGTGTAAATTCTATGTTGAAAGAAACATTCAGCATGTTGAAGATTCTAATGCCTTCTGGTTTCCATTGAGAAGTCTGTTGAGAAGTCATATTAATGTAGTTTCCATTCCTTTGTCTATACAGTAATCTATCTTTCTCTCTGCTATTTTATAAATACCTATTGTTTTATTTGGGGCGTTGCAGTTTTTCTTTTCACATGTATAGAATAGGCTGAGGAGAGAATTGGATGTTATATAAAAATAATAAGCTAGGAATTAAAGGAAGGCTGGTAAAAGAACTACTGGTCAACACAATGGTAATAACAGAATGGTCCTGCTGAAAATCTGATGCATAAAATTACATCTGTGCATTGAAGAATATTTTTGTACCTGCATATGATAACTTAACTTATTTTGGATTTTTTTGTTACTCATCAGAATTAGTTCATTAGTTCTCATGAAATTCTTAGCCATTGTCTATTAAGGTATTGCTTCTTCAGTGTACTATTTTTTTCCAGAACTTTGATTACATATGTGTTGGACTAGCTCATTCTGTCTTCCATGTTTCTCAACCTCTCTTTTACACTTTTCTCTCACTTTGTCTCTGTAACAATTGTATGACTTCTCAATTTATATCTTCTGGCTTGTAATTATCTTTAAACTGTTATTTTGTTAACTGAGCTTTAATTTCACTGACTACATTTTTCATTTCTGAAAATTCAGCTTTGCTTTTCTTCAACTACATCTGTTCATCTTTAATAGATACTTGATCTTTACTCATGGTTTTTATTCCATTTTTTATATAAATGTATTAGTCATACTTATTTTATATTTCTAATAACTCCAATATTTGTCTCTTTCTGGTATCTGTTAGTACTGCATCTCTTACTCACAAGTTCTTGTTTTATTTCCGTGTTTCATGATCTTTGATTCTGAGCAGATCTTTGGTAAAATTCTGTAGGAGTTTGTTGAGGTTTAATATGAGAATGTTTCACTAAGAAAGAATGTGCCTATTTATTCTATGTCCCAGAAAGCTACAAGCCCACTAAAGAACAGATCTATG
Organism: Lasiurus cinereus; assembly: GCA_011751065.1. Lineage (NCBI taxonomy): Eukaryota > Metazoa > Chordata > Mammalia > Chiroptera > Vespertilionidae > Lasiurus > Lasiurus cinereus. The sequence continues at coordinate 23,447,186 of JAAGEH010000293.1, read as the reverse complement.
GACAAAAATATTTTGGAAAAATTATAGTTTCTTCTTTTAGCCAAAGCCAGTTCTAGTCAGAGATGTCTCTTATTTCATCCCTTCCATGATTTAGGTACTTATAACTCTAGGCTTTACACAAGGGTCTTCAATATAATTCCTCACTATATAATGGCTCTAATCTTTGTTTTGCCTGTCTTCAATCATTAAAAACCAAAATTCTAACCTACCAGACATATATTTCCCTGGGTCTTTGGGCTGCTCCAGGATTCAGTTACCTCCTGGACTTGTGTTCTTGCTTCATTCCTGTCTCCAGAGAATTTCCATTAATTTCATTAGAACCCATTTATTTATGTAATTCTTATTGTTAAAAATTTTTATTCAACATTTGAAATATTTTTTGACATTTGTTGAAGAATTTTTCAGAATTTCCTAGAACTCATAATGTTGTTTGAAACCAATGGTCTCATATGAAGGTTTTAACTTCGGCAGTGCATTAACTATTGCTCAGGCTCAAAAAGAGATGCCCAAATGGTTTTGTTTATTTTCACTGAGTCGGGAGTAGAATTTTCCCTTCATGCTTTCATCTCCACCTAAGATACTTCTGCTCACAGATGGGCATACAGAAGTCTAGGATTTTGCAAAGGGAACTGGACACAGACATTGGATTCCAGAGAGGGTCTGCTAGTACATATTTAGGCTGCTCAATTGTTGAGTCTCTTTCTCATGATACTGCTTATCTCTTACCTTTTAGCCAGGTCCTTCCTTTCAGTTCTGTCTTCTCTGCCCCATTCCTAACCAAATTTAGTTTCTACACACACAAAAATCTGCAAAGGTACATGGTCATCTTTCTGTGCCAGTGGTTCCTCTGGGTCATTATTTTGCTTCCATGTTCACCCATTGTAGACCCAGAGAAGGAAGATCTTTCTTTAGAGTAACATTGAGAGAGCAGAGGTAGAGAAAAATGCACAGAAAATATGTAGATACATTTTTCAAGATTTTAGAAAAAGGTTTTTCCATTCTTCTTGAGATACTGTTGCTTTCCCTGCAGATGTGTAAGTAGTTTTTGTGTTTTTTTTTCTTGGATCTCATACATGTTTTTTTGTGCCAAGAAAATTAGTTGATTCTGGTTCATTGCTACTGTTATCCAGTTTCTTGTGCTTTAGCATGCAGATTCAGTCCTATAGATCATCTTCTGCCTACTGTATGAGGTGATTGCTTCACTAGAGCTGTGTAATCCCTGCCCCACCAAATCAATCAGGGTGCTACTGCCTAATAATGTTATTACACTGCTGACTGGCCCTGTTCCAGCCCTTGATTGTTACCCTTTACTATTCCATGAAGCCAGAGTTTATAGGGACAATGCTGCTCAATAAAAATCACAAGGTTGGGTCCTGTGGTAAACTCATTATGTCTTACAGCTGCAAGACTGTCAAACGTGATATTAACTGTACTCAGGTCAGATCTGAAGTTTATCTACAAATTAGGATATAACTCAAAGGATATTTATATAACTCTTCAACAAGTACAACAATCATAAATGACATGCAAACAGATAAGAATGTGAAAAGCCAGTTTAACAATTTTTCTCTTTTACCCCTGAGTATGTATCTATAATACAGGTATAGGTTGATTTTTCCCATTCCTCACTCTTCCTTCCTCTCTCCCTTCTTCTCTCCAATTTCTACTCTCATTTCAGAAAAAAAATTAGACATGCCATAGTTTTCAAGATCTATTTTACTTATACTGAGAAACAATGTTTGACAAGCACAGAGTGGAAAGCTTCAGAAACTGGCAATAAGCTTAAATGCGAAAAAAGATTCAGTCTTTTACTTTTTATGTTGATGAATGGAATATTATATTAATATAAATTTTTAATAAACAGAAACTTTTATGTAAATCACATAATTAATTTAAATAGGATTTTTTAAGTATTTAAAAAGACAATGCTGTTAATAATTTTCTAGGATTGTGCCATCTTGTAATTTGCTTGAAAATCTGGAAAACAGAATTTTTTGGAGGGTTATATGTTCATGAAATAAGTAAAAATTATGCATATTTATATTTTTAAAAATGGTATTCTCTTAAAGAAGATAGAATGTACTCAGAAAATGATTAATATTTACTTAAGGAAGTTTATAAATCTTTATTTTTCAGTCTCAATTCTCTGATTTAATTTAGTGATATACTTTATTTACTTATGAAAAACTCAACATATTAAAAACATTTCTCAATCAATGGCTAAAATTTTCATTTTAGAAGTTAACATGTATTGAGCACTTTATAATGTACTAGGCATTTGGTTGAGAACTTCACATTATTTAATCATCACAGTGCTGCAGTGAGGTATGCATAAAATTATCTTAATTTTCACTTGAAGAAGCTGAGGGAATTGAAACAACTCGCTGGTCCCCAGAGAGTAGAAGTAGATGCAAGATACAAATCCATAGATGCCTGGCTTTAAATTATTGGCTCCTCTATGTAATGCTGTCCTCAAATCTACTTGCTGTAAGCACAGATTGTCTTCTTGTGCAAGAATCTTCTCTCAACATAGAATTATAGAATCTTAGAGTGGAAGGAGCCCTGAAAACCCTGAGATGCTGTAGGTCACTGTGCCCTGGTCCACTGCTGCAAACTCACAAGGGTTGGTGGGGAGGATGTTTGATTTTTCAGTGGAATATACTAATTTCTGAGATCTGTTTGAACTATTAGCTCAAGGAATTTCAGTTTTGACTTTAGATTGTTAAATTCCTTTGAGTGACACATAGCTTCCAAAACTGCTGAGTTTCCTAGATTGAAATAAGAATGAAGTACTGCAGTGCAATAATGTGAAACAGGAGATAGGGTGGTGATATCCAGTCTGATTTCAAGATTTCAGTGTTTAATGAGTGCACACATCCTATTAATGATTGATTGTGCTTATTTAAGAATTTTTTAAAAATAGTTTCAAGTGATTTGTATTATTTTTTTGCAATGGACCCTAAGTTTTAGGGTGTGTTTTTTAGATCTAATGATTTACAAAAAGTACTTCTTGTGGTCTAGGGATGGCTTACTTTCATCAACATTTTCCATATTCAAAATAAGAAAGAGAAATAAGCCAGTCAGAAAAAGATAAGTCACACAATCTCACTCATTTATTCAAACCTAATAAACAAAATAAAAGAATGAACAAAATAGATCCAGAGACATAGAAGCATGGAACAGACTAATGAATCTCAGAGGGAAAACAGAAATGGAGGGTAGGTGGGGATAGATTAACCAGGGAATTTATATGCATATATGTATAACCCATAGACACAGACAATAGTGTGGTGCAGGGTGGAGGGGGATCAATGGACCAAAAGGGGGAACATCTATAATACCTTAAAACAATAAAGAAAATTAAAAAAAATAAATAAATAAAAATAAGTCTCTATACTCTCACTTCCCTTTTGTCCATTATTATTCAGGAAGTGGCTGAGAGGGGAGAGTTACATCTGGTGACCAAACAATCTACTATGATTTGTGAACAATGAGGAAATATGAGAGAATCTAAAATCATTTTGAGATTATTTCTGAGGCACTATTCTAACACTCATAAACACCAGGTATCTGTGGATGGTGGAAAGTATGGAAAGTACTCTGAATGCTGTGATCATTCCTCATTGTTCAGTGGCTTCTATAATAAAAGGTGCATCATTTCTCAAAAGAAAATGGTCTAGGAAGCTATAAGTGTGATATAGATTCATTTCAAGGGATATAATAAGACTAGAGTTGGGTGATTGGACTGGAACAATAACTTTGTTACTTAAAAACATGTCAACAGCAGTGAGATATTACTGATAGCCTTGAAACATTCAAAGGTCTGACATAGTCAGTCTTCTAGGAACAGCAAGTACAATGTCCTATGTGATAATCTTCTTTACTGTAAGACAGATGGGTCAACTTTGGTAGGAGTCACAAGTCTGATAGTGGTACCCTCTGAATAAAAAAACAAGAATCCTTTAAATTCAACTAGTCTCTGAGGGTAAATGTATTGCCTTGTCTGATATATATGTGAATCAGAGAGCAATAGTGACATCTGAGTGGAGAAGCCTCCATGTGTGACTCAGATAATCATCATTAATCATCACTTTATTTCTAAAGTTTATGACCCCCAAAGAAAACTATCTTTAATCTGCTATTGTATAGTTTTGGAAGTGCCAGACCATACAGCCAGGCCACTGACAAAAGTCAAGAGTGAATAAAAGTATAACAAGGTTCACTGAGGGAAGTATTGGACAGAGCTATGAAAAATGTCTTAGTCCTGCAACAGAGCAAAGTAACCATATCCATTTTTTATTCTGCGTAGCTGGGACTATGGTTGAAATGTGGCTGCAATCCTGTAGACACCATTAAGTTTCAGCTTCCTCAAGTTATAAGTCCTAGGCATTTAAGGGAATCTCATCGAATTGAGAAAATCTAATAGCTTTGCTTTAAGCAGTGAAGTTGGGAATGTTTCTCCCAATGAAATAGCTGCTTTTTTTTTTGTAATGTCAAAAAAACACTAGAACCAGGCCATTTGTATTCTTGAATATACCATTTTCATGTGATAAGTACCCTTCCCACTTTTCAGTAATGGAGTCTGAGTTGAACCACCTCTAAAGGGAAATAGGCCAGAGAGACATAAGAGCTCCTTGAGTTGAAAGTTCATTACTGAGAAGAATCCCCAAAGCTAGATGTGATTGGAATGATGAACCCAAAACCCAGTTGGAGAGACTTACAGCTCAATGGAGCCTTTACTGCAGGAGCCTTCATTCTAAATGTTATTGATTTTCTTCTTTTACATCTTGTATATTTTCTTTCCCTTTGACCAAGATCCAACTTTATTAAGCCATTAGAGGTCCGGTGCACAAAATTCAAGCACTCAGGGGATCTCTCAGCCCAGCCTGCACTTTCTTGCAGTCTGTGATCCCTCGGGGGATGTCCGACTGTCGGCGTAGGCCTGATCCCCAGACATCCCTCTTGCAGGAGGGGGCTCTCATAGTCCAGAACCCTCTCCTTACCGCCTGCCTGCAGCAGAGATGGGAGAGGCTCCCACCACTGCCACTGTACTCACCAGCCATGAGCCCGGCTTCTGTGGGAGCACATTGACCACCAGGAGGCAGGTCCTGCGTTGAGTGTCTGTCCCCTGGTGGCCAGTGCATGTCATAGTGACCCCTCGTTCTGCTATTCAGTCAATTTGCACAGTAAAACTTTCAAAAATGTTTCTTTTTCAGGTAGCAAAAAATTGCTTCTTCCACCTTTTTCAATATCATGTTGACTTTGTAACTTAAAATTTATAATTATTTTCTCTAGGATATTTTAACATATTATTCAACACTAAAAAGCACACAATGTTACATCACAAATCCAAAGAAAGTGGTTATACTAGAGTATTTTTCTAAGAGATAGAGTCCTTTTCCAAGAAAATACATATAAATATGGAATTCTTACACAATTTTTACCATCTTTACACTATTTGACAAAGTAACTTTTGTCAGCAAACATTTATTGAAATATTTCAATGTGCCAGAGAAGTTGCACAGCACTAAAGGTTCCAGGATGAACAGATAGTACCTGTCCTCAATTTGTTTGGAAGTAAATAGATGATCATGTGGAGTTGACATGCTTTAGAAGAGATGATTTCAGGATGCAATGCTCATGAGTAGAAGACATGGCAAAGCTTGACAGATCCAACTTCCTAGGGAAGTGGCTCCTTAGCAGAGTCTTGATAGAAATAACACTCAGTTGAAGAAAAGATAAGATGAGAATGTTTGTCCCAAGCAATGGGTGCTATAAATTTAAAGACAGCTAAGTGGAACATAGCAGGCTCTGGGAACTGCAATTAGTACATTTCATGTGGGATATGGCATGTGCTATAGTGCCTAGATTCCACAGGAATTTCAGACTCAGATGGCTTTGGAGTCTCACCATTGTAAAATGCTCAAATCATTCATATATGTACAGCATGTCTTGCCAGGAGTAAGTCAAATAAGTTATTCTGAAATACTGAAGTACCTAAAAATAATAACATTAAGACATAGCTGTTGGGCAGATTTAGCAATGAATTTGCTGTCCCTGCTTTAGAGAGTAAGCACTGCAAGACACTGTGTCAGAACCTTGTGGCTTAAGCATATGACCACAGACATAACTGAACTTCTCTGACACTCAGTGCCCTCATCTAGAGTTACTTCCAGATATAAAATTCTATTCTAAGGATGTTACATTATGTTGTTGAGATTACTGGCAGTAACAAAAAACAATAAACATGAATATCAAAACTCAAAACACATTCACCTCAATTTTCATAACATTTTGATAACATTTGTTTTATTTTACCAATATTATTTTTGCACCACTTTTCTTGCACTAGAAGTCTCATAAGGCCTGAAACCGATTATTTTTCTATCTTGATGTGTTCCACAGTATTACATAAAAATCTCACAAATAATTGGCAATCATAAATAATAATCAAAGAGGATTTTAAATTTTAAAAAGAGATACATTTAATTTTTAAAGACAACATTTTATGTATATTTAACTAAATCATCTTAGAAAAATGATGCATTTTTTAAGTTAAATTTTTTGGGGTGACATTTGTTAATAGTATTTACATAAATTCTATAACACATCATCTGTATATTGCATTGTGTGTTTACCACCCAGAGTTTAGTCTCCTTGTGTCACCATATGTTTGGCCCCCTTTACCATTTTCATTCAGTTTCCTCCAATTCCCTTCCCTCCTGATAACCTTCATACTATTGTCTGTGTCTATGAATCTAATAGTTCGTTCATTTTTTTTGTTTTCAGTTTTATATCCCACATATAAGTAAAATCGTATGGTTTTTGTCCTTTTCTGCCTGACTTACTTTGCTTAGCATGATACTCTCAATAGCCATCCTTGTTGTTGCAAATGGAACAACATCTTTTCTTATTGTTGAGTGGTATTTCATTGTATAGTAGCATATGTACCACATCTTCTTTATCCAAGTAGCCAATGAAGGACACTTAGGTTGTTTTCATGTCTTTGCTACTGTGAATAATGCTGCAATAAACATAGAGGTACATGTATCTTTATAAATAAATGTTTTCAAACTTTTCAGATAGATATCCAAAAGAAGAATTGTTGGGTCATATGGTAAGTCTTTTCTTAATCTTTTGAAGAGCCTTCATGCTGTTTTCCCTATTGGCTCTACCAGTTTATAGTCCCACCAGCATTATATGAGAGTTCCTTTTTCTCCACAATCTCTCCAGTACTTGTTTTTACCTGTCTGTTGATAACAGCCATTCTATTAGGTGTGGTTTTGATATTTCATTGTGGTTTTGATTTGCAAAGACAATGGAGATTTATAAAGTAATCTTTTAATTAATAAAACCAAACCATAACAAAAAAAGTAATAAGCAAACAAAAAACAAGAATACCAAAAGATGTTTGTTTTTCTGGATGTGATATTAGGTCAAACATCTTGAATTGGCAAGAAATTATTTTTCTTTAAGGTAAAGGATATTGACAGTTTCTGTACTGTGGTGATACTATACCACATTACTTTTTATAAATTATATTATCTTTTGCAGTGAAATGGTCCTATTTTAGCAGGAGTATTATCTTGAGGCTTAAAGTGCAAAAATTTCCTGTGTTAGCTGAGCTTTCTGTGTTCTCATGCTTTCCTCATGCCATCATTATAGGACTACTTATGTAAAATGGCCATTAGCTCTTTACACATCTGTCTATTCCCTGTGGCCAAGAACTCTTCTAGGGCAGAAATATTATCTTATTCATCTCCATAGCTAAGAGCACTTAGAATGTATTTGGTGCAATTGATAGTAAGTAAAAAAATAGGTGTGAAATTCTGTAAAAGTCCATAAATAGCCAAAGTAAATCAATAAGTCACTGAAGTGGTAATTGCTAAATATTTATTGTGTGCACGTCAAAAAGACAGCTTGAAAATCAAGAGTACTCAAACCAAAACATGTACTGAAGCTCAAGGGTATATTAGGATAAAGCAGCTTAACTAGAAAGTAGTTTTGCTTATTAGTTCCAGAGACATAGCAAGAAATGACTCAAGTTAAGTTAGTATTGCAGCCCTAGCTTGTTTAGCTCAGTGGACAGAGCATTGGCCTGCAGACTGAAGGGTCCTGTGTCTAGAGCACATGCTTGAGTTGTAGGCTGGATCCCCAGTAGGGACAGCCAATCAATGATTCTCATCATTGATCTTCCTATCTCTCCCTCTCCCTTCCTCTCTGAAATCAATAATTTAAAAAAAAAGTTAGTATTGCAAAGTAAACTGAATTAAGCTTTACTTGTATAACTAAGCAATCAAGGAATTTTTCCAAGCGGATCTCCATTTACTTTTATTTTAGCATTTTCATATCAGATTAAATTGTAGACTATGTTGCTCTGTGGTTCCCAACATTTTTCTGGTGTAAAGACAGCTATGGGCTAGAACAATAAAGTCATTTCTTAGAGTTGATAGGTAAATCGGATTTTTGAGTCTTATGAAAGACAATAGTCTTTAAAGTCTCTTTTTTTTTGCAATTATTAGGATAATTTATTAGAAATTTGTAATAACACTAAAGTTATTATCACAATTATACATAAATAAAGCAGAATATACACTATAATTTCAATTACTTTGATGATAGCTATAGAAAAATTCTAAAATAAAATATCTCTAAATAGTAACATTTGTTGGTGAAATTTGGTTTTCCCCTTTCTTTCTTTCTTTTTATTATTTAAAGTATTACAAATAGTAGTACTAATGTCTCCTTTTTTCCCCCCTATTGAATTCCCCCCAGCGTTCCCTACCCTCAGTATATGTCCTCACCTGCCCCCCTCCAGTGTCTTATAAGTCTCTTATCAGATTGTAAAAAAAAAGCATTTTAAATTATCCCAGTTCTTCTTAACACACGGTCAAGCTTAAGTTCACAGATTAACATCTTCCCTGCAGTGGAAAGAGACCCCAGGTGAGGACTGTTGCAGTAAGTCCTTTCCACATCCTGACTCCTAAAGTTTAGAGCAAAATAAAAAGCTTGTGGATAATTTGTCATGCCTTAAAAGTAACTGTACTTAATCATGATGAAAAAAACATATGGTTGGAATTAATTAGCTAATTTTTTATTTAGGCATTTTTAACCATGTTTGTTAATGAAATAAAAGTATGTAATATCCTATATAATAAAAGCCCAGTGACCAAAACAGTAGAAAAAACAGAATGACCAGAGAACAGAATAACTGCCGCCCCTTGTCCCAATTGCCCCCTTCCAACAGGGACCCCATTAGGGGCATGGCCAGCCAGCAAACCACCTCTGACCCCTCACCCCGGCTAGCCCTGCCCCATAGTGAGGACCCCCATCCCATCAGGGGCATGGCAAGATTGCAAACAGCCCATAGCCCTCACCCAGCTGGCATGCCCCCTAAGGAGACCCTCCATCCCAATCAGGGGTGGGGCTGCCAGCAAACTCCCCCTGGCACCTCATATCAGCCAGCTCCATGCCCCAGGGGGAACCCTCACCTTGATCAGGAGCATGGCCAGCCTGAAAATCCCTTGTCCTGGCAGTACTGACCCCCAGCAGGCATCCTCATCCTGATTAAGGTTGTGGCTGTCTTGTAAACTGCCCTTGGCCACTTGCTCCAGCCAGCCAGGCCTGGCCCCCAGCAGGGACACAATCCAGGGCTCCCATCAAGGCAGACCTGCAGGTCCCCACCCATCCACTGGGCCTCTATCCTATATAATAAACAGGTAATATGCAAATTGATCTTAAAGGCAGAATGACCAGAATGACCACTTGACCAGTTCCCATGAGGCACTGACCACTGCTCACTCCCTTTCCTTAGCCAGCAGGCTCTGATTGTCCAATGCTAAACTGGAAACCAGAGGTAGGTGGTGGGGGATGCAGATGGCTCAAGGCCAAGGCCCTCACCCCACCAGTTGCCCCACACACAGAGGGCAACCTATGGCATGGGTGGGGCCATTGAGCAGGCAAAATGGCCAACCTCCTGGTTCGTCCCACCAGCCAACAAGCTCTGATCATCTGATGGGGCATGGGAACCTGGGGGTGGGTGGTGGCAAGGGGTGGGGCCATCTACAGGCAGCTGGGGAAGATGCCCCTGATCACAGGCTAGACCTAGGGACCATACCCATGCACAAATTTCATGTGTTGGGCCTTTAGTAAAAATATAAAGCCCCTTTACTGTGGTCAGTATTTACCCTATAAAGAAAATGACTTAGGTAGAAGCAATATTAATTATATTTATATCTACTAATTAGAGGCCTGATGCATGAAGATTCATGCAAGAATGGGCCTTCCTTCCCCTGGCTGCTGGCACTACTCTCACTCTGACCCAGAGCCTCCTTTTTGCCTTCCCACAATGCCCAGCAGCTGGGGTGGTGCGGAACGCCCCTCTCACCCCGCTCCCGACCACTTGGTGCTTGTGCATGCAAATTAACCTTCCATCTTTGGTGGGTTAATTTGCATGCTCATGCCTGATTGGCTGGTGGGTGTCCCAAAGGTACAGACAATTTGCATCTTTCTCTTTCATTAGTGTAGATAGTTACAGGAGTCATGTCTCTCTTCAAAATGCCTGCAGATTGTTCATATTAGTAATTTTATTTACATCATAATTATCTTTATCACATTATTAGTAATCCTCTTAATATCTCTCTGAGTGTGTCAATAGGGTGCTCCTACTGCAAATTAACAGACAGCGGAGTATTTGTGAATATTAGTGGAGAAATTAAGGTATAGTGCCTGAAATACTGAAGTGTAATAAATTACAGCATTATTGATAAATAAATTTTGTTTTTGTCGCCTCTATGGCTATCTCATATGCTCTCCGTTGACATTCCTTCTACCTAAGTGGACCATCAATCTTCTTTTAATCACTTAGCTGCTTTCAGGTCAAGTAGATTGGGTATCTCTGACTCACTTCCTTAGGAAGTCAACATTCTCCATGTCTTTGCACAGGCAGCGTTCCAGTCTCCAGCAGAACTGGCCTTAGAACCTGTATTATGGTCCCTTTGTTGGATTTTAACTGTTTTGAAGAAAGCCTTTGTCTTCAAACAGCTAGCTGCCCATTTGACCAGTCTTAAAATTATTCCACTGTTACTGTTTGAGTATTGAGTTTAGGTCTTGAGGATGTTTGGAATTTTAAGTATAATAGGGTATTGGTTTGTGAGAGATTTCTGGTAGCCTGTATTTTATAGATGAGAAAACTAAAACCTAGAAAAGTTAAGTAACTTTATCAAGCTCAAACATTTCAATCCCAATATCTTTACTTTTATAGATAAGGTAATGGAAACCCAGAAATGTGAAATAGCTTAGGTCTTGAATCAAAATGTAAATATCTTTGAAATAAACTATGAAATCAAGCAATAAAATCCACTGCCTGAAGTAAAATCTGTACCTGAAGTTAGAAATAAAATGTAATGGGAGTATATTTTGTAAATATTAACCTGATGCATTTTTATTTCTCCATTAAATTCTGTTTACTAGCATCCTTAAATTTTCAAAGCTAATCTTAAGGCTTATTTCTCAAGGGAAGAAGAGCAAGGTTACTGCCTAAAACAAAGAGGCCACAGTTAACTCTGAGATTCAAACCTAAATTTCTTAGTTTCTCTAGTATCAATTTAGTCATAGGAGAATTTCCTAAGTTATTTTATTTCACTCTTTCATAACCGGAGAGGCTTGCTTGGTGTAAGGGATCATACAATAATTCGTAAGGGAGATCCCATCTGTATGATAAGAAGATGAGGAGGGAGCCAGCTCCTTTGGATCCTGGTGAATGTATAAAACTGAGGCAGCAAAAGGAGACTAGGAAAGTCTAACAGTAAGGCTCTGGTTTTCCCTCACTGAACTCCAAATGTGCCTGCGACCAAGATGTGGGAAATTGCATCATTTGACTATATTACTTCATCTCTCCCCCATATCTCAATTCTTTTGCTATGTAACTTTCCAGACAGAATCATCTGCCTTGCAGACATAATTTCCTATCACGGTACTTGATTTAGGACTTGCTTTGGCCAATAGATTAAACCCAGAGTGGCAGTGAGCCAGTTCTAAGCCTAAATTTCAAAAAGTCTTCCTGTCTCTGCTTGTTATCTTATGCCTCTCCTATTACCATGAGAACATGCCCAGCCTGCTGGAGGGGGAGCAATGCATGGAACACAATGAATTGCCTTTCACTTGGCAAAACAGCTTAGAGCAATGCACATACAGCTAACCCCCATAAGTGAGTGAGCCCAGCCAAGATCAGCAAGCTGCCTAGCTAATCCCTAGAAATCTTCGCAGGGCTGATCATTCTCTCTATAGGGATGGGAGCTGCAAAATTACATGACAAAAGGATTGAGATATGGGGAGAGAGTAACTAATACAGTCAAATGATGCAATTTCTCACATATTGGTACCAGATCCCTAACTAATTTTAGACATGTGAGCAATAAACATATAACTTTGTATGCCTCTAAGATTTATTGGTTATTTGTTACACAACTTAATTTTAGCAAAAATGAACTGGTGTGGTGTTTTTAAAACATTAAAATAGGTATGGCAAAGATAGTGATATACTTCCCCAGAAGAAGTGAGGAGAGATTGTCAGCCAGAAGATCATCCAACATGGTTCGAGGCAATGGCAGCTGCTGATGTAGACAAGCTGATTCAGTCTTCCAGGTTCCTTATTCCCTGACATGCAAAGACTAAGTGACTTGGCAAGGAGAAGTAAAAGAGCCTTTAAGTCTGGCATTTGCAAACCAGCAGGTGCTTCAGCAAGCCAGACCCATCCAGATGCACATGGCATTAGCTATACAATCTAGGGAGTAACAGTGAAAAGTCTTTCAAAGAGCTTAGAATTTCCAGAGTCTTTACTTCAAACCAACTTCTGAAAGAAATGAAGTCATTTGAAAAAATGAATCCTACAGCTTTTATTCAAGATCATCAGGTCCATTTATCCTATCTAATAAAAGGGTAAGATGCAAGTTTACCATCACTCCAACACACAAGATGGCTACCCCCATGTGGACACAAGATGGCCCCACAAGATGGCAATTGGGAGGGACCAGGCCTATAGGGGTGGGCAGTTGTGGGCGATCAGACTAGCAGGAGAGGGCAGTTGGGAGAGGACAGGCCTGCAAGGGAGGGCAGTTGGGGGTGATCAAGCCTGCCTGGGAAAGGCAATTAGGGGTGATCAGGCCAGCAGAGGAGGGAAGTTGGGGGTGTCTGGGCCTGCAGGGAAGGGCAGTTGGGGGGAATGAGGCCTGAAGGGGAGAGCAGTTGGGGGGAACCAACCCTGCAAGGGAGGGCAGTTAGAGGCGATCAGGCTGGCATGGGACTGCTCAGGGGGTGACCAGGCTGGCAGGCAGAAATGGTTAGGGGCAATTAGGACAGCAGGCAGGTGAACAGTTGGGAGCCAGTAGTCCTGGATTGTGAGAGGGATGTCCAGGTGCCAGACATCCCTCAAGGGTCACAGATTGGAGATTGTGTAGGCTGAGCTGAGGGCCACCCCCCTCCCCCATGCATGAATTTCATGCCATGGGCCTCTAGATAAATATAATTATCTTCTGGTCAATGAGAAAGGAAAACAGGATTATAAGAGTATGCTAAAATTTAAATTTTTATTTACTATTTTTTAAAATATTTTTTTCATATGTCAATCCTTCTTGGCATTATTTTTACCATTAAAATTATTTCTGACTTTTAAAAGTATAATCAATCTAACAAGCAAAATCATAAAATTGATGCTTTCCAGAATGGCCCTTCCTTGCACTTAAATCAATTCAACCTGAAGGCATTGTTTTTTGTGGAATTGCCAACAGAAAATTGGGTGAGCAAAAAATTTGGATATGGTGTAAATCTTTCATGTTGAGAAAATTATCTTTGTGTGGGAGGGGAAGAAGGAAGAGAAGAGGAGAAAGAGGGAAAGAGAAAGAGAAGGAAAATGAAGAGGAGAAGACGATGTATATTTCTGGTCTGAAACATTGATTTATTCTGTACCCAAGGCACTCCCACAGCAAAAATTTCTGATTCATTTCCATAATGGTATAATAGTGAGTTCTCCTATGAAGCACACAGGCTATATCTTGATAATGTATATGGAGGTGGGAATAGGGAATAAATAGTTGGGAATTTTAGTATTGTTTTCATGTTAGTTCTTAAATGTCTTGCATGGCAAAAACTATGCCTGGTTACTTTGTTTTTATATTACTATAATTTTTATTAAAGTTGTACTTATAAAGGAAACTAGTTTACTAGTATCTTAAGCTCTTAATTTAACTAACAAATCTGTTCTATTCCATAAAACTAATAAGCAAAGAGCAATTATTTTCACATTTTCTTTGATGATTGTTCAATTAATTCAAATGGGATAGACTAAACTACTTTAAATAATTAATTCCTTTGACAAATTTAGTAAATTATATTTTCTAAAATATTTTAAATTATACTTATAAATTTGTTTTATTTTTAAAGCATTTTAATAACTTCCTGACAGCTCAATCAAAACTGTAACAAGAAAAACCTGCATATACATCTTAAAGTCTTGTAAATATATTAAAGTATGATTATAATAGAATGCATCTCCAGGTTTTGCAAACTTTAGTCAAAATCTCGGGTATAGCTTTAGCTTAAAAGCACAATTCCAAAACCTATTACAGATTTTAATTTAAACTGAAATTATTTCACTTACCAGATTCTATCAAACATTATAAATTTTTAGATGCCAAATATGTAAAACTGCCACAGCAGTTAAAAGCTTAATCCAGACCTTAGACTCAAAGTATAAATGATTTTGGGATAATAACACTCCATAATATCTGTATTTCTGTATTTAATGTAAAACTTTCTGTGGTTGATAAACTACAGAATCATATTTAGCATTTCAAAAAAGTAAGATTGACAATTCTGATAATAATATGATTACTTAAGGATAGAAGCTTAGGAACAAAACTTAACAACATATATACAGAATGACCATCTGAACTTCAAACTGACATTATCAGTCCTTCCTTAGAGTCACCACATGATCAGAAGCTTTAAATGCACACTCATATCCAATTCTTTTACCTCGTTTGTATAGACTAAACTGTTTCCTCGGTGAAGCTTTATGTAACTTCCTTCAACTAATCTTATAACTGCTCTATTGAATTCTCCCATCTTTTAAATTTGGGGAATGTAGGTGACTAGAGAGGTATAGTTATACTGATGTGTTTGTCTTGCTCCATCCAGACATCTTCATATTCCATACAGTCAGCAGCATCCCTCACAACTTGGTCTGATATTTTGGATACAATCTTACTGTCATGCAAATACAGAAGCTCATCTTCTACTATGTATTTCAGAGAGATGGCTTTATAAGCTCAAATTTTATCATTTTTCAACAATTATAATTTTTGTGGTAAAATATACATAACATAAAATTTACCATTTTAACCATTTTTAAGTGTACAATTCAATGGCTTTAAGTACATGAACAATATTTTGCAACTATCATCTTATCCAATTCCAGAACTTTTTCATACTCCTTAATTAATTATTCCTTTTTTAAAAATAAATCTTTATTATTCAGATTATTACAATTATTCCTCTTTTTCCCCCATAGCTCCCCTCCACCAGACTCCAACCCCTTACCTCCCCCCGCATTGTTCTCACCCACAGGTATATGATTTTTGTCCATTTTCTCCCTGTACCCCCCCACCTCGTTCCCCCTGAGAATGAACAGTCACTCCCTTTCTATGCCCCTGATCCTATTATATTCACCAGTTTATTCTGTTCATCAGATTTTCAGTTTACTTGATTTTTCGATTCACTTGTTGATAGATATGTATTTGTTGTTCATAATGTTTATCTTTATCTTTTTTTTCTTCTTTCTATTCTTAAAGAATACCTTTCAGCATTTCATATAATACTGGTTTGGTGGTGATGAACTCCTTTAGTTTTTTCTTATCTGTGAAGCTCTTTATCTGCCCTTCAATTCTGAATAAAGCTTTGCTGGGTAGAGTAATCTTGGTTGTAGGTTCTTGCTATTCATCCCTTTGAATATTTCTTGCCACTCCCATTTGGCCTGTGTAGTTTATGTTAAGAAATCAGATGATAATCATCAGGGTGCTCCCTTGTAGGTAATTAACTGTTTTTCTCTTGCTGCTTTTAATATTCTCTTTTTGTGTGGAAACCCCTTTCACATCCCGCATGGTTCAGGGTTCCTGTTCAGAGTTTGGGTTCTGGAAAAGGCCACACATAAATGAAAAGAGACTAGAAAACTATTAATTTGAGAATATTGAGAGGTCAGGTGGTAGCCTACCTCTAGTGGGAAGACTACCCTCTGCTCTGGCCTTGCTATCCCTTTTATTGAGACTATGGGATTGACTATAATAACTTCCTTCAACAAACCTTATTTAGGCATATAACCTTTATATATAACCTTTAGGCAGGAAATTCCAATAACAAAAATAGATAAGACAAACAGAGGTGGAGGCTGCTTCAGCTAACAATGTTTTAACTAAACAGTGAGTGGTTAGAGCAATTAAGGTTGTTGACCAACCTTCCGGGTTTCCTGTCCACATCTTTCTATTAGTGAAACAATGTTTGGCTTCTGGCACTTAGTCTTTTGCTCTAGGCATTTTAATTATGATGTGTCTTGGTGTGGTCCTCTTTGGATTCCTTTTGTTTGGGGTTCTGTGTGCCTCCTGGACTTGTAAGTCTATTTCTTTCACCAGGTGGGAGAAGTTTTCAGTCAATATTTCTTTAAGTAGGTTTTCAGTATTTTGATCTCTCTCTTCTTCTGGCACTCCCATAATTCTGATGTTGGTATGCTTGAAGTTGTCCTAGAGGCTCCTTACACAATCTTCACATTTTTGACTTCTTTTTTTCTTTTTGCTTTTCCAGTGGAGTGTTTTCTGCTTTTTGTATTTCAAATCTTTGACTTGATTCTTGCATTCCTTTAGTCTGATGTTAGGTCTCTGTATAATATATTTTATTTTATTCAGTGTATGTTTAATTTCTAGTTGGTTCTTTTTCATCTCCTTTTGAGTCTTTTCTAGGAAATGTATCCATCTTTTCTAGGAAATTCTTAAAAAAACCTTATAACTGTGGTTTTGAAGTTTATATCCAGTCATTTTTTCCCCTCCATTTCTTTCATTTGTGATCTGTTTCTTTGTCTCCACATTTTTGCTGCTTCCCTGAGTTGGTAGAGTAGGTTTGTGTGCTAGGTGTCCTATATGGCCCAGTAGCTCCGCCTCCTCAATTACCTGAGTTGGACACTCTTGGTGCACACCTTTGTGGACTGTGTGTACAGCCTTGTTGTAGTTAAGTCTTGATTGTTGTTGGTATCACTGGGGAGAATTGACCTCTAAGCCAATTGGTTGTGAGGATCAACTGTGTCTATGCCTGGAGAACTTCTGTGCTGGACTCAGCCTTAAGACTTGCAAGATTGCAAAAGCCTCTGTGCTGGGCTTGGATGTAGTGGAGTCTCAGAGTTGAGCAGATGCCTTGGCTTCCCGTCAGCCCTGCCCTTCACAGTGGCCCCTGGGTTTTAGTGTCCCTTGGTAATTGCTGCAGCCCTCTCTGTGTGCATGCATGCACACCTCCAGACCTCTGCCTTTCTGGATCCCTGAGTTTCCATGCACTCTGGGGATGCGTATGAGTCTGGGTTCCCAGGGTCTCACCCAAAACTGAAGTTCAGTGCAGTTGGACCTGGATTTCAGTGCAGTTGGGAGGTTCTGTCTTCCTCCCACCAAAGAAATCCGGGGGCACAATCAGCAGTCAATCCTCTTTGTGTGTGCCTCCAGACCTCTGCCTTTTGCAGCTCCCCTAAGTTTCTGTGCACTCCTCCCTTTTCACAATAGTCCAGACTCCCCCCATGTGAGTCTTGCCTGGAACTGTGGTTCAGTGCAGTCAGAAGTGGGGTTCAGTGCAGTTGGGAGCTTCTGTCTCTCTCCTGCTAGAGGAAGCCAGGCAGACCCTCTGCTGCCTATCCTCTCCTTGCATGTGTCTCTGTACCTCAGCTTTTTACAGCTCCTCTGAGTCTCTGTGAGCCCCTCTCTTTACTTCTAGTTGTAGAATTCCCACTCAGCAAGCTTTCCTGTGGTTCTGGATGCCTGTTCTGTCTTTTAGTTATAGTTTTGAAATTGTTGTGCGAGGCAGCAGTTTAGATGTTCACCTATGCTACCATCTTGATTTCTCCAAATAATTATTCCTTACTTTTTCCTTCCCACCTGGTAACTTCTACTCTACTTCCTATCTTATCAATTTATCTACTGTAGGTATTCATATAAGTGGAATCATACAATATTTATTATTTTGTGTCCGGTTTATTTCATTTAGTATAATGTTTCCAATGTTCTCCCATGTTGTATTATGTATCATAAGTTTATTAATTTTTAAGGCTGCATAGCATTCCATTGTATGTATATAGCACATTTTATTTATCCATGTATCTGTTGATGGACATTTGGGTTGTTTCTATCTTTTGGCTATTGTGAGTAATGCTGCTCTGAACATAGCTGTACAAGTATCTTTTTGAGCCCCCACTTTCAATTTTTTGGGATATATACTCCAAAGTGGAATTGCTAGATCACATGGTAATTCTGTGTTTCACTTTTTTAGGAACTGCTATACTGTTTTCCATAGTGGTGGCACCATTTCACATTTCCACTAGCAATTCATCTGAGTTCCAGTGTTTCCATATCTTTCCCAACATTTGTTATTTGTTTGCTTTTTACAATTGCCATCCTCATGGGTGTGAAGTGGTATCCCATTGTGGTTTTAATTTGCATTTCCATAATGACTAGAAATTAGCATAATTTCATGTATTTCAACAATTACATTTTACGTAAAAGAGAGCATTGCCTACAAAAAAGACCAAGAAGTATGGAATCTATATTCAAAAGGACTCAGTTAGTATTCCAAGTCAAATAATTACCACCTAAAATAACATATTCAAACTCTTTGCGTCTCAGTCCTCATTTAGAAAGTGAGGGGAAAAATACTTGTTTTTCAGAGCTTAATGTACCTATAATGGTTATTATTCATAATGTTATAATAAAAAAACAGTTTCATTTCAAGACACTGTACCTTCTGGCAAAATTCCACATGAGATTCCAGTTTTTCTGATGGTGAAGAAACTCACTATTTCTTCAAATTAATCATTTAACATCACATTAAGGTAGAAATAAAAAGAAGATAGTTCTTAATAAAACTAATGATTGTAAACTTGCATTTTAATGTATAATAGTTAAAGTGAAATTTAAAAAATTTAATGTCTTTTTTATTAAATAAACATATCCCGCATTTCTCCTTTTTCTCTACTCCCAAACCCTTTTACATGGTTAAAGTTCTGAATCAAACAACAGAAGAAATTCTATATTTCTGATGATGGAGGCTTGGACAAACTAATATATTTTGAGCTGGTAAAAGACATTTTTCAATAGCAGACACAAGGGTGACGTTTTATTTGTTTAATAGAGAGGGAGAATTAGGTCTGGTTGTGCTGTTTGGGCATAGTGATAGATCTAACTTCCCTATCTAAATGAGAATCATTATTTTGAATAAATTCTTCTTCGGTGTCAGAGAAAATGCAGCACAAGACCCTGTAATAGAGACAAAGGAGAGGAAAGACACAGGATGCCCACTCCTTGCAGGCAGAGATCTGTCACAGACGGAAGCAGGATTGATTGAAACATCTATTTTCTGACTTTCTGCCAACTTATATCACTTGTAGATAAGGAGAATGGCCAGAAAAGTAATCCAGTTTGCAGCCATTAATCACACGTCACTGCTTTATCTGTGGTGTTTAAGAACTTCCCTTTTGTGGAAGCAATTGATGACTATACAGAGATTCATGTTATATCTTTTAAAACAATTGACTAACAGAAACATAAAGATTCTCTACTCATCACACACTGAGTATATAAGACATTCACTTGACTAGTCCTTGAAGGGATTAAAAATACTTTTCAGCTTTTAGAGCTGGTGACAATTCCTAAATCTTTTGAGAAAAAATGAGTGAGTTTTCATGGCTTACACTGAAATGCTTAGATTAATGGTTATGTTCATCTCTTCTTGTGCCCCCCTGCTGGACAAGCACCCACGGTGGAAACTATCAGGTTTTACAAAATGACTCAGTCCTGGAGCTGAATTCTCGCATTACCACTTTATATCTCTGGGTGATCTGGGACAAGATACTTAATTTCAATGAGCTTAATTTCCTCATCACTAAGATAATCATCACAGGACTGTTGATACAATGAAATCTGAAAGTGTTGGTGAATGTACTAGCACAGTACCAGACTACTAGCAGGTGTTCAAATTAAGTTTCTTTTAACTTTTTTTTTTTTTTTTTTACTGTTGTATTTACCAGGAGCCCAGTGCAGGATTGAAAATCACGTGACGCCGCCCATCCTTGAGTCCCCAGTCAGGCCCTGCCTCCCTCTCTGGCCTTTGAAGCAGCTGTGGCCACTACTGATCAGGACCTTCCCCAGCACAGGCCCATAGAGGCCCCTGCTGCCCCACACCTGACACTGCAGGCACAACCTCCTCCTTTCCTGTCAACCTGTTTCAGGGTCCCAGTTAATTAGCATATTTCTCTATTTTATATATAGGTAGATAGATAGATAATTGTCTACTTTCCATGTATGTATAACTCATCTCTAACTTTACGTGCAGCCTCCTCAATGCTATAACAATTATATCTCATTTTTTTCTTCTGTATCAGCAATTTTCAACAGGTGTGCTGTAGCACACTGGTGTGCAACAACAATTTTTAAAACATGAAATACCTATTTAGTCAGAACAGGTACCTATTCTCTTAGATTGCCAAATAAAAATATGACAAGAGCCAACACAATAGCCATCTGGTGTGAATGAATTGAAACTATACTTTTTTTTGTCAGAATGGTGAAAAATGTATGATATATTTTGGTTTGCTTATAGAACTTTAGTAATTAGTCTATGAGTACAATGAAATAAAAAAGGTTGAACATTGCTGTTCTATACTAATATAAGGCATTGCATGTAATAATAAATATGGTGCATTTTCTTAACTAATTACAAAAATTATGTATGTTCATTTTACATGATTGAGAAAGTACCTGGACTGGAAAGAAAAAAATTAAAATTGCTCATAACACAACACCATTGAAAGAACCATTAATAACTCATTTTGGCCCATTTCTGCAAGTTTTTTCCCAAGGTGTGTTTAAAAATTAAGATCATACAGTACTCAGAGATTTGTGGCTTTTTTTTCACTTAACTTTACATAATGAACATTTCTCATGCCAATATTTTTTAAAAATGTGAATTTTAAAAGCCGCATAGTAGTCCATCAACTGAATGTTCATGCTTTCTTTTTCACATTTGTTTCCAAATTTCCACTATTATATATAATACTCAGTAAACACTATTGTACATAAATCTTTGCGCAAATTTCTTATTATTCCATTAAATAATTCCAATGAATAGAATAAAAAAAGCAAAGAGAGAGTGTATATTTAAGGTTCACCCTCTCTTCTCTTTACTTACTACAATTATAATTTTTACTAATTAATAAAGGACTCACTACATAAGATTCAGGTATTACAGATATTACTATTTCTTATGGACAGCCACCATACTTCTTTTGTTTATTACTCTATCCTCAGTACCTTGCACATGGTAGTAGGCATATAAATATTTATAAAATTGAATTAGCTTCAATTACCTTGAAATATTGACATTTTAGTAAATACACAAAAGACATATGCAAAAATTAAGGTGTTTATTCAAACATACATATAAATGTAGGACATTGTTCATAATCAGAAAAATATAGAAATGGTTTAAGTATCCATCAGTACTAATATATATATTCTTCAAGTTTTTTTTCTGTATTTTTTTTCCTTCCTACATACCTATAACTGCATTTCAGTTAACTACCAAACTGATAAATCTATTCCAAATTCTATTTCCAAAACCTGGGAGAATTTTCCATTTAAATATGGAATGAATATGAAAATGCTATAACTCAAATGTAGCTGTTGATCCATGTGAAATTGACATTACTAGTTGACTGCTTTTCCCATGAATTTCACATGGTTCAATCTAATAAAATGTAACATTTCCCTGCTCAAACTTAAGTCTTTTTATTTGAAATTTCATTCTTTCATTCTTTTATTTGTTATATATAATTATTGATAAGTTGTCCAAGACTACTGCTCCTACTTCTACAGAATCTCTATTTCTATGTTATCTCAAGTTATACAATTTACAACCATAATTCAAGTCATTATAACCTCTTGAATTATTGGAAAATATACTTATGGTCTCAATGACTCATTCAGTCAGCAAATTGGGTACCTACTCTATTTTATGCCCTCAACTAAAGAACGAGTGCAAAGGTTAACAGAATATAAATAAATCCTTTCCAGGGATTCATGCTCTAGTGGTCCCAGAAAAATTACAATACAGAATGGTGTTAATAATAGTGATAGAAACACAATCCTAAGAGTATCTCAAGTTAAACACAATGAAAAATGTGTCATATGTCTTCTATATATAAATGGGAATTTTAAAAACTATTTTCCTTCATTCTTCAAAAAAAAAGAATATTTGTTTATTTTTTACTGAATCAGGCATTGTGGTCATTAAAATAGAATCACTCATATAAATACACTGTTACAAGGAGTGATAAGTGTTCTTAAGGAAAAGTATTTTTTTTCATATAATATGGTAGGATATTGAGAAAGACATCTTTGAAAATGGAGGAACATGGATGGTGTCCATGAGACAGTAACAGGTAACCCAAGACTTTAAGCATAATTAGAGTAACCATATAAAGAGTACAGCTGATTTAAACTTAAACAGACTAAATGCTCCAATCAAAAGACATTGAGTGGCTGAATAGATTAAAAAAATATATGACCCGTATATTTGCTGTCTATAAGAGATGTACCACAGAAAAAGGGACTCATACAGACTGAAAGTGAAAGGATGGAAAAACATATTTCAGGCAAATGGAAATGAAAAAATGGTGGGGTAGCAGTACTTATATCTGACAAAATAGACCTCAAAGTAAAGGCCATAAAAAGAGATAAGGAAGGCCACTTCATAATAATAAAAGGATTGATACAAGAGGACAAAACTCTGATAAACATATATGCACCCAATGCAGGAGCACCCAAAAAAAACTCCTGGAAGATATCAAGTGAGAGATGTACAAAAATACAATCATAGTAGGGGACTTTAATACACCACTGACATCACTGGATAAATCCTTTAGACAAAAAATCAGCAAAGAAACAGCAATTCTAAATGACTCATTAGATCAGATGGACCCAATTGACATCTTCAGAACATTTCACCCCCAAACCACAGAATATATGTTCTTCTCAAGTGCATATGGGCCACATATTGTGTCACAAACAAAGTCTCCCAAAATTCAAAAAGATTGAAATCATATCAAGCATTTTCTCAGACCACAATGTCATCATATTTGAAATAAACTATAATAAAAACATTCCAATAAATTCAAACACTTGGAAGCTGAATAACATGCTATTAAACAATGATTGGATTATCAATGAGACCAAAGAAGAAATTAAAAACATTCTGGAGACTAATTACAAGAAAAACACAACAATGCAAATGCTATGGGACACAATGAAAGCAGTCCTGAGAGGGAAGTTCAATGCTCAATAGGCCTATCTCAAAAAAACAAGAAAAAATGGTAATAAATCATCTAACACAACAACTCAAAGAATTAGAAAGAGAGCAATAAGAAAAGCCGACAGTGAGCAGAAGGAAGGAAAAATAAAGATCATAGCAGAAATAAATGACATAGAGACAAAAAAAAAAAAAA
>JAAGEH010000293.1:23353027-23423289 GCA_011751065.1 Lasiurus cinereus | reverse complement strand
AAAAAAAAAAAAAACAACACACCATTACAAAAGATCAATAAAATCAAGAGCTGGTTCTTTGAAAGGATAAACAAGATTGATGAACCTCTAGCAAGGCTCACCAAGAAGCAAAGAAAGATGACCCAAATAAACAAAATCAGAAATGAAAGAGGAGAAATAACAACATACCCCAAAGAAATACAAAGGATTGTTAAAAAATACTACAAACAACTATTCTAACAACCTGACAATCTGGAGGAAATGGGCTCATTCCTAAAAAAATTCAATCTTTCAAAACTTACTCAGGAAGATTCTAAAAATCTCAATATGCTGATAACTATGGAAGAAATTGAAGCAGTCATCAAAAAGCTTCCAGCAAACAAAAACCCAAGCCCAGATGGCTTCTCAGGGAGTTTTCCAAACATTCAAGGAAGAACTAAAACCTATCCTCCTCATAATATTCCAAAAAAATTCAAGAGTAAGAAACATTTTCAAGCTCATTCTATGAAGCCAGCATCACCCTAATACCAAAATCACAAAGATAACACAATGGAAGAGAATTTCAGAACAATATCTCTCTTGAACAGAGATGCCAACATTCTCAACAAAATTCTATCAAATTGGATACAGCAGTACATTAGAAAGTTCATACACCATGACCAAGTAAAATTTATCCTGGGGATGCAAGAATGGTACAATATTCACAAGTCAATAAATGTGATACATCACATAAACAAATTGAGAGATAAAAATCACATAGTCATATCAATTGATGCAGAAAAAGTATTTGACAAAATCCAACACCCTTTCTTGACAAAAACTCTCAGCAAGGTGGGAATAGAAGGATCAGACCTTAACATCATAAAAGCCATATATGACAAACCCACAGCTAACATTATACTCAATGGGCAAAAACTAAAACTAAAACCAAGAACAGGAACAAGACAGGGATGCCCACCATCACTACTCCTGTTCTTCATAGTGCTGGAAATACTAGCCATTGTATTCAGACAAGAAG
This sequence comes from Lasiurus cinereus, assembly GCA_011751065.1. Taxonomy (NCBI): domain Eukaryota; kingdom Metazoa; phylum Chordata; class Mammalia; order Chiroptera; family Vespertilionidae; genus Lasiurus; species Lasiurus cinereus. The sequence continues at coordinate 23,422,292 of JAAGEH010000293.1, read as the reverse complement.
AAGAAATAAAAGGCATCCAAATTGGAAAAGAAGAAATAAAACTGTTCTTATTTGCAGATAACATGATACTGTACATAGAAAACCCTAAAGACTCCATCAAAAAATTATAAGATTTAATGAATGAATTCGGTAAAGTAGCAGGATACAAAATTAATGCCAAGAAATCCATGGCATTTCTATATACCGATAATGAACTTACATAAAGAGAGACTAAAAAAGCAATTCCATTTGCCATTGAACCAAAAAATTAAGATACCTAAGAATAAACTTAACTAAGGAGGTAAAAGACCTTTACATGGAAAACTACAGGATACTGAAGAGGAGAAAGAGGAAGACATAAACAGATGGAGGAACATACCATGTTCATGGATTGGTAGAGTCAACATCATCAATGTCCATACTACCCAAAGCAATCTATAAATTCAATGCACTTTCCATTAAAATACCAACAACATATTTCACAGGCCTAGAAAGAACTCTTCAAAAATTCATCTGGAATAAAAAAAAGACCCTGAATAGCTGCAGCAATCCTGAGAAAGAAGAACAAAGTAGGTGGGATCTCAATACCAGATAACAAGTTGTATTTACAAAGCCACTGTTCTCAAAACTGCCTGGTACTGGGGCACAAGAACAGACACATAGACCAGTGGAATAGAATTGAGAACTCAGAAATTGGCCCAAATCACTATGCTCAATTAATATTTGACAAAGAAGGCATGAACATACAAAGGAGTCAAGACAGTCTTTTCAATAAATGGAGTTGGGAAAATTGGACAGATACATGCAAAAAAAAGAAACTATACCACCAACTTACACCATACACAAAAATAAACTCAAAATGGATCAAGGACTTAAACATATGATGGGAAACCATAAAAATAGTAGAGAAATCCACAGGAAGAAAAATCTCTGACATATCCTGAAGCAATTTCTTCACTGATACTGCTCTAAAGAGAAACTAAACAATGGGACTACATCAAAATAAAAAGCTTTTGCACAACAAAGGAGACCATCAATAAAACAAGAAAGCCCACTGCATGGGAGAACATATTTGCCGATGATATAAATGATAAGTGTTTAATCTCCAACATTTACACGGAACTCATGCAGCCTAACAAAAATAAATAAACAACCCAATCAAAATATGGGCAACTGATCTAAATAGACACTTTTCGAAAGAAGACAGAAGGAAGGCCAATAGATATATGAAAACATGCTCAGAATCACTAATCATCAGAGAGAAGCAAATCAAAACAACGATGTGGTACCATCTCACACCTGTCAGAATGGCTTTTACCAACAAGTCAAAAAATGACAAGTGCTGGTGAGGATGCAGAAAAAAAGGAACCCTCATGCACTGCTAGTGGAAATGCAGACTGGTGTGACCACTGTGGAGAACAGTATGGAGTTTCCTCAAAAACCTAAAAATAGAACTCCGTTTTGGCCCAGTGATCCCACATCTAGGAATATATTCCAAGAAACTAGAAATATGAATCAGAAAGGTTATATGCACCCCTATGTTCATAGCAGCATAATTCACCATAAGTAAGATTTGGAAACAGCCTAAGTGCTCATCAGCAAATGAGTGGATTAAAAAAACTGTGGTACATCTGCACAATGTAACACTACACTGCGGTAAAAAAGAAGTTCTTACCATTTGCAACTACATGGATGGAGATAAAGAGCATTGTGTTAAGTAAAATAAACCAAGCAGAGAAAGATAAATATTACATGATCTCACTCATTTGTGGAATATAATGAACAACATAAACTGATGATCAAAAATATATCCAGGGACAGAGAAACATCAATCAGAAGGTCAAACTTCCAGGGAATGTAGGGAATGATGGGAATAAAGGGGAGAGATCAACCAAAGGACTTATATGCATGCATATAAGCCTAATCAATGGACACAGACAACAGGGGGGTGGGAGCCTGAAAGGGCGGTAGGGGTTTATGGGGGAATTAGGACACATATGTAATACCTGAATCAATAAAGAAATTAAAAAAAAACGTATTTCTAAAAACTCAGGTAGTATAAATAGCTCTGGCTGGTTTGGCTCAATGAATAGAGCATCTGCCATCTGCCTTTGAACTGAAGGGTCCCAGGTTCGATTCTGGTCAAAGGCTGTACTTTGGTTGTGGGCACGTCCCCAGTAGGGGGTGTGCAAGAGGCAGCTGATTGATGTTTCTCTCTCATTGATGTTTCTTACTCTCTATCACTTTCCCTTCCTCTCTGTAAAAAACCAATAAAGTATATATATATATTTTTAAAAGAGTACAGTTGAGCCTTTCCCATAAAAGAAACAGCTTGACCAAACACACCGTGTGGGAAAGAAGTTGGCATATTTACATGGATGCAGAGATATCAGATGAGATAATATGTCTTAACATTCTGTAAACCATAAAGCACCATAAGCTATATTAATAACCATATATTAATAATATATGGTTGTAAACCATAAGCTATATTAATAATTACTGTATTGGTAACAATGATAACTACAAGTTTATGTGTTCTATGAGTTATATATTGATCTCATGAATAATATGTTCCTTAATCCCAGCATGACTGAAGAAGCACTAAGATACAAACATAGCATTCTATTATTTTTCCTCTGAGTTCTACAAAAGAAAATGTAATTCTGTTATGTAGATTTCCTGTTATGCTAGATAAATGAAAGCAAAAATGTTCTTTCTTTCTGATTGTATATGTAAAATCACTCACCAAAATATATTGACATAGCACAAAAACAATACTGAAATCTGCCCAGGCTTCTCTGTTTTCATCTATGTTATCCAAATTTGAGCTGATAATCTCACCCCTGGACTTCAGGAGCCCTTTCTTATTCCCATTTACTCCCAGCCATCAGCCAAAGCCTACGTGGCCATGAGGGTTACAGCTGTGAAACAAATTTCCTTATTTGTTATATCCTTTTAAAAAGCTTACTGAGGAGGCAAGGAAGGTTGCAGTAGGAAGAGTAGAACTTCTCACCAGAACTACATATTAAAGAGCACAACTGTGTTCGTTTATGCTCTGCAACCTACAACCCCTAGCATACATCAAAGAAGCACTCAGGTATTTCTTGTACAAGTGATTGAGATGAGGAGAAAGAAACTGAGGCTCTGGATCTAATATGGATGAGGACAAGTGGACAGGTGCATTAGCCAGAGGCTAAGGTAATTATTCAGGAGATTTGTTTTTGGATGTTCAAATCTGATCTTAGTAAGTATTTTCATAAAAAAATAAACTGTATACTTACTTTTTTACATTTATGTCTCGTTTAAATGGCAAAATGACATTTATAAAATATCTGGTTAAGGATATATAACCAAGGGGTATTTTTCTAAGATTATCATCAAATTTGTCAATTTGTACATGTTGCCTTTGTTTTGCCCTATATCATCTCAGGAACACAGAAGAAAATTCGCTAAACACTTTTCTGGCTTCCTTAATCATCTTAATACCATTCAGAATTAATGAAACAAAATGTAACATTTATCAACTTTATAAAGTTGATAGGGCAAGATGAAACATATCTGAAAGCTTTTGGTCATTACCATTGTTTACATAGATCCAGGGAATAGATGATGATAGATGATTTTTCAACTTGCACATGGACCATATTTTTGTTTTGTTTTGTTAATCCAAGGATATTTTTTCATCAATTTTAGAGAAAGTAGAAGAGAAAAGGAGAGACACAGAGAGAGAAACATTAATGTGCATTGGTTGCCTCCCTCATGCGGCTCTGGGCCAGGACTAAGCCTATAACCAAGGCTGTGCTCTCTTTTTAAAAAATTCTTTATTGATTAAGGTGTTAGATATGTGTCCTTATTCCCCCATTACCCCTATTCATGCCCTCGCCCCCCGCCCCTCTGTTTTCTGTGTCCATACAAGTCCTTTGGTTGATCTTGATCATTATTGAATCTGGGACCCCTCAATCCACAGACCTATGCTCTATCCACTGAGCAAAACTAGCTAGGGCTAAACTTATATGTTTTGGACTTCTACTTGCAACACCCCTGTCAATAATGGAGATATCCATGCTATAAAATCCATACTATCTCTCTAAAGATTTGGACTTCAGGTGATTATATACATACCTTATCAATGGACTGGAGGAAAGATGTCATTCTTCACTTTTAGAGTTTTATCCAACAATAACAGATAAGATAAAATCTTGATAGCCTAAGATGAACAGTTAAAATATTGTCTTGCTATTATTTATTCCCTGGCAATACCTTTCCTATCATTATACTTCTCCTTACAAATCAAAGTACGCTTGGCCATCAACTGAACTGTAACTTGGGAATCCAGTTATATTCTATAGGCCTATATGTCATCAGCTACCTGAAATCACAGCAGGTCTGAACTCGGGGTAATTTTGTTGATATATGAAACAATGGAACACTATTTATTCTTTTGCTGCTATACTGACTTTGCTCTATGACAGTCACAAGAACACAACATTTTTTAACTTTTTTAATTTTCTTAAACAGGCAGGTCTAGGAAAGTACACAAAACAAGTAAAATATAGTAATTTTCTTGACTATAATGACACTTTAATATACCATCAGAAATAGAGTATAATTATGGAAATAGTTTTATTGTTTAATTCTTAGAAGTTATCCTATATAATAAAAGCTTAATATGCAAATTGCCCCTTTGGGTAGTTGTTCGACCAAGATTTTGACCAGGAGACCAGGAGTTTGACTGCTCACTATGAAGTGAGGGTGGTGTGGAACATGGAGGGCATTGGCAGTGCGCTGTAACCTCTTGCCAGCTACCTGGGGGCAAGGGTGACAGAGACAAAGGTGCAGTGAGAATGCAAGGTGTCCGCAGAGCTCACTCTCACTCCCCCTGCTACCCATCCCTGGGACACCAGGGCTCACACACCAGGGTACCGCCCCTCAGATGCCAGGCGCCCACAAGGAGCCCGCCCCTCACCCATGCAACCTCTTTCAGCTGAGCAGGGTTGCAGCTTCTGGGACCATGGAGGCTGGTCGGGCTCTCTGTGGGTTCACAATGGAGCATTTCTGCAAGGCTGGCTGAGAGAGAGTGAGCTGCCCGCCCAACTTCTGTGCAGGGACACTGAAAGGCCCAGAGGCCCACATTGCACCCCAGCTCACGGTGTCTGGCCATGCTCACCCCATCTCCGTGTGGGAACTCAGAAGCCTTGACTTAGGCACAGGGGTTCAGGGGCCCAGGTACTTCCCAGGGCCCAGAGGTCAGCTGGAACCTCCCCTTCCCTAGCAGATGCTCATGCTTCAATCATTAGCCAGGCCTAAGAACAGCACCTGTGCTCAAATTTTGTGCACCTGGCCTCTAGTCTTTTAAATAATCATTCATCTGTTGCATTATTACAAAAAATATTTAACTTGAGGTTAATATTTAAATTATTAAAAAATGGCTGATAGCTATTTAAGAAAATTTATAGATGAAGCTTTATAAGCTTTATAAGCATCTAAGGTTGGGGAATAGATATTGAGTACCCAGTATTTTTAAGTGTTTGACATGTGCTGCTTCATTCAATTTTCCAAAAAACCCTATGAAATAAGGGCTGTATTCCCTTCCCTTTACTGTTTTGTGCACACTGCCCAAAATTCCATCTGCAACAAATTAAACCTTTACCCCAGGGCTTTTTCTGGGTATCAAAATCCACAGTGCTAGCTTGTGTGGTTGGTTGGTATGATAATTGGCTAGCATCTTCCTTAGAGCATCCTTCTTCTAAAACTGACAAGATTTGGTATCTTGTTCCTCCCCACCTCGCACTGAACAACCCTTTGGGGGAGCTGCACTGACTCCCAAAATTTCCCTAGTGAGACTCAGCTCCGAGGCTCACCTGTTAACTTCCTCACATTTTTTTGGTTACTTTCTCCATCCTAATTTTTATTCATTCCAATTGTTTTTCTCTCTACTTTTCCAATCAGATACTTGAACTCAAATTCCTGTTTTAAAGTCAGTTTCCATGAAAAGTCAAAGTAAGACATTTCTCTTTTACAGAAGGGGAAACTGAGGCTTAGAAAGTCAGAATGCAGGCCCAAGATATTGTCTTAATGTCCCAACACTGAATTATTAGATGCCAACTTCTATTTGATAAAGTCAAAAGTTCTCAATTTCCCTTCAATGATGCACTCATAAGCATTCAGTAATAAAACTCTATGCACTCAGACATCTCATTTCTGAATAAAATTGGGAAACATCATCAGGAAAATAATATATTCAAAACAATCGAAGACTCCAAGTTATTTCTAAAATAAATTTTAAAAGGCTGGATAAAGTAAACTACATGAATTTGTAATGTGAGGGATTCTATATATTTTTTAAAGAATTAAGAAAAACACAGGTCTTAATGCCTGTTCTCTCATAACTACTAGTAAGTTCTAACTAAGAAACAGAACAAGACACCCCTAGGTACCAGCTCATAGATTCTCAACAACCTGTATCAGTTTCTTTATCCTCCTCCAGCTTTGTTGCCTCCATTGTATCATAATCACAAGAAAATTTTTAAGGAGTGATGCCTGAACTCTTCTCCATGAAACTTGGATGCAATATACTTAGAAATGTAATTTTAAAAAGCTCCAGATGAAGTTCAAAAATTCAAGTCATGTAGTGACCAATATGTGTTAGAGCCAGGGTTGAAGGAGACTTGCTGTTACAACCTACCTAGTTAGTGCTGGTTTCAGGGAGTAGAGGAGTTAAAGAAAATAGTCACTGTTTAAAGTCAACCGATTCATCTCACACTTTCTTAAAAAAATCAGCTCTTGAAAAATTCTCAGAAATTTTAATATGCTTGTCAGGAGTCTTGGGGCCTCCTCGAAATTTTTCCATAAAATTTAAATATACAGCTATAAGTTTGAGATATCATCTCTCTGCATGCAAGCACATTTAAAGATGACTATAAGTGGATTTGATTCAATGTGGTGGAATAGCAGGATTTGGGGTTAGATTTTGTGCTAAGAATGGTTTATTTTCCAAAAGCTTCTCTAGCATCAAGATAATTATGTTTTTTTAAGTTAAAAAATAACTACTGTTGTGATTAAGCTATGTGCCATTTAGAGAAAAAAGAATATTGCAGAATTAAATAAAATTCAAGGATTTGTAAACTATGATTTCTGAGGCAGAAAGGAATATTTTATTTTAAGAATGATTTGTTAAAAGTTCAAATCTACCTGTAGCTCAGCTAAGGCTCAAGGAGGAATTGAGTTGAGGATGCAACTCCAGAGCTTGGATTAGAAGAGAATACTAGGGATTTATGATATGGTCCTTGAGATATTTCATTTTCTTGATTCAGAAACATGTGTCAAGGTTAGTCATAAAAGGCTTTTACAGAGAGAATGACCAAAATAGATTTTTATGGTGGTTTAAAAAAAAAAACAAGTCAAAAAGTTTGGTTGTGAGGGGATAATAGAAAAATAGGACGTTAATTATCTTATTATGATGACATTAATAACACAATAGTGATCATGTCTGGTGACCACTGATCATTTTACCATCTCAATAATTTTGCTTGTCCCAAAATGTTATATACTTTGAATCATACAGTATGCAGCTTTTTTCAGGTTGTCTTCTTTCACTTAGTAATAGGCATGTAAGGTACCACCCCCATGTCTTTTTATGGGTCATTTTCCTTTAGTGCTCAATAATATTCCATTTGGATGTACCCTAGTTTACTTGACCACCCCTACTGAAGAGTATCTTGATTGCTTCCAAATTTTGGCACTTATCAATTATAAATAAGCTGTTATAAATATCTGTTAGCAGGTTTTTGTGTGATACTAAGTGTTCAACTTCTTTGGGTAAATATCAAGGAGCATGGTTAATGGATGGTATGGTAAGAGTGTGTTTAGTTTTGTTGAAAACCAACAATCTGTCTTCCAAGTTGGCTGTGCCATTTTGCATTCCCATCAACAATGAATGAGAGCTTCTGCTGCTCCATATCCGTGTCAGTATTCAGATTTTGACCACTCTAATAGGTGTGTAGTGGTATTTTGCTGTTTTAATTTGAATTTCCTTGATGACATATAATATGTAGCATCTTTTCATTTGCTTATTTGCCATCTGTGAGGTATCTGTTAAGGTCTTTGCTCATTACTTAATTGGGCTGTTTATTTATTATTGTTGAGCTTTTAGAGTTTTTGTATATTTTGAATACCATTTCTTTACAGATATATCTTTGACAAATACTTTCTCCCAGTCTGTGGCTTGTCTCTCATTCTCTTTACAATGTCTTTCTCATCAGAAAAGTTTTTAATTTGAATGAAGTTCAACTTATCAATTATTTCTTTCATGGATTTTGCCTCTGATGTGTAGCTACATAGTCACTGCCAAATTCAATGTAATCTAGATTTTCTCATATTTTATCTTCTAGGAGTTTTATAATTTCACATTTTAGCTTTAGCTCTATGATTCATTTTAAGTTACTTTTTGTGAAAGATGTAATTTCTGTGTCAATATGTTTTCTTTCTTTTTTTTTCTTTTTTGCCTCTGGATGTCTAGATATTTCAGCACCATTTGTTTTTGTTGTTTTTCTTTTTGCTTTTTATTGATTTATGACACTGGTTAAAAAAATTATACATGTTTCAAGTGCACAGTTCTATAACACATCATCTGTACATTGTGCATTCACCCCAAGTCAAGTCTCATATTCATTACTATTTGTTAAAAAGACTATCTTTTTTATCCATTGTATTGTCTTTGCTTATTTGTCAAAGAATAGTTAACTGTGTTTGCATGAATCTATTTCTGCCAAAGTGTTCTTACTCTTTTGAAACTTTCTTGCTGAATGCCAAATTCTAGTAAAATGTATATTATAAAATGTCACTTAAAATTTATTTTAACAAGAAATTAAATATCTATAACTTTGTGTATTTTTTTATTTTGCCATTACTGAAAGGCTTATTTTAAATTACTCTTTTATAAAGTGGATAGCTATCATGCATTGCAATATTGTAGAAATAGAATTACTACAAATATGGTTGAAAAAATACTTTGCTTAAATCAGCATCACCACAAATATGTGAGTAATACATTGTGCTATGACATTATAATGGCTATAGTGTCACTAGGGGCTTAATCACAAGGAGCAACAACTGCCTGTAATTATTGGAGAGTCTAGGACAATAGGAATTTTTCAGCTCCTTTATACTAGTAATCTTATGGGACCACCGTCATATATGCAGTCTGACTTTGACCAAAATATTATTCAGTGCATGACTGTAGTTCTAATAAAATTATTTTACTGCTTTAACTACTCTTCAATTCTGAATTTTCTTTAATATCTCTCAAGGAGGTAAGGTATAAAAGGGAAAGTACCAAGACCAAATCCAAAGAAATGTCAACATTTAGGGAGAAGTGAGTTTAGTAAAGTGAAATGAGAAAGAGCAATCTGATTCATAGGAGAAGAATCATGGAAGATACATAGGAATAATCAGATTCATTGAGGAAGAGAATGTTTCAAGAACTAGAAGTTCAAGTATTGTGGAGAGGCCCAGGAGAATGGATTAAAGGCATCATCAGTAACACTTGAAGGAGGAATTTCATTTGAGTGGTGGCAGAAGGGAACCAAGTTAAAATGGGTTCAGAGGCTATGGAAGATTAATGTAAAGAGTAGGTATGTTCATGGAAAAATTATATACAGAAGAATACAAGCAATGTGTGATAAGATGGCAAAACAGAGTCAAAGGCTACATTTGGTTGGATTGATACTTATCATGTCATGTGGTCTCAAGTACGAAGAAAAAATAAAATTTGAGTCCCCAAGTTTTGCAAATTTAGGACATACTATCACTACTTTCATGAATGAAATTTATTAAAAGTTCTCCACAAGATATATATATAGCACATGAATTTAAAAGTTTAGAACATATGAAAGTTATTATTAAAATGAGAGTCAAACAGATATCGTTGGGCATCTGATGTCCTAGAGAAGACCCAAACTTCATAATCATTCAATTCATTTTCTAAGCTTCCACATATAAACTTGACAGTGCTTTGGGAAGAGTTTCATAGTAAAGTTTTGGGATTTTGTTATTCTGCTGACTTAAAATAATTAAAAAATTTCACCCAAAAGATTGAAAGAGAAGGAAAACTCACCAGAACAAATTCTACTTTCATCAATGCCAAGGTAACAAAAGCCTTATTTTTAATTTGATGCTGGAGGTGAGTGCTTGAAAATAAGATATGACCTACCAGGTTAATCTCACTTTGCTTCCAATCTGAGTGTGATTTTTCTGTGTTGTAATCCATTGTAGCTGATGTTTCAAACAGGTTGATAAATGGTTTGGGAAATTAGAAAAAAATATATGTCTGCTTAGGGAGTGTGGGATTTACCTGTACTCTGGACTCTAAAATGTGACCTCCCTCCAAAATGTGGAGCTATATAATTACTGTTTCCAGTTTTATTTTGGTAGGAATTTTACTGTCAGCAGTAAATATCATGTCTTCTTCAATTTTATACACTTATAATCTTTTTAAATGTTCTTATAACTTTTCATCATGGAAGAACATACGGCTTTTTCACAGAAACTGTGAGAATTTGTTCGACTCTGCTCCATTTCCATTTTATATTTCCTTGCACTTAAAGGAATAATTTCTTATTGCTTCTCACACAATTGTTTGATATTTGCTTTGCTTAATCTCACTTATTTCTGTGGTTTAGTGCCAGTTCAAAATCTGACGTGTGGGTAAGTAGTCAGGTAATTGTTGGATCAAAGGCAGAAAGCTGGGCCATTTTTCTATTTCTAAAAAAACAAAACCCAGAAAGAACTCACTGCTTTTGATGATTTCCTTCTTTACCCCATTTCTGAGCTCTTAAATGCACCAGTCCAAGTATGCATGAAAGGAGATAAATACTGAAATGAGAATTTCTTCTTTCAATCTGAAAGATACAAAATTTAATTTCAGTTAGCAAATATTGCATTGAATACATTCTAAGACATTCTAAAATTAATCTCTTATGGATCCTGCTTTCACAAAGCTATGGTTTTGTAAAGAAGTTAAGGCCAGTATGAAAAAAATAATAATTGAAGATAGAAAGTATTTATTATAGGCATGGGTCTGAAAGAACTTCGTCTGGAGAAAAAAATTCATAACAAAGCTGGCATTTGAAAAGATGAGAAAGAAATTGTTGGGAGAGCGAGCCATATGGAAAAGACACGAAAGGGAATAAAGAAGTTTGACTAGAGCATAGGGTAAGAGAGAACAACTTCACACTGAGACTTTATGGAAGTGGCTTCTGGAAGCAGGTTAGGTTGGCAGCAGTGTCTGGATCGCCTGGGGTTCAGTTATACTGCATTATCCTCTGTATTCCTCTTAGAATCAAGGCAATTGAATATTGTTGCTAAATTGAAATGTATAATAATTATGAATTAGACCTGTAAGTCTTTAAAGGGGAATAAAAATATGTGATAGATTCTATATTCACACAAAGTGCATGAATGTTAATTAAAGTCTTTAATGATATTTTACATTTTATCCTCCTATTGTGGTTTTCCTTTTGTATTTCTTTTCTATGTGTATTCATGTTACTTTCAAGGCAACAAAGAAGACAATGTGATTTATTTTCCAGGACTCCTTGATTTCTGAAGCTCTGTCAGTAGAATGATCTATGGCACATTGTGTTTTGATTATACATGTTTCACTTTGTTGATGAAATGAATTATGGAGCTTGATTAAAGATTTGAAGGAATACAACTTTCATATAATAAAGTGTAAAAGAATTCTTACAATGGAAAAATTGTGATTACATAAATTAACTCTATGAACAGACTTCCTATTCAATTTAACTCAACACCAAAGGGTTACATTATTGCATCATTTTTTTCACTGTGAAAAAAATACTAGTTTTAGTGGGTTATTTGAGATTTTCGTTTGCAATTCCCTGAATAACATGACTTTGTATGACATTGTCTGACTTCATTTTTGTCCATGGGCATAATTTCATTATTTTCAATAATTTACCATATATATTTTATGAGGCATAATTGGCATATAACATTATAACATTATATTAGTTTCAGGTATACAACATGACTTGATATTTGTATATATTGTGAAATGATCGCAATAAGTCTAGCAAACATCCATCACTACACATAGTTATAAAAAATTGCTCTCTTGTGATGAGAACTTTTATGACCTATTCTCTTAGCAACTGTCAAATATACAATACAGTATTATTAACTATAGTCACCATGCTGTATACATTACATCCCCATGACTTATTTATTTTATAACTAGACATTTCACCCACTTTGCCTGGTCCCTATTTTTCATCCCTCCCCTTCCCCCACCTCTGGCAATTTGTTCTTTGTATTCATGAGCTTGTTTTTTTGTGTGTTTGGGTTTTTTTTATATATTCCATATATAACAGAGATCATATGGTATTAGTCTTTCTGTCTGACTTAATTTTACTTAGGTTATACCCTCAAGTCCATCCATGTTGTCACAAATGAAAGGATTTTCTTTAATTTTGGCTGAATAATATTCTATTTTCACCCATTCATTCATGGACGGACACTTAAATTATTCCCATATCTTGGCTATTGTAAATAATGGTGCAACGAATATGGAGGTACATATCTTTTTGAGTTAGTGTTTTCATTTTCTTTGGCTAGATATCCAGAAGTAGAATTGCTGGAACATATGGTATTTCATTTTAAAATCTTTGAGGAACCTTTGTTCTTTTCTTTTAAAAAAATATTTTTATTGAATTCAAAGAGGAAGGGAGAGGGAGAGACAGATAGAAACATCAATAATGAGAATAATTGATCAGCTGCCTCTTGCACACCCCAATGGGGGATGGAGCTGCAACCTAGGTATATGCCCTGACTTGGAATGGGACTGTGACCTCCTAGCTCATAGGTCAACACTCAATCACTAAGCCATGCTGACTGTGCTGTGTTATTTTCTATAGTGTTGTTGTTTTTTAATCCTCAGCCAAGGATACATTTATTGATTTTTAGAGAGAAAGGAAATGAGAGAGATAACTAAACAGTTCAAGAGAGAAAAATTAATCTGCTGCCCCCCACATGCACTCCAATCAGGGATCAAACCGACAACTTAGGCAAGTGCCCTGAATGAACCTGCAACCTATTCGATGTGCAGGACAATGCTCCAACCTACTGAACCACCTGGCCTGGACATAATGTTTTACTTTTGTATGATTTTTCTCTTACATGTTTTTCATGCTTGTTGATAGAAATGGTGAGCACCTCAACATGTTATAGAATAGTTCAGAATTTTTATTATATGTTATAATCTACATTTCAGATTTCAAAGGGAAAGAAACTCAAACTCTGAGAATACAGCAGCTTTAAACTCTTCAAATTATGTCTTTCCACAGGGAACATTGGAAATGTTTTACAGGGACAATTAAACTCAGTACACAGTCTTGGTTGAATGACACTCTGGCTACTATGGCCAAGCCTGTAGAGAGTCTCTGGCTGTAGCTATCAATCATAGACGTCCAGAGAAAATAAACTGATGTATATCATTGGGAGGGAGAAGTAGAGGGTAGAATATGGATGGGAAGAAGATATATAGATGCAATATCGCAAACAGCTTTTACAAAGTTAGCCAGAAGGCATCTCTAAACCGTATAAGCCCTTAACATTTAGAGAGGAGAATTGCTACAAGAAACTTCTGCATCTTTAAAAACAAGATGACTGGCAGACTGAATAAGAAACTTTTGTTTTATATAGCAACAGATTCTACTGCAAATTGTATAGAAATTTCCAAATGAATAAAAATATATTAAATTAATACATATTAGGCAGGCATTCTACCAGATACTAGAAAGATAGATATGAGTAATACATGTTAATTTTATGGTCTCAAAGCTTATGGTATGTTAGGTACATAAACAAGTCCAGGGATACTGGAGCATAATGAATGATAGAAAAGAGGAACTAGAGTATCATAAGGGAAATAGCAAGAATAACTAAACTAGGGAGGGCTTCCCAGGGGAAGTAATATTTAAACTGAAAAGGGGAGGATGAATATTAAATTCTCTAAGAGTAAAAATTAGTGTCCTAATTTTATAGAGAAGGAAACTAAGGCATGGAGTGGTTAAATGGTTTGGTGGCAATAGGAATGAGGCCTTGATGTCAAAGCCCCTGGTTTGTGTTGTGTGTGTGCGTCCGCAGGGAGAGGTCAGATAGAGATGGGGAACATTTTTGTTTTTAAGATGGGTTGGACTTAAACATCTTTAAAAAGGAATGAAGAGAATCAATCTAGAGCTCCTATGAGGGACTGGCTGGGTTTTACATCATCAGAGCAACACTTCAGTTGAACTGGCTGAATGCATGTGTACATGCAACTGAATGTTAATCTCTACTCTAGGGATGGCTGGTTAACTTTCAAAGTGTTCTAATCAGAAATTCACATTCCAGCTGTTGTTGCTTTCAAAATACTATTTTTAAAATCTGTGTCAGAGGGTTTTTAAATTAGCCCAAAATATGTGATTGAGTTAACTTAAAATGACAATAATGAGTAGTGTTTAAGATATGTAATCTAGAAAGGCTGTCCAGGTCCCACCATACTTATCGGATGCAGGGTTAAGACTCTGGCAAATTCAATTGCATTGTATGTTTATAACATTGCTGCTATTTTTCTGCACTTGTTGGAGAATTCTGTCAGCTAATTCAACTCTATCTTAGCTGATCCGGTCAGATAATATACATTTTAATGCGTGAGTGAAATTTTTATTACATAAGTTGCAAGGTCCATTGCAAAATAAAATACAAGGCCACTTGATAAAAAGCAGAACTAAAGTGGCCTTATAGTTACTCAGACATAACTTTTTTTCTTTTCTTTTGTCACTTTTTTTTCTTTTCTTAAGTCACTCTTGACTTATCACAGTAGGGTTTTCCCCACTTTTTTCTATTGTGGCAAAATACACACAAAATAAAATTTACCATTTTAACCATATTATCAATTTCAGAGAAGGGAGGAGAGAGATATAGACACATTAAAGATGAGAGAGAATCATCAATCAGCTGCTTCCTGTATGCCCCACACTGGAGATCGAGCCCACAATTGGGGCATGTGCCCTGACTGGTTCATAGGTTGATACTCAACCACTGAGCCATGCTGGCCGGGCTTAACCATTTTTTTAATTGTACAGTTCATTGGTACTAAATACATTCATAATGTACAACTATCACCACAATTCATCCCCATACCTTTTTTTTATCTTGTAAAACTAAAATGATGCCCATTGAACAATAACTCTGCATCTCCACTTCTCCATCCCCTGGCAACCACCATTCTACTTCCAGTCTCTGTGATTTTGGCTACTCCATGTACTGTATTTATGTAAGTGATTTAAAACAGGTGGGATTTGTTGTTTTTTTGTTGTTTTTTTTTGCATGTTCCTGGTTTATTTCACTTTGCACAAATGTCCTCAAGGCTCATTATGCCATAGCAATCTCCCAATTTATGGTGGATTAGTATGAACATAGTGGCACTGATGGAGTTTGCCTCTAGATTTCCCTGCACAATTTGCCAGGTCAGAGAAGGGAATAGTAATTCGGAAGATCTCAAAAGAGAGTTAATAAATTTACTGCTAATAAAGTTTGGTTGAAACTAAAACAATTAACTGAACAAATTAAAGAGGTCAATCATATTCTAGGCATTAAAACTATTAGTTATATAATCCATTATCCACTCTGTTTAGCCATCAACATGTATCGTAGGTTTGGATTGATAATAAAATCCATGAGACACAGTAGACTTTCCCTAGCACCACGTTTACTTCTCTGGAATAAAGGATATGGGATCAAAAAAAAAAAAAAAAAAACCTCCCTAACTGGCAACAGCAAGGGGGAGGCCTTGTTACTCCCACTAGATACGTTTCCAACAGTCTCCTCATTTGGGGCCCTGTGGTCACAAGAGGCTAACTAGACATGGACCACTTCAGCTTGGAGAAGCCATCAACTCTGGGATCTCTTGAGCTTATTTTTAGCTCCAGTGCAGCTACATCTCATCATTGGCAGCTACAATTACCTCATGTAGAATCTCAACAATGAGGTGCTTAGCACTTTAACCAATTATTATTTATTTTGAATACAAGGTACTAGTAAGTAGTCTTAATATAGTAAAGATAATGTAGATAGCAGATACAGTGTGTATGTGCAATAAAGGATTAATGCTGACCTTTGTCCTCAGCTCCAGGGATGAAAACTCTGAAGTTCTTGGAATGGTATGCCTCATAGAAATATCTTTATTTAACTGGAGGTCTGAAGCTACTGTTGGTTGCCTATACTAACAATGTGAATTATGGCGGGGGTTTTGGGCCAGGCAGTAGCAGTTTGATCTTTGCAGGGACTTGGGACTAAGGTCAGCCCGGGGTAGTGGCCCTATCTATATGGTTGATCTCCAATAAAAATTTCTAAAGCCCTTAGAAAATTGCAATTACACTGCAATTTTTAACTATAGTCACCATGCTATACATTAGATCCCCATACCTTATTCAGCTTATTTCTCAATGTTTATATTCTTTTACCAACCGATCCATAATACTGAATTGAATAATTGAAATTTCAAAGAGAGTAGAATTTAAGTGCTCTAAATAAGTAAGTAAATAAATAAATAAGTAAATAGGGCGATAGATGTGTTGATTAACTACTTGGGAAGAATCCTTTCACAATGTATGCATATATCAATTAATTATGATGTACACTTTAAATGTCTTGCAGTTTTATTTGTTAATTATTCCTCAATAAAGCTGGAAACAAATCTGAACCCTGAGGCTTGAGTGGGCTTCCCTGGCAATATTTCCTGTGTACTGTCACACATCATTAGTGGTAGAAGTGAGCACTGTCAACAAGACTCCCCTGGAACCTCCACTCTATGTCCATTCCCTATGCTATAATAAACTGTAGCTGTGAGTATAACAGTTCTTCTTAGTTCTATCCGGGTTTTTAGCAAATCCTTGAATGTGAAGGAAATCTCCCAAACTTGCAATATCCTCCTATAAATTTCCTAAAATGACTTTCAAGGAATCCCAGAGGCTAGAGGAAAGACAACAGGCTGTTAACTGTTTCCTTCTACACATGGCAACAGGCATTAGAGGGTTGGAGCTCTGTGACAGTGCACACGACAGTAACCCCAACCAAGGACGTGGTGGTCTGTGATGCTAGGACATGGTCTTTCTTTCCTCAAGACATAATTAGTTTGTTAGGAAGAAAATACATGCAAAAATAACACAAAGTGGAAAATGAGAAAACATTGATATTCTTCAATTTCTCGTTATCTCAGTTTTCCTATCTGCAAATGAAGGGGAAAGTCATTACATAGAAAATAAAGATAGTTTTACAGACTTCTTTTCATAGCTTAAGGCTAAAGGAAAAGAAAAAGAAAGTTTTTGCCATATCCCAACAACGAACCATGAAGGCAAACCATTTTATTCAATGGCATTTGCAACCAGGGTAGAAACCCTAGAAGTTTTTATTATTCTTTCCAATTAGAGAAGTGCACTATACACAAATTAAAAATAAAATATATAATTGATGTGTGTTTTATTTCCCTGTCCGTATAGTTGCTATATTCCAAACCATTTTCCTTTTATGTTTCCTGATTTTCATGTTAATGACAAGATGTCACTGGCATTTATTAGCCTGTAAATTATAACTCTATTTAGAAGTCCCTGTGTTCAATTAGCTTTAAAGACAATTAAAGACCAATTTGTCATTGCTACCTTTTCTACACAATGCTTTCCAATTTTAACTGCCTACTCTTTTGCTCTAATCAATTTTAATAACAGCAGCAAAAGTTTAACTGTGACTCTTTGGTCTCATTCGGTCCATCTATTATGCTGCTAGGAGGCAGTACATTTAGTCTGAAAGTTCACATATTCTTATAGATAAAAAGAAAAAAAAATATGAAAGACAGCTTCTATTTGTAAAACTCCAGGAGGTGTCAGGTAAAATTCATGTAAATTTAACTACTTGGCCAAAAAATAAAAGTCCATTTTTCCTTTTTTTAAATGACAGAAGCTAAAGTACTCACAATTGCGATTTATTTTTCATGTCCAAAACCTACATTCAGTAATGGCTAAGAAAACAGAAGTGAATATTAATGAATCACTCTGTGACCTGGAATCTCAGTTAGCTAGGCTTTTTCAATGTGCCATTCTTTGATACCAAGGTCAGGGAACATAATTAGGTCTAGAATGTTAATGACTACAAAGAGGTCTGACAAGTATTGGCCCATTTGGTCCTCAGGACACCCATGTGAGGTCCTTAGAACAAGTGTGATTATTGATACTTTATGGGAAAAAAAACAACAGATTCCAAAAGGTTAATTGACTTGTTGAAGGTCACATGATTAATAAATGGGGGTAAAAACGTGACTGCAAATTTTCTGACAGTGGCATTCTTTATACTCAATAACTTTGCCTCAAATTGCATTTGTTCATTGTTTCCATGTAAATAGTAAAATGACTAGGATTTTATGTATTTATTTATTTTAAAAATTAAAGTAATCCTGGATAAGAGTTGCTTTTTTTTTTTTTTTTTAAGGAATCAGTCCTTGACCACTAGGTTGACACCATCTCTGTTTTGGATGACCTGTTTCACCAGCAGGTGTCTTACTCTCCATGATTAACTAGGGTTATGGTTAGTGTTAGAGTTAGAGTTAGGGCTAGAGTTGGGTTAGGTTTAGATCTAGGGTTATGGTTAGAGTTAGGGTTAGGGTTATGGTCAAGTTTGGTTTAGGGATAAGATTAGGGCTAGGGCTAGGGTTTGGGTTTGGGTTAGGGTTAGAGTTATGGGTACATTTATGGCTAGGACTAGGGTGAAGGTGTTTCAGTTAGTACAATGGCAAGAGTTAGGGTTAGGGTTAGGGACTAGGTTAGGGTTAGGTTTAGGGTTAAGATTAGGCCTAGGGCTATGGTTAAGGCTAAGTTTAGTATGTAGGCTAGGCCTAGAGTTAGGGTGAGGGCTAAAGCTAAGATTAGGGTTAGGGTTAGGGTTAGGGACTAGGTTAGGGTTAGGTTTAGGGTTAAGATTAAGCATAGGGCTATGCTTAGGGCTAGGTTTAGTATTTGGGCTAGGCCTAGGGTTAGGGTTAGGGCTAGAGCTAAGATTATGGTTATGGTTAGGACTAGGGGTAGGTCTAGGGCTAGGTCTAGAGTCAGGGTTAGGTTTTAGGGTTTGATTAGATTTTGGTTTAGAACTGGGTTTAGGATTAGGGTTAGGGTTATAGTTATGGATAGGGTTATGGTTAGGGTTAAGACTAGGGCTAGAATTAGGGTTAGGTTTATGCCTATGGTTAGGGTAAGGGTTAAGGTTAGTCTTATAGTTATTGCAAGGGCTAGTGTTAAGGTTAGGTTTATGTCCCAGGTTAGAGTTAGGGTTAAGATTAGGGTTAAATCTAGGGTAAGGGTTAGTGTTAGGGTTAGAGTCTGGGTCCTTGTGTGTACAGTGGAATCACCTGGAGAGTTAGGGTAAGGGTTAGGATTAGGGTAAAGGTTAGGGTTAGGGTAAAGGTTAGAACTAGACTAGGGCTACAATTAGCATAGGGTTAGGATTAGTGTTAGGGTTAGGGTTAGGATTAGGGTTAGGGCTCAGGTTAGGGATAGGTTTTGGGTTAGGATTATCATTAGGGATAGAGCTAGGTTTGGGGCTATTCTTAGGCTTAGTGTTAGGATAAGAGCTAGGGCTGTTTAGGGTTAGGGTTAGAGCTAGATAAGGTTAAGGAATAAGGTTATATTTAAGGTTATATATAGGGCTATGGTTTGTGCTAGGGTTATGGTGAGGGCTAGAGTAAGGGAGCAAGGTTAGGGTTAGGGTTAAAGTTAGGGATCAGGATAGGGTTTGGATTTATGTCTGGGTCCTTGTATGCATAATGGAATTACCTGGAGGCTTAGGGTAAAGGTTAGAGTTAGCATCTAGAGCCTAGAATCCAGCCTAGATTCTAGGTGTTTGTATGCACATTGGAATCACCTGGAGATTTAGGATTAGTGTTGGGGCTAAGCTTGGTTTAGGGTTAGGTTTCAGGCTAAGGTTAGGATAGGATTAGGACTAGGGTTAGGGTTAGGTTAGGGTTAAGTTTAGGGTTAGGCCTAGGGCTAGGATTAGATTTAGGTTTGGGTTAGTGTTAGGGTTAGAGCTAGTGCTAGGGCTATGGTTAGTATTAAGTTTTAGGGTTGGGTTAGGATTAAGGTTAGAGTTAGAGTTAGGGTTAGGGTTAGGGCTAGGGCAAGGTTAGGTTTAGGTTTATATAGGTTTATGGTTAGAGTTTGGGCTAGGACTAGGTTTGTTGTTACATTTATGGTTAGGATTGGGGTCCATATTAGAACTAGGTCTCGGATTAGAGTTAAGGCTAGGTTTAGGAATTGAGCTAAAACTAGGGTTAGGCTTAGGTTTAGGGCTAGGGCCAGTGTTAGTGTTAGTATTATTATTATAGTTAGGGCTAGGCCAAGGTTAGGGTTAGGTTTAGAACTAGGTTCATATTTAGGGTTAGGTTTAGGGCTAGGGCTAGGTTTATTACATTTATGGTTAAGGTTAGGGTTATGATTGGGATCCAGATTAGGGCTAGGGTTAGAGTTAGGGTTAGGTTTAGGGCTTGAGCTAATGTTGGGGTTAGGGTTAAGGCTAGGGCCTGGTTTATTGTTTGGATTATGGTTATATTATGCTTATGGTTATGGTTAGGGTTGGGGTTCAAGCTATGGCTAGATTTAGGGTTAGAGATAGGGTTAGGGTTAGGGTTAGGGTTAGGGTTAGGGTTAGGGCTAATGCTAGGGTTAGGTTTAGGGTTAGGGTTCAGGGTAGGTTTAGAGTTAGGGCTAGAGTTAGGGGTTGGGCTAGAGTTAGGACTAGGGTTAGGGTTAGAGTTATGATTAGGGCTGGGTGAGGGTTAGGGGTAGTGTTAGGGTTAGTGTTGGGATTAGGGCTAGGGCCAAGGCTAGGGTTAGGTTTAAAAGCTGTTTTAACAGGATTAAAATCTTTGTTGAAGTCAGTGTCAAACAGAATTAATGTCAAGTGAATCAAGTCAGTGATATAAGTCAGAATTCAAAACCTTACGTGTATCTGACTTCTGTTCTGACTCCTACCTTCTATGCACTGGCTGTCACAGAGCCAGATGGAGGCAGCAGTGTCCAATCAAAAACTCAGAGTCTCTTGGTAGGGAGGGTTCCGTGGGAGCCAAGTGCTGGGTAGAAGTTTTTCTGTTCTTCTCCAGCCAGGGACAGGCTCTTTCAGATATGGGCACACCTCATTTTATTGTGCTTTGCTTTAGGAGGCTTCACATATATTGCTTAAAAAATAAATTGAAGGTTTGTGGCAGCCCTGTATTAAGCAAGTCTATTGGCATCATTTTTCCAACAGATTCAAATGATGGTTAGCATTTTTAGCAATAAAATATTTTTAATTAAGGCATGTACATTGTTTTATTAGACATAATAGTATTGCACATTGAACAGACTACAGCATAGTGCAAATACAATTTTTATAAGGTTCCTATAACTTGCTTTATTGTGATATTCACTTTATTGTGGTGGTCTGGAACTAAACCCGCAATATCTCTGAAGTACGATATTTACATGTCCATGTCCATAATATAGCTTCTTTAATCAGCTCAGCACAAACATGTAAGAACTCGCCTCTTCACTCTCACAGAAAATTAAATATTTCAATTCAGCGTCATCATGGTGTCCTTAGCCTCAGACCTCTCTTCTATTAGAGTATTCTATTAAATTCAGTTGATCTGTTAATAGATTTTATTCTTGTGTTTCTGAAAGCACTAAGTCAGTTTTGAGTTGAGGATTGTTTTTGTTCTACAGACACTGTAAATTTCAAGTAAAGTACATTTTATTGTCAGAGAAAGGCCACTGTTACTAGTTTAAGGCTTTCTGCTCTTTTGCTTTGATTTTTAGTAACTTTATTTCAAGAGAAAAAAAAAACGTGTTAGACTATTTTCATAGAAAATGCTATACTGCTCCACAAACATTCACTTATATTTCCCATAGCTGAGATTTGTCTGTTTCTTAGAATTAGAAAGCCATTTAGAAAGCACTCATCTTTGTCCACATTTTATCAGACGCAATGACAGGCACAATGTAACCTAAAAGATGTTAGATCATGACTATGCTACTCTTGACATTTTCCCTCTAAACATTTGCTCAAAATGCTATCTTCCATAAATCATCTACACTAGTCAAGTTTCTTAGAATGGAATCTCTGAAAGTCTATCTTAATTACTGAGCGAGTATTGAACACCAGCTGTTACAACTGCATCTGGAGGTCAAATGAGGTAAGAAGACAGTCATTTAAATTGAGGTGGTACGTTTTTCCTATCACTTTTCATTGGATCTATTCCCAACATTTCCACTTTTTCTCACTCCTCCTCACTATGGTCAAGGAGGATTGGTTGGTCTTGGTCGCATGAGTGGTTGTTTTGGGAAATGAAGGGAAAAAAACCAAGTCCCAAACAATTCATTTTTTCTTCCTTTTTCCCACTTTCAGTATCATTAAACATGAGGAAACACAGATTTTTATACATAGCCCTTTAGAGTCAAAATGTTTCCATTTATGTTTTGTTCAAAGAAAATAAAACCAGCCAGAGAAAAACAAATACCATTTGACTTCACTTATATGTGGAATCTAAAGAACTATATGAATAAACAAAAAAACAGAAGCAGACTCACAGATTTTCCACACCTTAACAACCAAAGTAGATTAAGACTGATTTGGTTGACTGTACACAATCAAGCCTTTAGAAAAGTAAACAGGAGAGTAGGTGTGATACCTGTTGATACTTTTCACTGTTCATCTTACAGACACAGGAGCCCTTGAAATTGATTCAAAGTTAAGTGCAGAATTCATTCTTGCTGGGATATTTTTTTAATCATTCATTGTTTAAAGTATTACATATAGTATTACAAATGTCTTTGTTCCCCTCCATTGACCTCTCCATGGCCATCCCCACCCCCTGTACATGCCATCACCCACCATTGGTTATGTTTATATGCATGCATACAAGTCCTTGGGTTGATCTCTTACCCCCACACTCTCCCCTGCCTTTCCTCTGAACTTTGACTATCTGTTCAATGCTTCTCTGTCTCTGGATCTATTTATAAACTGATGAACATATGGGATCTTTTATTGCACAGAAGAGAGTGTGGTCAGACAGTGGAGGGAAAGAGGGGGAAGAAAATAACACTGTTATATTAATAACAATGTTAATAATGCCAGGAGCTGTAAAACTCTGAATAAAATTCAAATGTTTTCACTCTATTAGCTCTAGAACAAATTTTACATGAAAATGTTAGTGTCTATCTATGTGGTAAATTTCCATTTTTGTAAATGGGGTAAATGGTTTACATTTCCCAGTGATGGTGGCTAATGAAGAGCTCTATAGATACTTGTTGGCTTTACATAGCAGTTTTCTACATTAGATTTCTATTCCATTCAGTTATAAGTATGTTGCTAACATCTTAAGGAGCAAATTAGACATTCCTAAACATTTTTTTGGCTTTCAATTTCTACTCTCTTCCAAGGACATCCTTTTGAAAGAAGAGTTCTCGACATTTTAATGAGGTAGACAGACTGACCCTAAGTCAGTTATTCAACTCCACACTTTGTGGAAATGCTCTTGGGATGTCCAGTTCACAGAAATTATTTCATTTCTTATTATCATTAATATCCTCATTTCTAAGAAGTGAAAGGAGACTGAGGAGAGTAGTGATTCATTACATCCTGTGTTGAACATAATATGGTTAGTTTCCAAAATGTGGTTCTGAGCCATTTTGATTACTCAGTGTCCCAGGACATAGCATATGCTTTGGCATTTTTGTTGTTGTTGTTGGTGGTGGTGGTGGTGGTGGTGGTGGTTGATTGTTTCAGAGAGAGTGTGCCTTTCTTTACTTTGTTTTTTGGTTTAAGCTTTACTTTACATACAGAGTGTGGCAAAACTTATAACCATTGCCAAAAACCATTAATAAAAATTTCCACTCATTTTACCTCGAATCCAATGTTACCCATTCCTATTAGACAATATTTTACATACTTTTAATAATAATAACCTGGTACTCTGTTAAACACTTTACATATATTCCCATGTAATCTTTGCAAATAGCCTGATAAAGTCAGTGTGTAATTCATTTAGCTTTTGTCACTGATGTATCTCCAGTACCAGGTGCAATGCCTGTCTGACAGTATTTGATAAGCATTTGTTTTATGATTGACTGAATGATGAAACTAAAGCACGAGAGTTTAACTTTGCCAAGGGTTGTGCACCTAAGTAATCCAGGAATAGAAATTCAAGCCCAGCTCTGTCTGAGTTTATAGCCTGAGGCAAAACCGCCTTAAAATAATGTGAATAAATTACAAGATGCCACGACATGCCTTTGTTAGCTATTGCAGAATTTTGCATATCAAATTGTAAGGATGTTTTTTTTTCTTCTTCAATCAGCACTCCTTCTGCTACAGCATTCCTTCTGCTACAGTTGTATCTTTTGTTCTGTTTATAGTGGATATATGGAAATCCTATCTTCTAATATTCTGTACTTTGTGGTAAATCTGAGTATAGCTGTACTTAAATTTTACACATTGAGCCATTGCACTTCAGAAATTTGCCTTAAATTCATTTTATAGTGAGGAATTCCGTGCACCATAGCAGCACCTGGAGAGTTTTTATAAAAATCTTGATGTCCAAGTTATATCCCAGACCAATGAAGTTGGAAAGCCTGAGGATGGGACTAAGACATCAGTATATTTTTAAGGATCCCTGGTGATTTTAGTGTGAGACCAAGTGAGAGAATCCTATCTAATAAAAGAGCAATATGCAAATTGACTGTCACTGCAACACACAAGATGACTGCCCCCATGTGGTCAAAGATGGCCATCCCCATGTGGACACAAGATGGCCACCACTAGCAGGGGAGAGCAGTTGCGGGGAACCAGGTCTGCAGGGGAGGGCAGTTGTGGGTGATCCAGGCATGAAGTGTAGGGCAGTTAGGGGGTATCAGACCTGCAGGGGAGGGCAGTTGGGGGCAACCAAGACTATAGGGGAGGTCAGTTAGGGTTGACCAAGCCTGTAGGGGAGGGCAGTTGAGGGATGACTGTGCCTGCAGAGGAGGGCAGTTAGGGATGACAGGGCTGGCAGGGGAGGGCAGTTAGGGGTGAATGGATCACCCAGGCCTGCAGAGGAAGACAGTTGGGGGTGACCAGGCCAGCAAGGGAGGGCAGTTGGGGGTGACTGGGGTGGCAGGATAAGGCAGTTGGGGGTGACTGGGCCAGCAGGGGAGCAGTTAGACATCAATCAGGATGGCAGGGGAGTGGTTAGAGGGTGATCAGGCTGACAGGCAGAAGCAGTTAGGGGCAATCAGGAAGGCAAGCAGGCGAGCAGTCGGGAGCCAGCAATCTTGGATTGTGAGACAGACATCCCTCGAGGGGTCCCAGATTAGAGAGGGTACAGGCTGGGCTGAGGGACACACAGACACCCCTTGTACAAATTTCATGCACTGGACCTCTAGTACTTTACATAATTTTAATAATAATTAGAAGAAGAAAGAATCTACTGCTTATATCTCTTCTCAGCTGAATATTGTCTTGTATTCAGCTACCTCTTCCCCCCAATAACCCCTAGTGCCTTTAACCTTTTCCCCAGAGTTGTAAATGTTTACTTTAATTATTTTACTACACTTGGATAGTTTTGCCAAATACTTCTTTATATGTAGAAATGAATCAAGTGCAAAACTATAGTGGCCAAACATGTTCAGTATATAACTAAAACCTTATTTCTGATAGTTATAAGCAATAGTATATAATAGTGTATATATATGTATATATATAGTTATAAGCAATAGTATATAATAGTATATATATAGTTATAAGCAACAGTAGATATATATATATGTATATATGTATTTATAAATATATTTATAGGTACTATTGTTATAATTATGTATCATAGGTATATATATTCCATACAGTATATAGGAAAAGAATTGAATGCTACAGATTAATGTGCAATCATAATTTAAGGCAGACCCTTTTCCTATTCTGAGATCATGGCAATAACTCTTCCATGAGAATGGCAGAACTCAGTAATCACTTGGATCTCAAACCTATGTAATATTTAATGTAAGATAAAGTGAACAATGGCTTCTGGTTCCAAAGAGCTAATGACACATTTACACCCTTATTTATTAATTCAATGCCATACTAGAATATTTTTTAGAATGATTGATATTATTTTATTTCTAGTCTCACCTTGAATTTTTCAGACTCTCTTCTTTCACACTATGATTATCATTAAAAATGCTCTCTCCCCCTTAAAACAGTCATCTTAGGGAAAAAGAACCAGAAGTGGACCATCATTTTACAATATAGAATGAAAGATTAGGAATATATGGTTGCCAACCCTCAGGGCTACATGAAAGATTTCATATTTCCCCAAATCCAAGTTTAATATGCTTCCACTATTTAGTCATGGCAGGCTAGGCCTCTTACACACACACACACACACACACACACACACACACACACCATCCTAAAAATAAGAAAAAAATGCTGAATAAAATTGTTTCTCACTATTGAAGAATTTACAATATAATAAAGAATTATCAACTCAAAACTTTTGAGAAAACAAGAACCCAGATAACCATGTAACCAGAGCACTCAAAACCTGCTTTGGCCCAGAGCCTTTTAATCATCCAAGATAAAAAGAACTATAAAACTGAGCTATGATATTTTTTTATTGATTTTAGAGAGGAAGAGAGAAGTAGAAACATCAATGATGAGAGAGAATCATTGATTACTGCCTCCTGAATGGCCCACACCAGGGACAGAGCCCACAACTTGGGCATGTGCCCTGCCCAGGAATCGAGCCGTGACCTCCTGGTTCATAGGTCGATGCTCAACCACTGAGCCCTGCCAGCTGGGTTGAGCTATGATTTTTATGAACTTGTGAATCAAGCGGGCAGAAATATGCTGGGACTTGCATCTACTTTAGGTGAAGAAAAGACAGGTAGTGGCATCCTGAAGAGGTTCAATAGTGTCTTGTAAGACAACTAATTGAGGAGAGGACTTTACAGGTTCCTCAGGCAAAGCACAATTAACCTCAGATGGGGATAGAGTGGCTGCTTCCATTGGCAAAGAAGATGCATCAGAATTTAAGAACTGCACATATGTTCCCACTGCAATTTGTGGGAACCATTCCTTCATAATCAATACCCTCACTTTCAGGATATCATAATAGATATCCTGTGAGCATGAAAATTCAACCTCATTTTTGTTGTGTTATAATTCAGTGAATCACAAGACCAGTCTGGGTTTAATATTCAGATGTATCAGCTCTGCAGATACAAATGAGACTTTCTTTCAGGACTCTGAAACTTTTAGGTCATTTACACAGCACTTGAGCTTGAAATTAATGAGCACTTGAGCTCATCCTTTTCTTTCTCTTAGTTAAGTACACTTAGTAGCAACCCAATGATGATATCTCCATTGCCATATCATGCCATGGAGTATCAGTGTACTCTTTTTACTAATGACAATAGAGTTACTAGTGTTTTTTAATCTAATTGTAGTAGAGACTGGATCCCAGAAACTGCAGAACCAACTCAGAAAGTCACCTCTAGAAGCATTCTGGGTATCAAAATCTGTATCAGTCAGGGTTTTCCAGACAAACAGACCAATAGAATATATTGTACATAAAGAGACTTTTAAGCAACTGACTCATGTGATTGTAGAGCCTGGCAAATCTGAAATCTGTATGGTAGGCCAGAAGTCTGGACACACAGGTAAGAGCTGCTGTCTTGAGTCTGAAATCCATAGGACATGTGGGAGGTTGAAACTCAGGCAGGATTTCTACATTACAAACTTAAGGCAGAATTTCTTCTTCTCTGGGTAATCTCAGTTTTGTTGGTGTTGCTGTTCTTAGGTCCTTCAAACAATTGAATGAGATTAATCTACATTATTAAAGGTAACATCCTTTACTTACAGCATCTAACCTTAAATTTTAATCACATCTACAAAATATATTCACAACATCTAGACAAATGCACCATAGCCTAGACAAGTTGACACATAAAATTATTGTAACATATACAATATGAATTTATGAAGTAGTAGAGATCTCATCAAAAATTAAATGTATATTGCCGATACTGTTTGGCTCAGTGGATAGAGCATCAGCCTGCAGATTGAAAGGTCCCAGGTTCGATTCCGGTCAAGGGCATGTACCTTGGTTGCGGGCACATCACCAGTAGGGGGCATGCAGGAGGCAGCTGTTCTATGTCTCTCTCTCATCGATGTTCCTAACTCTCTATCCCTCTCCCTTCCTCTCTGTAAAAAATCAATAAAATATACATTTTAAAAAATTAAATGTATAGAGGATAATATGGGCAATAATATAATCTATATCTGTGTCTATTGGTGGGTATAATTTATAATGTAGAACAAAAAAGGTATCACTGTAGAGAAAATAATTTATACATTCAACTACATTAAAATTGATTACTTTTGTTCATTAAGAGAGACCAATTATGAAAGTCTCTGAGTAGGAAAAAATTATATAGATATACAGAATAATCAGGACTCGGATTATGAGAAGACTGTCTACAAATCAATAAGATAAAGCAAAGTAACCAATAGAAACTTAGGTCAGAGATACTTGCCCTGAAATCCTCAAAAGAGAATAACCAAATACTTAACAAAGATCTAAAAAGCTGTTCAATCCACTTATATTGAGGAAAATGCAAATTAAAATCACAAATAAAGTTGCCATTACAAATGTACAGGGTTGTCAAAAATTTTGAAGTATGAAAATAAATATGAGCATAGAAGAGAGAGGCACATATCAGAATAGTGCCTAATCTCTTTAACTGAATTCTCTACCACTTTCAAATGTGTGAATTGAAGTCAGTCACTTCACCTCTCTGTGCCTCTATGTCATTATCTGGAAGTGGGAAGAATAATATTACCTCATCTTTATAATATAAAGCTTAAATCAATGGGGTGCTGAGAATATTGTCTGACATATATTACTAAAGTGTTTCATTTTTAATCAAATAAAATGTGGTAAAACAGAAACCCTGATACTCTGCTGATAGGAGTGAAGATTTGGAAAACAGCTGTCAATGACCTATTATCATTAAAGATACATAGAGCCTATAATACATCAATTCTGCTTCTAGTATATAATCTAGAATACATACAATAGGGCACATGTATAAGAATGTTTACAGTGACATTTCTTAGTATTACAGAAATGGAAACAATAATCTACAAAAGAATAGATAAATACATTTTAGACGACACATACTTTAAAATACTAAACAGAATGAAAAGGAATAAACTACAGTAGTAAACTTTAGGTATACCCAAGAATATAGACAAATCTCAGACTTATGTTGAGTGAAAGAAGCTGACACAAAAGAATACAAATTATAATTCTATTTTCATAAAATTCAAGACCAGGAAAGACTAAATTATATTGATAAAATTTAAAGAATAGTAACAGCATTATTATCATATATGCAAGGACAATGGCTACATGAGAAGTAAGTTTTGTTGGGGAGAATTATCTATAATAATAAAAGCATAATATGCTAATTAAACCAGGCAGCCAAATGACCTTCCAGACGTCCTTCTGGATGATCTTCTGGATAAAGCAGGGGCTGCGAGGGCCGAGGCAAGCCTCCACTGTGGCAGTGAGGGCCAAACCCCTTGTACACATTTTGTGCATCAGGCCTCCAGTAAATGTATAATAAGGGGAAGATTATATATCTGTTCTGCAGATGATTATTTCACTTCTACAAGATTGAATAATGCTGCAATAGACATTCTTGTACATGTGTTCTAGTTTATGTACTCTGTTACATATGTAGGACTAAAGCTACTGGATTATAACGGTATTCATATTGTTCTGTCTCTAGACCTGAGTAGAGGTTATACAAGTACTCATTAAATTGTACATATATGATTTATGTAATTCTATACTTATTTCCTATCTATAATAATAATAAAAGCATAATATGCTAATTAGACCAAACAGCCAAATGACCTTGCAGACATCATTCTGGACGTCCTCCTGGACAAAACTGTGGCCTTGTGGGATCTAGCCTAAACCAGCAGTCAGACATCCCCCAAGCGGTCCCAGATTAGAGAGGGTGCAGGCCAGCTGAAAGACCACCCTCCACCCTTCACCCCCATGCACAAATTTCATGCACCAGGCCTCTTTTTTTTAGTATATATTTTATTGATTTTTTTTACAGAGAGGAAGGGAGAGAGATAGAGAGTTAGAAACATCGATGAGAGAGAAACATCAATCAGCCGCTTCCTGCACACCTCCTACTGGGGATCTGCCCACAACCAAGGTACATGCCCTTGACCAGAATCAAACCTGGGACTTTTCAGTCCGCAGACTGACACTCTATCCACTGAGCCAAACTGGTTTTGGCAAGGCCTCTTGTAAATATAATTTCTCTCTCCAGGGCAAAAGTCAGATAGACTTACTGCCCATTATATAAAATTCTGGTTCTCTTAAGCCAGGATTCCTCTTTTCAATGTTGCCCACTACACTTTTCAAGAATCTCCTGCCCTTCCTAGCATTACACTGTGGAAACTGGTGCTCAGGAATGGGCACAAATGCTGACACTCTGGTTACTCCTCTTGCTGAGTAATGAACTGACTTTGTGTCTGAACCAAGAGTGGTGTTTTCTACTGGCATCCATAAAAAGGCAACAGATTAATTTGCCAGCCTGGAATATAAAGTCTGAGACCATCATAGTTTTTGACAGGAAGGCATAGAATGGGCATTTGGATCATCTAGAGCAGTGGTCGGCAAACTCATTAGTCAACAGAGTGGCAAACCTCTGATCTAGAGTTACTTCAGATATGTTGTCACAATA
Organism: Lasiurus cinereus; assembly: GCA_011751065.1. Classification (NCBI taxonomy): domain Eukaryota; kingdom Metazoa; phylum Chordata; class Mammalia; order Chiroptera; family Vespertilionidae; genus Lasiurus; species Lasiurus cinereus. Next base: position 23,391,429 of record JAAGEH010000293.1, on the reverse strand, counting down.
GCTTTCAGCTTGGTAGCACTTATAAGACACTGCAAAATTTTTTCCTGGGTTATATAATTTAATTTTTACCAATTCCATTAGAATTCCCTTTTAACAGCTGAACAACAGGAAGCCACTTGACCAATATCTGATATTAATTAGTGCCTGAGACTAGATTGAGATATGAGCCTCTTGGTTGATCACAGAGTTGCAGCTGTAGTGTTTTCCGCTACTGTTTCAAAAATGTGGTTTATAGACTGATGCCAGTGCCTGAAGAGTGTGTTCAAGGGGAAATGAGACAAGTGTTCATCAAGGAAACCAAGAAGAAAGAAAACAATATGATGAGTTTTTCATTCAGCTAAATATATTCCGTATACATGGCTAGCTTTATTCTGAGAACCAGTCCTCCCTTTTGGAGGAAAAGAGGATGTTTTCATATCCTTTCGTTAAAGAAATGAAAGTGATAGTAAATTATGGTTTTGTTTGAGAAGTATTTAATATACTTCCTTGACAACATAAATGGCTGGGATTCCAACATTTGTCCTTTTTTCTCCTTATCTATGGAATCTTAAATTCATATCTATAATTTAAGTAAATGTCATTGTGGAGAACATATTGCTTCCTAAATGGGTTTATGGTCTAGTTCATACCTCTGGAGTGATTAAGTATGTCAGTGTGTTGGTGTGTAAATGTGCTTGTGCTTGTGGAGTACAGGCACATTTGCAGTGAACTGTCTTTGAAAGACTAAACATAGAACTTCCATATGATCTCTCCTTCCTGGATTTGATAATATTTGAGATCTCAACAGCTACCCCAGGGCCTGATATATAATAGGCACTGAGTAAAGATGTGTCAACAGTGAGTAAGTTGATGAACAGATGCATTAATGAAATTTGAAGGGGTTTTTGTTGTTTTGGAAATTCAGTGGTACATGTGGTTAGACAACCCTACTCCTTCCATAGCAGCGGTCTTGCTTGATCCAGAACACCATTCCATTCTTCAAAGAAGAAAAAAAGAAGTAAGTGGCATACATCACCTGACATATAGATAGATAACATTTGATTTTTTTACTATGTGATCATCTGTTCAGGGTAGCAAAAAACTCCCATCATTCTTCTGAAACATCCAAACAGGCAGTTACCTGCCTGGTAAATAGATAAACCACTGTCTGAACTATGCTTTCCCCATTGAAGGAAGCAGGGCTGCGTGTTGGCTCCTAAGAAAAGACGGAGACTTTGGGGTAATTTGTGGTTATTGTTGATGATTTACATTTTTTTCTTATATGGTTTTAACATGTTTAAAATATTTTTTATTTCTTAGTCACTTAAAAATAACACTGAATTTATGATCTCTTGAATTGTGCCAATGTATTAAAAAGATGATGTGTAGTATACCGCAATCGTTAAATTTACTGAGTAGGGGAGCTGACATGTTTATTGCATCTAAAACCTTTCGATAAGTTGAATAATTATAATTTCCTTCTGTTTTATGGTATCCTTTCATTTTCCTTTAAACTGCCTCAGAACTGGTGATTAACAGGTTATTTTTGTGTAACCAGGAAGTCCTTTGTTCCCTGGTCTTCTTTCTGCAGACTGATTTGATTAGTGTTTGCAATGCCCTAGCTTATCACCATGAAAATACTGTAATGTGACAAATATACAGCAAACAATATTGGAAGGGAGTAATTGAAACAGAAGAAAGCTTGTGGCTGGAAGCAAATCCTAGTTTCCCATCTTCTCAGGAAGTCTGGCTGGAACATGCGTCTTTTAGTCCTACACAGTATTGTGTGTAGGTAACCGTTCCATTGTAGAACCCCCTTCAAGATTTCCCCTCTTCATGACCACAGACAAATTCCTTCTTCTCACATACTATGACTTTGTTTAATTACTTTCTCATATAATGTTTATGTCATTTATATTCAAAGCAACTATTGAGCATTCAGGAATAAGCCTGGGAAGACGTGATACTTTGCTGGGTTAATGAGGTGAGTGGGCAAAAGGACAGGTTAAGAAGACACATGAGGAGTTTTAGCCTTAGTTCCACCACTTGTGACTCTCCATTTATTTATTTGTGAAAGGGACACAAGAACAACAGTTCACCTAACTTATAGGAATGCTATAAGAACTGAGAAAATATATTTTAAAAGTACCTTGGTAGGTCATCTTCCTTTCCCTGCCGATAGCACTCGCAAACAGGGTGAACGTTGCTAAAACCCACCGATCTTTCTGTAAGAAGTGTGGCAAGCATCAACCCCACAAAGCAACACAGTACAAGAGGGGCAAGGCTTCTCTGTGTGCATGGGGAAAGCAGCATTATGACAGGCAGCAGAGTGGCTATGGTGGGCAGACTAAGCCAATTTTCTAGGGGGCAAAAGGCTAAAACTACAAAAAAGATTGTGCTGAGGCTTGAGTGCATTGAGCTTAACTGCAGACTTAAGAGAAAGGTGCAAGCATTTTGAACTGGGAGGAGATAAGAAGAGAAAGGGACAAGTGATCCAGTTTTAAGCTTCATATATTGTTTTATTATATGACAACTAGAGGCCTGATGCACAAAATTTTGATGCATAAAGGGGGGTACCTTCAGCCCAGCCTGCACCCTCTGCAATCCCGGACCCCTTGGGGGATGTCTGATTGCCAGTTTAGGCCCAATCTCACAATCTGGGACCACTGGCTCCTAACTGCTCACCTGCCTGCCTGTCTGATTGCCCCTAACTGCCCCCTCTGCTGACCTGGTCACCCCAAACTTCCCCTCCACCAGCCTAGTCACCCCCAACTGTACCCCCTGCCCCTGCCTGGTTGCCCCACACAGCCTGTTTGGTCATCCGTTCAGTTGTGATGGTCACTTAGTCTTTTATATATATAGATAGATAAAATCTTGATATGTTAAAAAAAAACGTACCTTGGTAAACAAAAAGCAATACAAAATACTGTAATCTTAAGAGTCCAAAAACTGGTTAATCTTTATTGTTTTCATTACATTGGTCCTTAATGAATCATAATATACCTGTCCTCTAATCACATCCCCATAAGGCAGTGGTTCTCAACCTTCCTAATGCCACGTCCCTTTAATGCAGTTCCTCTGTTGTAGTGACCCCCAACCATAAAATTATTTTCATTGCTACTTCGTAATTTTATGGCATAAAGTATATTGACAGGCCACGTTTTACGGGAATTATATGATCTTGATGCTTTAAAACATGAATTATACAGGGTCCTGGAAAGAAGAGTGCTGACGGTAATTTGACTGTGGCAGAGATGTATTGGATGAATGAATAGGCCATTTTCAGCTCTACTCTTTGAGACAGTAAAAACAATAGCATCCTGGCACTCAGTTCTCATATGCCCTGAATGTCCTACTGAGCTCCTTCACATCAGGAGTGGGCACATTGTGATTTCTTCTATGGGTTCTATGTATGAAAACAAAACAAAACAAAACACACAAAAACTACGTCTCTTTATTAGGAAACAAATGGTCCAAATTACAAGCTCCTGTAGGTTTAAACCCATAGAAGCAATCTAATTTCAAAACGACTCTAAAGACACATTTCTCTTCAGTGAGTGAACACAAGATGTAATTATTAAACTCATAAACTAGCTATGATTTGTAAGATGGTTCAAGAGAGCAGAGCTTTGTACTCAAGCTCAGTTAGAAGAGGGAGTATTTGAGGCAGTCTACAAATAAAAGCGTTGCTTAATGTGATCTTTCTCCTGGTCCTCTTTGACTCCCTTCCCTCAATTATACTCCTTTCCCTTCCTTCCCCTTTTTGCCTCATTTTCCTGACTTTACCTTCCTTTCTCTATCTTTTATCTATTTGTTTGTTTGTTTGTTTTTATTAGAATTGAGGTACAGTATAGTTTCAGGTGCACAACTTAGTGATTGGACATTTATATAAGTGACAAAGTAATCATCCCAATAAATCTAGTACCATCTAACATCATACAGTTATCACTATATTAGTGGCCGTATTTCCTATACTGTATTTTACATCTCTATGCTGTACCTGCCAATTTGTACATATTTAAAAAAAATTCTTGTTTTTGAAAGTATTACATATGTCTCCTTTACCCCGATTGTCTTCTGTCTCTGCCCTCCAGCTCAGGCCTTCACCCCCGTATTTTCTGAGTCCATTGATTATGCTTATATGCATACAACTTATTTGGTTGATTTCTTACCAACACACACACCCGTGGACCCCTCACCCATCCTCCGCTGCCTTCCCTCTGAGGTTTGATGGTCTATTTGATGCTTCTATGTCTCTGGATCTGTTTTTGTTCATCAGATTATGTTGTTCATTATATTCCACAAATGAATGAGATCATGTGATACTTACCTTTCTCTGACTGGCTTATTTCGCTTAGCATAATGCTCTTTGAGTTTTCATGTTGTTGCCCCTTTCTCTTTCTTGCCCTGCATTATCCGAATTGATCATCCAGACTCTTGCAGTCCTAATTATGCAGACAAGCATGCTCTTCATTTTGTTCTAAAAAGTCAGTATCTTCTTAATCTGACTTAAATTCATCAGCTAATTTTGCCACACCATTTCACTTTGGCTTTTTCGAACTTGTTATGGTTGAATTGTGTTCCCTTAAAAAAAGATTAGTTGAAGTCCTAATCCCCAGTACCTCAAAATGTGACTGAATTTGAGAGCAGGGTCGCTATGGACGCAATTATTTATGACAAGAATGCTATCTGAAGAGGCATGCACCCAAACAGAGCAAAGACTAAGTGGAGCCACAAGGAGAATGCCCTTCTTCCCAGGTGGACACTGGAGTTATGTTGCCACAAACTTAGGAAAGTCAGATTGCCACAAAACTCTCAGAAGCTAAGGAAGAAGCATGAAGCAGATCCTCTCTCACAGCCCTAGAAGGAACTAACCATCAACACCTTGATTTTAACTTCTAGCCTCCAGAACTGTGAAACAATACATTTCTGTTGCCCTAAGCCTCCCACAAAGTTTGTGGTATTTTGTTATCACAGTCCTGGCAAATACAGACCTGAATCATAATTTTACTTTATCTTTTTATTGTTTTAATTTATTGGGGCAACATTGGTTAATAAAATTAGGTTTCAGGTGTTCAATTCTATAATACGTAATATATACATTATATTGTGTGTTCACCACCCCAGGCCATTTCTCCTTCCATCACCCTTTACTCTCTTCTACCTGTCCACACACCCCTTTCCTTTTGGTAATCACCATACTGTTATATAGGTCTATGTGTTTTGTTGTGTTTTGCTTAATTCCTTCACCTTTTCTACCTAACCCCCAAACCCCCTTCCCTCTGATAGCTGTCAATCTGTGCACTATATCTATGAGTCTGTTTCTGTTGTTTGTTTGTTTATTTTATTCATTAGATTCCACATATAAGTGAAATCAGTCTTTCTCTGACTGACTTATTTCATTAAGCACAATATTCTCCAAGTCCATCCATGCTTTGCAAAAGGTAAGATTTCCTTCTTTTTTATGGCTGAGTGGTATTTTATTATGTAAGTGTACCACAGCTTTTTTATCTATTCATCTACTGATGGGCACTTGGGCTGTTTCCAAATCTTGGCCATTATAAATAACACTGCAATGAACATAAGGGTGCATATATTCTTTCAAATTAGTGTTTCAGGTTTCCTTGGATATATTCCCAGAAGTGGAATCATAGGTTATAATTTTTTGAGGTAAGTACATACTGCTTTCCACAGTGGCTACACTAGTCTACGTTCCCACCAACAGAGCGCAAGGGTTTTCTTTCTCCACATACTAGCCAACACTTGTTTGTTGAATTCTTGGTGATAGCCATTCTGACAGGTGTGAAGTGATATCTCATTGTGATTTTAATTTGCATCTTTCTGAGGATCAGTGATGCTGAACATCTTTTCATATGTCTATTGGCCATCTGCATGTCCTCTTTGGAGAAGTGTCTATTCATGTCCTTTGCCCATTTTTTAATTGTATTGTTTGTTTGCTTTTGGTGTTGACTTTTATAAGTTCTTTATAAATTTTGGATATCAATCCCTTATCATAGGTATTATTGGCAAATACGTTCTCCCATTCAGTAGGTTATATTTTCATTTTGTTGATCATTTCCTTTGCTGTACAAAAGCTTTTTAGATTGATGTAGTCCCATTTGTTTATTTACTCTTTTGTTTCCCTTGCCTGAGGAGATACATCAGAAAAAAATATTGCTGAGAAATGTCCAAGATTTTACTGCCTATATTTTCTTGTAGGATTTTTATGGTTTTGAGTCTAATATTTAAGTCTTCTTTCACCATATACAAGAATAAACTCAAAATGGATCTAAGACTTAAATGTTAGACTCGAAACCATTATTTTATTTTTCTGTTTTTGAAAAATGTATTCATATTGTCATACTTCCTTCTCCTGGACATGAATGTTTACAGCTCAAGCTTTAAAAGGCTGAAATTTCCTCAGCCCTTTGTCACTAAGCTACATTCTGACTTTTTTATTATGCCAACATTTGAGCAACTAGCAGCTCAAACACATTTAGTTGAAAACCTAAATTTTTTAGAACAAGAGCAACAAATTTATAGCTTGCAAACTCATAAGCCCAGGGTAATAAAAAGAAATCAATATTGCTATTTTAATTCTACTATACAATAGCTTCTTAGTTCTGATTCTATAGTATTTCAGATTAAATTATGATGTTATATGTAGCAAAGGGAGTCAAAGAAAGGGTTGGTTTGGAAAGTTAACTGGTAAAGAGAAATAAGCATTGGTTTGTGAGTCTGTTAATTTTTTTAAACCTTAGCTTAGCCTTATTTTTGCGATAAGACTTTAGCTACCAGTTTTATCCTCAGAAGAGTGGGTTTTCTCTAGCAGAAAACTTGGCACTTAGGAAATACTCCTCAAAGTTCATCTGGTATTTAATAAAGCTGTCCCTTTTTTGGATACTAATGAGCTTATATCTAGCAGGAGCTTGCTATACTCCATGCCCATCCTGCCAACTATTTACATGACAAAAAGATTACTTTTAACTGGTCTGAAAAATCTCTATTTACTTAATATTAAAAACTATAACCAGGGCATTTAGAAACTCTTTTAGTTTATTTCATCTTGGTGATTCCTGAACTTTCAGCCACAGAATAAATAACACTGGTCAGGACTTTTAAACTAGACTTGAAGAGTTTGTTATCACCTCAGGTAATTTAAACTTCAGCACCAAATCTAAAATTAAGCTTCAGAAGCTCTTGAAAATGTCTGTGAAGTTGTATTTTAGAGCTTAGAATAGATAAATCCAAGTCAACACAAATGGTAATAGGGTGATTTATAATGCTTGGTAAAGATCAAATTCTTATAGTCCTGGTGCTTAGAGAAACCTATAAATATAGCTGGAAATCTTATCTTACAAAAGATTAACCAGTGAGAAGTGAATGAAGAGCTGAAGGAAACATTTGATCCTCAATGTTATCCTGCAAAGACCTTGGAGAGAAGGAAAGCCAGACTTGCTGAGTACTCCAGGCAAGGGCACTTCCTGTCTACCTTCTCATATGGCACCCTGTATAGCATGTCATATATCCCTATTTTATGGATGAAGAAATGAAATAATTCTAGGTAAAAATAAAAAATCAAATTTGAGGTTGGCTGATCCAACAGCCCATGAATCTTACTAAACAGACCCAGAGTTTTGGTTTTTAGTCTATGCCTGCCAAGCTGGGTGGCCTTGAATAATTTCTCAAATCCCATTTAGATCTCAGTATCTCTCTGTGTAAAGCTGATGTTTTAGAGTAGATGTTTGTAGTCTCCTTCCAGCTAGAGAATTTCTACATGAAAAAAAATAAGTGCAAGCCAGAATGGTAAGGAACTAATAGCTGACTATTGACTCCATGTTGATATCTCACCATGAGTCCATCATGATCATTTGAATTTGTTTAGGTAGTCAGTAGAACCTGTAATACTGACTGCTATGCCTGTAAACATGAGTTTTAGCTACATAATTCAAAACATTATGTGCAAAGGAGAATCCAAGATGGCAGCATAGGTAAACATCTACACTGCTGCCTCACACAACAATTTCAAAACTACAACTAAAAGACAGAACGGACATCATCCAGAACCACAGGAAAGCTGGCTGAGTGTAAGTTCTGCACTAGAAGGAAAGAGAGGGGTTCACAGAAACCCAGAGGAGCTGCAAAAAGCTGAGTTACGGAGACGCGCACACTGAGAGAGCGGGTGCCGGAATACCTGGCTGGCTTTCTCTGGTGGGAGGGAAACGGAGACTTCCAATGGCATTGAACCCCTTATCTTATGACACTAAACCCCAGATCCAGCTGAAACTCATACGGGGGAGTTTGGACTGTGAAAAGGGAGAGGTGCACGGAAATTTAGGGGAGCCTCAAAAGATCAGAGGGCTGGTGGCGCGCACGGCACTGCACAGAGGACAGATTGCTGATTGTGCACTGGCTTTCGAGAGTGGGTGGGAGACAGACCGTCCAAACTGTGCCACTTCTGACTCCACTAAGCCCCTGTTTCGGGCGAAACCCTGGGGACCTAGAATCCTGTGGTCTTGGTGCGCAGGGGAGCCGGAGGGGCAGCGCTGGTGCACGCACACAAGGACCGCTCCAATCCAGCGATTACCCAGTAATGTGAGACTCAGGGGCCGTGGAGGGTGGGGCCGACTGGAAGGCAAGGCGGTCCTCCCTTAAGCCCTGAGACTCCATCCACCCCAAACTCAACAGAGGCTTCTTCGGTTTTGCAAGTCTGGTATCATAAGGCTGAATTCAACACAGAAGTTTCCCGGCATAGTGAAAATGCCGAGACAAGGGGAGGGATCACAAACAAAAGAAATGGAGGGGAAAAAAACGACTGGATATAGAGTTCAAAACCATGGTTATAAGGTTTTTCAAGAATATGCTAGAAAAGATGGATAAATTTATCAAGTCCCAAGAGGAGATGCAAAAGGACCAACTAGAGATGCAAAAGATCCAACTAGAGATGATGGATAAATTTAGCGAGTTTCAAGAGGAGATAAAAAAGGACCAACTAGAAACATTGACTGAAATAAAAAATATTATGCAGAGTCCTAACAGCAGACTAGAGGAAGGCAAGAATCAAGTCAAAAATTTGAAATATTAAGAAGCAGAAAACACTCAACTGGAAAAGCAAGAAGAGAATAGAATCCAAAAATGTGAAGATAATGTAAGCAGCCTCTGGGACAGCTTCAAGTGTACCAACATCACAATTGTGGGGGTGCCAGAAGAAGAGAGAGAGCAAGATACTGAACCCATTTAAAGAAATAATGACTGAAAACTTCCCACATCTGGTAAAAGAAATAGACTTACAAGTCCAGGAAGCACATAGAACCCCATATAAAAGGAATCCAAAGAGGACCACACCAAGACACATCATAATTAAAATACCAAGAGCAAAAGACAAAGAGAGAATATTAAAAGCAGCAAGAGCAAAACAGTTCATTACCTACAAGGGAGCACACATACGACTGTCAGCTGATTTCTCAACAGAAACGATGCAGGCCAGATGGGAGTGGCAAGAAATATTCAACGTGATGAATAGCAAATACCTACAACCAAGAATAATCTATCCAGCAAAGCTATCATGCAGAATTGAAGGGCAGATAAAGAGCTACACAGAGAAGAAAAGCTAAAGGAGTTCATCAACCCCAAACCAGTATTATATCAAATGCTGAAAGGTACTCATTTAGAAGAGGAAGAAGAAAAAGGTAAAAGACAAAAAATTATGAACAACAAATACATATCTATCAACAAGTGAATCTAAAAATTAAGTGAATTAAAAATTTGATCAACAGAATTAACTGGAGAATATAATAGAATCAGGAGCACAGAAAGGGAGTGGGGACTGATCATTCTCAGGGGGAAACGGGTGAGGGGTGTACAGGGAGAGACTGGACAAAAATCATACACCTATGGATGAGATCAATGGGAGGGAGGTAAGGTCAGAGCAGAGGGAAGGGTGGGAGCTGGGTGGAGGGATGCTATGGAGGGGAAAAAAGAGAAACAAATGTAATAATCTGAATAATAAAGATTTAATTAAAAAAACATTATGTGCATCACTAGAACTATTTTCTTTCTTAAAATTTATAAATAACTCTACGTGTAGTGGTTTGCCGCTCTGTTGACTAGTGAGTTGCCGACCACTGTCATATACTACCCTTTACCACTTTGTACACAATATGTCACAACTGCCTAATCTTCACAGTGTCCAACTACAGGATAACATTTAGTCTAGTCCAGTGGTAGGCAAACTCATTAGTCAACAGTGGCTCCCAAGCCACATGGGGCTCACGACATGAGCCACAGTTTGCTGACCACTGATATAGTGCACTACATAAAGAAAGTGAAAGTGCAATAGTAAAAACCACCAAATTAAAATGTATTTTGCAATAACTTGAAAATACAAAAATTTCTTCAGCAAATTCAGTAACAATCTTTACAAGCAAATCCATAGAAATGTATATGTTTTTTTTATTTTAATTCTCACCCAAGGATATTTTTCCATTGATTTTTGGAGAGAGTGGAAGAGAAAGGGAAAGACAGAGAGAAATAACAATGTGTTAAAAACACATTTATTGATTGCCTCTGCATTAGACCCAACTAGGGGCTGGCCCTGAGACAAGCCTCCAACCAAGATACATGCCCTTGACTGGAATCAAACCTGAGACCTTTTGATATGCAGGTTCATGTTCTATCTACTGAGCCAAATCAACTAAGACTGTATGTTTTTATTATAGTTACTTCAATAAAGATCTGACCTAGCTCAGTGGATAGAGCGTTGACCTGAGGACTCAAGTGTCCTAGGCTCGATTCTCGTCAAGGGCATGTACCTTGATTGCGGGTACATACCCAGTGGGTAGTGTGCAGGAGGTAGCTGATCGATGTTTCTCTCTAATCAGTGTTTCTAGCTCTTTCCCCTCTTCCTTCCTCTCTGTAAAAAATCTTTATATAAAGAAAGATTTGAAAGAGACATAAGATAAGTGAGTGATCTGTCCAAAATGTCTACAAAATGCATAAATATCATTCTAAGACAATGTAGATAAAATCATGTTTAGATTTAGATATAGCAAAGCAAACAATTGCCACAATCCTTATTTTATGTAAGTTTTTCTATTAAAAGAAAACTTGCTTGATGACACATTAATATACCATAATATACTCAGGGAAACAATTTGGATGTCTAGAGCATTCTTTTGGTAGACAATTATAATGTTTATTTCTTTGACTGTTGTTCATTTAACCAAGGGGCAAAAATGTGTAGCTGAGGCTGCAGACAAGCAATTTTCTGTTCCATGTTGATTAATAGAAGAATTAGCATAGTACTGTGTGGGTGAATCTTGATGAAATGAGCCTTACCAAGGTGGACTGAAATGGTGCCATAATCTCAGGCCAAGAAATCCTGGCCATTATCTGAACACTTTACAGAGTCTAATCCCACTCTGTAACAATGTTGCAAAAACCAACCCAGGACAAACAAACATGTATGTGGTCTTGCAGAAGATCCAAGGTAAATAGAAATGGAGCTTTATCATGGAGTGCCAACTGTCCCAGAAACTGGATAGATTTCAGGTAAACCAGATGAACGTGTTGTGGAAATGCGTATTTACACCATGCTTTGACAATATAACAAATAATACAAGGTGGCATCAAAGTTCATTTGTATGATTTTTATCATTGTTCTCTCTCTTAGACTTGCCCTTACCACACTGCTTGACCCATGCCTATGATTTCAAGCATTTTGTTTCCACAATCCTTATTTTATGTAACTATTTATTTTATTAAGTAAGAGGCAGTACCTTACAACATCACTAGGTGTTCAATATTTGTACCTTACAACATCACTAGTACTTGGTAAAGTTCTTCCAATATGTGGTTGTCTGATTCAATCTCTCATTCATAGGCCATCAATAACACAAATAATAGTGGTGATGATTAAAAACACAGATGTATCCATTTGCTAACTTGAACATTTAAAAAATAATTTAACCAAAAGATATGAGTATTCTTCTCTGACTTCCCTTAATTTTTTTTATTTTTTTTTTCTGGTTAGATTTAAACTTTCTTGTACTATAACTTTGTAATCACAGTAAAAAAAGGGTGCCAGAAAAAAAAAACTATACACTGAGCTTATTTGCTTAATTGACTAGAAGCTTCTTTCTTTTTTATAGTGTAACTAGAGGCCTGGTGCATGAAATTTGTGCATGGGGGGGGGTCCCTCAGCCCATCCTGCACTATCTCCAATCTGGGACCCCTCAAGGTATGTCCAACTGCCCGTTTAGGCCCGATCCCGGTAGGGCAGTCAGCCATCCCTCTCACAATTCAGGTCTGCTGGCTCCCAACTGCTTTCTTGCCTGCCTGCCTTCCTGATTGCCCCTAAATGTTTCTGCCTGCCAGTCTCATCACTCCCTAACCACTACCCTGCCAGCCTGATTGATGCCTAACTGCTCTCCTGCCAGCCTGTTTGCCCCTAACTGCCCTCCCCTACAGGCCTGGTCAGCCCTCACTGTCCTTCCCTGTAGCCTTCTCCCCCACAAATGCTCTCCTCTAAAGGCTTGGGTCCCCTACAACTGTCCTTCCCTGCAGGCCCAGTTAGCCCAAACTTCCCTTCTCTGATGGCCTGGTCACCCCTAACTGCCCTCCCTGCAGGCTTGATTGCCCCCAACTGCCCTCTCCTACAGGCCTGGTCCCTCCCCTGCTAGCCATCTTGTGGTGGCCATCTTGTGTCCACATGGGGGCAGTCATCTTTAATCACATGGGGGCAGCCATCTTGTGTGTTGTAGTAATGGTCAATCTACATATTACTCTTTTATTAAATAGGATAGATGCCTCGTGCATGAGTGGGGGCCAGCTGGTTTGCCCTGAAGGGTGTCCTGGATCAGGGTGGGGGTTCCCTTGAAGTGTGGGGTGGCCTGGGCAAGGGGCCTGTGGTGGTTTGCAGGCAGGTCACACCCCCCAGCAGCCCAAGCAGAGGCCCTGGTATCTGGAATTTATTTATCTTCTATAATTGAAACTTTATAGCCTGGAGTGGGGCCAAGTCTTCTGCTCACTCCATGGCAGCAGCCATTTCCATTGCGATTTATTTATCTCCTTTAATTGAAACTTTGTAGCCTTAAGCAGAGGCCAAGGCAGGCCAGGGCTGTAGAAGCTTGGCTTTCTCCATCACTAAGGGCAACCCTAGCCTCCTGCTCTTCCCAGCTCCATGGCTGCCACCATTTTTGTTGAGATTTATTTATTTTCTATAATTGAAACTTTGTAGCCTGGAGTGGAGGCCTGGTCTGGCCTAGGTGTGCAAAAAGCTTGGCTTCCTCCATCGCCGGGGAAACCCAAGTCTCCCACCTGCTCTCTCTGTGGCCGCAGCTATCTTGGTTGGGTTAATTTGCATATTCACTCCTAGTTGGGTGGTAGGTGTGGCTTTGTGAGTATGACAGAGTGATGGTTAACTTGCATATTACTCTTTTATTATACAGGATTGAATGCCAAATTAAGATAAATTCATTTTAGAAAGGTATTGTATGTACAACTGCATAATGGAAATAACTCATTTTAATTATCTTAATTAGTATTATAATAATTTCTAAAACATGCCATATCTTCAAAGTCTTAACCAAATAAAGATAAAATCACTTGTATAAAAAAGACTGTGCTCCAAAACATGGCTGTATCTTTAGTATATATTAAGAAAAGAACAATCTAGATACTGTGGGCAGGCATTCTAAATTAAGTCATGGATATGGAATTAGGACTAGCTCCCCTCTGCCTTCCTCAGCCAGGATCTGTATAGTAAAAGCAAATGGGAAGTTGGACCTGTTCCAAGAGAAAATCCACCTGGATAATGCGCAGGCAAAGACAAACACAGGAACTCATACTCATACACTCACCCCACTTCTGGACTGGAGCCACACCCTTCCTACACACATTTACTCAGCAAGTCAATGGACATCAATCTCTCGCCTACCAGAGTGTAAATCTCTGTTGGACATGAAAGCCTTTAAAGGCTTTACTCCTGCCTGAGTTTTCTCCCTATGTGCAAAGCCCTGTGCCTCCTCGGGGAATTTGGTGGAAACCCGAAACAGTCCCTCCTTTCAAGAAGTTGATGGCTTGCAAGAAATAAAAGTAAACAGAAAAGACAGGCTAATATGAGACAGAAAACACCTACATAGTAGTATATTGAGTGGTCCGATGAGAACATGCCCAAGTCAGCTGGCAGCACACTGAAGGCCATCCTCACTCGGTCCTAAATTCAATGCTATGCAAATTGGATATGGAGCTCAGGCATCAGGCTTATATTACCACTCTACAGAAAATAATAAAAATCAAAAGGGAAACTCAGATATCACAAGAGCCAGGCAAACTTAACAAGCTCAAAGGAGCTGCAAAGAGGAAGAGCTGTGTGCAGGGTCATTTCCGTGAATAGAAAAATCTGGTCTCTTTGTTTATGATATTAAAAATAGTTTTCTAATCAATTACTATGTACCAGGCAGAGTTCTGCCTTACAACCATTTCCTACTGTTCCTCAGTGTCAGAGAGTACCATGCTTCACCCCAGAGTCTGCTCTTTTTCTTTTCTCTTCCTGCCATACTCTCTTCAGATGTTTACAGAGATCATCCTGGCACTCGATGGAGACCTCTGCTTCCTTAAGAAATTTTCACATCACCAGTTCGGTCTAAATCAGCACTCTGTGCTCCTCCTTCTCTGCTGTCCCTGATTCTTTCTTTTTCCTATATAGCACTTAATACTACTCCAAAACCTGTTTTTGTATTTATATATTTAGTTATTACCTATCTGCCTAGATCAGGTGTTAGCTCCATCAGAAGAGACATGTTGTTGCCGCTGTTGTTCTAACCATTGTGTCCCCAGCCCCTGCCACCATTTATCATGTCACATTAAAGGTTCCCAATAAGTATTGCTGATTGAACAAGCAAATCTCATTTAATCCTTAGAGCCGCTCAGAGAAGTTAAGAAGGCTGAGGAAAATCATCAGTGGAAAATAAAACAACAATGATAAATACTAAAGCTATTAGTCCTCTAACTGGCAGACCCCAGGATTCTATGTGTATCTTCTAAGTCTGGGGAAAGATAGAGAAGTCACTGAATCAGTTCACATATAGTTTCTGGAATGATCACCTATTCCGACTTGGAGTTTCATTATCACATCATAGTGCAAATCTACTGGGGGTTTTGGAGACGCAGCCCTGGTTCCTGGCTCCTGTCCCCTGGCCTGGCCTGCACTACACTACTCTAACCATCTCTACTGTAATCGCATCACATCTTGTCTCTTCATCATGACAAAATTCACCCCATTCTCCTTAGCTTTAAGCAAACTTCAAGCTACTACAAGTAAATTCTCCAAGGACCTTTTCCAATCACGTTTTAAATTTCATAAATTACCCTTGAGTAGTAAGTCGCCATGAGCATCTTTTCCTCCTGCTTGGAAGACAAAGCATTTCCAATCTACCTCAGAGACAGAGTAAGTGAAACCACTTTCCTGTTAAACATACAGAGCCAACCCTACGAGACCAAAGGCCACTGTCCCCTCACCAGTAGGTTCAAGGAGTGCAGAACTGCTACATGGCCACCACTGTTTCCTAGGAGCCAGTAAATCCAAACTCCTTTCCCCAAAATCCAAACTACAGGTACAGAAGGGCTGGGGCACGGGGAGAAACAAAGGCCTTGGGGATGCTTCTGAGCACGACCAGATACTTAATCATGTTAAACAAAGACCATAAAAACAGGCAGGCAGAGAGGAAAAGATTGTGTCCCCAGCCCTCCCCTAACATGCTGCCAAGACACTGTTAAACAAATAAATCACTGAGTTATCATTACATTTTAAATTCCATCTTGACTCCCATCACCTTTTTTCAAAGGCCCACTGAATGATTTGATTTATATTTTGAAGAGGACATCCCCTCACCATACAATACAAACGTGATATTAGTGGTGCCTGCATCTCAACCATTATCAGAAGCAGACTTCCAAAGTGTAGGTGTGTACTTACTGAGGCTGTGAACACCTTCTATTTTTCACTGTCCAGTTATAAAAAAAATTCATCCTGCCGTCCTAAAGATAATGGCCAGAGACTTGGGTCCCAGGCCTAAAGGAGCACTGTGATAGATGAGCCGCTGTCACCGTGTGACAAGAGAATGGGGTTATCTGATTGGTAGAACCACAAAGCAATTTGACCTTAGAGGGTTTCATTTAATTTCACTGGAACAAACATTTGTTGAGTCTGACTCTTCTGGACGCTCTGCTGGGCAGTTTCACATATGTTATCACTTTTGAGCCCCAAAATAGTATTATGAAGGAAATAATATTTATTCTACTCATATGCAATAAAGCCAAGGTTCAGCAATGTTAAATAATTTGCCCAAATGGAAGAACTGGAATTTAAACTCTCAATTTCTAATGTCATATATGAAATTTTTGTCACAAGATAGATTCCAGTGTCCTTTCATATGAGAAAGAAGACACAAATATTATTCCTGGATATTTGGAGAGTGTTATAACTGACCTTTACTCCTGAGAACTTACCACTATCCCAACACAAATCCCAAATTGGTCTTTCTTCTCTACCATGAGTAGTTATTTCTACCTCAACACAATTGTCAAATTTTTAAGCACACACCTTGAAGTACTCTTCGATTCTTAGCCTCTTTTCCATCTTTAGAAATCTACTACCAAATTGAAATTCTATTTATTCTTCTTTAAAATTGGCAGTTTAACAATATTGTGTTCCAATCCATGAACACAGGATGTCTTTCCATTTATTTGTGTCTCTTTACATTGCTTTCATTCAAAAAATATATATAAATCGCAAAGTATATAAAAAGCTGCTCAGCATCACTAATCCTCAGGGAAATGCAAATCAAAACCACAGTGAGGTGTCACCTCACACCTGTTAGAATGAGTATTACCAAAAAAGTAAAGATGAGATGTGTTGGCAAAGATGTGGGAAAATGGAACCCTTGCAGACTGCTTGTGGGAATGTAGAATGATGCAGCCACTATGGTAAACAGTATGGATATGCTTCAAAAATTAAAAATAGAACTACCTTATTATTTATAAATCTCACTTCTGGCTATATGTATATCCAAAAGAATTGAAAACAGGATCCAAATAAATAATTGCACTCCCAATTTATTGCAGGAGTATTTATAATAGCTAAAATGTAGAAACAATCCAAGTGTTCATCTCCAGGAATGGATCACTTCCAAAACTGACTTCATATCTCACTTCCACATATGGGTATCACTATGACCTCTTAGCTGCTTTTCCTGGCCCAGCATAATCTGACTTCTACAATCTCTACAGCCCAATTTCTCTCTGTTCTTCATTTCCTTCCTGGATAAATAAGTTCTAACCATCTCTTACATGGTCATTTCAACCCAGGTATCTTTGTTCATGTTCTTCTCCCTTTCTTTTCCAATTCCAACTATATGAATTCCATCCATTTAAAGAGGATTCAGCTAAACTCCTAAGTCTTTTATGATTACATTAACTTACACTGTTTTCTCCATTTTCTCCATTACGCTCTGTTTAAAAGTCACTGCCTGTCAATTTAGAATAAAACTCTTTGCTTTCTCCTTTCTTTGCATATTCATTATCTCTCTTTGATTAAATGATAAATTTCTTGATAGGCAGAAGTATGTAATATACTTTCAGGGATCCCCTCAGTGCTTTGAATCATATGTGTTGACTGAATAATTCAATATAGCCATGTATCATCAAACCAAAGCTAAACTTGGTCACTTAGTTAGAATCAGGCATTTCTTGTTTAGGAATCTTGATAAAAATAAGTGATTAAGAAAATGGCAAGCAGTAGCTTATGGTATAAGGAGAAAGTGAAATTTTGAAAATGATAAAGAGAAAAGTAATGAAAAAAGACAATTTCTATGCCTACTTCTTCAAAATTTATTCCATCTCAGTCAAGAGATGGTTGTGTTTTGGCTTTTTTTTTTCTCCAGAGAGGTCAGGTGATATGTGAAGTGAAACCACTTAGCCGTGATTTCCTGAAGACATGTAATGCCTCAAAGAGCATTAAACTAAAGAAAATAAGGCCAGGTCCTTATTAAGTGTATGGTAGATCATTGGCTGGTAGATCTGAAGTTGTTGAAGGGAAAGCTAAAAACAGGCACGAAAATCCTAATAATTCTTCTATCCATCTTTACTCTGCTAATTGCAATTTAAAGAAAAGGTCAAAAGATACAATGAGATATTTTATTTTAAAAAGCATAATATTTCTCTTGTATTTGTAACCTATCATTATGGAAAATGTCAAACATATACCAAAAAAGTGGGGGAGCAAAATAAAACAAATCACACGGGCCCCTTATACTGTTTGCAGTTACCAACTCATAGTCATTTCTGTTACATCTCGACCTCCCAGTTCTCTTTACCCAGATTATTTCTAAGCAAATTCTTGACATTTTATAATTTCAAATATATATCTCAGTATGTATCTCTAAATGATAAGTATTTTTCTTACAAAAATGAAGTATTTTTATTAAACACATCCATACACACACAAACACATTTCCTTATTGCCATCAAATAGCCAATGTTCACATTTTCCAAATAGTATTATGATTTTTAACATTTGCAGTATTTAGATGAGAATCTAAACAAGGTTCATACATTTGGTTAATTGATATGTTACTTTTATTAATGTATAGGTTCCTAGCTCCATTTGGTGATGGTTTATTTTTCCTTGAAATTGTTTCCTTGCAGTAATTTGCACATATTCTATGTTTCCCACAGTGCATTGTACTGATTTCAATCCCTGTGTGTCACTTAATAGCCTTCTATTTTCACTCATTTAACAAACCTCAGCTCTTACTTGTTTCAGGTGATCTTTTTTTGGTGGTGAGGGGCTGGTGTCAAAACTGTTTCATAGGTGATGTTATCCTAATGTAGATACTGACTTACTCTCTGGTTTTCTTTTCATTATGTTAGGAGCCAATGATGAACATTGCCTGAATCAATTAATTAATTCCTTAAGAGTTCAAAAATGATGATATGTTAATTTTACTATCCACTACTTTCTAATTGGAATGTTTTTAGAAATAGACATTTCCCCTCTTCAACTGTACCAAGGCAATAGTTTTATTAGTAAAAGTTTCATAAATAGTCAATTTTTTTTCATTTATTTATCCAGTTTCTAAATAACTTGTTTCCCTCTTTTCTTAAATAATGAAATGATCAGCTTGAAAAACAAAGACTAATGCCAAAGCCCCTTGATAGCATATCATCCCTTGAAGAACTCAGTCAATAAATCTCAGCCACTTGATGGCAAGTTGATTAGATTCAACCCTCTCCTCTCTAGAAATACAAAATTCATTCTGGCTAAAATTAAAAGATGCTCTGGATATGATTTTGCCTTTCCTTCCCATAATTTCTCAGCCACTTGAAGACTCACTGAGTATCTGAGCTACTGACATGAGGTCCTGCCAAATAATCCTTAGACAAAAGATCTGATTTCCATTTAAAGATAGGTAGTTGTGGACAACAACTATGAGTTCCACTGTGGCCTACATCGTACAACACTATCCAGAAGCTGCTAGCCTGATAAACCAGTTGAATTGCTTTTTGAAGACATAGCTGAAGCTCCAGCTTAGAGATAATACCTTCTGAGAATACAATACTTTAAGACAAGGTTCATCTCAAATTAATGGCCATTATATGACACTGTGTCTGCAGTAGTTAGACTACTTAGCCCAGAAATCAATGAGGTGGAAATAGGAGTGACTATACTCACTATCATTCAGGATAATCAATTTCTTAAGGATTTTGTGCTTCATGAGTCTAGAGCTCCAAGTATTGCCTGGCCAAATTGGATTCACATATAATAAAAATATATTTTACTGGGTGTCCCCATTAACCATATACTTAATATTTCAGGATATGAAGGATATATTAAAATAACCTTGGAGATAATAAGCCAATATCTCATTTTACAGATCAAGTGACTGAGGCCTTTATCCTTATTTCTAAGATATCATCTACATACTATGTCAGGAAGACTTTCTGTCAGAGAGTTGAATGTTGGCTCTGAAGAACATTGCATATGTTAAGTTTGTTCCTCCCTTTCTCCAATATGGCAGATCTGCATTTACTATCATGGCTACACCTTACAAACTTTTCTTAGCTTTGGGTGTGTTGGAAAGATTTTTTGTTTTACTTCTGCTTACAAATTGATAGGATTTTCTTTAGCAATTATTTTTATGGCTCAAATGTATTACCATGAGGAAGCTTCCATGGTGGAATGTGGATGCAAAAACGTTTGACCAAACTTGTTTGTGGCTGTATGAAGGAATCTGTTAACCAAGGAGAAGGAAGTAGTCAGAGGTGCTTAGTCCATTAAGCAGTCTTAGAGAAAGCTGCCAAAGTATTCTGGAGAGAATTGCAGATAGGACAGGACAGGGGAAAAGGAACTGATCATGGGAAGAAAGTTAACACATGATTCATCATGATGTTTTGAAAATACCTGTTGGATGAATGAATATATGAGCATTCCAGGCAGGACTGGAACAGGGATGGAAAGGTGAAACATATAACTCTTCTCAGCCTGCAAAGGCAGAAACACTTACAGAATTAAGCTAATAAATGGCCCTTGATCTCATACATAAAATTAATTGAACTTTATAATCTCAAATACGTTAGGCAAATCTTAAGCAAAGCATGACAGAAAAGAAATCAAGCAATTAGCTTTGCTTAAGGGTATACAATGTTTTCTATGAGAATATGACTGTTGACCAGACTCCTATTAGACTGAGGGGTACAATTCTTAATCTCAAAATAAATGTGGGAAAATATTCACCAAATAAAACAGTTGATTAAGCTAGATCAAACTATACTGCATTCTATAGGAGTGTTTAAATTTATTGATTATTCTAGAGCTTCCTATTGCTCAGTTTCCTCATATATAAAATGCCATATCATCATATACATTTCCTAAGATTGCCATCAAAGTTAAAATAAATAATGTGTAAACAGCAGACTCCTCTGTTGTCCCAAGATACTTCTCCTAAAGTGCCAGACTCGAATAGTTGTAACAGAGACATATAGCTGCAAAGCCTAAAATATTTACTATCTGGCCCTTTATGAAAAAAAATGTTTGTTGACCCCAACCTAAATCAATAACACTAAGTATTTTCATTCACCCAGTACCTAAATTTCTGAATTGTTTCCTATTTAATTTTAGCAAGAATACTGAATTAATTTAGAGTGTATATTCTCTTGGATACCACAATTAGTACTTGAAATGAGTAATCTCAAGAATGTGATATTCCTCAAGTTCTCCAGTTCCTAGTACTGTAAGAAGATAGAGATGAGAAAGCTATATCCCTTGATTGCTTCATTTCATCATTCCTTACATAACTTTAATTTGAAAAGTTGTCTTTGGTCTCATGAAAAACAATTCTGTATCTTAAAGAGAACTCATGTCCAAGTACTTGTCCATTATTATATGAAAAATTCTTTGGGGAATCTATGTTAAAAGGGCATTTTAGCCCAGCAGGAGCCACTCTGAATTGGGGGTCACTATTTGATTCCTAGTCAGGGCACAGGCCCAGGTTGTAGGCTTGATCTCTAGCAGGAGCATGCAGGAGTCAGCCAATCTATGATTCTCTCTCATCATTGATGTTTCCATCTCTCTCCCTCTCCCGTCCTCTATGAAATCAATTTAAAAAAATTTAAGACCTTTTAATCAACTCTACCTCCACTATGAAGAGACCATGTTAGCACCTCAGAAAAATATGGATTGGATTTCTACTTGTAATAAAGTGGATCTGCACTGAATATTAGAGACAATTTCATTTTCCTGGTAAAAACTCATACTTTCATTTTTAGTGCCATGAGGACTGTTATTCTTCACACTTCCCTGTTGGATTCAGGCCTAGGGAGAAACAGAAGGATGAATGGCTTGGAAGCAATGAGCTAGCTGGACCTGAGGCTACTGGCAAACTGATTTTTCCCACCTACAAAGCTGCTCTTGTATTCACTCATAAAGGGAAAGCACAATAATGAGACAGATCTTTTGCCTGGAGCAAAGCCCCATGGGTTAAACAGTCCACAAGTGCCAATGCTCAGGATTCACAGACCACAGGGAACCTGCTGTCCCTCCTGCCCATGAGTTACAGCCATCACTTAGTGATACTGTGTTCTCTCTTAAGCCCTTTTACTAAGAAACTAAGCTAAATTCTGTGGTGAAATTCTCTAGGACTTTATGATGTCACCATTTCAGTATATATTATGATTCTTGTTTTAGCTCTTGAAAAAATCATTACTTTAATGGTCCTAGAATGTCTATTATTACAAGCCAGTTAAATCTTTTTGGAAAGCAGACTATAAATAATAAATAAGTGAAATAAATAAATCTATTCTCTTGGCCTACCATGTGCTATGTAATTTGGAGGAGATGAAAAACTGTAATCTCTGCTCTCCAGGATATTTCAATATCAATTATGAGGTGAGAAATACATTTGTTCAACAACTAGAGACTATGTTAAGGCTATTTATCATTTTTATTGCTCAATTGTCTGATACATACTGTATCTATTTGTGAATATTAGATATTCAGAAAAAGGTGGGTTCAATATTAAGAATTGAAAGAGAAAGCTTCATAAAAGGATGAAATACATTCCATTAAATGTCACTTCTCTAGCCCAGAGTTCCCAACCAGCATGCCAAGAAAATATTGATGTCCTATCCCCCAGTGTAGCTGGGCACTGGCATAAGCTTGCAAGGCAGTAGCTGGCTGGAAACAGCCTGCTCTAAGCTTTAAACTGCCCTCGGTTTTCTCTAGTGAGTCACAAAAACATTATCATTTTCTTTCCCTGAAAAAGAATCTCATGATTGAGTCTAGGGAACATAGAACAATTTTACCATATTGATTTCAGCTTCTCATATCTGATTACATTCAGTAAAATTTCCCTTAAACAAAATCCAGCTAATCTGGATCTTTCTGGCAGAACTGTTGGCTTGCAAACAGTTTCCAAAAATTTACAGTCTCATAAAGTCAGTCACTGTATCTCCTTGCTGGAAGCAATTTTGGCCAACTAAATATTTCATTAGCGCCTTCCCTGTGGGTATTCCATAATTGCTTGTTAGTTTGATTGTTGCTTCCATAAAAAAATAACTCTTTTCCTTTCCACTACTGTAAGTAGGTACACTTACTTTCCATGATAGTTGAAATGTACATATAAAATCTTTATGCATGTGTGCATGTCAGAATAACCTGCTATATCATTTTTAAAAGAGGAAAATACACTTGGTTTTTTAAAAATAATTTGGCTTCCATTTGCCAGTTCAGCCAAAAGTTTTAAGTTCTTCCAGTAAATGAAATTGTAATCATTTTCCTACTCTATCTTCAATTGAGTTAGAATAAAATGGAAGTTTAAGTTCTTCCAATAAATGATATTATAATCATCTTCCTTTTTTAAGAACTGAAAGGAGGTGAGAACCAAAATAAACAAAAAACTTTCTAAGGTTCATGACTGGAAATGTTAAGAATCTATGAATACAGGGAGGAGAGAAAAAAATGGCGACAGAATAGACAGACATGTCCCGAGTCTTGTCCTGGAGCAGGTAGAGGTTGCACGGGGAGTGTTTGTTGGCAAGTTGAGGGACAGCTATACTCCAGGAGACTGTGGGGGACTGCTGGATGAGGCTCCTCTGACCTGGCAGCCCGCACTGATGCTGGGTTCCCTCCCTGAGCAACCTAGTGGATGCAGAGACCATGCCATCTTAAAAGGGAAAGTGGATGTTATTGGAAACCTGAAAATCTACAACTATGGCATCCACCAAACAGCTGCAAACCCGAGAACAGCAGTCCCCAATTGGCGCAAACACGCAGATTCAGAGGAGCTCTACACTCTACCACAGAAAGGTCAGATTTCACCTGGGATAAGGTGAGGTCTCTGGTCCCAGCAGAAGAGAGAAACACATGCACTGTGGGAGCTGGAGAAGTGGGGAAGTCTGTGCCTAGAAAAATCCGTGGTTGTTGGGGCTGGTGTGATCCATGAATGTGAAAAGGGGTCCTCAGAGCTGCTAACAGAAAAAAACTCTTAAAAGCAACCCATTTTGATCTGAAACAAAAGGACAGCCTAAAAATTTTAAAAGTTTGCCAGCTACTTAGACCCAAGGGGGAAAAAAGACTACATAGACTTGCATGCAGCACCAAAGTACATACACCTAAACTGGCTCTTTTTCCTCTTTAAATCCTTGATTCTGATTACTAAGCCCAATACATAGGATCACTCAATTGGGGACACCCTAAAAGACTTCAGGGGAAAGTTGTTTTTCTGGAATTTGGGGATCAGAGTGGGGAATAACCATCAGAGAACCAGCTCTGGGGCAACTCACTCCCACAAACTGGTATTGAATGTCACAGGGAAAGCAGGATCTGAACACTGGTTAGAGAGGACCTATATACATGAAGGTTAATGCAGAACCCAGGGTTGAATCACAAATTGACTCTTGTATAAACAAAAATAAAGGAATATAAGAAATTAAGACACACTGCCTGCTTAAAAATCAGGAATGGCTTACAACACTGAGGAGCAGTGGAATGCAGGAACTGTACTACTGTCCTGACTAGAAAACAGGTGTGCCAAACAGAACAGTTGAGGAAGTGAATGACTTTTACTACTGCATATTTTTATTTTTATTTATTTATTTTTTTCATCTTTTACTTAAGAAACTATTTTTTTCTTTTTTCCTCACTTGATTTTACCTTTTTAATTATTACATTTTTATTTTCAATCAGTAGTATTATTATCATTACTATTTTACCTTTATTTTTATTAAAGTATCATTTTATTTTCTCTTTATTTTGCTTTGGGATGAGTGTTCTACATTTTATTTTCATCTTCTCTTTAGCATCATTTTTCTCTATCTCAACTTTACCTTTATGCCATCATTCTCTTCCTAACTTTTCCCCTTTTGTTGTTTTGTTTCTCTTACTGTTTTCCTGCTTTAGATTTTCACTATTCTTTTTTTTTTACCCCCTGTTAAAATTTCACCTTACTTATATATCTAATTTCCAATCCCCTGTTCCAGGTTCAGGCACAGCTCTCTCTTCTCTGTCTTCACTACCCAATAAATTGTTTTTCTCTCTATTCTTTTGTTGTTGTTTGCTTGGTTGTTGATTATATTGATTTTTTTATGCTGGTTTCTGATATTGTTTTGCTTATTCTTTTTGTTTTGTTTTGTTTTGTTTTTGTTGGTTTTTTGCTTCTGTTTTCTCTCACCTCACTTGATATTAGTTGTTATTTATAGTTTGTATTCAACTCCAGGTACTTCTTGCAGGCATTTGTTGGGATTAGAGGCTGTTCTATTAAAATTTATTCCCCATATATATAGTTTTCTCCTCTCTTCTTTCATATTCTCTTTCTTTTTCTCATACTTTTTTTTCCTTTTCCCAATTTTATTTTTGCACTCTTTTTTGTTTCTTTTTTTTTTCTCTTCTTTCTCTTCTATCCTCTAATTTGTCTTTCTCTGGTAGTCACCTTTATATGGGATTATTAATATCATGAATACATTTCTGTTCAGTGCCTTGTGCATTATACCTGGTTGTGTTGTATTTTGTGCCTTTAAATCAATGCAAGAGAGAGAGAACTACATAGCCAGACACCCAGAGAAGAGAAACCATGAGAGACAAATAAACAGAGAGATCACAAAAGACAAAAAAAAAACAGCCTGCATATGAAAGAAAAACAGGCATCACCAGAAAAGGAAGTAAATAAATGTAGGCAAGCAACCTGCCAGAGAAAGCATTCAGAGAAATGGTGATAAGGTGGCTGAAAGGAATGGAAGACAAATTTAACAATATGTGTAAGAACCAAGAGGAAATAAAGAAGAACCAAGAAATGAAAAATGACATTGCTGCTGTAAAGAACTCAATAGAAAGCATCAAGAGTATACTAGAAGAAGTAGAGAATCACATCAATGAGCTAGAAGACAAGGTAGGAAAAAATACCCAATACAGCAGTTTCTAGAAAAAATAAAATAAAATAAAAAGCAGGAGGAGAGCCTAAGGGAACTTTGAGAAAATGCAATACAAACCAACATTCGCATAATAGGGGTTCCAAAAGGAGAGGAAACTGAGCAAGGAATAAAAAATCTGTTTGAAGAAATAATTACAGAAAACTTCCCAGATATAGGGAAGAAAAAAACCCACATAAATACAAGAAGTTCAGAGAGTCCGAAGCAAAATGAACCCCAAAACACCAATACCAAAGCACATTATAATGAAATTGGCAAATACCAACAACAAAGTAAGAATCTTAAAAGTGGCCAGAGAGAGACAGAAAGTTACCTACAAAAGAACGCCCAAGAGATTGACTGATTTCTCAAGAGATACTCATCATGCCAGAAGGGAAAGGATTAAAATATACAAAGTCATGCAAAGGAAGGGTCTGAATCCAAGAATATGGTACCCAGCAAGACTATCAATCAAAATTAAAGGTGAAATTAGGACCTTCACAGACAAAAAAGGACTAAGGGAATTTATTACCACCAAACCAGCAATGCAAGAAATGTTAAAAGGGTCTGCTGTAAAAAAAAAAGAAAAGAAATAGAAAGAAAAAAGAAAGAAATAGGATCAAAGAAGGAACACAGGGGTAAAGAATAAAAATTGTGACAAATAAGCACCTATCAATAATAACTTTAAATGTAAATGTATTAAATGCCCCAATCAAAAGACATAGGGTAACGGATTGAATAAGAAAACATGACCCATATATCTGCAGCCTACAACAAACCCACCTCAGAAAAAAAGATGCACACAGACTGACGGTGAAGGGATTGAAAAAGGCTTTTCAGGTGAATAGAAATGAAAAAAAAAAAAGCTGGGGTAGTAATATTTATATCTGACAAATTAGATGTCAAAGTGAAGTACATAACAAAAGATAAGGAAGACCACTTCATAATACTAAAGAGAGCAATTCAACAAGAAGAAATAACTCTGGTAAAAATATCTGTACCCAATAAAGGAGCACCAAAATACATAAAAAAAACTCCTGGAGGATATCAAGGAAGAGATTGACAGTAATACAGTCATAGTAGGAGACTTTAATACCACACTATCACAACTGGACAAATCCTAAATGACTCATTAGACTGGATGGAATTAATTAACATCTTCAGAACACAGAATATACATTCTTCTCAAGTGCACATGGGTCATTTTTCAAAGATAGACCATATGTTGAGTCATAGGCAAAGTATCTTCAAATTCAAGAAGACAGAAATCATATCAAGCATCTTCTCAGATCATAGTGGCATAAAACTGGAAATCAACTACATTAAAAAAAATCCAAAAAAATCAAACAAATGGAGACTAAATAGCATGCTATAAAACAATGACTGGGTAATCAGAGAGATCAAGGAAGAAATAAAAAACATCATGGCAACAAATAACAATGAAAACACAACAATCCAAAATCTATGGGACACAGTGAAAGCAGTCTTAACAGGCAAGTTCATAGCTCTATAAGCCTACTACAAAAAAAAAAAAAAAAACAAGAAGCAATGATAATAAACTACCTAATCCCCAAACTCAAAGAATTAGAAAGAGAGCTACAAGAAAAGCCCAGTGTAAGCAAAAAGAAGGAAATCATAAAATCAGAGTGGAGATACAGGACATAGACACCAAAAAAAAACAATACAAAAGATCAACCAAACTAAGAGCTGGTTCTTTGGAAGGATAAACAAGATTGGTGAACCTCTAGCCAGGCTCACCAAGAAGCAAAGAGACAGGACCCAAATAAACAAAATCAGAAATGAAAGAGGGGAAATAACAACAGACCATACAGAAATACAAAGGATTGTTAAAAAAATAATATGAACAACTCTACTCCAACAAACTGGACAACCTGGAGAAAATAGACATATTCCTAAGAAAATATAACCTTCCAAAACTTAATCAAGAAGAATCTAAACATCGCAATAGGCAGTAACTATGGAAGAAATTGAAGCAGTCATCAAAAAGCTTCCAACAAATAAAAGCCCCGGGTCCAGATGGCTTCACAGGAGAGTTTTACCAAACATTCAAAAAAGAAATAAAACCTATCCTCTTCAGACTATTCCAAAAAATTCAAGAGGAAGGAACACTGCCAAGACCATTCTATGAAGCCAGCATCACCATAATACCAAAACCAGATAAAGACAATACAATGAAAGAAAATTACAGGCCAATATCCCTCATGAACATAGATGCCAAAATCTTCAACAAAATTCTAGCAAATCAGATCCAGCAGTACATCATACACTATGACTAAGTAGGACTTATCTCAGGAACACAAGGACAGTACAATATCTACAAATCCATAAATGTGATACATCACATAAACAAATTGAGAGATAAAAATCACATAGTCATATCGATTGATGCAGAAAAAGCATTTGACAAAATCCAACACCCTTTATTGATAAAAACTCTCAGTAAGGTGGCAATAGAATGACCATACCTCAACATAATAAAAGCTACATATGATAAACCCACAGTTAACATCATACTCAAGGTGCAAAATCTAAAACCATTTCCCCTAAGAACAGGAACAAAACAGAGATGCCCACTCTCATCACTTCTGTTCAACAGAGGACTGGAAGTATTAGCCATTGCAATTAGACAAGAAGAAGAAATAAAAGGCATCCAAATAAGAAAAGAAGAAGTAAAACTGTCCTTATTTGCAGATGACATGATATTGTACATAAAAACCCAAAAGGCTCCATCAGAAAATTAATAGACTTAATAAATGAAGTCAGCAATGCAGCAAGATACAAAATTAATGCCAAGAAATCTATGACATTTCTATAAACCAATAGGGAATTTACAGAAAGAGAGAGTAAAAAAGCAAACCCACTTACCATTGCACCAAAAAAATTAAGATACCTAGGAATAAACTTAAGTAAGAAGGTAAAAGACTTATATGCAAAAAACTATAGGACACTGAAAAAAGAGATAGATGAAGACATAACCAGGTGCAAGCATACAATATTTATGGATTAGAAGAATCAACATCATTAAAATGTTCATACAACCCAAAGCAATCTATAGATTCAGTGCACTCCCCTTTAAAATACCAACAACATATTTCACAGACCTAGAAAGAACTCTCCAAAATTTCATCTAGAATAAAAAAAAAAAAGATCCTGAATAGCCACAGCAATCCTGAGAAAGAAGAACAAAATAGGTTGGATCTCAATACCAGATTTCAATCTGTGCTACAAAGCCACTGTTCTAAAAACAGCCTGATACTGGCACAACAACAGACATATAGACCAATGGAATAGAATAGAGAATCCAGATATTGACCCAAACCACTATGCTTAATTAATATTTGACAGAGTAGGCATGAACATACAATGGAGTCAAGATAGTCTCTGCAATAAATGGTGTTGGGAAAATTGGACAGATACATGCAAAAAGGAAGGAAGGAAGGAAGGAAGGAAGGAAGGAAGGAAGGAAGGAAGGAAGGAAGGAAGAAAGGAAGGGAGGGAGAGAGGGAGGAAGAAACTAGACCACCAGCTTATACCACACACAAAAATAAACTCAAAATGGATACAGGACTTAAATATAAGACCAGAAACCATAAAAGTCCTAGGGGAATTCACAGGCAGAGAAATCTCAGACATATGCCAAAGCAATTTCTTCACTGATACTGCTCCTAGGGTAATGGAAGCTAAAGAGAAAATAAACAAATGGGACTACATCAAAATAAAAAGCTTTTGCACAGCAAAAGAAACCATCAACAAAACAAGAAAGCCCACTGTATGGGAGACCATATTTGCAAATGTTATCAATGATAAAGGTTTAATCTCCAACATCTACAGGGTACTTATATAATTTTAAAAAGGAAGATAAATGATCCAATAAAAAAAATGGGCAACGGACCTAAATAGAATCTTTTCAAAAGAAGACAGAAGGAAAGCAGGAGACATATGAAAACATGTTCAAAGTCACTGTTATCTGAGAGATGCAAAGCAAATTGACAATGTGGTGTCATTTCACACCTGTCAGAATGGCAACCATCAGCAAATCAACAAAGGATAAGTGCTGGAGAAGATGTGGAGAAAAAGGAAACCTTGTGCACTGCTGGTGGGAATGCAGACTGGTGCAGCCACTGTGGAGAATAGTATGGAGTTTATTCAAAAAACTAAAAATGGAACTCCCATTTGACCCAGCAATCCTAATTCTAGGATTATATCCCAAGAAACTAGAAATACCAATCAGAAAGGATATATGCACCCCTATGTTCATAGCAGCACAATTCAACACAGCTAAGATTTGGAAACAGCCTAAATGTCCATCAGCAGATGAGTGGATTAGAAAACTATGGAAAATCTACACAATGGAATACTATGCTGCTATAAAAAAGCAGGAATTCTTACCATTTGCAGCAGCATGGATGGACCTGGAGAGCATTATGTTAAGTGTAATAACTCAGACAATGAACAAAAAATACCACATGATCTCACTCATTTATAGAAAATAAAAAACATTACAACCTGATGAATAAAAAGATAGATACAGAGGCAGTAAAGCACCGAACAGACTGTCAAATTGCAACAGGAAGTCTGGGGAGTGTTAAAGAGGGAGGGAAATAGATCAACCAAAGGACTCATATACATGCATATAAGCACACCAATGGACACAAGACACTGGGTGGGATGAGGCCATGCAACAGAGGTTAGGAGAGCCTGGGGGAAGGTCAATGGGAGGGGGGGAAGAAGATATGTGTATTAATATATGTAATATTTTAAACAATAAAAAAACAAGAAAAAGAATCTATGAATACAGTGAGGGAAGAGGATGGGTGAGATGGAAGAAGGTATAGCGGGTGATGGAGAAAAACGAATCTATGAATACAAACATAAGGAAATAACTAACAATTTTGAAAAATAAAGTGAAGAAATAAGAAAAAGGAAATGGAATAAAAAGTGTGCTGCCCTAATGTTCCAGGTCCCAAAGCCTTCGGTGGGAAGGTAGAGACTGTGAGGTAGCTTCCTAGGCTATCAGTCATCCCTGTAGGCATGTGCCAAAGGCCCTTCCAGAGATCAGAAGTAGATTCCAGCCCACGAGCCTGGCTCAGTGATCTTATGCAGTACTTTGGATGCTTCTGGAAGTTAGGCCATGCATAAATGCAGAAGTGCTTTGTTTCTTTCCTGTTCTAATATGAATTTTCTGTATATTTTTTACAAGCACACAAAATGTTCTGCAAGTAACTCCAACTCTCTGTAAGTAAATTCTAGATATCACTAGAAAACACTTCCAGTTTTCAGATGTTGTGGGGTTTTATGCTTACAATGAAGCTTAGAGGAGGCATTGTCAATTCCTTTTGTAAAGGACCAGATAGCAAATATTTTGGCTTTGTGGCCCCTGCTTTTGTGTTGTAGCTATTCAGCTTTGCTATTATGGGGAAGGCAGTCATAGACACCACATCAATGAACAGATGTGGCTGTGTTCCAATAAAACTTGATATATGGACACTGACATTTGAATGTCACACAATTTTCACATGCCACAAAATATTATTCTTCTGTTGATTTTTTTCAGCCATTTTAAAATGTAATAACAATTTTCCTATCCTGTGAGCTGTAAAAAAAACAAGTTGTTTTGCACCTGCTAGATGTAGTTTTCTGACCTCCCGCCCACCCCCTGGCCTGGGTCACTGATTTGAAATTTGTGGTTCATAAATTCTTTGTGGGTGGATAAGAGAAGGGAGTTTTGAGGATAGAGTTTTATAAGGAATCTTCAAAGGAAGCATTGTTTTTAAATAAACAACCTGTCTTATGTACATGCTGTTTTTCAAATATATGTGGCTACAATTAAAATTCATAAAATAAAACCACAGTATCTTCAAGGAGTTTTAACAAGATACTAGAAGCTGGGCAAACAGATTTTAATCTACCTAGTCCTAAAAACTTAGAGGATAGTAGTTCTAGTCTTTAGAACAAAGTTAAGCACAATTAAAGCAATGAGGATGAAGGAAGGAGAAAGGACGAAAAGAAGGAATGAAGAGAGGAAGTGAGGGAGGGAATGGTGGATGGAGGGAGAGAGGGAGAATGTTCTGAACAAAACAAGCCAAGACAAGACATGAAGAGCATGAACTTATTGGAAAAAAATATGGCAAACAATTAAAAGAGAGAGGAAAGGGTACTGTTTCCAGTAAAGCTCTCACTTGTTTGAAGTGATGATTCCTAACCTTTCTAGGACAGATAAAAACGTAACATTAAAAAGACAAGCTAGAGGAGTCACAAATACAATTAATTTCAAAAGCACAATTGTTAAATCAAGATCACTCCTTTATTTACATGTAAAATATCCAGGGTGGCAGGAAGGCAAGCTTCTAAGTTTGAGGAGAAAAAATTAATCAGCAAAAAGGACTGAGGGTGCCAGAAAGATCATAATTATATTAATAATGTGATAATAATAAATACATAGCTGTAATAGGAGTAAAAACTAACATTTATAAAAATCCACTTTGGTATTGCATTGAATGGATGAATTAATTTGGCAGAGTTGACAGAGAGGAAAGTGCACATCTGGATTCTTAAGAAAATAAAAAAATATTTACTAAGAAAACATTATAGATGTGTTTGATTAAAGCCACTGTACTTTATTACATAACTAAGCTGACAGACAAAAAAAACCTGAAATCCAGCGGCAAATAAATTTGCTAAAATTTAAACATGTACCAAATATAATAACACATGAATTTATCATACCATATAATTTATTAAATGTTACCATGTAACCAGAACCTAATATATATAAGCCTAAGCGACTGAAAGACCGAACAACCAGTCGACTGGTCGCTATGATGCGCTCTCACCACCAGAGGGTAGACACTCAACTCAGGACCTACCCCTGGTGGTCAGTACACTCCCACAATGGGAGGCTGCTCAGCTAACTGACCCATCCTGGCAGCCCACCAGCCCGGTGGCAGCCACTCACTCCCTCAGTAGACCTGCAGGTCCAATCTCCAGAGAACGGGCCAGCCACTAATGAACCTGTACCATTGGCAGTGTTATTGGCATCCTGGAAGTAGGCTTCAGACACCACGGTTCTTTCCTCTCCCTAAATGCTCTGCAAAAAAGAAACAATATAAAAGCAGCTGTCAGGTGACTCCTGACAACCAGTGCAAATATCAGCAGGATGGATCCAGATCCCAGGCCAGCCACAGCATCGCATTGGCTGCCTGGAGGGCTGATCACACCCCAGCCCTGCCAAACCCCTTCAAGACGGGTGCCAGACACAGGGCTTGTGGTGTTGAGTGCCACTGTGGTGGCCCGAGCCTATCCCGATCAAATCAGGACTGACTGGGTGCAAGCAGGGCAGATGCAGCAGGGCCAGGATGAGTGGAACTGGAAGGCAGGAGCAGAAGGTAGTGCTGGACTGCTAGTTTGGGCCCAATCTCTGAAAGCCAAGCCAAGGGACCCCACCATGCATGAATTCATGCACCAGGCCTCTAGTAACTTAATATATTTAAATCTCTAGATATGCCCTGGCTGGTATCATTCAGTATGGGAGCATAGGTTCAAGCACCAAAAGAATCTCAGGTTCAATTCCTGATCAAGAACGTGTACCTGGGTTACAGATTTGATCCTGGTCAGAGTATGTGCAGGTGGTATCTCTCTCACACCAATGTCTCTCTCTTTCTCTTTTCCCTCCCTCCATCCCACTCTCTCTAGATAAAAAAAAAAATCAATGAAAAAATATCCTCAGTAAAGATTTTTTTTTTAAATCTCTAGATATAATTTATGGTTTCTGTATATTTAGAGGGTACATATGTATGTGTGGTATGTGTATGGTATGATGTGGTGAGTATGTATATGTATGTATTGCTATTTGATACCTTCAAGACAGTATTTCTGAGAAAGGCATGGCAAATGTAATTACCCATGGAGAATTAAAGAGGGTTTGAGCACAAATAATATTTTAAGACACTTAATTCCATAAACTTAATTCTGCACCTTCCATTAAGATTCCTTTAAAGATACTAGTCTCCCTAATGTGCTGATGATACATTCCAAGACCCCCAGTGGATGCTTGAAACTGGGGCTAGTACCAAATCCTATATATACCATAGTGTTCCCTATGCAACATACCTATGATCAAGTTTAATTTATAATTAGACACAATATGAGATTATCAATCATAGGGAAGGCTGCTGTAGAAGGCACTGGTATGCTCAGTGGAGGAGAGGAAGTTTCCAATTAAAGCAATTTACCTTAAGACATGATGGAGACGTGTCATCCTATCTAATAAAAGAGTAATATGCAAATTGACTGTACCTCTGCTACACTCACAAGCCATGCTCACAAGCCATGCCCACCAGCCAATCAGGAGCAAATATGCAAATAAACTCAATCAAGATGGCTGGGGCCAAGGAGAGCATGAGGGAGGCTTGGGTTTCCCAGGCAATGGAGGAAGCCAAGCTTTCTGCTTGCCCTTCCCTGCTCAGGCCACCACTCAATGCTACAAAGTTCCAATGATAGAAGATAAATAAACTCCAACAAAAATGGTGGCATCCATGGAGCTGGAGAGAGCAGGAGGCTTGAGTTGCTCCTGGAGATGGAGGAAGCCAAGCTTTCCACCTGCCTTGGTGGGCCCAGTCCTCTGCTCAAGGCTACAAAGTTTCAATTAGAGAAGATAAAAAAACCCCAACAGAAATGGCTGCTACCATGGAGCCAGCAGGAGGCTTGTCTTCACTCCAGGCTACAAAGTTTCAATTGTCAAATATAAATAAATCCCATATACCAGGCCCTCTGCTTGGGTGGCTTGGGGGCATTGCCAGCCTGCAAACCACCACAGGCTTACCACCTGGCTACCCCATGCCACAAGGGAACCCCCACCCTGATCCAGGACAACCTTCAGAGTAAACCAGCTGGCCCCACCCATGCAGCAGGCCTCAATCCTATCTAATAAAAGAGTAATATGCAGATTGATCATCACTCCAACACACAAGATGGCTGCACCATGTGGTCAAAGACCTTGCCCCCATGTGGACACAAGATGGCCACCACAAGATGGCCAGGAGGGGAGGGCAGTTGGGGAAGACCAGGCCTGCAAGGGAGGGCAGAGAGGGGGTGACCAGGTCTGCAGGAGGAGGCAGTTAGGGGCAAACAGGCTGGCAGGGGAGCAGTTAGGCATCAATCAGGCTGGTAGGAGAGTGGTTAGGGGTTGATCAGACTGGCAGGCAGAAGCGGTTAGGGGCAAGCAGAAAGGCAGGCAGGTGAGCAGTTGGGAGCAAGCAGTCCTGGATTGTGAGAGGAATGTCCAACAGCCGGTTTAGGCTCGATTGTACCAGGATCGG
Source organism: Lasiurus cinereus (assembly GCA_011751065.1). NCBI lineage: Eukaryota > Metazoa > Chordata > Mammalia > Chiroptera > Vespertilionidae > Lasiurus > Lasiurus cinereus. The sequence continues at coordinate 23,356,153 of JAAGEH010000293.1, read as the reverse complement.
GACTAAACGAGCAGTCAGACATCTGTCAAGGGGTCCCAGATTGGAGAGGGTACAGGCTGGGCTGAGAGACACCCCTGTCCCCATGCACAAATTTTGTGCACTGGGCCTCTAATCTAATAAAAGAGTAATACAGTGGTACCTCAAGATATGAGTGCCCTAACATACGAGATTTTTGAGATAGGAGCCATCAAGTGAGCGATTTTTGCTTTGATCAACAGTTGAGATACGAGTAATCGCGCCATTGGCCGGCTGCACAAGACCCACCAGTTTATGAGCATCTCATAGTTTCCCACACTTCAAGGTTACAGAACGAATTAAACTCATATCTCGAGGTACCACTGTATGCAGATTGACCATCACTTCAACACACAAGATGACTGCCCCCATGTGGTCAAAAGATCCTGCCCCATGTGAACACAAGATGGCCACCACAAGATGGCCAGCAGGGGAGGGCAGTTGGCAGGGACCAGGCCTGCAAGGGAGGGCAGTTGTGGGTGATCAGGCCAGCAGGAGAGGGCAGTTAGGGGTGACCAGGCTCACAGGAAAGGGCAGTCAGGGGTGACCAGGCCTGCAGGGAAAGGCAGTTAGGGGCAAAAAGGCTGGCAGGGGAGCAGTTAGGCATCAATCAGGCTGGCAGGAGAATGGTTAGGGGTGATCAGGCTGGCAGGCAGAAGCAGTTAGGGGCAATCAAGAAGGCAGGCAGGTGAGCAGTTGGGAACCAGCAGTCCTGGACTGTGAGAGGGATGGCCGACTACTCATTTAGACCTGATCTGGGCCTAAACGGGCAGTCAGACATCCCTCAAGGGGTCCCAGATTGGAGAGGAAGCAGGCTATGCTTAAGGACACCGCCCCCCCCCATGCACAAATTTTATGCACCAGGCCTCTAGTATTATTTATAAATTAGAAACCTGGTGTACAAATTTGTGCACAGGTGGGTTCTGGATAGCCCACCTCGATCTGGACTGATGAAGGTGGGCCGGTCAGGAGGAGGTTGGTCAGCCAGCCCTGCTCCCAATCAGGGAGGAGGGATTGGAGGTCAGGCCAGCCCAGGGAAGGACCGGGGTGGGGGGAGGGGGGGGAGGTTGACCAGCTGGCTCCACCCCCATTGTGCTGATTGACCAACTGCAGTGTGCATCATAGCAACCAGTCATTCTGGTTGTTTTAGTCACTTGGCTTTTATATATATAGAGATGAGTAGAGGCCTGATGCATAAAATTCATGCAAGAGTAGGCCTTCCTTCCCTCTGGCCACTGGTAGGCACCCAGGACCCAGGCTTCCCTTGCAGCCTCGGCTTCATCCAGAAGGTCATCCAGAAAAACATCTGGAAGGACTTCTGGTCTTTTATTATTATAGATGTTTCCAGACCTCTGGTGAAGAGTTAATAAATAAATGATACTTTGTATTTTCCCCATAGAATAGATTACCTTTTTATAATATAATACATATTAGTTTAAGATATACAAATTGTCTCAATTAAATAAATGTTGAATAAATTGATATTTATATGAACAGAAACAGGAGAGCTTGAAAAATTAGAATTTTATAGATACTCTTGAAGTCTCTGGCAGCAACATCAACTAATAATTAGAATTATTACCTTGAAATAAACTGATTTAGATAGTCTCATATGTACTCCTTGTTAAAATGCCTACTGTTTAATTTCTCATTTTAAATTTTTGTCTAACTTGTTTTATACTACCTTGTGTATTAAGGTAGTATAAGTAAAAAAGGAAAAAGGAAGTAAATTAGTTACAGGATATTTTTTCTTTCAGTCAAGAAAATTGTGATTTCATGCAAATAAGATTTTGTTATTATTTTTCTTTTCTTTGTCTAGACATAGAAATATAGACTGTGACATTCTGTATTTAGAAATTAAGTACAGAAACTTTAAGCTGTTTTTTAGTAAATGTAATAAATTATATGTTAGCTTCAGTGTATTGTTTGACTATTTTAGGGGGTCCAAATTTAGACATAGAAGAAAAGAAAAAGAAAAATATTAAAAGAAATATAGGAAAATGAGAGAGGGGAGGAGAGATATATTTGGATTACATAAGAAAACAATGATTTTGGATGAAGACAAATTTATTTTTTATTTTATTTCATTTCTAATCCTCACCCAAGGATGTGCTTATTGATTTTAGAGAGACAGGGAGGGAGAGAGGGAGAGATACTGATATGAGAGAGAACATCAATTGGTTGCCTTCACAATGTGCCCAACAGGGATCAAATCTCCAATCTAGGTATGTGCTCTAACCAGAATCAAACCTGCCACCTTCCGGTTTATGGGATACCATTCCAATCAACTAAGCCACATTGGCCAGGACTGGAGGAAAACAAATTAATGCACATATACATATAGAAAACCATACGTGGTAAGTGCCATCACTGCGGGCGTGAAGACCCAGCACTGACTGCCGAGGGGGCTGTAGATCAGGCCCAAAGAGAGCCCCAGAGAGAGAGGCAGGGTCTGTGCAGCCTCTGTGGCAGCTGTTAATCAATCCTTGCCTCTCTCTCTCTCTCTCTCTCTCTCTCTCTCTCTCTCTCTCTCTCTCCAGGCTCTGATCAAGCCCAGAGTTAGGCCTGGAGACACTGACTGGCATAGAACCAACCAATCAGAACCAAATCTAGGTGAACTGCAAGGAGCCAATGTTGCCTAGGAGTCAGAGCTTCTGATGCTGACTGACATAGAAACCAACCAATCATAACTTAATCTGGGTGAACTGCGAAGGTAGAACCTAAGGTGGCGGCTGAGTAGGGGTTTTGAGGTATAATATAGCTGTTTGGTGTAAGGTGTAAGAAAGCGGTTCAATATTTTAATGACCAGTTTGGCAGTATGGTGCATATGGCTGGCTATCAGTCCAAATATAGGGATTATGTATTTTTGTCTGCCAAGAGCATCTCCTCCTGCTAAAAAAGGCTCCTCCCAACATTTAAGCCACTATATCCTATATAATCTATCTATACTAATAAAATGGTTATATGCTAATTAGACCAGGTTGACCAGCCATCTTCTGGATATCTGACCTTCTTCTAGACAAAGCCATGGTGGTGGGGGCCAAGGCAGAGGCAGTTAGGGGTGATCAGACCAGCAGGGAAGGGCAGTTGGGAGTGAGATCAGGTTGGCAG
>JAAGEH010000293.1:23319406-23348027 GCA_011751065.1 Lasiurus cinereus | reverse complement strand
GGAAGGAAGGAAGGAAGGGAGGGAGGAAGGGAGGGAGGGAGGGAGGGGGGGGGGGAGGGAGGGAGGGATTGAGGGAAATTCAGCATTGCACACCTTTGCTCTAGACCAGTGGTTCTCAACCTTTCTAATGTCACGACTCTTTAATACAGTTCCTCATGTTGTGGTGACCCCCAAACATAAAATTATTTTTGTTACTATTTCATCACTGTAATTTTGCTACTGTTAATGAATCATAATATAAATATCTGTGTTTTCCAATGATCTTAGGTGACCCTGCTATTGGTTTTCAACCTGTGGGTCAAAACCACTGCTGTAGAGCCTAAGACCATCAGAAAACACATATATTTACATTACGATTCATAACAGTAGCAAAATTACAGTTATGAAGTAGCAACAAAAATAATTTTTTGGTTGGGGGTCACCACAACATGAAGATTTATTTTATATTTCTTTTATATTTATATTAAATGGTTCAGCATTAGAAAGGTTGAGAACCACTGCAAGTCTAGACCTTATTACCCTTCTAAGTGATGGAGAATATATCACAATTATCTCTGTCACACTAGAAGAAATTAAGTCAGGAGGAAATAATTCTATCTTCTAGGATTAGGAACAAGTAGACTTCCACTATTCATTAAAAAAAATTATTTAGTGCCTACTATTGACCAAGCACTACTCTAATTATTGAGAACAAGATAGGAAATAAAACACAGTCCTTGTCAGCAGGGTATTTAAATTCTAGCTCAAAAGAGAGTCAATAAATAAATGTACATTCATAGACTGAGACATATGGTAACAGTTGCTATGGAGAAATATAACCCTTAGTTAAGGAGGTAAAGCATGCTGGAATTCAAACTTGGTATTGTATACAGGGTGGTCAGAAAAGGATTTTGCTCAGGTGGCATTTAAATAAAGACTTGAAGAATATGAGAGAGTAAGCATGTGGATATCGTGGGAATGGTGCTGCAGAGAGCAGAAAGAGCAACAGAGCCAGTGCAGCTGGAAGTGGAGAATGGGGGTGAGAGGTTGAAGAAGTCAGAGCCTGCAGGGGCCCAATTGATATGGTGCTTGAGTTGTACTGTGAGGTACCTGAGAGGTTTAGAGCAGAGGAGTGACATGATCTACCTTTACAGGGAGCTATATTGGAAATAGCAGCAGCGTAGAAGAAGGGGCCAAGTGTTCCAACTATTAGAGTAATCCTAGCTGAGGATGGTGATGGCTGGGATGGAAGGTAGCGAGAGGCATGGCGGAAGTGGCTGGGTTCTTAATTTCAATCAAATTCTCTTTCTTCCTTCTCTTTATATGCATAAGTTTTTATTACAAATGCACAAAATATTTTCAGACACACAAAAGATGCACATCAAAATATGTGCCATAAGCAATACTCAATGAAAAATGGATCAGTAAACTATGTTACCCGTAGAGTATCCTATTGTTGCTGTCTTGGTGCAAACAGAGGTCAATCCAGGCAACAATCCTCAAAGAGCAATAATCTCAATTTCCTAAAATAATCATATTTAGGTTGTTTTCTGCCTGCAAAAGCCCAAGTAATATTCCTTTGAATTTTCTTTACCAACCTGGCTAAAAATTGTTTCTCCCTTCTCAGTATGCAGCCAAGAGCAGTGTATATGGATGGCAGCTGCTAATGACAAAGTGGGTCTTTGAACAGTGATTGATTAATGCAATAGTGCCAAAAGTCCCATAAATAATGACCATAGGAATACAAATAAAAATTTAATTTTATTAGAAGGTTTGACCAGTATCAACATCTCCCTTGAGAAGAATTTATAATTACAGTCAAATCCAATTATCCTTCTTCAGAGCATTGTAAAAGGAGTAAGTATGGTGGTGGGGCGAGGGTGGGGAAGGGGAGTATGTGTGTGCTTTAATAACCACCCCTAAGTACTAAAAATACTTCTAAAAGGACAAGGTTTGTTTTGACTATCACAGAAAGCAGATATTACTTTGAAAAGCAATTTACCTTCAGTCAATTGTAGTAATTTCATTTTTTCAAATAAACCACTGAAGTAGACACATTCAGAAGAACCAGTAGGCTTAATATACTGAGCCACCAGCTCCAGCTGTTTAGATCCCTTTATTTTCAATCTATGTAGTGACTTGGATGGGGAAAATAAAACAGGACTGCAAATTCATCAGCTCTAGTGAAAGCCTTCTCCCTGCTTATTAATTTCTTAGGGAATGGCTAAAGCCTTTTTCTCCCCACTGGGCTACTTCCTCCTGGTATTAATAAAAAGTGGTTAATATTTGTCCAGGATGTATTATGTACCTGGCATAGTCTTAAGGCTTCTCATGTGTTCGCTCATTTGATTATCACAATAATTATGATTTCCCCCATTTAATATGAGGAATGGCCACCAGAGAGGCTAAGCAACATTCCCAAGGTCATTCCCAACATAATGGCACAATTGTAAGTGGCAGGGTGACTGCAGTGACCCCTCACCATTATACAACACTCCCTCCCAGCTACATTTAGATTTCATTGACATCCTTGCAAACTATAGTATATCATCCTGTATGGCCTCATATCTTCCGTTCAACTTTATCCTTCACCTTTCAGACTCTTAACAGGATGTCATTCAATTTCTCCCATATTTTGAACCATGATAATTTACTGGTAAGAGAACATATTAAAAATCAGTATGTTACTGACAAGGAGCTTATAGACCTTGAAGGGGCTTTATCTTCCTGTTAGTGATACCATCTAATCTGATCTGGCAACAAAATTAATAGAGCACACCAATTTCCTTTTTTTTCCAATGGTCCATCCACTGAAAACAAAGATGTAAATCATTTGCCATGTGTGGCTATGCACGTAAATATAATTTCCCAACCCCCCACCCCCACTCAACCACCCTTTTACCATGATGACAGCTGCTAAGCTTTCTCCATAATGTGTGATACTCATTTTCATCGTGTCTATTTTTCTCTGAACTTGTCTTTGATGAATGAGGACCTAATTACCCTTAGATCCTGTTGTTGTGGTTTTTTTTTCTGGTCTTGTCTATGTCAGCTGTTCTAATGAACCCATAGTGACAGGGAAATGATAATGAGATCACTGGAGAGAAGGGAAAATAAATCAGAAAAGAAGAAAACATTATTATAGAGCGTAAGAAGTTGAAAGATGTTTTAAAGGGAATATGCTTGTTATCAAGACCTGCTTTTTAGAGTCCTCATTTTTATCTCCTTATGCCTATTTTCAGTTCTCATCTATATTTTCTGACCTAGTGAAAGTTATAAGAATGAAACAGAAAGGCTTTTTAATAAGGGCTCTGTCACTCCCTAGACATGTGATTTTAAGCCACATATTTAACTTATCTCAGCACCAATTTCTTCATCTATAAAATGGAGATAATCACACAAACAAAAATGATTATCATAAAGAGTAAATTAAATTATGTATATAAAGAACCTAGGACAGAGAATGGAACATAGTATGTATAAATGTAAACATATAGATGCTTAGTAGGCATAAATGACGGCGTCCCTTCCATGTTCACTTATATTCACCTACTATTTAATATGACTTTATAATTATCACTATATATATATATATGTATATGTATATATATATATATATGTTTGGACACATTGTCTAGAAAAAATTAACTTTTATTAGTAACAAGTATTTATCCATAGACAGAAAAAAATGATTTAAAATATTAGTTCACTCCTTGTTTAATAAAGAGAGATTTAAAGAAAATAAAGCAGGCCTGAAAAAGCCATACTTTAAAATGAGAAATTCTAATATTATTTCAGAAGAATTTCATTAAGTTCTAATAATTAACAAACATAAATTAATACACTTGGATATCAAATCTAATTCTAGGCAAGTTGAAGTAGATAATATAAGCTCCAATAAAGTTTTCACATCTTGAATTGATTTTAATAAAATAAATTATTAGAAAAATATATATTTTATTTGTGTTTCTCATTATTGATTCAGTGATATTTCCCTTTGTTAATAAATTTTTCTACTAGAGATTGCTAAAATGGTATGAAAGCTCTTCTTGGCTTTAAATATGAGACTTTCATGCTAACACCTACTTTATTTGCTTATTAAAGGTTCTTTAGGCATAGAAATACTTAATATATATAGCACACAATAAAAAAAAATGTCTCCTTAGTTCAACCAAAGCTCCCACCTTCATTTATTTTATAAATGAAACCTACTCTTCGCGAAAGCTTCTAGGGCTGACCACGTGATGGTGGGCAAGTTACTCAACAACAAACCAGTCATATTCCTCATTTGCAAGATTAGACTAGATTTTTCTGTATGATTTCTCCAACTTTTTCCCAAAAGATATGAAACAAGTATTTACTCTGTACATAGTATTGAATTAGGAGTCAGAAGAAGGAAAGAGAACGATGAATATGCATGCCTCTTCCCCAAGGATTTGTGCCCTGGTAGGTACATCATCAAGGAAGCTAAGTTCCATCTGTGGTCAGTCCTCTTCCCATAAAAAAATGAAGTTGTGTCCCAGAGCCTCAGAGCTCTCACTGACCATACAGCCATCCCATAAATTGACAGCGGATGTGAATGTGGGTATAAGTCACTTCCTATAATCACCATTACCAGAAAAGAAAAGCAGTGCTCTTATCCCACTATTCAACATATTTGATTTATTTGTAAAATAGAGATCACAACACTTCTGACATATAACTTGCTTCAGATGACATTGACCCTTAAGTTGAATAATCAATCACCTTTAGATTGCTCGATTCTCATATTGGGCCAGGTTCGCTGAAGGGCATCCTGTTTCTATGTCCAGTTCTCTAAGTTCAACATTGACTTTCAGGCAGGGTCAGCTTTCCAATTCCTTACTATTCAGCTGCAGGGTTTGCCTGAAGTTTTCATTTCACCTCCCTTATTTCTGAAGTTTATGATAACCTTGCTTTTCTTTTTAATTCTCTAGAGTTCATTTCTTAACTCATTTTAAAATTAAAGGGAGCTATCCTTTCATTTTCCAATCTTTAACTTTTGCAAGCTTCAAAGCTGTGTTTTAAAATTAAAACAACTTGCTATTTTTCTATCACATAATGCACAGTGTTTTTTATTCACAACTTTAGAGGATTTGCCATTAATTTACTTTCTCTCTTCTGTCTTTGAAACCCTTTAAATGTCCTTGCAACTTCATATCAACACAAGAATAAAGTAAAAAAAAAAAAGAAAACTATGAGCATCCTCATTGCTGATCCTGAATCTCCAGTGGGAGCTGGATGAAAAAATCTTCATTCATGGAAAATTTTTATTTATGGGAAAATACTGGTTCTAATAGCAGAACTCAGAAATATGTAACTATTTGGGGGAGGACACTATATTATTAACATTCCTCTAGTAGATTTTTAATTTTCTAATTTACATAAAATTGGAATTAATGCAATTATAATGATGAATAATGTAATTGTAATGAAGGAGCTTTAAAGGCAGAAAAGTTAAACTACCTATTAATGTTGCAGAAACTTGATTATGACTTCTTACAGAGCCAAACAAAAAAGGAGATAGTTTTACAAATTCAATGCTGTCTGATATGTTCACTGCATTTCTATAATTTCCTCTTTTAAAAGTCAGTTTCATATATACAGGGTAGAGCAAACGTAGGTTTACAGTTGTTTACATGGGAAAGAATATACCAATTAATAAATAATAATACAAGAATAAACTCTGGCTTCCCATTCTCACCCTGTACACTATATTTCTACCAATGTTCTCTGAGCTTCACTGTTCACTTTCCTGCATCAGTGCCTAACATCCCCACCCCTACATCTTGACTTTGCATATGGCCCATCCTGCTACTCACCAAGCTCCAGATCTTGGAGGTGTGTTGAGCTCTAAAAAGGCTCATGTTTCATCCAAGACAATTTGTTGGCAAAACACAGACATACTTGACATTATCATTTAATGTCATAGTTAGCCAGATTAGAAAAGGTAACATTAACCTATTTGTAACACAAAAACTTTCATGATCTTGACTGTTCAATGGTCACCTAAGATTCAAATACAGGAGGCTTTAGGTCAAAGATGACACACCCCATAAGCCAGACCTTAGCACCTATGGGGGCCTTGGAAATCAATGCACTGCTGGGGGAGGCACCATTGACTGACATTCCCCACTGCCACTCCTCTGGATCCAGCACTGCATTCCTGCCCCAGTCTGCATGGTGACGGTACAAAGAGAGGCCCAGGTTACAACAGATGGCAGACTCCTCTAAAGGTCAGCTTTGGCTCCTGGCCAACCCTTTAGCTTGGACAAGCTTTCTTAAAATATGTGCCACATCCTGAGGCTCTTCCTATCTAAGCCACCTTTCTTCCGCCTCTCTCCCACAAGTGTTGGACCCTGCATGAGAGTCCGGAGGTTTTCCCTGCCTACGCCTACTGGCTCCTCCTTAACCTCCACAGGGACTTTCTCAGTAAATCTTGGATATATAATCCTATCTTGGGTGCTTCTCAAAAGATGAAAGTGATTACAGGTGGTATTGGAGTTGTAGGGCTGGCCTGAGTAGTATTTAGGGCATCAATGGCTCCTGATATAAGACGACAGGTGGCCCAGCTACTGAAGGTTTCACCGATCGTAACCTGGAAAAACATGCCATTGAAGGGAAATGCCCTTGCAAGCATGTTTTTTCTGTTTTTCAAATATACTTTTTATTGTTTATAGTATTACAGATATCTCTCCTTTTCTTCCCTTGACCCCCCTCTTCCCAACCCTTACCCAGCCACCCCCATATCTTCACTACCCATGGGCTATGACTATCCTATATAATAAAAGGGTAATTTGCTAATTGACCCTAATGGCCGAATGACCCAAATAACCGCTGGACCAATCACTATGAGGTGCATTAACCATCTCTTGGTCCCTTTACCTGACCGGCAGGCTCTAATCGCCTGATGGCATAAGGGGAACCAGGGTGGGTGGCAGGGAAAGCAGACAATGCCAGGCCAAGGCTCCCACCCCACAGGTTGCCCTACACACAGAGGCCTACAAGCAGGTGGGAGCAGCCAACTTATTGGTCCCTTCCCTGGCTGTAAGGCACTGATCACCTGATGGTGAACCAAGGGTTGGTGACAGCTAGAGAACGGGCCGGTTGCAGGCAGCCAGGGAAGATGGTCCTGATCACAGGCCAGGCCTAGGGACCATACCCACACACGTATTTTGTGTGCCAGGCCTCTAGTAAGTACCTAAGTTCTTTGGTTTATCTCTTATCATACCCCCAACCCCACATCAGGTATGTCAGTCTATTCCATTACAATAGCTAAGATTTGGAAACAGCCTAAGTGCCCATCAGTAGATGAGTGGATAAAAAAGTTGTGGGACATTTACATAATGAAATATTATACAGTTATAAAAAGGAGGGATTCCTACCCTTTGGGACAGCATAGCTGGACTTGGAAAATATTATCCTAAGTAAAATAAGCAATCTGAGAAAGACAAATATAATATGATCTCACTTATTTGTGAAATCTAATGAACAGAATGTATTAACTAACAAAATAAGACCCAAAGTAGGCATGCTTTTCCAATCATTTGAAAGATAACTAAGTTGCACTGATCCCTTGAAGGGGGATAATGAGAAACCAGGGCTATTCACACAGTTAAAGTATAAGAAGGAGACATAGAAAACTTCTTTGGTAGTTTATAGAGAGGTCTTTACCCCCTTTTTTCCTCCTTACTTTATTGTTCTAATTGATTACAATATGTTAATTTGCTATATTAAATAAATTTTTTAAAGATGCCTTTCAGTGGTTCTCAACCTTTCTAATGCCATGACCCTTTAATACAGTTCCTCATGTTGTTGTGACCCCCAACTATAAAATTATTTTCGTTGCTACTTTATAACTGTAATTTTGCTACTGTTATGAATTGTAATGTAAATATCTGTGTTTTCCAATGGTCTTAGGCTCTACAGCAGCAGTTCTCAATCTGTGAGTCGAGACCCACAGGTTGAGAACCGCTAGGAGGGTCCCCTAAGATCATCGGAAAACACAGATATTTACATTTCAATTTGTAAACCTCCTCCCTTGCTAGGCCTCCTGGGAGTGCTTCCAGGCAGCCACAAGGACACCCCAGAACTCAGTCCAGTTCTCTACCCAGACTCAGGGTAAATATGCTGTGCTGAGCCCTGTGACAAAGAGATATGTAAAACATGATCCCTTCTCCCGATCAGAAAATCAAAACAAAAAATAACAACTTAACTAACAACTAGTTCTGGTTCCAGCATGAGATTATATACAAACCCATGCCAGATTGCTCAGAGAAGAGGTAGATCAAGACAGGGACAGATTTGGACAATCAACCCATAAGAAGATGGCCAGGAGTATAATAGCATATTCAAAGGGATGGGGGTGCGCAGGCCTGGCTGGAGAAACAGTTTAACATGGGGGATCATGAGAGATAAAATTGGACAGAACTGGTCATATCAAATTTGAATTTGCCTATGGGCAAAAAGGAGCTACTGGGAGTTTTTCATGTTGGAATTATATTAATGGTAGGTTTTTCAGAAAAAATTAAAGGTAGTAAAGCTCTAATTTTCTTATTGTGATGCAAGATAGAAGCAGTAGGCATTTCAGCATGGATTAAAACAGAGCAATTGGAGAGAAAGGATGGATGAAAGGGAAATTGCAAAATAACTGGCAGGATTTCTCACACTCCTCTTTATAACGTTAATTTTTCTCTATGACCTCTTAGTCTGTTGTCATCAGATCAATGGCCCTCTCCCCTCATTTTTTTTTTCTTCCTTCACAGTAAGTGAAAAATTAGTTCTATACCCTTTTTCTTTTAAATTTTCTTACCTGAATTAAATTGAACCCAAAATTAGAATTCAGACTTTTCTTAAAATATAGACTCACGACATTCTTAGAAATCTGAATATAAAATAATACTCCAGATTTTAAACTTTATTTAATTTTTCTTACTTTTCTTATTTTTTATTATAAAGTTGGTTCAGCCTTTCACAATATTTAAAAATTTTGGACATAATGAAATAGAAAGCAGCAGCTCATGCATTTTTTTATTTTTATAAGAATCCTATCTAATAAAAGAGTAATATGCAAATTGACTGTCACATCAAGACACAAGATGGCCACCCCCATGTAACCAAAGATGATAGCCCCCATGTGGACACAAGCTTGCTGCCACAAGATGCTGGCAGGGGAGGGCAGTGGTGGGCAGTTGGGGGTGACCAGACCTGAAAGGGAAGACAGTTGTGGGTGACCAGGCTGGCAGGGAAAGGCAGTTAGGGGCAATCAGGCTGGCTAGGGAGCAGTTAGGCATTGATCAGGCTAGCAGTGGAATGGTTAGAGTGTGATTAGGCTGGCAGGCAGAAATGGTTAGGGGCAATCAGAGACAGGCAAGTCCTGGATTGTGAGAGAGATATCCAACTGCCTGGGCAGTTGGACATACCTCAAGGGGTCCCAGATTGGAGAGGGTGCAGGCTGACTAAGGGACACCACCGCCCTCATGCATGAACTTCATGCACTGGGCTTCTAGTTAGAATATAAAGTTTCTACCAAAACATTCTATAATAAAATTAATATTTATGCACAAATCACAAAGAGATAAAAGGGTCATGCTATAATAATAGTAATTAACTAAACTGTTTTACAAATGTTCAGATCAACTTACAAATTACAGATGTGACATTTTGTTCTCTGCATCCCCCAGAGGCAAAGTTACACCCATCAAGGGGCTAGAGCACAGTGACTAGTGCACTTTATCACTGTTGGGATCTTCCTGCACATTTACTGCAACACTGCACACTTTTCTTGAAGGCTCTAAATCTGAGACTTCCCCTTACTCAGCCCAATTAATGCCTAACCAAATTCAGTCAAACAAAGAAGGATTTCAAAGAAGGATTTTACACAAGTAATCTATTTAGGTCACACAACAATAATAAAGAAGATTTTAAAATGGAGAAACAGCATGCTACTGTACTGAATACTATAGGTACCTATTGTGTGTCTACATATAGAAAACACACAGTAAAATTACAGTATAAAAGATTAAAAATGGCACTTACTATGATTGGAGTGTGCAGCACTGGACATTGCTCTGGGCGAGTCAGCGAGTGAGTGGTGGGTGAAGGTGAAGGCCTGGAATATTACTGTACACTCTACAGACTTTATAAACACTGGGAACATAGGCTACACTACGTTTGTAAAAGAACACAATTAAAGCAAGCACAAGAAAAAATGATGTACTCAAGAGAAATAGTAACCAGAGACAAATGAGGCTGCTGCCAGTGTAACACAGCAGACAATTTTACAGCAAACTTTTTTGTAGGTAGAAAGAGTACACTCTAAAATAATGATAAAAGTACAATAGAATACATACATAAACCAGTAACATAGTCATTTATTTTCATTGACAAGTATCACGGACTGGACATGATTATATGTATTATACTTGTATACAACTGGCAGTACAGAACGTGTGTTACACCAGGATCAACACAAACACAAATTATCATCAGAAAATACCTGTTGTCAAGAGTCTGGAGAGGCAAGATTGTGGATAACCACCTATTTGCTGCCATACATTTCAATAAAAATAAGGAGTATCATAGGGATTCATTTGATGTTTCCAAATAAGTTTAAAAACTTTAAGAAAGAAAGGTTTTTTTTCTTTAAATTCCTGGTTTACATAAGGGAGCTGAAAACATCTATGTTTGCCCTAAAAGAAACTCCTACATTCTATATTCTAACCCCTATAAAAATCTTAGTTTAGGGCCAAGTTTTCTAACCCAAAGTAAAATCTATACATGGCAAACTCACAACACAAACTGAACTTCTGATGTCACACTGTCTCTTTTGTTAAAATTAGAGCATTAGTTGAGAAGGAAATGGACAATGAAAATTGGGATGGAAACATATGGGACAGATTACAATAAAGTTGCGTTATCTTAAACCTTAAAGTTCTAAATTTTGCTGAGCCTTCTTTGACATTAGGAGCATTTTTGTCATCCCTACCTAAGATAGTCTCTCATTGACTGAAGAAACCGTGATGGCCTCCCCTGAGTAGCTGTCTTGCACAGGCCTGCTGATTCTCCTAATGCCTCCCTTGGCTTCTATAGCTATAAACACACTCACTTCTCAATGTGCCCCCAAAGAATGAGATTCAAAGTATGATTCGTGTAGAGATGCAATACCAAAAGAATTGCATGACTTTGTCAATTCATATTATAGAAGCTTGAGGAATATGTATGATAATATATATTATAGGTGTAAAATCAAGGTGGAATATAAAGTTGGACAAGGCAGACCTGATTAATGTAAGCTCACTAAGCAAAATTCCATATTCACTTAGTTGGCCTGTGCAGAAGACAGATGGGTCTTATACAATGACAGTAAATTATTATAAGCATTATCAAGCAATTGCAGCTGCTGTTCTGCTCATTCCCTAGTACCTGCTATGTAACTATTGATCTGGAAAATGTTTTATTTTTGCATACCTGCTACTAAAGAGCATCAAAAGTCATTAGTTTTCATCTAGCATGGCCAGCACAATATTTTAAATGTCCTATCTTAGGGCTCTATCAGCTCTCAGCACTATGTCATAATCTAGTCTGCAGGGACCTGATTGCTTTTTCATTCCAATGGAATCACCTTAGTCTTTTACATTGATGAAATTGTGCTGAGTGGACCTGCTTAGCCTATATTGTGGCCACTCTACACATATTAGCAAGACAATTGCATGCCAGAGATCAGGAAGTAAATCCCAAAATACCTGAAGAGCCAGCCACATCAGCGAAATCTCTTCCAGGGTGAAAAACACTGCATCTGACCCCTCCTAACTACAAGAAAAAGGTACATTTTCTAGTGGACTTCTTTTTGTTTGGGAGGCCACATATGCTTCACTTAGGCAAACTACTCTGATCCATTTACTGAGGAGCCTGAAAACTCCCACCTTTGACTGGAGCCCTGTATAAAAGAAGGACCTACAACAGTTTCATTTCATAAAAGTTGTTCCACTGATTCAGTTATATGACCCAACACATTTGATGGTGCTTGAAATATCGGTGGCAGATAAGGATGCTATATGAAGCCTTTGACAGACTCTTATAAGGAAATATAGCACAAACCTTTAGAGATTAAAACAAAAACATTCCATTCTTTGCAAATTACTATTTTTTTTGACAAATATATTTTTGGCTTATAGTTGGCCTTTAATGGAGATTAGTCACATGACCATGAGCCACCAAGTTACCATGTGACCTAAACTGTCAGTTGTGAACTGGGTATGGTAGGCCTTCTGTGCCCACTAAGACACAAAATTAAGCATGTACTCCATCATAAAATGGAAGATGAAACTGAACTAGAGCAGGCACAGAAGGCCTAAGTTATATGGGCCCTATTCTTACTACTTTTTCTCAACCTGTACTCATGGCTCATATGAAGCACTCTGTGGCCAGCTAAATAAAGAAGAAAACAGTTCAGACTTGTTTACAGATAGATGGTCCTGCTCAATTATAGACATCACATTAAAGAGGATAACTATAGCTGTCTTTTAAGCTCATCTCAGATAACACTGCAGGACTGTGGAGAAGGGGAAACTGTCCACAGTGTGCAGAATTTTGAGCAGTGAATCTGGTCATCTAGCAGTAGGCAAACCAGGGACTATGTGGCAAATGGTTTGGCTAAAAAGTCAGGGATTGGGAAGAAACACAATTGGAAAATTGGTGACAGGGAGGTCTGAGTAAGAGATATGTGGATATACGAATAGAAACAGAATGTGAAGATACTTGTGTTTCTTGTGATGCTCTCCAAAGGATGACCTCAAGTGAGGAGAATCTCAAAAATTATATGGATTGGATGACAGCTTTTTCTTGGTATCAGTTAGCTTCCATCCCTAGCGCCCTCTGCTATTAGCCAGTGGGCTCATAAATAAAAGAGTCACAATAGTAGGAATGGAGGTTATGAGCCAAGAAATCCATGAGCTCAGCAACATGGATTCCACTCAATTCAGAAACTGACCATACTGCAAATTTGCCATTTAGAGACTACAGTTTGGTAAATTAGCTTCTGTAAACTTGCCTTTGATAATTGATATTTAGCAAATGAATCCACAACCAATAATAATATGGGAACCACAAAAGCCACAAGAGAATATCAAATGCATTATTCAACATCATCTCAAGCCATGACCATTGAATATATTTGACTTAAGAGCCTTGCATTTCAAAGACAATGTTTGCCAAAAGAGCAATTCCCAGAGCTTAACTTCAAACAATTTGCCTATCTTTTGCCACGGGGATGGGGTACAGGGGGATGAAGTGGGGAGAATATACATATTCAGTTGTTGAAACAACTGGAAAAGCCAAGTTTGAGACTGTGGTGGTGTGTGTATTTAACATTTTGTGGGGGCACATTTCTGAGCTGAGGTCAAAAAAAATGTTTTGCTTCCCTGTCTGCAATCCCTTTTGGTGGCTTTCCATAGACATATATGCAGGTACACAGCCAGACCTCAAACTGTCTATACATCCAGTATGGGCTTTTATTTCACATAATAAAATCTCTCCCACAGACAAGGATTGATTGTGAGCGAGTTCATTACCCTCAGTCACAAAGTCCCCCCTACAGAGAAGATGAGGGAGCTTCTGCTTCAACTCCCCTGCCAAAATGCAAACGGATCCTCAGTTCCCTGGTAAGATAAAATAGTTTAGCACTTTCAGTCAGAGAATCAGACCCAGTAGAAATCAAGAACATTATGAAGGAAAGGGAACTTCAGTAAAACATTTCTGCCATGTGACCACCAAACAAATGTTAAAGGTGCCAAATCTTGAGGGAAGTCCTTTTTTTTTTTTTTTCATGTGCTAGAGGTTATCTTTCATAGTAATTTGTTTTCCCCATGACATTTAATGACAACTTTTATTCCTGAAGGGACATGTCATTGTTATTTTATTTTAAGAGTTGACTATTCTAACTTATATAATCACCTGCTTTTGAATCTTCATGGGGAAAATCCAAAGCTCCAATTGGCAGGCTTCTTAGAGTTTTAGAGCATGTTGGAACAAAGGGTATTTTATCCTCCAGATGTCTTTCTACAGTCATTTGTGAAAATGTATATGTGACTTATAAACAATTTTTAGAGATCCCCTGCCAATTAAAAAAAATGAAATTTGTAAAGAAGCAGGAGTAATGACTGTGGAATTCTAACCTGTTTCATTCGCCAGACAGCACTTCATATTTGTGAGTCAATATTCAGTGATGATGAATCCTTTCTATGGCATACCCTCAGTTTTTGTCTGATTTTCCTTCATGGAAAGTACCAAAAATTTTAAAAGAACTAGGCAGAAAGAGGTAAGTTTTTTACATGATTACAAATTCTTCCCCTCCTGCATCCACAGCTTTGTAATGTAACACCTGTGCATTGTGATGCCCTTGTAAAATGATGTTGAAAATCCTTCTGGGCAGAGAAGTTCTATTTCTCTACCCTTTGAATGTGGGCTGTCCATGTGATTAGCTTTGACCAGTTGGACATTAGTGAACATTGACACAAATAGACACTTAAAAGGTGCTTGTATACTCAAGCTCCTCTTAGTGCTCTTGAAACCCTTCCGCCCCATGTGGATAGGCTCAAACTAGCCTTCTGAGCAATGACAAACATGGAGTCAACATCCCTAGAGTTGAAGTTGAGGTCCCAGGCCTGTGACAGAGTCTGACCAAGAGTAGTTTAACCTAGTCTTCATCACAAGGACTTCCTAGCAAGCCCAAACAAATTTTTCACACACAGAATCATGAACTAACTAAATGGGGAGTTTTCTTTAGCCACTGTGTTTCAGGGTTTATACATAGCAAAAGTTAACTGATAAAAGTAATTGGTTGGCTCAGTTACTTAGAACATAGTGCTTATAAGGCTAGAATCTAAGTCCAGAAATTCTAAAGTGTCAAAGTCTTCAATAACCCTGGTTTTTAATCTTAAAAAAACAACAACAAAACAATAGTTAAGGCTATTGTTGGCAGCACTATAGAATACTACCTCTATGAAATAAAGATTGACCTTTGAAATCACCAGACCTGAGTCAAATTCTGGCTCTGCTATACTAATTTGAGCTAATTATTTCATTTCACCCTCTAAGATCAGATTCTTCACCTAAAAAATGCTACTTTAAGGGTGATGATACCTGTCTCATAGAGTGTTAAGTGGATTAAATGAGATAGTAGATAGCATCTGTTTATATCAATGGTTCTCAACCTGTGGGTCACGACCCCTTTGGGGCTCGAATGACCCTTTCACAGGGGTCACGACCCCTTTGGGGCTCGAATGACCCTTTCACAGGGGTCACATAAGACCATCGGAAAATGCAGATATTTACATCATGATGCATAACAGTAGCAAAATTTCATGGTTGGGGGTCACCACCACATGAGGAACTGTATGCAAGGGTCGCGGCCTTAGGAAGGTTGAGAACCACTGGTTTATATGGTGTCTGGTAAATAATAATTAATTAAATTGTAACTACACCATCACACAAATATAACAAAAGTGAACAGCCAGGAGGAGAGATGACATATGTTATAAGGCCCCTTTGTAGGCAACACAGCTACAAGGTCTAGCCTGTGCTCCCTGAAAACTACTAATATCCTTGGCTGTTAGAGAATATCACACTTTATTGGTGACAACATTAAAGCTATCCTTTCTCTTCAAGGCTGTTTAATCCTTGGCTCTGTGTCCCAGTCCATCCTCTGTCCCTCCTTCTCCATAGGTACCCTGTGACTTCATGCTATTCAGAATCCTTCGCTCAGGCACCTGGCACACTTATCTTCACCTAAGCAGGGCCCACCCTGTGGATCACATTTCCTCCTCTGTTCCCCTCCACTATCCCATTCGCCCTTTCCCCCAGCATCAATTCCTAGCCCATCACTGAAATGAAGTCAGTTAATCTGTTAGGATACTTTATAATAAAACATGTTTACAGGAAACCATGCATTCAAATTGGGAAGCTAGAGGCTTCAGACAGGCTTGTGGCAGGAGGGCCTAGGCACTCCATCTTTGGGTGCCTCACATTTTGTTTTAGGGTCACTTTGCCAGTGTCACTCTCAATTCTGAGATTTAAGTTATCAAGAAAATCTGTGTGAAGGAAGGTGACCCTGTGGAACAACTGGTGACAAATCCTGCCAGATAAAATATTCTTTGGCATGACTTCCACTTGATCATCTACACTAATAAAAGAGAAACATACAAATTGACCACCCCTCTACTAGGCCCACCAGCCAATCAGGAGTGAGTATGCAAATTAACTCAACAAAGATGGTGGCAGCCAAGGAGCTGGAGTAAGCAGGAGCTTGGGTTGCCCCCAGTGACGGAAGAAGCCAAACTTCCCACCTGCCCAGGCCGCACTCAAGGAATGGCTGGGGGCTTGGGTCACCGGGGGCAACCCAGGTTTCCAGCCCACCCTGTCCTCTGCTCAAGGAAGCTCTGGAAAAAAAAAAGGAGGGGCTGGGAGCCTGGGTCACTAGAGGGCATGGACAGCCTGCAAACAGCCACCAGCCCCTCAACCAGGCTGGCCAGGCACCCCAGTGGGGACCCCCACCCTGAAGGGGGTGTGGCCAGCCTAAAAACGGTCCTCAGCCCCTCACCCAGGCTGGCCATGCCCTCATGAGGTGATGTTCTCACTGCGGAGCATGGTCAGCCTGCACACAGCCATCAGCCCATCACACAGGCTGGCCAGGCACCCCAGTGAGAACCCCCACTCTGAAGGAGGTGTGGCCAGCTTAAAAATAGCCCTCAGCCCTCACCCAGGCCTCTCCACACCCTAATGGAACCCCCACCCTAATCTGGTACACCCTTCAGGGAAAACCAGTCAGTCCCCACCATGCACCAGGCCTCTATCTATACTAATAAAAGGGTAATATGCTAATTAGACTGGGAGACCTTCCAGACGTTCTTCTGGATAAAACCATGGTGGCAGGGCCGAGGTAGAGGCAGTTAGAGGCCAAGAGGAGAGGGCAGTTGTGGGTGATAAGGCCAGGATGGGATGGTAGTTGTGAGTGATTAGGCTGGTGCAGGGGGAGTGCTAAGGGTGATCAGACCGGTGGGGTAGGGAGGCAGTTGGGGGTGAGTAGGCCATCAGTGGGGGTCAGTTGTAGGTGATCAGGACAGTATGGGGGGCAGTTTGGAGTGAGCAGGCCAGCAGGGGTGCAGTTGGGGGGAGCAGACCAGTGGGGAGGAAAGGTGAGGGCGAGCAGGCCAGCAGGTGGGGTGAGCAATTATGAGCACACTGTCACATGGGAGCAGTTGGGTGTGAGCACACTGGCACAGGGGGAAGTTGGGGATGATCAGGCTGGGAGGGAGGCATTTGAAGGCAAGCAGGCTGGCAAGCAGAGTGATTGGGGCAATCAGGCAGGCAGGTAGATGAGTGGTTTACAGCCAGCAGTCCCAGATTGAGAGATGTATATCTGACTGCCCATTTAGGTCCAATCCCTGAAAATCAGCAGTAGGACATCCCTCAAGGGGTCCCAGATTGGAGAAGGTGCAGGCCAGACTGAGGGACACGCCCCTACCGCCCCCTACCCCCACCCCTGTGCACAAATTTTGTGCACCAGGCCACTAATAACAAATATAATTTACCCAAGAAATCTCCAGTGGATTTGAAGATTGCTTTTAGTAATTGTTTTCATTAAAATCCCAAAAGCCAAAAATTACTCTCATGTAGTTTTCCTTGATTTCTTAAAGCATATTTTTAAATATCTATTTATTATAACAAAAACAAAGAAAATAAACAATTATTGTGAATGGCAATAAATTCCTAGCTAGTAAAATTACTTAGTTTTTGACATCCCTCTTCCTGTCTAAAAAAATTCCTATTTTTAACATAGACTATTATTACAGCAAGCAACCAGGCAGATCAAGAGGAAACACAGGAGAAAAATGACATGGAAGAATACCAAAGGAAAGCATGCTTCCAGCCTTCTTCCACCACCCAAAGGGTATTTCCCTTGGAGTTCAGATGAAATATCTAATTGGAAACAGCAGTGAACAAAGGAGAAACTAGACTCAGATTTTTTAATTCAGCTGGCCCTTTTGTTCTCCTTCAGTGGCAAAGCGAAGGCCAGCACTTTACCCAACCAGGCTGAATAGCTCCATAAGGCTGAATAGCTCCATAGGACAGTGTGTGGCCAGGGGGGCAGTCTAGCCTGAGGCCTGTACCTGCCAGGCTGCCACACAAGCACACTACCAAGAGCCAGAGCCAAAACCCATGGTTGCATCATAGAACCTCAAGGATGGAAATTTACATGGATATGTGAGCACATTGTTAAAGCATTACAAGCCTTAATTAGGTTCATGTGGATTTCTGTTCCCATTAATTTAGAATATAGAGGTTGAAGTTTGTGGAAATGAGATAGATTTTCAATATAGGGCAAAAAGCCCAAAGCATGACATGAATTGCAGGAGAGCAACAAGAGCATCACTATCTAGAGTTCTGAACAGCTTAGGGGACAGTCACTGGGTTCTTGGGCTAGGACAGAGAAACATGTAATGTGTCTTAGTCTGCTTAGGCTGCTATACCATACACTGGGTGGCTTAAACAACAGAATTTTATTTTCGAAGTTCTGTAGGCTGGGATATCCCATGATCTGAGAGCCCTCATCTTGGCTTTCAGACAGCTATTTGATGTTGTTGTTGTTGTTGTGTACTCACATGGCAGAGAGAGAAAGGGGAGTGGCGGGGTTAGAGTTCACATGGGGGAGGGAAAAAGAGAGAGAGAGAGAAAGAGAGAGAGAGAGAGAGAGAGAGAGAGAGAGAATAAACTCAAGCTCCAGTCTCTGCTTATAAGGACACAAATCCCAATGAGGACCCCACCCTCATGACTTCATCTAAGGTCAATTACCTCCTAAAGGCCTAACATCCAAATACCATCATGTTGTGGGGTGGGGCTTTAACATATGTCCCAGAAAACAAGGAAGTACTCAATGAAAGACAGGGTCATCTCAAAAGAATCCAAAAGACAACTTGACTGGACACCCACTAGCCAATCAGGGATAAGTTGAACATAAAAAATAAATAGTGATGATTATGAATTATACCCAATGAATAAAGTTACCTCAAACCCACAAATATTTAAATAAATTCTCTGAAAGTTTGACAAACAATGAGATATTCACAGTTTCAAAGTACTTTCCCACAAAATTCTTGAAGGTGAATAGTTTGACTGTGGAGGCATCATCTTTATCAATTAATTTAATTTATTGATGGGACAAAGTATCAAAGCTAACATCATAAGTAATAAGACAAATGGAAAGAAGCACTACCTGAAAAGATGCCAGGAAAGAGAATACAGCACCATTTCTGTGGTGTTCCAGCCAAAGATGCTTAACTCTTAACCTAATCATGAGGAAACATCAAACGAGCCTGGCCCGAGAAACATTCTAAAACATAAACTGGTCTGTAATCTTCAAAAGTGCCAAGTGATAAAATCTGAGAAACTGTCTTAGACTGAAGGGAGAGTAAAGAGATGTGACAACTAAATGCAACAAATCCTAACCTGGATCCCTTTGTTACAAAGGAAAGAATTGGCCAATTGGCAAAATTTGAATGGGATCTGCAAATTAGAATGGTAATGTACTAATAATGTAAATTCCCTGATTTTGATCATTATTGTATGGCTACGTAGGAGAAAGTCCTTGTTCTGAGGAAATACCTATCAAAGTATTTGAAACTGATAGGACATCAGTAGGTCAACTTGCTATCACATGGCTCCATAAATATCTACAGACATCATCAAATGTCTCTGACAGTTAAGACCAGTAGGACAAAACAGTCTCCCATTCAGAACAGCTAGACTAACCCAACTGGAAGAAATATTACCTGGGCTCCACTTAAATGTCTTTAGGCCTCTGCTGTAAAACTATCAGGAAACTACCAACTTTTCCAGAAGTCATATAATAGTGCAAGATGGAAAAGAAAAACCTCTACTATCACCCAATGTGTTAATTTCTTCTTAATACATACAATTTCAGACCTTGAGGAGTATATTGTCCAACTTTTTCATTTTACATATGAAGAAGAATCAGTTTCAGTCTCTTTTCTTACTATTTGACAGCATCTATCAGGCCAAAATATGCTCACAGCAGATCAACTGGCTCAGTTAAACTTCCACTAGGACTTTTTCACATGCCCCCTTCCGGTGTATTTGCTTAGAATAAATATACTAATTTTACCTTTACTTTTGATATTTTTCAACGTAACACTTTGCTTTTGCTCCATTAGAAATTATTTTCCTTATTTGTTTTCCCTCATGACTACCTATTCATTCTTCTTTCATCAACTGGAAGCATTAAAAATTGGCTGACATACTAAAATGATTACTAGTGCCCCTCTTACCCTAGCCCTAGGATTCTCATTAAAGAACTATTATGGATAACACAATTTTAGAAGACCAAATATTTCCTCTTAAGAAAAGCAATAGCCCTAGCCAGTTTTGCTTACTGGATAGAGCATCTGTCTGTAGACTAAAGGGTCCCAGGTTTGATTCCAGTCAGGGGCACATGCCCGGGTTGTGGGCTCGATCCTCAGTAGTGGGTGTGCAGGAGGCAGCTGATCAATGATTCTCTCTCATCATTGATGTTTTTTTCTCTCTCTCCCTCTCCCTTCCTCTCTGAAATCAATCAAAATATTATTTAAAAAAAAGAAAAGCAACAGAAATTATATTCTTTCTAATGCAAACATCATGCACTAAGAATGAAGCTGTATAGGAAATGATGACCAGATATAGCGACTCATAAATACTACCAGTGTAGTCCTGTATCTTCCAAGACATGGTGTGTGGTGCCTTCTAAATCAATAGTCTCATCTGTGTCAGAGCCTGAATCTTCAATAGCCGAGCAATATGAGGAGAAGAATTAGCAATCATTTATCTGCTCAAGCTGTTTCTTCCTTCTCAAGGGGAATATACCATTTCAGGCAGAGCCATCTTTTGCAATAGATACCAGGGGTTTTACTCTTCATGTATTCATCTAACAGTTATTTAGCAAAAAATACATTTATTTGCCCAATGTTGTGCTGGTGCCATGAAGAGGTCTCAATTGGAGTTTTCACATCTTAGTTGGTAAACTACACCTAAAAGGCTAAGCAACATCAAAATACCTCAGTGTAATAGCAGTATTTAGGAGGGTGAACAAACATACAAATAAAAGTCTGCACATAATTTGGATAAGAGAAAGAGATTTTTTTTTAAATAAAAAGAGGAAAGTCCTTGAATATCAGCTTGTGTCATTAAAAAATAGACTGTGGACTGAAAGGTCCCAGGTTTAATTCTGGTCAAGGGCATGTCCCTTGGTTGCAGGCACATCCCCAGTATGGGATATGCAGGAGGCAGCTGATCGATGTTTCTAGCTCTCTATTCCTCTCCCTTCCTCTCTGTAAAAAAAAAAAAAGAAAAAAAAGAATTATATATATATATTCTTCATTATAGCCTGAATATTTGTATCACCCCAAATCCATATGTTGAAGCCCCAACCTCTAATGTAATAATATTTGGAGGGGGCCATTAGGAGATAATAGGTTTACACTAGATCATGAGATTGGGACCTTCATAATGGAATTAGTGTACTTAGAATAAGAAGATCTCTCTCTCTCTCTCTCTCTCTCTCTCTCTCTCTCTCTCTCTCTCTCTCCAAACAAGCACTAAGTAAAGGCCATATGAGCACAAGCAAGAAGGTAGCTGTCTGCAAACCAGGAATGAGTCCTTCACAAGAACCAAATATACTGGTACCTTGATTTGGGACATTCCGGTCTCCAGAAATGTAAGAAATCAATGTTTATTATTTAAGGTACCAATCTATGATATTCTGTTATAGAAGTTCCAGCTGAGACATTTTCCTTTCACAGTGTCAAAATTCTGTGTATTTTCCATCCTTGTCACTGTTACTCTCATAGCTTTATATATGTCTTCTGTACTCTTGTAGAATGAGAAAGGACGTATGGCTACTTTATTATTATAACAACATTACTGGCTTTAAAATCAAGTGACCTTTCCTTGGATCACAATGTGGAGTACACATCATACAAATAGCTTACAATCCCCTGTTAACAAAGCTAATTAAGTTAAGGTTGGTCTCTTAATTTTATTTGCCTTTTCATTTTCTCAACATCAAGGAAAAGAAAATTAGATTAAAATTAATGTTTAGGCTCTAGAGACATTGGACTTCATGCCTACTCTCTTTATTACTCCAAATGTAATTAAGTATGTTGACTTCAATAAATGTACCTTCTGCTATGCATTCATTGATTTCAACAGTAATGAGTTTGCACTCATTATAATTTATTTTAGCCAGATAGTTAATACCGCTCTTGTTTATTTCTTCTATCATGAAAAAAAATGAGTGTTTGCTTACATGTTTAAACATACTGATTATTCAATGGTCTTTTTTATGCTGCTAAATTGCAGTATAAAATAGGGTGCAGGCTAAATAAGAGCTTCAAATCTTCCATTATTGATTTACTGTGCTGGACCAAGAGCACAGAAACCATTTCCTATGAAGATCTAAGTACATCAATTTTTACCCTAAACAATGTAGTGGGATTCTTAAAAATCACCAAGTCACTAGATAAACATCTTACTAATCAATCATATTTTTAAATGCCTAAGGTTTGTTTTGAATGATGATCTTAGTCTCATCATTTTCTTTTGTTACTTGGGAATCCAGATGTTATCAAACTTGTAACTTATTACATAATTTTCATAATCTTCTTTCCCTACCTATTGTTCTATCTGCCCTCTTCTGGTTTGTGTTTTTTGTGTTGTTTGCTTTTGCCCCTTTCACTTCTCCCTGCTTTACAGATAAACATTTCAACTCCTGCTGGATTACTTCCCTGCTGGATTTTAATAAGTTAAAATACAAAAGAAGGAAAATCCAAGAGTCCACTTCACCTTTCAAATATTTACCAATAACTTCTTTCTGTTTATTTGAATATAGGTAGGTAAATAGATCAGATTTATATCAGATATATAGATCATATAGATAAAACCTATATCTATGCTAATAAAAGGGTAATATGCAAATTATTGGGATACCCTCATGCATAACAACTGATCAGCTGGAGGCTGCATGTGGGTGAGCAGGGACTTACAGTGTCAGGGATGAGGGCGGGTGTGGTGGGGGCCTCTCCTCATACCTGCACCAATGATTCCCCAGGCCTCTACCATGGTCCTGGCCAGGGGGTCATCAGGCCTCCCCTGGCTCTGGGCTACCTCTTTGGGGCAATCCATCGAGGATCCCTGGATGGGTGGGTGGGACCTACTTCTTTGGGGCAATGGATCACAGGGCACAGGCCAGGTTAGGGGAACCCCCCCACCCCAAGTACGAATATAATGCACTGGGCCACTGGTATATAAAAAGCCAGAGACCAGAATGCCACAATGACCAGAACAACCAGAATGACTGGAATGACCAGAATGACCGGTTGCTATTATGCCCACTGTGGCCAGTGAACCGGCCCAATCAGGGGGTGGGGTTGGTTGGCCAGCCTTCCATGGCCCCTTCTCCTGGACAGCCCTCCCCCCCCCCGATTGCCCCACACACACACATCAGTTGGGGTTGGGGCTGACCAGCCAACCTCCCACGGCCACTCCCAAAGCTGCTGACCCCCAATCGGCCCCTCCACCCCATTCTGGTGTGGGGCCAGCTGGCCCACTGCTCACAGCACCTCCCCATGGATGGCCCCACCACCAGTTGGCCCTTCCTACCCCAATCACCCACAGCCCCTCCCACAGCCAACCTGGCCCTGATCGGGCCCTGATCTGGAAGGCCGGCCTGCCAACCTCCTGCTGTCTCCTCCTCCCAACAGGCCTGGCCCCCATCTATCCTGATTGGACCCAGGCCAGCAAGATCCCATCCATGCACAAATTCATGAACTGGGCCTCTAGCATTCTAAATATTACATTACTCAGAAATACACCTATTTGCCCAACATTATGCTAGGTGAAAAGGTGGATTTATTATAAACAATTGGCTCACACAATTACAGGGGCTGAGAAATCCCAAGATCTGCAATCTGGAAGCTAGAGACCCAGAAGAGCCAATGTCTAATTTTAGTCTAAGTCCAAAAGCCTGGACTTAGGAGGAAGCTAGCTGATAGTATAAATTCTAGTAAAATCCAACATGCTTGAGATTCAAGAAAAGCCCAAGTTTCAAGACTGGAAAGACAATGGCCAAGTTTAAGCAGTCATTCAGAAGGAGTTGCCTCTTACTCAGGCCTTTTGTTCTATTCAAACCTTCAATTAACTGGGTGGATTTTTTTTTTTAATTTGACAACAAAAGCAAAGGCAACAAATAAAAATAAATAAGTAAATAAGGGGGACTAAATCAAACTAAAAGCCTACTTTACAGCAAAGAAAACAATAAACAAAATTAAATGCAACATATGGAATGAGAGAATATATTTGTATATATCTGATAAGATTTAATATCCACCCACATTAGGCAGAGCAATCTTTACTCAGTCTATTAATTGGAATGTTAATTTCACCTAGAAACACACTCACAGATTTACCTAGAATAATGTTTGGCCAAATGTATGGGCAACCTGTGGTCCAATTAAATTGACACATAAAATTAACTATCACATTTGACTTTTTTCTCACAAAAAATATATAGTAACATCATATTGATAGACTTTCAGTAAACTTATTTTCACAGAGATGATCTTCTATCACTTCAAGAATCGGGTGGTGTGACCCACAATATATTAAATCTCATTGTACAGAGATTAGTTGGTATTCCAATAATTCTCTAATTTATTTTCAATAGCCCTGGAAAACTCAAAAGCAAACTAGCTGATACATCAATAACATGAATTGCGTGTCACACAAACTCTTCCCCTCGCCCATCACATGAGAAGGAATCAGGATCATTCTAAGGCATACATGTCTGTCCAAAGAGCCCCCAATAATGAGCTTATTAGAACAATCAGGACTCAAATCAATTATTTCTTCAGAGTATAGTAAAACATATTACAGACTCAGATGGTTTAGGAACAGTGAATGGATTCTCTTCACATTTTCTTCATGCACCAGTCCCACCTGTACCAACAGTAGTAAGCACCAACATTTCCAACTCTCCCAGAATCTAGAAGCCCTATGGCACACTTTCAACACCCACCCAGGTCCAAGAAACCCATACTCACTTCCATCAGGAAAGTGCAGTTTATACCTTGGTTTACTTCTTGGCCTTTCCCATGATCTTTCATTTGAAGACCAGGGTTCTGTGTCCTCACCCAGTGGATTAGAAGTGCTGTAAAAGTTACCAACTGTGTCAGTTTGTGTCCACTGAAGAATATACATCAAGACATGATTATAAGTGCTAGAGATGCATTTATGGAAGTACCAGTGAAGGATGAATGGAGAAGTGCAGCAGTAGGCAAGGAAAATATGCAGACAACTAGAAGCCAAGTGCACAAAATTTATGCATGGGGGTGGGAGGGGGGGTTCCTCAGCCTGGCCTGCACCCTCTCCAATCTGAGACACCTCAGGAGATGTTTGACTGCCAGTTTAGGCCCGATCTCATAGTCAAACATCCCTCTCCCAATCCAGGACCATTGGCTCCTAACCACTCACCTCCCTGCCTGCCTGATCACCCCTCATCGCCTCTGCCTGCTGGCCTCATGCCCCTAACTGCTCCCCTGCTGGCCTGATCGCCCCTAACCCTCCCCTGCTGGCCTGATTGCCCCTAACCACCTCTGCCTTGGCCTCTGCCACTGTGGCTTTGTCTGGAAAGATAATCCAGTGCCAGAAGCCAATCATTGTTTTAATAATAGAGAGCTGTGGACAAGGAATTCAGAGGTCTGGTCAACCTTAATTGCTGTAGCAACAAAAATAATTTTATGGTTGGGGGTCACCACAACATAAGGAATTGCATTAAAGGGACGTGGCATTAGGAAGGTTGAGAAACACTACTCTAAAGGGTTAGAGCTAATTACTGGGTATTGGTAGTTGAAACAGCTCCCACCTGTTAGTCCTAAATTCACTGATTGGCTTTTATTGGCATTTCCTGCCTAAGGGATATGAGTGCATTGTATAATTTTAATCTTAATAAAAGGGATGGAAAAGTCAAAGCGAGTAGTAGTCCTCCCACTGGAGTTGGACTACCGCCTGACCCTGATTTCCCAAATTAACACTTTTCTAAGTCGTTTTTTCATTTGTGTGGAGCCTTCTCCAGAACCCAAACCCTGAACTGGAACCCTGAACCATGCGGGATGTGAAAGGGGTTCTCACATCCAGAAGATATCCAGTCTAATTAGCATATTACCCTTGTATTAGTATAGATCAGTGGTCAGCAAACTCATTAGTCAACAGACCCAAATATCAACAGTACAATGATTGCAATTTCTTTTGAGAGCCAAATTTTTTAAACTTAAACTGCTTCTAATGCCATTTCTTCAAAATAGATTCGCCCAAGCCACGGTATTTTGTGGAAGAGCCACACTCAAGGGAACAAAGAGCTGCATGTGGCTTGCAAGCTGCAGTTTGCCAACTTCTGGTACAGATAATGCAGAGTACATGCCTGGCACAGGAGAGAAGAAAGGAAGGATTGTGTAGAAATGTCCTCTGACTGCAGCAGAGTTGTAAAAAAGCCAGGCTAATGGGGAGTCTGGCTGAGACTCCAGACCAAAGCTAGCCATGAGGAATCTCACTAGTTCTGAAATTCCTCAATCTGATACCTCCATGGTGCTTAGTCATTAGCTGGGAGCAGCTTCAGGGAAGTGTGGCCTGATGTGAGTGTGTGGATCCAACAATGCGGCCGCAGGAGCTGTCCATCAGTTATGCCCCATGCAGAAGTTGCTTTAAGAAGGAAGACTGGAGTCAGGTTCTCTACATCAGTGATACGCTTTTCTAGAAATCCTCATCTGGAGATTTGAAAAGTGAGAACTAAGAAATCACTGCAAAAGGCAGATTTCTCTAAAGTTCTGAATAACATTTCTGAGGTTGCAAGAAAGGTTATTTTTGTGAAATTACCTGAACTTTCTAACCACTCTCCATGCAAGGGACTTCATTGGTTTAGCCAAGGATTAATAGAGTTGAATGCAGAGAAAAAGAAAAACAATCTTGATTTTGGAATTTAAAAATAAACACTTAAATTTACAGCAGAGGTTCCAAGATGGCGGCATAGGTAAACACCTACACTGCTGCCTCGCACAACAATTTCAAAACTACAACTAAAAGACAGAACGGACATCATCCAGAACCACAGGAAAGCTGGCTGAGTGGAAGTTCTACAACTAGAAGGAAAGAGAGGGGCTCACAGAGACCCAGAGGAGCTGCAAAAAGCTGAGGTACAAAGAGACGCATGGCGCGTGGTGCCGGAGTACCTGGCTGGCTTTCTCTGGCGGGAGGGAAACGGAGACTCTCAAAGGCATTGAACCCCTTATCCTACGACACTAAACCCCAGATCCAGCTGAAACTCATACTACGGGGGGAGTTTGGACTGTGAAAAGGGAGAAGTGCACGGAAACTTAGGGGAGTCGCAAAAGATCAAAGGTCTGATGGTGCACACGGCACACACGACAGACTGCTGATTGTGCCGCTGGTTTTCGCAAGTGGGTGGGGGATAGACCCTCCCAACTGTGCCACTTCTGACTCCACTAAGCCCCTGTTTCAGACGAAACCCTAGAGACCTAGACTCGTGTGGTCCTGCTGGGCAGGGGAGCTGGAAAGGCAGTGGTTAGAGGCACAAGGACGGCTCCAGCCATTACCCAGTCACGTGAGACTCAGGGGCCATGGAGGGCGGGGCCGACTGGAAGGCAAGGTGGTCCCTTAAGCCCTGAGACTCCACCCATCCCAAGCTCAATAGAGGTTTCTGGGGTTTTTCGTCTGGTATCATAAGGCTGAATTCAACACAGAAGTTTCCCCGGCATAGTGAAAATGCCAGGACAAGGGAAGGGATCACAAACAAAAGAAATGGAGGAAAAAAAACGATATAGAGTTCAAAACCACACTTATAAGGTTTTTCAAGAATATGCTAGAAAAGATGGATAAATTTAGTGAGACCCAAGAGAAGATGTAAAAGGTCCAACTAAAGATGATAAAGGACCAAATAGAAATTAAACATACACTGACTGAAATAAAAAATATTATACAGAGTCCTAACAGCAGACTAGAGAAAGGCAAGGATCAAGTCAAAAATTTGAAATATAAAGAAGCAGAAAACATTCAAGTGGAAAAGCAAGAAAAGAATCCAAAAATGTGAAGATAATGTAAGGAGCCTCTGGGACAGCTTCAAGCGTACCAACATCAGAATTGTGGGGGTGCCAGAGGAAGAGAAAGAGCAAGATACTGAAAACCTATTTAAAGAAATAATGACTGAAAACTTCCCACATCTGGTAAAAGAAATAGACTTACAAGTCCAGGAAGCACACAGAACCCCAAATAAAAGGAATCCAAAGAGGACCACACCAAGACACATCATAATTAAAATACCAAGAGCAAAAGGCAAAGAGAGAATATTAAAAGCAGCAAGAGAAAAACAGTTTATTACCTACAAGGGAGCACCCATACGACTGTCAGCTGATTTCTCAACAGAAACGATGCAGGCCAGACGGGAGTGGCAAGAAATATTCAACGTGATGAACAACAAGAACCTACAACCAAGAATAATCTATCCAGCAAA
>JAAGEH010000293.1:23304248-23318375 GCA_011751065.1 Lasiurus cinereus | reverse complement strand
TTACAGCAGAGAGAAGACTTTGCCAAAGAGATTTGAAGACATAAAATAAAAGATATTTTTTATTTCAGTTTCTCAAAATTAAGCCTTAAAGAAGTAAAGATATAAATCATATTCTATAAATGGAAGACTAAAAAGAAAAGAGGTTAAGAGCCAGTTTATTCCCTACCTTCACTCCAATACTAAATAAATGTTGCTTAATATAAAATAGGAAGGGTTTTTTTAAAGCAAGAGGAGAAGAGAGTTTAGATGTCAGTAAAACTCTGAGAAGAGCCTGGTGTCCCCACCTATCCCAGAATTCAAACTAGGTGGGTATTAGGCATGATGAACCCCAAGGGGAGGTTGGGCCTCCAAAAGCAGAAAAGTGGGGGGGCGGGAGGGTTTAGCGATTCCCCTTTTGAAAAAGGCATAGACCAATTGGTAGTTTCAAATTTATGTGCTGAGTTGCACATCATATGAGCTATATACTAGGACTGGTTAATAAAAAAAAATCAGGAGTGCAGGGCAGGGAATGGGGTGGGAAGGAAGATAAATCATCCTTCACTACATTTTAAGAAGCAGTGACCTATGCTATACAAAAGGAGACTAAACCATATCCGGGGACATCTCAATGGTACAAGAATGAATATCAATAGCAACAGTCCAGACAGGACATGTTGCACGGCAGAGAACCCACACAGCAGCAGTAGCCCAGTGCCTCTTAAGCCATAAATACCACTGAGGGAGGGGAGTTGGAAATGACTTAGAAAACACCAACGTGAGTGAGTTTACTACACACTTTACCAGATTGAGTGATCTGACGAGGGATAGTGAAAACTCATGTTAAATTCAATTATGGAAAATTTTGAAAAATATGCACTTATTACTCTAGGCCTTGTGGCCAAAGAAAATACATCAAACATTCCCTAACTGAACGTGCCAATAGAAACTTCCCTAAACAGCCTGAAATAGCAGAGACATTTCTATTTTAAAATACTGAAAAAATGTTGTTGAAAAAAACATAATTTGTGGCCTTGCTCATTTATGTATAAAAATGAAGTACAAATTCTCCATTAGAGCTAAACTGGGGAAGTCTGAGGGAACATTTAACAATAAACATTTTGTGTTGAAAATGTAATCTGGTATTTGGATTCAAGAGACAGATCTGCTCAACTAACTTCAGGAAAAGAGGACCTATTGAAAGGAGACCTATGAACAAGAATGGGCACATACATTAATAGGGTACCACCTGCAACTGAGGGGACTTCAGGCACTGAATACTCCTTCAGTCTCCTCTATCTCTCATGGTGTCTCTTCAGATGTCAAAACTTGATGTCTTTCTCTGATTCTCTGCATATCCATTCAATCTCTGCCAACATGCTTCGTTGGGTATTCATTGTCCCTGTCCATTATGGCCACATGGCCCAAACTTTCAACCTCAAACAACAATGCCAACTAAAACTTAGTACAATTTCCTAAAAGAGAGGATTATTGGCTTATTGTTTTCTTAAAGTAAACCACACAGATAACAGCATTCTGACCAGTCTTAGCCTGACTTTGGGTCAGTTATTTTCCCTACATCTAGTAATCTAAATCTAACAAGCTCCATCTCTTTAGAATAAGGATAAGAATAATTCGGGGTTGCTAGACAAGGAGTTTCACTCAAAAGTGGGTAGAGGGTTTGCTAGGTATTCTAAAGTTTACATATCCAATTCGCCTGAGGGTAAGAGCTGCCCAAAGATCCAACTATTTTCTCTTTTCCAAAAATCTCTAGACAATGCTAGATGAACCACTAAAGCAACATAGGGGATGGATGGCAAATATGCCCCTTTTTAATATTCCACAGAATGTCTGGATTTGATTCTGAGGTGTTTTCATGTACTCTACTCTCCAGGTCACTTAGAAAATGGGGGGGGGGGAAATGATTATAGACATGCATAATTATCTTTTCTACCACTGACTGGTAGAGTGGAAATGTGATATAAATTGGCTGTTTTATATACACAGTTCTATTTTGGGCCCAAAACATCTTACATAATTACATTGCAAAGACAATAGAATAAAAAGAGGAAAAAAACGTATTGTCAACTCTATGTCTTTAATTCTAATTTAATTTATAGACTGAGTCTCAAGCACAGTTTTAGAGTGAGCCTCTTCATCCCAAGCGCACTTTAAAGTATATATCAACAACAACAAAAAACACAACTGTGTTGCAACATTTCTTCTTCTATCATCTCTAAATAATTCACGTCATTTACTCATGATTCCTTGAGTGAGTGAGCCTATCAATTCCCATCCTTTTTGCTCTGTCTTTCATTAATGCAGTTTCCTTCCTTCTCCACAACATCTAGGCTGACTCAGCTCATAAAATGACTTCCTTCTATGCTCCTTATGCCTTGATCATGTATAGTCAGTATCATCAGCTCCTTTTCCTTAAAGTAAAGGGAGGATCTGTAAGATGTTCTCACACCCAGGAGTCAGAGCACCTGGTCTAAGACAAATGCTGCCACCATGCATTTCCAGATAGATCTTTGAACAGGGAATACATGGGGTGAAAGAAGTTATAAGCAAAGTTTCACTAGACCTCATTGTCATTGACTGGGATACAGAGGTTTGCTATTGCTGCTGTTTCAGGTATTACCTACCACCTAAACTGGTAGTTATAGATGATATCAGAAAAAGAAGTGTATTTGTTTTAAAAGATCTTACAGCGTGTAAGGGTACTCTTAGTAAGATCAGAAACAGTTCTAAATAATTGAAGGACTAGAATAGTCACCTGAAGCTTATAAAGAGAGGTAATAGTAGCAGGCATAGTTCAGGCAAGATTGTTTGGGAGGGAAACTTTGCCACTTGTATCCTGATTGGCTGAGATAATAAAGGACATGTGCTTCCCAGAGGAGTAGCAAACTGTGGCTCACGAGCCACATGTGGCTCTTTGGCTCCTTGAGTGTGGCGTTTCCACAAAATACCATGTGCAGGCGGCACATGCATTGCGATTGAAACTTCGTGGCCCATGCGCAGAAGTCAGTTTTCAGCTCTCAAAAGAAATTTTAATCATTGTACTGTTGATATTTGGCTCTGTTGACTGAGTTTGCTGACCATTGGAAGGAGACAAGACCAGCAGAAAAGGAAGAGCAATGCATGCAATGCATGGGCACCGCCACCTCCCAAACTCATTTTAGGTGAATCTTAGGGGTCTGAGTGGGTGAGGGCACAGAGAAGCTAGCACTGGTACAGCAATAGATATCTCTCCACCTGAAGGGAAATGGCAGGGACATAAATATATGTAACCTCCTAACACTGATGTTTCCTAACTACTTAGTCAAAAGAAACAAATAACTGGTCAATTCCCTCAACTGTTGTTAGCGTACTAAAGTTTGAGAATTATTTCAAACATTGCATTAGCTCAAAGAATTCAAATCAGGAAACAAACAAAAATTTTAAATGATGGCAGAAATTCCACACATGGCATAGAGGTCAATGAGATAATGAAAACTCTAATTACCCTAGATGTGTGTTGTTGTTTTTTATTCTAAATATTCCAATGTTAATGTGTAGTGAAACAAATACAATCAATACTGAGAACTCAGACTAAATGCCACTTTTTCTCTGTAAGTGCAGGATTTAAAAGTGACATCAGATTGAAAAACAATATGAGAAGAAAATGATGTGTCTGAGAATTTACATATTCGCAGACAAGTGGTAATTTGAAAAAAGATGAAAGAATATGTGCATAAGGGAGCGGGGAGCAGAAGTTCAATGATTTTCAGTCTGCTCCAATGTATTATTAAAAAACAAACACAGCCCTTTATTTTCTAGTGACCCAAATTAAAAATTGTCCTAACTGTCAGCATAAAATTTCTATTTAGTTTTCACACAAAAGAAATGCTAGTGTTTGGGTTTAAAAGTTAACCTTGGACTTACTGAAAACCATGGTTTGAAAGAATATTATCCATACTAATGAGTGTGTTGCATTCCTGTGCCTGAGGATCATAAATTTAATAAAAGCTACTTAAGTCTGGGTGGGTACAAGACACAGAGACTCTGGCTACAGATGGAAAAAAAAAAAAACCACCAAATCACAGTATAAAGCAAAATAAGGAAGTTTCTGGCTCACAAAGGAAATGTTCATGGAGAAGTGTGATTGGATCTAGGTCTCAGATGATATCACAGGGAAGCTATCTCTATTCAACCTTTCCTTTCTGTTGCATCTTTCTCCGGCAGGCTTTCCCCTGTTATTAGACTTGCCTGATCACAGCATTAAGGTCAGCAGAAAGAAAATCTCTCTTCTCAATTACTCCAGCAGAAGTCCTGAAATTTGTACTAACCTGAGCCATGTGTCTTTCACAGAATCAGTACCCACAGCCAAGGAGAATGGTTGTACTAATTAGGAAAGGCCAAGTAAATGAATGCAACTGTTACTCCAATGAGTAGGACCCACTTCACTAAATTATATGGAATGGAGTGCAAGAAGGGTAGTTTCCAGAGGACAATACGGGTACAATTATCAATCAAAAGAAGTTTAGATGCTGGTGGTCAAAGAAAATGGTCTTGGTGGGAGTCAAGTTTCTCACTGTTGGAGTGGGAAGTTACAGATAAGAAACAACGGTGTGACTCAGTGGTTGAGCGTTGACCTAGGAAGCAGGCAGTCATGGTTCGATCCTTGGTCAGGGCACAAAATCAGAGCTGTGAGGTTGATCGCCAGTGTGGGGTTTGCAGGAGGCAGCCAATTAGCAATTCTCTCTGATCATTGATGTTCCTTTCTCTCTTTCCCTCTCCCTTCCTCTCTCAAATCAATAAAAATATTTTTTTAAAAGAAAAGAAACAGGAATAAGCTAGAATAATCCATGTGGTGATGGAATAGAGTTGGTGACATCAGTATAAACTCATCATTAGCTAATATAAATACAGATGATTACCTATAGAAACATGTACAAATATATGTTTATACAGACATTAGTATATGCCATATATTTCCTTGTCCTGTCAGCTGAGAGGACCTAGAAGTAGAAACATACCAGTAGTGATAAACACACTTAATGCAAAGATCTGGTTTGTTCATATCATTTTCCAAAAAAAGGATGCAGGCTCTTTGGAGAAAGGACTAATACTAGGATTAGGGCAGAAAGTATCTCTATATATAAAAACCTAATATGCTAAGTGTCCAACCATTCATTCGACCCTTCAGTCATTATGACATGCACTGATCACCAGGGAACAGATGCTCTGACCAGTAGGTTACCTTGCTGCTGGGGTCTGGCTGATCAGGACTCCCCATCCCCAATCATGCACCGGTGGGACCCCTCAGCCTGGCCTATACACTCTCACAATCTGGGACCCCTCAGAAGATGTCAGAGAGCTGGTTTTGGCCCGATCCCCACAGACTAGTCCAAGGGACCCCACCAGTGCACGAATCTGTGCACCAGGCCTCTCATATAAGATAAACTTATAGGATCATTAATTGATAGAAACTAAGGATGTTCTCCAAAATCAGCATACAGACCAACAAACAATGACCCCACAATGATGGAGGTATGCTATAGGGACATAGGAGCTGACTAAAAGAGTTCCCCAATAACCAAAGGTAGAAAATGTTGCATAAAAAATAAAGTAATATAGAATTATAATACAAAGTATAAAATAAATATCCACGAATCCATAAAAATATTAATAAATTGTAGTAGGCAGTTAGACATGAGTAGAGCAAGGATGACAGGCCAGGTTCAGAAGTCATCAGGGCAGAAAGTCCTAGAGTCCTAGCAAAAGACAATTGTAGGGTGGACCTCACCCCCAGGGTGGCATTTCCTCCCCTAACATATAGCTGGTCATGCAATTTGGATCCCCTGACCCTTCCTTCCTATAGATAACATCTAGGCCTCTGTTGTATTTCAACTCCAAGACCAGAAAAGCAGCAAAATCAGACCAGTGACCCCAAGGTTGACCTCAGAATCAATTGCATTAGATAATGACCTCCTGCCTTGGTGCCCACCAATCAATCAGTAGAGACCTAGACCCTGAAAGACACACCTGGAAAGCTGCTGAATATCCTATTAAGGCCTTCTTTCCCTGGGACCACCCCCTCTAAAATCTCCACCCTTAAAACCCCTAGGACAGAGGACTCAGGGAGCTCTTCTTCCCAGGAGATGCCTGCACCTTTCCCTTTCCCTTCTCCCTCCCCTCTCCCTCCAGGCATGTTACCATTAGCTTCCTCACTCCCAAGCTCCAAGGGCCCTTCCTTTACTTCTATAACTTGTTTCCTAAGCCCTTTTCCTAAGCCCATTTCTTTACGAATTATTTCCTCTACCTCTGATTTTCTAAATAAATGTTCTCTTACAGTTTGGGTCTTGGCTCTGAATTCTTTCCTAGCCAGGGTCAAGTACTGAGGTTGCTGAACCCAGGTTCTGTGTGACCTCACTGGTCTAACACCTGGTGCCATCCCTACTTCCTACAACAAAATGATGGTACAAGTAATTAAATGGGTAGAAACAAACAAATCTCCCTTTCAGAAGAATTTCAAAAAATTCATGTAGATACTTCACTCTCAAAGAGGCAGAGCTGAACTCCCACTCCTTACATGTGACCTGAGCATGTAAAAGAGGAGAATGATGGAAAGAGGGGGTAAAGAGTAACTTCACAGGGGAGAAACCCTACAAAAATCACCTCTGTCAGGTGAACAAGTTAATATCAACAGTAATGTCATGCTGATAGTACATACTCTTGATAGTATGTGAGGAAAATGGCATTTTTATCTCCATAGGTCTTCCTCCTAAAAACCTATTACCCTAGTCAAATCATGAGAAAAACATCAGGCAAATCTCAACTAAGGGTATTTCTACAAAATACCTGTCTATTATATCTTAAAACTCTCAAGGTCATCAAAAATAAGGAAAGTCTGAGAAACTGTCACAGCCAGGAGGATCTTAAGAAGGCATGATGACTAAATGGAATTTGGTGTCCTGGACGGGATCCTGGGACATTAATAAATAACAATAGCCGAAACCAGTTTGGCTCAGTGGATAGAGCATCGGCCTGCAGACTGAAATGTCCCAGGTTCGATTCCGGTCAATGGCATGTATCCTGGTTGCGGGTACATCCCCAGTAGGGGGCATGCAGGAGGCGGCTGATTGATGTATCTCTTTCATCAATGTTTCTAACTCTCTATTTCTCTCCCTTCCTCTCTGTAAAAAATCAATAAAATATATTTTTAAAAAATAACAATAAAACGAACATCAGGAAAAAATGATGGAAATCCAAATGAAATATGGGCTTTAGTTAACAATAATGCATTGATAATGGTTCATTAATTGTGACAAGCGTGCCATACAAATGTAAGATTTCAGAAACAGGAGGAACTGAGTGCAGGGTATTAACTTCTTAACAATGTTGGTGTAATTTTTTTTTAAGAATTCAATTTAAAAATAAGTGGACACGGCATAAAATAATCAAAGGATCAAAGAGAAGGAAATGTGACAGAAAAATCAAGGGATATAAATAAACAATAGCCACCTACTAAGATCTCAAGAAAAGAGAATGGAAGAAATGGAGGAGAGAGAGATATAATTTATCCCCCCAAAATCCACATCCTAATCCCCAGAGCCTGTGACTTATATTACCTTACATAGGCAAAAAGGATTGTGCATAGGTGATTAAGGTTAATGACTGAGATGAGGAAAGTATCTTCTGTGACTGTGGTATGGAGATAGTAAGTGGCTTTCCAATATTTATGCTACTGCTGTCTTGTGTATTTTGTGATTTTTAACAACATTCTAGTCTTTACCAAATAGATGCTAGTAGCACCATCTCCTCCCTCTATTGTGACATCAACAATATCTCTAGACATCTCCAATGTCCTCTGGAAGGCAAAACAGCAAGCTGTTGAGAACCACCGTGCATAGGGGAAATGACAAAATTCTCAAAAAGAACATTCAATTGACTGGAGTTTAAAGAGGTTTTGGTTTGGGAACCAAATTAAGCATGAGCCTGGAGATAAATACAAGAGTTACATGTCTACATAGTCTATAAAGAGAGAGTGATAGGATTGGGATAAATTATAATGTAAAAAGTTCAGAAAGTTAATGAAGCCAGTTATTAAAGCTTGGCAAGCTCTTACCATCTATATTCAAATATAAGTCTTTAGGATCCTTGGTGAGGTATTGGGAGACTTAGTGCAGAGGGAAAAGCCCAGTGGAGGCAGGAAAAAGTCTTCATTCAGCACTGGAATGCAGTAGCAGGAGCTCTGGAAAAGAGGAAAAACATGTGTTAATGAAGCTGTCAGTGTAGAATTCCTGAAAACAACCAGGGAAAGAAAATGGCTCAGATGCTTGGCTAGGAATGAAGTAAGGAAAACCTTGTCAGGAGGCAACCAAAACAAGTCAAACTTCCTCTGTCCCAGCAACCTGGGTCTCACAATAAATCGAACTGAGCCTGAGCTGAAGTCAACCTCCTTATCAACCGCCAGCTGAAGTCACAGGGGCGAAACATGAATTTAAAACAGGCAGATTGTTATCTCTGAGCTGTGTATAAATGAAAACAGATTTCCCTTAACAATGTTCCTGACGGCTCACATAACTCTACAACCAGCTAAATCATGGAATTGAATCTAATATCTGTTTGCTCTGGAAAAGAGAGAGTTCTAATTAAAACCTCTTACTTAAGCCCTCTAAGACTACTTGCAAATGTACTTTGGAAACTGGTTAGAGAAAGGTTTCCAAAATACCTTTGAAAGTTTCTTATGCCGGCAACATGAAAACCTATTTTTATCTCTTGAGGGCCATTTCCATCTTGGACCTGCAGAGATAAAGCAATAAAAGCACCTGTTAATGTTCACAGCATATTTACACTTGCTGTGAAATTTTGACTTACTTGGATCCCCAATAGTGAATTTAAGGTTTATCCAACAATGCCTGATGAATCTTAAGTGCTATAATTCACTCATTTATTTGATAATTTGCACATGAAATAGAAGCCAACACATTACGTATTTTTTGCTACTCAGCAAAACAAAATGTACCTGCATTTATTTTAGTTACTACATACGTTACTTCTAACAAAAGTCTGTATGGTTAAGAAGAGCCAAATTACTTTAACATAGCCAGAAAATATTACTTCCTAAAATGTTCAGGAAAATAAAAACAGTTTTAAAGATAAATCTTTCCATTACTTCCTCAAAAAAAAAAAGAAAAAGAAAGAAAGAAAAAGAAAACTTTCAATATTATTTTAACAAATAACTTACATGTCAGGAAATGTTCTAAGGGCTTTCCAAATGTTGACTTATTTAATACTGACAATGTCTCAATGAGGTAGATACTCTTAGTGTCTGCATATATTAGAGGAAGAAAATTAAAACCCAAAGGGGATTAAGTTACTAATGAAAGTACACACAGTCTGCCTGAGCTCACAGTTAACAAAAAACCTAAGAGAATGTATTTGGAACTTGTTGTTGGAGTTCCAAAGAAACAGATCGTCAGATAGGGTTAGAGTATTTATTCAGGAGGTGCAGGGAACACAATAATGAATGGGAAAGAAAAAGGGAAAGAAGGAAGTAAAAGTACCTTTTAAATCAACAACTGCAGTGGTTCCTGGAGCTTACTTCTTCAAGGAAATGCGTTAAAATACATGCCTCAGAGTCAATTCACTCAAGATGTATAGGCCATTTTTCTTCTTCAAGTTTACAGAAGTAATTCCAATGTTAGGACCAGACCCAAGTGTCCTTGTCAGACTATCAAATTGCAGGGTACGGAAATGATGTCATTTTAATAAGCTTTGCCCTGTAAGCTTTATAACCTACACCACTACCACGCCCAACTAGTATCTTAATTATTTCTAAGTTTCTATGGATACATACTAGCCAGATCTCGTCGTTCTTTTGGCAATTAATCACTTTGTTTGACAAGAGGAAGAAAGAGTACATCCCCAGTCAGGCTATGCTAAGACCTGACCTGAGTTATTGGTCTACAAACAATAAGGGGAAAGGAGAGGAAGTAAATATTGAAGAAGTATCTGAGAGGCATCTGAAGCAGATAAGGCTTCTACCTCTTCTCTAGGCAAAAGAATCTGTTCAGGGAAGGTCTTATGCAGTCCCAAAACTTTGAAGGGGATGTGGGAACCAATCTTGCACATCCAGTTAGATGATGATTCCAGGTCTCAGTATCATTCCTTCCTCTATCAGAGGCCCTGGCGCTAGCCAAGAAAGAAACCTTAACTGCATTTCTGCTGTTTTTATAATCGGGCCATGAATCTAGTTATGTGTCCAATTTTATTCTCCTATTGCAAAAGGTCAGAGTCCCTTCAATGTTGTCTACAGGCCTTATAGTTTTCACAGCATGCCCTAAATTCTTGGTAGATTAA
This sequence comes from Lasiurus cinereus, assembly GCA_011751065.1. NCBI lineage: Eukaryota > Metazoa > Chordata > Mammalia > Chiroptera > Vespertilionidae > Lasiurus > Lasiurus cinereus. The sequence continues at coordinate 23,308,052 of JAAGEH010000293.1, read as the reverse complement.
CTAGAGTCTGTCATTTTCTTCCCTCAGCACATGGATTGTGCTTAATATCAATTCCACAGTTCTTTCATCTCATGACAACCATGTGTTTATAATGTTAGAAATATCACATGAGCAAATGCATTCCATCCCACCTGCCCTACCCTGCAGGAGCGACTGGAGAAACACACAGGTGACAGCCTTGGTCATCATGATGCTACAGCATGCCAGCGGGGGTCACAGTTCCATTCACCAACACCACTAGTTGCCTTCTTGCTGGAAAAAAATAATCCAATAATTATATTCCAGAATCCTATTCTGAGAGTCCACATTCACTACTAATGCCTTTAGAAGCAGAAGTGAAACAATAATTTTAGTGCAATTAATTTTGGACACAGAGAGAATAGCAACAGTGGAGTGGAGCCATGAAACAAATAAGTTGTCATTGGCTGGGATCCACAGTAAGCCAATGGAGATGGAGAGTAGTATGCTGAAGCTTTATTAAGAAGTGCCCTTGGGACCTACACCTATAGAAGGCAAGTGAGGGGGCAGGATTGGGCAAAGGGAGACATTGGCTGCCACAAAGTCTCAGGGCAAAGAAGCTTCAACCAAGCTTTCAGGTGATACTGAATCTGGAATTGTCCTTTCATAACTGTCCCAAATGGGCTTGAGTCAGGCCTTTCTGTCCTTGTGCAAATCAATCTTTGGATGCAAGTTGCCCTGTGACATGGGTAATGTTCCCAAGGAAGATGTTTTGTTTTGTTTTGTTTTGTTTTTCCAGCTGAAGGGGGCTGGAAAATCCTGAAGTGGAGCTGATGGCTAGGAACTATCTGCTATCAAGGTATCTTGCAGCTATAGTGATAGGTTTTTCATTCCTAAAGGGGCTTTACAGTGGCATCTAACTGAAGGGAAGGCAACCCTGATTGGCTGTTTTATTAACTCCACTATCACAGTAACTGGAGCTTAACCCTGGAAAATGATGTAAAACAAAATTATTCCACCCTTGAGACACAGGAAGTGGGATGTGTATACAGAAACTCTCAAGGGGCATTGGTTGAAGTCTACTTTGAGAGCTGGGAGATATCAGTTCTCCAGCAATGGCACCACTGGTCGTATGCATATAGTACAGTGATGGCTTCCATGGTAGAAAAAGACCTCAGACACTTAAATACTGATATTAGCAGATGAAAATGAAGCCCATTTTTAAAATTTTTGGTTTAGCAAAAAGTATTGTCATTAGTGGCATCAATAAATCAATCTTTATCAAATTTAACAATAAAATTTTATAAAATCGCTGATTGATTCAGGAGTCTCTTGTATGTACTTGGAAAACATCAAAAAGCAGTTTCAATTAAATAAAATTATTTTAAGTGATCTAGGCACTGCTGGGACTTTGAAATGGATGCAAACTTAAAAACAAAATAAAGTATTGATTTCCATGGTGATTAATGAGACTAGAGATGTGTTGTTGAATTTTTATTCAAGAGGGACAATTTTCCTCAAGCATTGTTTCCTTTAGTTTAGTTTTAGTTGGCCAGATTTCATTTTATCTTTATAAAAGCATTTCAAGTAATATCCAATTCATCTCTGTCAAACTTCTGGAAATTGAGCCTAAAGGAGGCAGGCAATTTCCATCAAGGCTTCCACACAAATAATGGCTATGGGAGTAAAAGTATTCTTTTGCAGACATTTCTCTCTAGTTCATCTTCCTTGAGCCACTAAATCAAAAGTAAAGTTTTAGGTCTCTTCTATTTTATCTTCCTTTTAGAAAAGTGAGTACCTAACATCAACTTTCATCTGCATGACAATGCTATTTAGTTAGTGGATATTGGAATAGAGACATGATTATAGGAGAGCCTGAGAGGCAGATGCCTGAATGGGGCAAGCAGGCATCCTTCTCCTCTTTGCTTTTCTGCTTAGATTCTTACTGAGCCTCTACCTTTTATCTCCTTTGCCCAGTTGATCATATCAAGTTTCCTCACTTCTGCCTTCATAACTGCTAGACTCAGGACTTTAGGAAACAATAGTAAATAGGTGGAGAAAGATATACTATGCTAATACTAATTTTAAAAAAAGTGTAAGTAGCTGTATTAATTTCAGATAGTGCAGAATTCAGAGAAAGCAAGGTTATCAAGGATATAGAGAAGCATTACATAATAAGAAATGGATCAATTCTCTAAGAAGATATAATAATCTTTTGCATGCACCAAAAATCAGAATGTCCAAATACATGAAGCAAAAACTGAATAAACAGCAAGCAAAAATAGGTGAATTCATTATTATAGTTGGAGACTTCAACACATTATCTCTCAAAAACAGACAGATTGCCAAGACCGGTTTGGCACAGTGGATAGAGCGTGGGCTTGTGGACTGAAAGGTCCCAGGTTCGATTCCGGTCGGGGGCATGTACCTTGCTTGCGGGCACATCTCCAGTGTGGGGCGTGCAGGAGGCGGCTGATTGATGTCTCTCTCTCATCGATGTTTCTGACTTTCTATCTTTCTCCCTTCCTCTCTGTAAAAAATCAATAAAATATATTTTAAAAAATACAGACAGATTCATTGGACAGAAAGTTAGTAAGACAATAGTTTAATTCAAAAGGCAGAGAATACAGTGTGTTATAATAAGAATAAAGATATCACATGAAAAAGATTTTTTAATGTTTATCTTTTTTAAAAAAATATGTTTTTATTGATTTCAGAGAGGAAAGGAGAGAAAGGGAGAGTTGGAAACATCAATGATGAAATGTTGGTTGCCTCCTACTGGGAATAGAGCCTTGTACCCTTGACTGAAATAGAACCCAGGACTCTTCAGTACACAAGATGATGCTATATCCACTAAGTCAAATCAACTTAGCGAATCAAAAATGTTTAACTGTGTTTTTGTAATCATATTTGGTGGTGATACATTTATTATTAATAAACCATTATTAATTATAATTTATTTTAATATTTATATATTTTATATTGGTTTTATATTATATAATATATATGATTTTATAACTATACATTAAATTTTAAATTTCATAATTTGTATAATTTTAATATGTTTTATATAATGTATATATTTATTAAATTGATAAATCATTAGTAATTATAATTTATTATTACTAAGCTGTTATTCTAAATGGAATTAAACAGGTGAGTAATTATGCAAAATGAAATTCATCATTCCTGTTTTTAAAAACCAGGATTCTTGATGTTTAAGAAAGAATGTAAAATTATAGAAGAGTTTAAGTAAAAATTCTGTAATCCTATGTTAGAATTGGAGGAATCAGTATAATTTCTAAGAGAATTTTGTATTTTAAAGGATTCTACATGTACACACACACACACATATATAGAAATGGATTATTGCAATGAATGAATTGGGTCAGCGATCAGGAAACTTGTAAAGTGGTAGACAATAAATATTGTAGGCTTTGCAGGGCACATGGCACAATTAAACTACTCAGTTTTGTTTTCAGAGCAGGCCCAGTCATAGACAATGTATAAACAAATGTTCCTAGCTGTGTTCTGTTATTTACAAAAAACAAGAATTGGCCAGATTTGGTTCACAGGGGTTTTCTGACCCCTGAATCAGTCAATAAATATAAATGGCTGTTAACTTCACAAAATCACAGTCATTATTTGCCTCTTAATGAAAAGGCACAAGCTTTTAAACCCAGCTGTCAATTCACAAGAAGTACACAGGACAAAGGAACATGTTAAACAGGTTGAATGTGGAAAAACTCTATAGCCAAATACATATGTTCCTCAACAAAAATTGTAAGAAAAATAAATAAATATGGAAGAAAGAAGCTGATGAGTAACTAAAATTTTGAATGCATA
>JAAGEH010000293.1:23228366-23304148 GCA_011751065.1 Lasiurus cinereus | reverse complement strand
TAATTTCACAGTCTGTTTGATGCTTTATGATTTTTGTCCTCCTGAGAATTATCAGTCTACTCCCTTTCTGTGCTCCTGATTCTATTATATTCACCAGTTTATTCTGTTGATCAGATTTTTAATTCACTTAATTTTTAGATTCACTTGTTGACAGATGTGTATTTGTTGTTCATAATTTTTTGTCTTTTACCTTTTTCTTCTTCCTCTTCTAAAAGGATACCTTTCAGCATTTCATATAATACTGGTTTGGAGTTGATGAACTCCTTTAGCTTTTTCTTCTCTGTGAAGGTCTTTATCTGCCCTTCAATTCTGAATGATAGCTTTGCTGGATAGATTATTCTTGGTTGTAGGTTCTTGTTGTTCATCACATTGAATATTTCTTGCCACTCCCGTCTGGCCTGCATCGTTTCTGTTGAGAAATCAGCTGACAGTCGTATGGGTGCTCCCTTGTAGGTAATAAACTGTTTTTCTCTTGCTGCTTTTAATATTCTCTCTTTCTCTTTTGCTCTTGGCATTTTAATTATGATGTGTCTTGGTGTAGTCCTCTTTGGATTCCTTTTCTTTGGGGTTCTGTGTGCTTCCTGGACTTGTAAGTCTATTTCTTTTACCAGATGTGGGAAGTTTTCAGTATCATGCTCTCTCTCTTCTTCTGGCACCCCCAAAATTCTGATGTTGGTACGCTTGAAGCTGTCCCAGAGGCTCCTTACATTATCTTCACATTTTTGGATTCTTTTCTCTTCTTGCTTTTCCAGTTGAATGTTTTCTGCTTCTTTATATTTCAAATTTTTGACTTGATCCTTGCCTTTCTCTAGTCTGCTGTTAGTACTCTGCATAATAGTTTTCATTTCAGTCAGTGTCTTTATCATCTTCTCTTGGGTCTCACTAAATTTATCCATCTTTTCTAGCATATTCTTGCAAAACCTTATAAGCGTGGTTTTGAACTCTATATCCAGTCGTTTTTTTTCCTCCATTTCTTTTGCTTGTAATCCCTTCCCTTGTCTCGGCATTTTCACTGTGCCGGGGAAACTTCTGTGCTGGATTCAGCCGCAGAAGCCTCTGCTGAGCTTGGGAGGGTGGAGTCTCAGGGCTTAAGGGACCGCCTTGCCTTCCAGTCGGCCCCGCCCTCCACGGCCCCTGAGTCTCACGTGACTGGGTAATGGCTGGAGCGGTCCTTGTGTGCGCGCACCCGCAGCGCCTCCAACCGCTACCTTTCTGGCTCCCCTGCGAACCAGGACCACACGAGTCTAGGTCTCCAGGGTTTCGCCCAAAACAGGGGCTTAGTGGAGTCAGAAGTGGCACAGTTCGGAGGGTCTGTCTCCCGCCCACTCACGAAAGCCAGTGGCACAATCAGCAGTCTGTCCTGCGCGTGGTGCCGTGCGCGACCAGACCTCCGATCCTTTGCGACTCCCCTAAATTTCCGTGCACTTCTCCCTTTTCACAGTCCAAACTCCCCCCGTATGAGTTTCAGCTGGATCTGGGGTTTAGTGTCGCAGGACAAGGGTTTCAATGCCTTTGAGAGTCTCCGTCTCCCTCCCGCCAGAGAAAACCAGCCAGGTACTCCGGCACCCGCTCTCTCCTCGCGCATGTCTCCGTACCTTAGCTTTTTGCAGCTCCTCTGGGTCTCTGTGAGACCCTCTCTTTCCCTCTAGTTGTAGAACTTCCACTCAGCCAGCTTTCCTGTGGTTCTGGATGATGTCCGTTCTGTCTTTTAGTTGTAGTTTTGAAATTGTTGTGCGAGGCAGCAGTATAGGTATTTACCTATGCCACCATCTTGGATTTCTCTGATGGAATTTTTTTAACAGAAAAATATTCCTGAAGCCTTGGTAGTACTTTTAACCTTGCATTGGCTTTTTCAGTTTAGAGAATGAGGAAATATTTGCCTATAAACACAGTTGAGCAATAAACATTCTGTTGGCCACATATCACCTGTGAGGTGACCAGTCTCCACAGTGGACAACTGGCCCCAGTGGAAGGTGAGAGTTTGCCTTTGGAGACCTTGTGATTTCCCTTTCAAAACTCTTTCATTACCTCCCTCATACTCATCAAATCCTGACTTACTAATTGTTTTCAATAGATTATAAAGGGTTTTTTTTGAGATTTTAGATTTCTAAATAATATTTCCATTAAGTAAGTGTAAGAAATTTTGAAAACTGAAAACCCTATGTAATGTAATGAAACTCTATGTTAATAGCTAGGGTGATTAAATAATGTATTGTCAAAACAGGGACACTGTTAAAGTGACTCATTGATGCCAGGACAACATAGAACTATTCCAGGAAAACTGGAAAGTATGGGCACTCTAATAATAGTGGTATATTTTAGGACTGGAAAGAGCTACTTATGTTCTAAATTAAGTCATGTAAGTAGCACATACTGTTATTATTCACAGATTACATGATACTATAGATAGAAAACCCTAAAATCTCCACACACACACACACACACACACACACAAACACACACACACACAAAACTAGATTTAATAAGTGAATTTGGCAATGTAGAGGACACAAAATTAACACCAAGAATTTGATGGTATTTTTATACCCAATAATGAATTCTTAGAAAAGAAAACTAAAAAATAAATAAGTAAATAAATTCATTTACCATGGCAACAAAAAAATTAAGATACTTGGAAATAAACTTAACCAAGGAGGTAAAAGACCTCTACTGGGAAACTACAGGATGCTGGGAAAAGATATAGAGCAAGATACCAAAACTCAATTTTTTATTTCTTATGAGAATAGGGTACTATTGGGAGTTTAAAAGGGGACAAACAGACTGTAACTCAAGAGTTTAGAACAGTTCTTCAAGATAAGAGTCACGTCCCTTCACTTCTACACTGTCTATTGCTGAGGCTTCAGCCATGTCTAAGGAGACCATAGTTGAGAAATTCTACTTGGCTCTTTTTCCATACCAACCTCCAAAGGTAAAGAGCAACTGACTTTTTGAGAGGTTACTAGTATGATGCTGAATTGCAGGATGACTCAGCAAGTGCAAGACTCATTGATTTACACCCACACCTAGCATTGATTAAGTTCTGTAAAATATATCAGGCAGCCATTTCTGCCTTGGGAGTTCGTGGGAGTCTAAATCACAGAGACAAGTGAGACTCAGAAATCTAATGAGACCAAGTGACAAATACAGGATGAGAAAGTGAAATGAAGTTTAGTGCCCATTACTTACTTCAAAAGCAAAAAATAACACAGAAATGTCTTCCCTGAAGGCCAAGGAACACGTCTGAAGTTGTCAATAAGAGCTTAGTTTCCAAATACATCATTTCTTAGTCTTCACCAGAGAAACAATAATGCATTCATAGGACCACTGCAGACAGGAGCCGACTTTCAAACTGCTCAGTCCCACTTCTTTAAAGTGGCTGCCCCAGGCAAGTCTTGAGCACCAGACTTATATGTACTGGTGGGAAAGGAGAGAGAGCAAAAAAGAGCAGAAATCGTTTACTGGCTTCTTTCTTCCTGTTGTTCCTTTAAAAAGGGTAGAACATTGTAAGTAAATATATTTCTCTTTTACCACTGTGTACATATTGCTCTCATAGTCCTTACCACATTACTGTCTAAATTGGGGTCTGCCAGTCTGCCTCCTGTGGTAGGTCAATTGTATTGGTGTCTCAAAGGGCTTTCCTGAGCCCATGCTCTTTGCAATGTGTCTTTGCAGATTCTCCCTTAAAGTGCTGGAGTTTATTCCTCATCCTCTGCACCCATAACTTGAATCTGAGCTCTCCTTTAGGCTCACTTTTGGCCAATTGAATAAGACGGAAGGGACTTAGTACCATTGTGAGGCTGTATCTCAAGAAGTTTTGTTCATTTCTATCATTGTACATAACCCAGGCTAGCCTGCTGCAGGTGAGAAACCACAAGAAAAAGATAGTTTTCTCACCTCTCCTAGCCAAGGGGCTTTTTGCCAGTCCCCTAACTGCCAGCTGAAAAATAAATGAGTGAGCTCAGCTGAGATCAGTAAAGCCTGGCTCAGCCAAAATCACAAAACAGAAATCACTGATGAACAAACTCATGAATTAAATGAATATTGTTGTATGATACTGAGGTTTTCTGGTTATTTGCTATGCAGCATTATTATGGCAATTGATAACTGGCTATATCTCCCTACTAAAATTACTCACATAGAAGAGATCTAAATATATGTCAGATGAAATAGTGAATGGATGATTGCAGTAATGAGTAAGTGAACATGATCCTAATAACTGAATGATATGATATTTAAATGGATTCTGTCTCACTAATACAAAAAATGGTGAATTAAATCCTTTCTGATTGGTGTTTGTGATTTCTTAGGATAAATTCCTAAGAGTGGGATTACAGGGTCAAATGGGAAATCCATTTTTAGTTTTTTGAGGAAACTCCATACTGTTCTCCACAGTGGCTGCACCAGTCTGCATTCCCACCAACAGTGCACAAGGGTTCCTTTTTCTCCGCATCCTCGCCAACACTTGTCGTTTGTTGATAGCAGCATAATTTACAATAGCTACAATTTGGAAACAGCCTAGGTGCCCGTCAGCAGATGAGTGGATCAGAAAACTATGGTACATCTACACAATGGAATTCTATGCTGCCATTAAAAAGAAGGAATTCTTACCATTTGCAGCAACCTGGATGGAACTGGAGAGCCTTATGCTTAGTGAAATAAGCCAGTCAATGAAGGAGAAGCATCACATGATCTCACTCATTTGTGGATAATAAAGAACATTATAAACTGATGAACAAAAGGATAGATACAGAGGCAGTAAAGCATTAAACAGACTGTGAAATTACAGCAAGAAGATTAAGGTTAGGTGAGGTAGATAAGAGATCAATCAAAGGACTTGTATGCATCCATATAAGCATAACCAATGAACATAGACTCTGGGGGGTTGGAGTATGCTGGGAGGGAGGGGGAGATATGTATAAAAATTAATAATTAAAAAATGGTGAATTATCCCCTTATATTTTCCTAATTGGAAAGTCTTCCTCTGCTCCAGCCCATCTTACAAGGTTGACATGGATTGGGTATATAGGCCATTCTACTGACCTTATGAAACCACTGAGCCAACTGCATCTACACCATTTCTGCACTGAGGTTATGAAAGCAGAGGAGCAGCACAGGGAAATGGTATAAGACTGGAGGGTGTCTGCCCTTTATACTCCCTGATGTGGCAAGTCGGTAGTGGTGGTTGTTGGCTGATAATTTTGCAGAGAGTGGAAGAAAGAGTGAATAAACAAGTGCACTTTGCATGAGAGAAAGGAAAAAAGGAAGCATCTCTTTTTTCCCACTAAGATGTGCATGTATGCACACATACACTGCCATACAGCACATAAAAATTCAAAAAAAAAAGCCCAAATAAAACTCTGTGATGGATACAATGGAATCTGCTGCCAAGGAGATCAGAATATAGTGGAGAAAACCTCTGGGAAAAGGAGAGAGTTGATATGGCTGTCACAGAAGGTGGTATGGAGACCACAGATTCACAGAAAGGGGTCATTCACAGGAGCCAAGGAAGACTAGAGTAGGTGACTTGACCTGAACTTTAGAAGCCTAGCTCAGTGTGACTAAGCCATGATGTACAATTTGAAGTTCACATAAAAACACTTTAAAAAACAAAGGCTTAGAGGTAAGACAATCATGGCCAATTTCCAGAGGAACTAAGTGTCTACAAAAGAAAACCATATAAAAGAATTGGGATAAAATTAGATAAGATGGAGCAGCCCTACCTTTTTGTGCAGGGCTGGAGAAATAATTGGTTTTTAAAAAAGGAATTGACTGATGTACAAATATGAAGGGTGGAGGCTTTATTCGGAGGGCCAGGCATGTGATGAGCTTATGCTCATCAAAAATCGGAAGTATTAATACCAGACACGAAAGAGTCCTGGCTCCCTGTCACTACCTAGTCAGATAAGTAAAGTTGAAGTTGAATATGTATGGTGCATATTCTGATAGCTGGCAATGTGAGAAAATGGCAGATGTAAAACTCTGAAAATACCGCTCTGACATTTCATTTCAAACAAGCTCTTATACAGGGTTAGTAGGTATGGGGAAAATCTAATGTTGATGAGTTCCCAGAATCTGCCTTCTTTCTTTTTTTTTTTAATATATTTTATTGATTTTTCACAGAGAGGAAGGGAGAGGGGTAGAGAGTTATAAACATCGATGAGAGAGAGACATCAACCAGCTGCCTCCTGCACACCCCATACTGGAGATGTGCCCACAACCAAGGTGCATGCCCCTGACCGGAATCAAACCTGGGGTCTTTCAGTCCATAGGCCGATGCTCTATCCACTGAGCCAAACCAGTTTCGGCCAGAATCTGCCTTCTTTCATTGTCCTTACAAAGATTTGCCCTGAAACACTGCCTCCCTTCAGATAGGCACTGTCCTTGATTTGGGCTCTGGCTTCCTTCTCTCCAGGGCCTGTTCTCCTTCTTGAAATCCCTCCTTCAGTTTCCCTGGGTCTGTAAAAAAATAATAAATAAATAAAAATCTCTTCTTTTTTGTTTGCTTATTCACTTGTTTATTTGTGTTTTAATTCTTTGTTGTTTACAGTATTACATATGTCTCTTTTTCCCCCCATTGGCCTCTCCACAGCTTCCCCCACCACCTAGCACATGCCCTCACTCTCCTACTGTTTGTGTCCATTGGTTATGCTCATATATATGCACACAAGTCCTTTGGTTGATCTCTTACTTCCTCACACCCTGTCTCCCCTCATAGGTTGGATAATCTGTCAGATGTGTCTATGTCTCTGGTTCTATTTTTGTTCATCAGTTTATGTTGCTCATTATAGTCCACAAATGAGTGAGATCATGTGTTATTTATCGTTCTCCAACTGGCTTATTTCACTTACCATAATGCTCTCCAGTTCCATCCAAGCTGTTGCAAATGGTAAGAATTCCTTCTTTTTAGCAGCATAGAATTCCATTATGTAGATGTATCACAGTTTTTTAATCCACTCATCTACTGATTGGCACTTACGCTGTTTCCAAATCTTAGCTATTGTAAGTTGTTCCTATGAACATAGGTGTACGTATATCCTTTCTAGTTAGTGTTTCTGATTTCTTAGAATATATTCCTAGAAGTGGGATTACTGGGTCAAATGCGAGTTCCATTTTTAATTGTTTAAGGAAACTCCATACTGTTTTCCACAATGGCTGCACCAGTCTGCATTCTCACCAGCAGCGCAGGAAGGTTCCTTTTTCTCCACATCCTCACCAGCACTTGCTGTTTGTGGATTTGTTGATGATTGCCATTCTGATAGGTGTGAAATGGTACCTCATTGTTGTTTTGATTTGCATCTCTCAGATGATTAGTGACTTTGAGTATGTTTTCATATGTCTCTTGGCCTTCTGTATGTCCTCTTGTGAAAAATGGTCTATTTAGGTCCTTTGTCCATTATTTTTTATTGGGTTATCTTCCTTCTGTTAAGTTGTATAAGTTCTCTATAAATGTTGGAGATTAAAACCTTATCAGATATAACATTGGAAAATATGCTCTCCCATTAAGTGGGCTTTCTTGTTGTTTTGTTGATGGTTTCTTTCATTGTGCAGAAGCTTTTTATTTTGATGTAGTCCCATTTGTTTATTTTCTCTTAGTGGGGTAGCCATTAGACAACTGTGATTCTATTTCTATTACGTGCCCCTCCCTTATCATCCCCTAATGTTAGTTTCAAAATCTTATATCTATGACATTAGTTTCATATGGAAAGCATCTTGATGTTGTAATGCATTATCTCTGGCTTTCACAGAAGTATGAGGTGACAGACACTACACACACAGGACTTGAGAAGAGGAAGGCACTGGATGCAATAGCAAGTGGTCAGGCTGCAAAAAATGAATAAGAGAAAAACTAGAAAGAGTTCTCTTATCCCAGTGAAACTGGGTAGCCACGAAGTTAGGATGGATAAGTCCACTCAAAGAAAATCCTTCTTTTTGCTTTCCCTTAGAAATCATATCATTAACCTGATGTTTGTTTCCTATACACTGATAATTGTCAGTAAAATTAAAATAACAGATCTTTAAATTCTTCGCAGCCATTATAATACCTTAGGAGTAAATATTAAAGGGCAGCTCAGTTTTCTAGAATTGCTTCTCTTATTTATCCTAACTCTTCTTGGTTTAAGGCACTTATGGCCCTAGAAGTGGCATTTAAGGCCTTTACCATACTGCAAGCATGTCTGCTCATGTCTATGTTTAGGGATATTATCATTACCTGGATTACAAAGATGGTCAGGGAAATATACTTATCCAGACTCCATAATTGTGTATTGTCATTGCCATCTGAAGAAAATAGGTGGAGAGATCACACCTGGTCTGGAGGCTGAGATGTCTCTGAGGCATGAAAATGGTGAGCCTTATGGAACATGGTCCCCCTGTGCTGTTGGCTGGAATATATTAATAAACAGATAGTCCTCATATAAGAAACCACCCACCTGGTAACTTGACATGTCCATAAGCACAGACAATTGAAAAGTTACTGGTACAGTTCATGGCATGATCCGTAGGTAACCTGAAACAACTTTCAGAGCGATTAGAAAAATACACACATTCCCTTACGGGAGCAAAAGCTGCCACTTTCAGTGAAAACATGTCCTTGTCCTTTTGGTAGGTGCTGGGTCCTAAAGAAGAAATGTCATTGTAAGTTATAGTCTTATTGATGGTGATAAAGTGGGTATAATTCCTGATGTTTCTTATAAGGGGCACCTATCCCTACAAGACAAGAGATGAAAATCTGTTCCACCTAAGTCCCTCCTGAAAGGCAAAAGTCAGAAATATTCAGAACACTTTTGGCTTTACAAATATATCCTAGTGTTTTTATTCTGTTTAAAGGGGTAGAGTTCTCCTAATACCTGGAGGAACAGGTAAAAGGTTAAGACTCAGACAGTTGTTTTATTCCAAGGATGACTTTCAATGTTTTTTTGGGTTGGACTGTCCATTCTCCTTCCAGTGCTCTTTTTACTCTGGTGTGGTGAACCCAGGGCTTCACCCTTGCTGGCTTTAAGGAATGGTTAAGAGCATGTCCCATGGTTGAGTCCATTTTTCTTCTAATTGATCCTATGAGGATCTGGCTTTCCATGTCTTGAGTAGGACTGTGCTCTGGCTTCGAAAGGATGTAATGGACCCGAAACAGATCTCTATTATGGCTAATGTCTGGTTAAGAGGTTGAATATAGTTTTTAATTTTGATATCATGATCTATGTATATTACTCCTGAAAAGGCCGCCCATATATTATTTCATAGAAACTTAAAGAAATCCCACTTCAGGGAGCTGCTCTCATTCTGAGCAGAACCATTAATAAAACTTGATCCCGATGGAGAGGAGTCTCCTGACAAAATTTTGCTATATTTTTCTTCAAGGCGTGACTCATATTTTCAACTTTTCTGGAGGCTTGTGTTCTCCAGGCCATAAGTAACTTTCATGTAATATTAAGGAATTTCCTGACATTTGGTGTGATTTCAGAAGTGAAAGCAGGCCCAGTATCGCTTTGTAAAGTATTAGAAAGTCCAGACCAAGGGATTATGTCCTTCAAAAGGGCTTGGTTATTTGTGGGGCAGGCCTCTTAACCATCTTGAAGAAGTGTCAACAAATACAAGTAAAGCCTGGACAGCATTGCTCAGCAGTTGAATTTCAATCTATGAAACTGGATGTCATAGTTTTATTCCTGGTCAGGGCACATGCCCCAGTATGGGGCATGCAGGAGGGAGCCAGTCAATGAATTTCTCAATCATCATTGATATTTCTATCTCTCTCCCTTCCTCTCCGTTATTAATAAAAATATGTTTTTAAATAAACAAATGCAAGTGGATATTCCCAGCCCCCAGATTTTGGCATCTGGGTGAAATCTATTTGCCAATCTTCAAAAGAGGATTGTCCTTGATACTATTTCTCTCACTTCCTCGGGTGGGGGTCTAATTTTTGGATTGTTCCTTTGACATAAAAAGTGCTTAGCTTTAACTCTGCAAACTGCCTGGGCGTGTTCCTGGGCCCATAACCCAGGGTTTGATGTAAGTAGAGTCTCTCCCATAATGGGTTGTTTTATTAATGTATTTTATTATGGGTTCTATTTGCTGTTCAGGAAGGAGGATAATTTCTTGTTTATTAATTTTCCAATTATTGCTGGTCTCCTTGAACCACCATTTCTCCACCCTCTTTTGGTCAGAGGCAGAATGTTCTGGGTGAAACTTAGATAGGTCTGCTGCTGGTATTAGAGACATTGTTTTCTTTTTGCTGCCTCTTATGCTATTTTATCCGCTATTCCCTTTCCTTTTGCTATAGTTGTGTTTTCTCTCAGGTGTTCAGAACAGTGTATTCCAGTTACTTGAGTGGGGCCAAGGATGGTCTGTAGCCAGTCTAGAATTTCTGGCTTATGTTTAATGTCCTTTATATTGGTTGTTAATAGTCCTCTTTCTTTCCAGATAGAACCATACACATATAGTAGGAAAGCATATTTAGAGTCAGTATAGATGTTTACTTGTTGTTGTTTTTTTTAGATAACCCTAGTCCTCTGGTGAGAGTAATGAATTCAGCTTTTTACCCTGGGGTAAGGCCTCTGCTTCAATAGTCTCTTTTAGAGTGACTACTGCACATCCTGCCTTCCTCTTACCTTGATCAACATGACTGCTCCCACTACAGAGTCCAGTCAGCTTCTTCTAATAAGTAATCCTGAAGGTCTGACCAACTTAAATCTACTTCATCTAAACCTCAATGTGTAGATTAGCCCCAGAACACTGTCTCCCTTCAATTAGATCCTGTCCTTGATGTGGGATCCACTGCCTTATCTCCAGGGCCTGTTCTCTTTCTTGTAACCCATTCTCAGGGTCTGTAAAAAAAATCTTCTTTATAGTGAATAGTTATTAATTAACTGTGATTCTATTTCTATTATGTGACACTCCCCTCTCAGTATCTAGACAGAGGTTAAATCATTTGTGCTGTACTAGGCTCAAGAATTATTCAATAAAGAAGGACTTTTCTCCTTGAGATCTTAGATTTACAGTAAATTTCCTTGGTTTTTAAATTCTCTAGAGTTGGTGAGACCGTCAAACCAATATTTACAAAGGGTCACACTTCACACTCCCTAACTTTGCAGGCTCACAGAGGCAAGAGGGTGGGAGAGACTTCCCCCCTTTCATCGCCTCCCCAAAACAGTGACAGATGGAAACAGGAGTCTGAACCACAGCTGGGTTTAGGCTCCCATTTACTTTTGTCACAGCCTGGTGGTTCAAGCTTTATTTCTCCCTCCTGCCTCCCTGTTTGAAGTCATTTCCCACAAGCTTGCCGCTTCTGCTCACCTCTTGATTTTCCAATGGGATGTCTGAGGCTGGCCCACTGGAAGTTCTGGGTGTGACGTCATTCATGGCATGGACGCTATGGCATCCTCTGTTCTCTCCTGGTCTCCTCAACAAGATAGGCAAACGTTGTTTGAGGGACCCTTTCCTGGGGAATGTGGTGCTGCTCTCAGAGGGTTTGCCTTGAGGTTTCTGCTTTATATCTTCTGGAAGAACTTCTTCATCAGACTTAAGGTATGCTGTGCCACTCGCTGAGCCAAACAAAAGCAGAATACAACTCACACTGACATTTATGGTGTTTTGTACTTAATGACTCCCATACTGCACTTCCTAAATTACTCTCATAAAAAAACTGAATTTGAAAAGCCATTTTTCTCAACTGCCACTACTACACTCATCTCATTTTGCTCTGCTGCACAATTGAGCGTGACAGATTTAGCCAGTTTCCATGTGTTAGAAATATTCCTTTACTCCTGCTTTGCAGGTTAAATTTTCTTCTTCCCTAGCAAGGGGCAAACTAAATTTTCAACTACCCGTAAAAATCTGATTTTGTCCTTTGTACAGAGAAACAGATCTTAGGCCAGAGAGTGATTTTTGGAGTTTGCAACAGAGAGGTGATCTTCAGAGACTCAATCTCTCTTATGAACAGGGAAGAGCAATTTGTTCATTTTGCCCCCAGATAGAGGTAGGTATACTTCTGAGGTAGACCAGTGCCAAGCTGGGTGTTAAAACAAGAGTGGATGCTTGTGTGGGTATAAGATTAGAGCTTTGAAAATGCTAATATTTCATCTATTTTTATGTATTGTCAGAGACATTCTGCAATAAGTATTATTCGGGAAGGAAGTCCATATGTTAACCTCGCTCTTTAGTGTTTTTATCTGTAAGCCTCAGGCATTGCATTAAGACATCCAATACCAACAGCATTGACTGGTCCAAGAAGCTGGGCTTATAAACCAAAGCAACAGTTCTGTAAAAAGCTTATCTTAACTGCACTTACTACCATGGTCTTCATTCAAGATCTGGGTAACTCAGGAAAAAAAAGAAAGAAAAGTAGAGGAGAAGAGAAAACAAAAAGAAAAGAGAAAGCAAACATTATTATCTGAAATAAACAAAACTGGTATTTTAAAAGGTGGTGAGGATGGCAATAGACTCCCAAAGCTATTTTTTTTATTTCAACTAATCTTGATCCCCTAAAGATAAGGACAAGAGATGGTATAACAAAAGCAAAGATGACACAAACTACACAGAGTGCTTGCTCTTGCACATCTCATAAATTAATGTATTCATTTCTTCATTTTATAAACATTAACTTGAGCAACAGCTACAGGTTAGACACTAGGCACAATGCTAAATGCTAATGCTACTGGAATAGGTAAAATAGAATTCATACCTTACATGAACAATTAGAGTAAGAATCATATTCTATTTCTTCCACTTATCCATTCACTCAACATTTCCTGAGCCCTTTTGTTCCAGGCACTGTGCTTACACCTGGGCATACAAAATTGAATAAAATCCAGAACCTTAAGGAGTTCTCTCATATTAAGAAATATACTATTTCAGGAGAGAAACCAAGATGGCAGCATAGTTAAACACCTAAACTGCTGCCTCACACAACAATTTCAAAACTACCACTAAAAAACAAAACAGACATCATCCAGAACCACAGGAGGGCTGACTGAGTAGAAATTCTACAACTAGAAGAAAAAAGCACACTGAGACTCAGAGAAGCTGCAGAAGGCAGAGGTACTGAGACATACGCAGAGAGGGTGGGCAACTGAGTATGAGACTGGCTTTCTCAAGCAGGAGGGAGACAAAAGCTCCCAACTGTGCTGAATGCCAGTTCTGGGCAAGACTCTGAGGACCCAGACTTATTTGGAGAGAAACTGGACTGTCTGGCAGTGGGTGGAACTTGAGAGCAACTTTCTCTCAGAGGTGCTTACAGCGATTACCATGGGACACTGAGAAACAGGGGCCTATTAGAGCAGGGATGATGGGAAACCAATGCTGTCTGCTCCACCCTGAGACTCTGCCCCATCCAAGATGAGCACAGAGGCTTTAGCAAATCTTGTCTCATAAGAGTGTCTCCAGCACAGAAGTTCTCCCAGTATAGACATAGCTAATCCTACAGCCAATTGGCCTGGAGGTCGATTCCTCCCAGTGATACCAACAATAATCAAGGCTTACCTACAACAAGACTGTGCACACAGCCCACAAAAGGGTGCACCAAGTGTGTCCACCTCAGGTAACTGGGGAGGCTGAGCCACTGGGTCCTATAGGACATGTAACACACAAAGCCACTCAATCAACTCAGGAAAGCAGCCAAAATGCAGAGACAAAGAAACAGGTCACAAATGAAAGAAATGGAGGAAAGCTAACAACTGGATATAGAGTTCAAAACCACAGTTAAATGGTTTTTCGAAAATTTTCTAGAAAAGGCTGATAAATTTAGCAAGACCCTGAAGGATGAAAAAAGGAGCAACTAGAAATTAAACATACCCTGACTGAAATAAAAAATATTATACAGAGACCTAACAGCAGACTAGAGAAATGCAAGAATCAAGTTAAAGGTTTGAAATACAAAGAAACAAAAGGCACTCAACCAGAAAAGAAAAAAGAAAAAAGAATCCAAAAATATGAAGATAGTGTAAGGAGCCTCTGGGACAACTTCAAGTGTACCAACATCAGAATTATGGAGGTGCCTGAAGAGAGAGAGTAAGATACCAAAACCTATTTAAAAAAATCATGACTGAGAACTTCTCGACTTGGTGAAAGAAATAGACTTACAAGTCCAGGAAGCACACAGAACCCCAAACAAAAGGAATCCAAAGAGGACCACACCAAGATACATCATAATTAAAATGCCAAGAGCAAAAGACAAAGAGAGAATCTTGAAAGCAGCAAGAGAAAAACAGTTATCTACAAGGGAGCACCCATACGATTGTCAGCTGAATTCTCAACAGAAACTATGTAGGCCAGATGGGAGTGGCAAGAAATATTCAAAGTGATGAAAAGCAAGAACCAAAAACCAAGATTACTCTACCCAGTAAAGCTATCTTTCAGAATTGAAGGTCAGATAAAGAGCTTCACAGATAAGAAAAAGCTAAAGGAGTTCATCACCACCAAACCAGTATTATATGAAACACTAAAAGGTATTCTTTAAGAAGAAAAAGGTAAAGGTAAAAATTATGAACAACAAATACATATCTATCAACAAGTGAATCTAAAAATCAACTGAATAAAAAATCTGATGAACAAAATAAACTGGTTAATATAATAAAATCAGGAGCAGAGAAAGGGAGTAGACTGACAATTCTCAGGGGAAAGGGCTGTGTGGGTAAAGGAAGAGACTGGAAAAAATAGTGCACCTATGAATGAGGACAGTAGAGCAGAGTAAGAGTATAGGGTAGGGTGGAAATTGGGTGGAGGGGAGCTATGGGAGAAAAAGGAACAATTGTAATAATCTGAACAATAAATATTTATTAAAATTAAAAAATAAATATATCATTTTACACCCACTTCCAGTGTAATATGGGATGTGCTATTAAAAATAGCACAGTCACAGAAAATGAGGAAAGTAACTGCCCAGGTGAGCTGAGAAAAGGGGTAACAGTGATCCTTTATTCTGACTGACTGATAACCCTAACCTGAAAAATAAGGATATGATACAGCTAAAAGGCCAGGAACCTTTAAATACATAGCCTTTGTTATTTGTGAATGAGCTCATTTTCTTCCTACATTTAGTTTATTATATATTTGAGGAGTGAGGTGACAATCTTGCCACAAATCCTACTATCAGTGATCTAGGATGCCAGTCATGGGACCAACCAAAAAGGGACTATACTTGAAGAATGGTTAGTAATCAGGAAGAATGGACCAGAGAGAAAGATCAAAGTGGAGGGTTCTAATTTTAGAGATTGGATTGGACAATGAGCTCATTAACCATGTCTAAATTTTTATTTTAAAGCTACCAAATTACCCAAAGAAATGCAATTTGTTTAGCTATTTTTTAATATTTTTGAAATGGGCAATTTGTTGTGGGAGGAAACACTTTTTAAATCCATAGTCTCCATTCTTCTTTTTGGTAGATGAAATTGATTTGCTATGAATATTTAGGATTATGATGGCCCATCCCCATTATTTGCCTTCCCTGAATAGCATTGGAGAGAAGACAGTTTCCTTTCTTATATAACTTTTTCTGTTTCATGTAGAATTCAACATTGCATAATTTTAAACATTCCTATTATGTAATCAGTTTCTTGGTGCCTATAATTAATCATCTCCTCTACTCTTCTAAAAGAGGGATAAAACTTTTCCTAATACAGTGTAATGGCATGTTAAATTGGAAATTCCAGCTAAGTCACAGCAATATGAAATTCCAAAAAGAAGTATTGAGCCAAAATTCAGATTTTAAAAGGAGATATCAAAGAACCAGTCAGATGTATCCAAAACCCAGATATAAAAAGGACCAAGCAATTGGAGGGGAAGTTATAATTTTTGAAGATATGATTTGCCAGGCTGTTTCACCTTTTCCCAGGGGAAAGGGTGGGGTGCTACCCTTTGCAAAAGGGCCCTTACTCGGAAAACTTGGAGGGCTCAAAATACATTTCCTGGAATGAGAGATGATTGGACTGACAGATTTAGAGCAAAGAAGGAGAAGTTGGTTAAGTTGGACAATGGAATCATGTTATAACCAAAGCAGCCAAAGAAGAAAGTCAGCTTCAAACATTTGCCTCTTTTACAACAGAAGCAGGGCTAGTGCGAAATTATTTGCCCCTGTTTCCTTCCTCCTACTGAGCTTTATTCCCATAATCCATAGCATCAGTAATAACAGCTTGCAAGTGGCGAATATGTGGGCAAGAGGATAGCAAAAATACCTGCCCCTCTCCTACAGAAAGTAGCTGGTCTGCCTCGGTTGGGGGACGGGGTAGAACCTGAATATTAAACCAAATGCAGAATTTTAGATATAGACTAGGACTGGATATTCTAATCTACTTGATGAGAATATATTTGAGATTGAAAGTCTCAAATTCAAGGGCTCAAACTTCTATTCTTTCTCTATTCGTTTTCATTTCTGCTCTCAACTTGCCAATTTTTTCCTGAGTTCATCTCATTTTCAGTAAGACTTTGTTGAAATCACATGGCAATGTCTAGCACTGAGATATTTTTCAAACCCTTTCCCAAAGCTATAGGATGACTAGAGGCATTTGCAGGTCTCCAAACAACAGTTTTGCTAAATGTGTTGTATGATCTGACAATAGCTGTTTATTTTTGTCCCACATAAAATCTCTTGTTCTTGATTGGCAGGTGGCTGTGCTCCAAGCACAAAGCAGTGATTCAGAGACTCGGTCTCTTTCTACCTTATGGCTTCACCATCATCCTGGGCCACCAGGGTCATTCCTGCATGAAGTCTGCTATAAGGAAAAAGAATATAAAGCATTGGATGTCAGGAAATTTTATGAGGTAGGCCCTAAAGTTCCATTGGCCATAACACAGTCGAAGTCACATGGCCACATGTAAATAACCACAAGAGAGGCTGGAAATGCAATCCATTTTGTTCAAAGGAAAAAGAAAAGAGGTTGTTCACAGTCAGGTGAGGAGGTGCATTATTGAGTTACTGAAAAGCTATGAAGCAACATGGAAGAAAAAAAAATAGTGTTTTGATCTCATCTCTGATTTGGGCTTATTAGACTCATGCATAATTTTCAGCAGGTAAATGCACAGCACCAGTTCCATTTTTACTTTGGAAGCATACCTCCTGAAGTCCTCTGAGATAATTTCTAATCTGAATTGATTGTTCTACAACCTATTACACACCTCTCACGCTGGGACTTCCCTTCACTATCACCCAGATAGACCCTATATCTCACTTCTGTTTCATAACCCATTTTACCTGATCAGAGCCATGGCCTTCCTTTCTTTCTGTTTGGTCCTTCTTTCTGGTGAAGTAGGTAGCATCTTGAGAAAGTACACAGATGATCCTTTTTTTTATTTTTTTAAGATCCCTCAGACCTGAAGATACTATCCTACTTTCACAGTTGATGGATAACTTGGTTGAGCTAGGATTCTAGGTTGCACTTCCTTTTTCTTCAGGATTTTGAAAGGACTGCTTCATTGATTATCATCTTTAGAATATGACCTGTTATTTCTGTCTGACCACTCTTATGAACTTCTTTGGATCTTTGGGGTTTTAAAACATCATAATGTTATGTGTTGATAATATCTTCCCTCTCCCCTCCCACCTGATTCATTTCTGAGGATTGAGAGAACTTTTTCAGCCCTGAAATTCAGAGCTTTCAATACATACTTGGAAGTTTTCTCACGTTATTTTTTTAATCTTTTTTCCTCCATTTCTTTGATTTTTCTTCTTTCTCAAAGGTATACTATTTGAATATTTTGCCCTTGATTGGTCCACTAATTTTTTTTAAGATTTCCTTCATTTTTTAAAAAAATATATTTTATTGATTTTTTACAGAGAGAAAGGGAGAGAGATAGAAAGTCAGAAACATCGATGAGAGAGAGATATCGATCAGCCACCGCCTGCACGCCCCACAGTGGAGATGTGCCCACAAGCAAGGTACATGTCCCCGACAAGAATCGAACCCGGAACCCTTCAGTCCACAAGCCGACGCTCTATCCACTGAGCCAAATTGGTCTCGGCTGGTCCACTAATTTTTAAAAAGGTTTTCTTTCCTACTTGTTTTATCTTTTTTTGTTCTGATTTTTAAAAGTTCTTACTTTATATTTCATATTTGTATTAAATGTTTTACTTCTGCTAAAAATTGTTACTTATGACACTCTTATTCTATGAATTTTTAAACATATTATTTCTTTGAGAGTAAAATATATTCCCTGATTCCCTATAAATATTAATGATTCTTTATCTTACCTTTTTTCCTGCTGCTTCTACATTGCCTTCTCTCTTCTGAGTTCCTTTCACCTTGTTCTCATCTGACTCATATGAGATGCTTTCTTCATATAATTAGTGATCATATTGATAATTCTGCTTGCATGGAAGAATATTCCAATTGGTGGGCTTTGTTGAATGGTAATCAGAACCCAAAAATGTCAGAAACTGCAGATTATGTTTCTTGAGCCCATCAAGTATTCCAGAAAAAAAAATCTGCCAATGAATTGCCTATTGGATCTAAGGCATCACTGTCCACCTTTTACATGTTGAAAAGAAGAGAAGACTAAGGGGTTATCAATATACTAGAGGCCCAGTGCACAAATTTGTGCATGATGGGGTCTGGCCAGCCAGGCCCCAATGGGCGGATTGGGCCAGTTCTATCAGGTGGAGGAAATGGCAGGTGGTTGGCCAGCCTGCCGGCCCTAATCAGATCAATCAGGCTGATCAGGACTGGGCCAGTTGGGAGGAGGAGCCGTGGGTGATTGACCAGAGGGCTCTGCCCCCAATTGAGGTGGGGAAAGCAATTGGAAGTGGGGCCAGCCATGGGAGGGACTGTGGGTAGTGGGCCAGCCAGCCTTGCCCCTGAATGGGTGGAGGGCCAATCGGGGACCAGAAGCCTGGGGGAGGGGCCATGGGTGGTTGGCCAGCCAGCCTTGCCTCTTATCAAAGAGGGGGGCCCAGCAGGGGTAGGGCTGACGATAAGGAGGTGCTACAAGAGATCGGCCAGGCCCCACTCCCTATTAGGGTGTGGAGGCAATCAGGGGTGGGGCCAACCAATCAGGGGCAGGCTAGGCTGGGGGCAAGGCCATGGAGGGGGTCAGAGTTGATCAGCCATCCCGCCCTCCATTGGGGTGGGAGAGGCAGATCAGGGGTGGAGGTGGCCTGGGAGAAGGGCCGCAAGAGGTTGGCCAGTGGCCCATTCCCTAATCTGGCCAGTTTGCTAGCAGCAGTGGGTGTCATAGCAACCGGCGTTCCAGTCTTTATGGGCTTTTTATATATATAGATAGTATTTAGATGTTCACTTAAGCACTACGTCCTCTTTCTTCATTATATTATCTCCTCTTTCATTCTACATTTCAGAGGTCATCAAACTCAAACTTTCTTTGGTTGTAAACCAAATATGTAAACCTTCTTCCTGCTACAAAGGTTGGGAGAAGGGGTTGTTATAGACTCTCCAATTCTCAATCTTTGACTAAATGGGGCTTGGAGAAAGTATGGTGGGCAATATTTTGAAAAGCAAAGCCTCTTAATTTTATCCTCACTCTTACATTTTTCCTTCAGAGGTATTTGGTGCCTTATGGAGTTCTGTGGCCTACTTTCTATCATTCCCATCTGTACTTTTTAGCTTTTTTCACTCTGCTCTTCCATCTGCCAAAACTTTGGTGACTTTTTAAATAATACCTTCCCATGTTCTCTTTGTCCTTTGGATTATGCATTTTTATAATTTTACTATCAATTTAGTTAGGATTTGGCAGAGAAGGAAGATAAAGTGTGTGTATTGAATCCACCCCACTTAATTACAAGTCTAATAACATTTTCAAATGTCTTTTTTCCTTACAAACATATCACTGTATCTTAGCATGTTTATATTTCTAAGAGATATGTGCATGCATATAATAAAGCAGTCATTTTAATATTTCATATCCTTTAAAAAGACTAGTCATAGGATAAAGAAATATGTAGACATAATTTTTGTTACTTCAGTTTGAATGGATATCTTCTAATGAAAACACGAGTTATACTATAAAACCAAACAGTAATAAAATTGTATTAAGCAACAGAATTGACTGCAAACTAAGTAGAAAAGGACATTTCTCCAAATCTAAATGATTAAGGGACTTATAAATACTATAAAGTAGTAATGATATATCTGCATACTGTCATCCACATTTTTCTTTCATTAACTTTGTCAAATTTTGATTTTGAAAAACCTTGTTTATCCTTAAAAGACAAACTCAACTTGTTAAGAAGCCAGCTCCAGGCAGCGTCTTTCCCAGTTGCCTAATTCTCTTGAGATACGAAACAGAGACATCTAAAGGAATTTTCAGGAACTGAAACATGAATATATACTATCTTTTTTCATTAACTCCTTCAGAAATGAAGTGTTTGGCTTATTATAAAGATAGCAAACATCACTTTGTAAAATTAAATCTAAAGTCAAAACAATAAGCCTATTGGAGCAAGTCAAGAGAAAGCTATATTCACCAACAGTTCAGAATAAAGTTACTGTACCAAAATTTTTAAAATTCACTTATTTACCCTAAAATTATTAGGAAGAAATTGACTTGCACACAGATTATATTTTGGTTTTCATTGTATTTGTCCTTAGTGCCAGGTATAAGTGCCCAAGAACAAAATAACTAAATTGTTGACTAAGCAATTAATTGATTAACTAATATCCCAAATAAATACAACTCATGTATTTTTCTGATGATTCTTTTTTAAGTAATAATTTTTAGTTTTAGCCTTTGACTTGATGAGAATTAGAGAAAGTATGACAGAATTATTTGTGCATATTGAAAGTGTTAATACACACAAAAATGCCATTACTCCCATGAGCTTTATTTTTGCAAATGAATGAAATTAAAATATTCTTTCAAAGACATTTAGATAATGTCTTCTTGTTTGACAGGCTCTGAGTTGTTAAAAGCTCTTCTCTATACCATCTAATTGCCATAAAATATCTCTATTTGAATTACTTTTCCTGGAAATCCAGGGCCTTGTTCCAAGGCCATAGGAAAGTCAGCTTTTTTTTAATTTAATTTAATTTTTTTATATTTTATTGGTTTTTTACGGAGAGGAAGGGAGAAGGATAGAGTTAGAGAGTTAGAAACATTGATCAGCTGCCTCCTGCACACCCCCCACTGGGGATGTGCCCACAACCAAAGTACATGCCCTGACCGGAATTGAACCGGAGACCCTTCAGTCCACAGGCCGATGCTCTAGCCGCCGAACCGGTCTTGGCATGAAAGTCAGCTTTTTTTAATGTTAAAAGCATATATATATATATATATTCAGATTTTGCTACCCAGAATGGTGGACAACACAGAGAGCTTGAACATTCCTTCTTCCATTCTTGTTGTTTTCAAATTTATTTTCTCTTTTCTTTAATTAGAGAGAATCTATTTATTAACTTAAAGAGAGAATAAGGAAAAAATGCAATCATAGAAATGGATGAATCTATTTTTTTTTTAAATCTGCCATGTGTTTTGCAATTGTTTCATATATATATATACATGTGTGAATGGCCAGATTATTATGATCTCTGAACCTTTATCCAATAGTCTCTGAATGGACAGTTGCCATCCTATTGTATAACACTTGGATAACTAAGGAGCACCCTTTGGAGACTACAGTCATGGTATAAATACTCTGATTGGCTCATCACTTCCAGAATTTTTAAATTAGTTCTGTTTATTATAAGAGGACAATAAAGAGTAATATAAATTATCTGCATTTCCAGACTGTGTCCTACTTGATAAATGTTATTTCTGCTCATTTGATAGAACTGACTGTTCAGTGCCTTCCCTGGGCAAGCTGGAGATGCTGAGATGCCGTGGTCAGTAATTGTCAGAGTAATACTTCACACGCAGTTCCTAGCACTCATCTTAATTAGATGTGCCATTAATCTTAGTTCACTAATATGACCTAAATTCAGGAATGAGTAAACCTGTTCTTCCCAGAGGGCACAATAATTTTTAAATCTACTCTCTCTGTGGTAGATCATGGTCTCAAAGAGACTGTTTTATTTATTTTTTAAATCTTTACATAGGTCCTCTCTTTTGCCATCATTAACCTCTTCCAGCCCACTCCCATGCTCCCTCCTCCCCAGGTCCTATGTCCATGGGTTATTCATATATGCATACAAGTTCACTGATTGATCTCTTCCCACCCACCCTCCCCAGTCTTCCCTGTGAGGTTCA
Source organism: Lasiurus cinereus (assembly GCA_011751065.1). NCBI lineage: Eukaryota > Metazoa > Chordata > Mammalia > Chiroptera > Vespertilionidae > Lasiurus > Lasiurus cinereus. The sequence continues at coordinate 23,282,032 of JAAGEH010000293.1, read as the reverse complement.
ATAGTCTGTTCATGCTTCTATGATTCTGGGTCTATTTTTGATCACCAGTTTATTTGGTTCATTAGATTCCATGTACCAAAGAGGCTATTTTATAATTAAGTTTCTCTTAAGGGAAAAATAAGCAAAACCAGGCTCAAGAATTTTACTTTTACTCCTGTCCCCTTTTAATTTGTACATAAAGGAAAGAGAAAGGTAGCCAGAGAGCTCAGAAAAAGCAATGAATTATGCCTACTTTGGACAAAATACAAATACCCAGAATTTAGATACTCACAGTTAACTATTGACTCCAAGGCATAAAAGACATAGAGATAGTGCAAAGGACTTCAGGAAGATTCCAGTGATTAGCAAGCAAGCTACTCATGAGAATCACTATGAGCCTTTGCATCACCCCCAGCTCTCCTGTCCCCAGACCAATTAAGTCAGAATGTCCAGAAATGTGTAGAAAGAAAACACATTGCTGATTTTCTAGGAAAGGTCCCATTTGACACCTTTTATGGAACAACTAGAGGCCTGATGCATGAAATTTGTGCAAGAGTAGGCTTTTGCAGCTGTGGTGGCTGCCTGGATCCCACAGCTGCAGCTCTGGCTTCATCTAGAAGGTCGCCCATCTGGAAGGACATCCAGTCTAATTAGCATATTACACTTTTATTATTATAAACTAGAGACCCAGTACATGAAATTCGTGCACTTGGTGTGGGTTATACCTCAGCCCAATCTGCACCCTCTTAGTCCAGGAGATAGGGGCCCTCAGGGGGATGTCCAACTGATGGCTTAGGCCTACTCCCAAGCAGTTGGACATCCTTAGCACTGCCATGAAGGCAGGAGAGGCTCCCATCACTGCTGCTACCTCACAGCCTTGAGCCTGGCTTCTGACTGAGCAGCGCTCCTGCATTGAGTGTCTGCCCCCTGATGGTCAGTGTGCATCATAGAGACCAGTCATTCTCCTGTTTGGTTGATTTGCATCTTAGTCTTTTATTATGTAAGATTAGTCCCATTTTATGCTTCCATTATCCTAGTTTAGATGGCAAATTATATGGTCATCCTGGTGTGAGCTGTATTTTTCTGGCTTCTTGCCAAGTCATCTTACTATGCACCCAGGATTATAGATCACATATTTACTTCAAATTTCTTAACTAATTGAAGTAAAGAAGTAAGGTCCTCAGAACTTTTAAAATCTGACAATCACCAGATAGGTAGCAGTTCACACTCTGATATCATACTTACCTGTCAGGTTCTGCCCCTCTACTAACAAATTCCTTGGAAGCAAAGAAAAGAAAATCTCTATTACCTTCCTTTCTTACCTCTCCTCCCTGTTTGGGTCTAAACCTAGCTGGCTGGTACCAGGGCAGTTGCTAATAAAGAGGTGAAAGGAAACTAATATTTATTTACTATGTCTATGTGCCAGGCACCTATCACCTTAAACATATATGGGTGAGGCCAAGGATACCACTCCACCATCACACATGTTCCCCTCAGTCCCCACTTACCCTTCCCTAATTTTCACTGATAGACTAGGGCCAAGCAGCCTCCAATAAAAAGAATTAATAAAGCAGTCCAATGTGTTTGGATGTGAAACAGAGACAAAAGAGAGACAAAAACAACCCAATTGCAAGGGGAGGTGGCCTTCCAAAAGAATTAAAACTTGGGGAGAAAAGGAATCAGGTGAATAAGTAGGGCTCCACATGGGGAGCAAGTGTGGAAAGAAGGAGTTGAATGAGATACTATATGGTGCGTACTTCAAAGCTGAGCTCACCAACCTGTGAAACGGCTTCCCTGAGCCTGCATTTTGTCCATTCCTGTGAGGCTCTAGCACAGTCCACCCAAACATGTGCCCTCGCCATAGGAGCACTTGAATCAGAAATGGCTTGACTTTCTCTGGTGTGGCATTCACAAAGGATCAAACACCTTGGACTCATGAGCTTATTCCTCACATATTTGGCATCACAGCCAGAGCATACTCTTTGCCAGGAAAACTGGATGAGGGGCTTTTCAGACTGTGGCACCTACTGTGCTAGGCCACCAGCTCTGTCTTCCCTGACCTTAAGAAAGTTCCCTTCCGAGGGCCCAGGTATCTTTATTTCAAAAAGGTGTCATTTGGGACCATCTTAACCCATTATTCAGGGTTTAATTATATAGAAACTTCCAATAATAGGCACTGGAGAATCTTAATTCTCTTCCTCTCAGGAGACTCCTAGGTCAATGCAAACTTGGCCACTTAGTAGCCCATTGCCTTCTCTGATACACAGAAGGCCTGAGAGGGGTGACCTTTGACAAGCCACAAAAAGTTCCTATAAAACTCCATGTCCAGGGTGCTGAGTTCATATTCCCTTTTTCCTTCACATTTGATTATCCAAAGGTGGTCAACCAAATATTACTGTGCAAAAAAAACACAGCATCAACAAATGTTAATAGCAAGATTCTAGCAGTCTGTAGGTGGTAGCTCCCTCCACTAAAGTTCTAACTAAAGAATGGGTTGCCAGATAAAATACAGGAACCCAGTTAAAGTTGACATGCAGATAAATAATACCTAAAATTTTAGTGCAGTATTTTGGGACATACTCATTCTAAGCAGAGCATCTGTTGTTTCTCTGAAATTCAAACAAAACATAGTGTTCTGTATTTTTATTTACTAAATCTGGAAACCATAAACAAACTAATATCTCTACAGCCATATACGCTTCCCATCTCCACCAGGTCACTCCAAAGGAGGAGTAGAACTGGAATCTAAACAAGCTCAAATTCATAGCAGAAATGTCCCACTCTGGCTCTGGATTGCTGTAGGTAGACTTTTGTTATGAAGAAAATGAACAGGACCATATGGTGAAAAAAACAAGGAGTATTACTTAGAGAGTTCTGCATTGGTGAATCAGCAACCCCCAGGCCCCCAAATTCATGCTATTTCCACCCTGACTTCTACCCTTGGCTTCCCCACAGTAACTTCCCATTGAAATCATCCCCACTGTGGGACAGCCTCCATTGAAGAATTACTACATTACTATACATACCAACCTAGTACCAACCTCGACCTAAGCAAAAAAAAAAAAAAAAAGATAAAAAGAAAAAGCAGGCTAAATGAATCTAGCCATATATCATAAATCTCAATTAAAAATTTTAAAAAATTCAACCTTAAATGCCATCAAGACAAATGCTAACAGTGAGACATCCTAGGAAAGAGTCTTCCTAGCATCGTGGCACTCTGGACTCCATTATCCAACCAAAAGGTTGGTCATCAAGGCATCCTTTGGATTGATTTGTGACCAAAAGGGAGATGTGTCTATGAAAGAGGCCACATGCTAACCTGACAAGCTCAGGGGAGGTCTGCATGGCAGTCTTGCAAACTCAAAGACCTAAAGTAACCACAAAGGATGGTTTGGAATTAAACTTTAACTAAAAGCAGTTGTTGTGGGTAGTCACCTCTTAGGCTGGTCTCTTCACTGACAAGGTCAACCTTTATCTTATTTGAGCCTATCTGTCTTTTTGCATCTATGATAACATCCTTGAAATGTCTGGATAACTTGTAACTTCCCTTTTTTTCCGGACCCATTGGGGTACAACCTAATGTGCCTGGGCATCAAGACAGATACCACAAATTCCTTCATTGTTATTGTTCTGTTAATTGTTGACTTAACTATTCTGCACTCACCTAAGTATGTGTCTATCCTTTTACTTTTTATCCAGTCCCAGGGGTTTCTCTGCTTTGCTTTCTCCCGCTTCCCTAATCTATCACCAATGCATTTCATGTAACCCACCTATGTTCCCTCCTTTGACTGCAATGTATAAAAATAGATGAGAAACCGCCATTCTCTGGAGCATTAACCCAATCCATTGAGATACTGCTTCCCAGCAATTGTCGACAGTTTGACTCAAATAAACTCACAAAAATTCACATACACACACAAAACACCATTTTGAAGGATTTGAAATATCATGAAGAAATAGCTAAGTATTAATAGCTACAGTAATTGAAATTTTAACTTAACCAATGCAACTCTATGCTATTCTCTGTTTTTGTGTGAAGGCACATATCACACCCATACTAACACATCACTGCTGTTACTGATCTTTGCAACCCTGACACCAGATCTTCAGGTATCTCTTGAATGGGAAATCTCAGACCATGCCTTGCTCAATGGGCATCTTTACAAAGTGGCAAAATCAGGACATGAATTCTTCTAGAACACAGTTAGTATGTGAACCACATTGACTTGCCGCCTGCCATTACTCAGGAACATCTTGGATCACGTCCCAGATGCTGGCCTTTGTCTTGATTGATGCTCTGAATCTAATGGCACAACATAACGTCATCTCCAGCCCATTCCACTAACTCATCACATCCATGTGTTCTTAGGTACCTGTCACAAATTGGGAAAAGTACTCAGACTTGTAGTCCCAAGACTTTATGAGTACACCAAGTCTTTTACGCCATGAGAACTTTTAAAAATATTTCTATGATTAAATAGCATGTAAGTAGCACTTACCACCTGTGGTAAGCTCTTCAGTTTACTACAGAATATTCTGCTGAAAATCTGGGGAATATGGGTATGCAGAAACTCCCATGATTGGGACAGAGCTGGGGACAGGGAACCTGTGGTTGGTGATCCATGCCTAAAGCTAATATTTCACATCCCTAATTCAGATCTGCTGTGCTGCAAGTGCCTCCCTTCTATCATCTGACATCCTCACTCCCAGGCAAAAGGAGCTGAGCATGTAACCATCATAATTTTCATCAGGTAAGCACTGACTGCAAGTTTCCAAAGCATCCAAACAACTTCCTGTTCCTATATATGTTTCTTAACTATACCCCTAATGACAACTGTCCTCATCCTCTTTAAGCTGTGCTCAAAGACCCTACTCAAATTGCCATGAAATCAATTTACCATGCAGAGATTCGAGTACCAGAGGACACTGAGGTGGATAAGGATGGGAATGTGTCTGTTTTGTTGTCACGGTTTCACTACCATTTAATACAGTTCATGGCACATATGTGCTCCAGGAACACTCAAAAGAAGAAATATACATTTGGCCCTACACACATACATTCAAGTAAAACAAGTTACCTTATTTATTCTAATAGTTAACTCTTAGGTATTATGCTTTTCAGATAATCTTCAAAATTCAGAAGTCTATTCTGATATTAGTAATTCTGCAGAATTTATAGTAAAAAGGTTTTTTTTATTCTTTCTCTCCTTTATTTTTCATATTCTGTTATTCATTTAATATTTACTGAGTATTTATAATTTGTTAGAAAAGCTGTACTAGGGGCTGTGGATGACTAAGGTTAGTGAATTTCCCAAACATACCAGGAAAGTTTCTCTCTTTCCTTTGAGCAAACACATTAAACTACCCCTAAGAAGTCAGTCAATAATGTTTACATGGTTTTAATCTTCTCAACTGCTAAATATTCCTAAGTCATGAAAATTAGTTTTCTACAGAAAAAGGTAATTTTTTCTATTAAACAAAACTTAAGAGATTTTAGGGGGTGACTATAAAGATATAGTTTATATCAAAGAAAGTTATATGTCTTCCATTTTGGTTGATATTATATCTTTTTACCAAATTCCTGGACTAAAAAATGGGTAATTAATTTTTAGGACATATTCCCTAAATAGTTTTACACAGAGGTGCATCTGATCCTAATTACAGTTCTATCAAGTAGGTGGGTGGTATTAATAGATCACTGGGGTATGGAAACCAGGATGCAGATGTATTAAATGGTTTCTCTATCATTAACAGAGAAGTAATGACACAGCCTCTTTGGAAAGGAGCCCAGTACAGTAAAATAAGGTTGAATTTGAGAGTCATAAAACCTGAGTTTGAAACTGCATGATTTGGAAAAATTACTTCATAACTCTACATACCAGCTTTTTCACTCCATAAAAAGAAAATATTAGGTTGAACCATTTGAAATTGCCAAGATGCAGTCTTTTTTTTTTTTACCAACAAAAATGGCCATTTCATTTGGCTCTACCTTCTAAAATGTTAAATTAAAAAAAAAACTTAGCAGTTTTTTGATGTATTCTATGTATTAGATACTCTCCTTAAAGTACCTGCACGGAGCCTGCACTTGAGAAGTGCTAGGTAAATATTAGCTCTCTGCACCCTCCCAGCATCCAGCTTATAACCTCAGCACAATTCTCTCATTCACATACCAGTCATTCATTTCACCACAAGTTTCCTCCGTCTCTTTCATATTTTAGAGAAAGTAAAATATATTATCTAAGTGTATCTTATAGCACATTAGCTAAAATGTTAATACATTTTGACATTTCAGAAGACAAAAAACAAACAGGATTATGATTACCACTGATTTTCCAGCTTAATTCAGCAGCATAAAGGTTTCCCTTTCCACTTCCAAGCAAATGTCTTACATTCCCCATAACGAGCACTTATAGATACTAGTAAAAGGGTCACATCTGTCTTGAACTTACATATTCACAGTCCTGTCCACAATCATATCTAATAAAAGAGTAATATGCAAATTAACCATCACTCCACTACACCCACCAGCCACACCCACCAGCCACGCCCACAGATCATTCAGGAGCAGATATTCAAATTAACCCCAAACAAGATGGCTGCGGCCACAGAGAGAGCAGGAGGAAGGCTTGAGTGTCCCTAGTGATGGAGGAAGCCAAGCTTTCCACACACCCTGGCAGGCACAGCCTTCCACTCAAGGCTACAAAGTTTCAATTATAGAAGATAAATAAATCCCAACAGAAATGGCGACAGCCACAGAGCTGGAGAGAGCAGGACGCTAGGGTTGCCCCCAGCAATGGAAAAAGCCAAGCTTCTGCAGCCCTGGCCTGTCTTGGCCTCCACTTAAGGCTACAAAGTTTCAATTGTAGAAGATGAATAAATCCCAGATACCAGGGCCTCTGCTAGGCTGCCAGAGGCTATGGCCAACCTGCAAACCACCAGAGGCCCCTTGCCTAGGATGCCCCACGCCCCAAGGGAACACTCACCCTGATCTGGGACATCCTTCAGGTCAAACCCTACCCATGCACCAGGCCTCTATCCTATCTAATAAAAGAGTAATATGCAGATTGACCATCACTCCAACACACAAGATGGCTTCCTCCAGGTAGTCAAAGATTCTGCCCCCATGTGGACACAAGATGGCCACCACAAGATAGCCAGCAGGGGATGAGAGTTGGGAGGGACCAGGCCTGCAAGGGAGGGCAGTTAGGGGCAATCAAGCCTGCAGGGGAAGACAGTTAGGGGTGACCAGGCTGGCAGAAGAGGGTGACTGGGCCTATAGGAGAGAGCAGTTGTGGGGGACCAGACCTGCAGGGGAGAGCAGTTAGGGGTGACTAGGCCTGCAGGGGAGCAGTTAGGCATTAATCAGGCTGGCAGAGAAGTGATTAGAGGGTAATCAGGCTAGCAGGCAGAAGCAGTTAGGGGCAATCAGGAAGGAAGGCAGGTGAGCAGTTGGGAGCCAGCAGTCCTGGATTGTGAGAGGGATGTCCAACTGCTTGTTTAAGCCTGTTTCCATCAGGATTGGGCCAAAATGGGCAGTCGGACCTCCCTCAACAGGTTCCAGATTGGAGAGGGTACAGGCTAGGCTAAGGGACTTCTCCACTCCTGTGCATGAATTTCATTCACTGGGTCTCTAGTAACATTTTAAAGCAGAAAAACTCAGGTTTTTCTTTGATTGCAACTCAGTATTAGTGTAGATTGATAGCCAAGCATATGTTAGAAAAATTTAATGAGAACTATAGAAAATACTGAGATGATCTCTGGGTCATCCAAGAAACTGACAGTTTTAAAAAAGCAGTGAAGGGGGTGGAAATAAAACAATGTAAGAATCTGATGCAGACTGGACAAATCCAAGCCCTAAATTTTCTGTCACTGTGTTTCTGTGGTCTCCATACCTGTACCATTAGCGTCCTCGGGGACACTAAATGATTCTGAGGGGGACTGTCTGTCTGATAAAGACACATTTTTCATCTGTGAATTCAGTTTCCAGAAGATATTTAGATCAATGAGGGGGGAAAGGGACTATCCAGGAAAATCAACCGAATGAATCCTGATGATCAATAGGGTGACAAACATTCCAGCTATTCATGTCCATAAAAGTAATCAAGAGTCTTGAGCATTTGAAAATGTCACAGCATTTTTTAAGGCTATTACAAAAATTTCCATATGAATCCAACTAAAGCACAGACCCTATTTTTTTATTTGAGTTATTTTTATTCTTTTTTAATTTAATCTCCTCTCTTAAAAACCTTTCATTCCTAACGACCTTCTCCAGTGTAAGACTCAGAGCCATTTTATCATTGAATAGCTATCCACTGCATGTCTAACATGTACTCAGGACTAGATCAGAGGACAGGTAAAAAGTAATGAAAGATTTTCTAATGTTTCCTAAAGGCTTTTTATTTCATTATTTCATCTCAGTGCTTTACCAACTTGCAATGTCCTCTAACAACTTTTGCCTAATCTGTTGTCAGATCATAGCTGGATGAAAATACAGAAAGGTGCAAAATGGAATAGACCGAGACTATTTGGAGCAGTGAGAAGGCTCAGATACCCCTGTCCTCTTTCAAAAATGAAAAGCCTGAAAACAAAAGGCTCATCAATAATGCAAAAATGCCAGAGCAGGGGAAAATAGGGGGTAAAAGAATGCAGACTGTTAAAACAACAAACACTAGAATGATACACACGCCAAGAAATTAGAGATTTTAGACTTTGCACTATGACAAAAAATTAAGAAAATTATCTGTGAAATAAGATGTCAGAAAGGAGATCAAATAATAGAATAAAAATATCAGAGGAAGGGTTACAAAAAAAGGGTAAAGACAACAGACAGCTTAAATAAATAAATAAATAAATAAATAAATAAATAAATAAATAAATACTACTAATAAAAATAAGTCAAACCTTGTCTCTTCTCTGTGCAAACTCAGCTGCTCTCTGTGCATCTCATTCTGATGCAGACCCAGAGCCTGAAATAATCTACCAGGCCCCACCTGATCTTAACCATGGTGTTCTGACCTCAGTCCTCTATTCTTCACCTCTGGTTAGGCAGGCCTCTGCTCTCCCTCAAATATACCAGACACACGCATCTCAGGACCTCTGCACTTGTTGCTTACCTTACTTAGAATGTCCTTGTCGCAAATATGTGTAAGTCTTGTTTACTCATCTCCTTCAAAAGTTGCCTTCTCATGGACTCATTTCCTGACTACCCCCTTTTATTTATTTATTTATTTTAAAAAATATATTTTATTGATTTTTCACAGAGAGGAAGGGAGAGGGATAGAGAGTTAGAAACATGGGTGAGAGAGAAACATCGACCAGCTGCCTCCTGCACGCCCCCTACTGGGGATGTGCCCGCAACCAAGGTACATGCCCTTGACCGGAATCGAACCTGGGACATTTCAGTCCGCAGGCCGACTCTTTCTCCACTGAGCCAAACAGGTTTTGGCTGACTACCCCCTTTTAAAGATGACCCTCCTTCTGGCACTCCAAAAACCCCTTTTTCTGGTTTACTTATCCTTACTTATTTATCTATACCATGTAGATAATTATTACTTATTCACTTTCTTTATTGTCTGTGTCTAGAATTTAAGCTCCAGGGGAACAGAGGTATTTGTATGTATGTTGCTTATTTCTATACTCTTAGTATCTGGCATAGTGCAGTCACATGGTAGAAGCTCCATAAATATAAATGTTGGATGAATAAGAGGGGAAATCATCCATTTCAAAGCTCTCTATAGGATCATTCAATTCCAGAAGATATTAGATAAATGAGAGGAAATATATGACCCAATAATTTATTCTCAGCTCATTTGTGCGTAAAAGCAACAAGACGGGATTGATAGATCCTGTCTGATCTCAGGAAATACAGCACCTATAACCATGTTTTGCAAACTTAATAGCAAAATTTTACCCAACTAAAATCTAGTTCAAAATATGCATGCTTAGGAATGGGGAGACTGCTTTATGGAAAGACTATGAAGTAAACATTAATCCCTTTTTAATTATGGCTAAGGCAAAAAAGAACTATTAAAGTTGCTTTAATTAAAGTTAAAAATTAAAGTTATGAAATGGAATGTAAATGTTATAAATCTTTAAGAAAAACTATACAAGATGAAAAGCAATGAACATAATAAACTGACTTAGTCCATAGTCCTAGGAGACAAGAGCAGAAGTCAAAAGAAAGAGATAAGAATCATGGAAGTAAATGGTGTTATGCTGCTTATCTTTTACACTGGAAGACTGGATCTTGTTGCCAAAATCCTCTTATAAACTATTTGCAGTGGTATAAAAAAAGTAGTTAAATCCTGTAGGAAGGCAATTTGGCAATCTAAATATGTGTGGAAATTGCTTGCACAAATGATCCTCATTTTTCACAGCTCTGCTAATGCTCCCACGTGTCTGGACTTGGCCGTATAGCTTGCTTTGGCCAATGGGATAGTAGCAAACACAAGAGACATGAAGAAATGCTTGCATGTTTCCACTTCCTCTCACTGGGCTCAGTCTTGCTAAGAGAACACACCTGAGAGAATATTCTAGGAGAAATGCTGAGGCTATGTAGACCAGCCAAGAATTAGTTAACTCTCAGACATGTGGGAGAGCCCCACCAAGACCACCAAGAGCAACAGGTGGTCCAGCAACCCCACAGCTGACTGCAAGGCATATGACTCAATCTACTAAAGAAGAACCTCTAAGCCAGTATATCATCTGGTGAATAATAATGAATGATGGTCTTAAACTGCTATACAAAACTAACTAATGCATGGAATTACCCTTTGAAAGCAATTCTTCCTCTAGAAATTTATATTGAAGACACCCATACCTTCTCTAAGAAAAATTATAACATTTATTTTCTTATGGCAAACAATGTCAAAAGAATATTCATTATAGCAATTCTGCTCACAAAAATACTTATCACAGCAATGTTTTCAGTCGGAAAAATACTTGGAACTACATCAATGATAATAAGATAATCAAATCTTTTAGGCTAGAAAAAAAAGCATGCGGCAATTAAAAAGCCTGACTTAGATTTATATATCTTATAATACCACAATATGTGTTACTAAGTGACAAGAATGAGATGCACAGTGATATATAGCCCTTTATATTTTACTCCATACACACAAATGAAGTTATTACTACTAGAGTCAGAAAGGGGTGATGATAGGAGTGATTTCCATATTTTAAATTTATAATTACATGTAATGGTTTAGTCCTTTAAAAATAAGACTTTAAATAGAAGAAAATTTTTTCTTTTTCTTTTTTTCCTTTTTTCTTTTTTTTCCCTTGTTAATCCTTACTTGAGGATATTTTTCCACTGATTTTTTTTTTGAGAGAGTGGAAGGTAGGAGGAGAGACAGAGAGAAACATTGATTGGTTGCCTTACACACACGCCTGGACCACCGAGGAATGTGCCCTTGACTGGAATCAAACTGAACCCTTCAGTCCACAAGCCCACGCTCTGTGCACTGAGTTAAACTGGCAAGGGCAGAAAGGAATTTTCTATGGAGTCATACACTACTTAATACCTAGCTAATGCTTAAAGCAGATCCAAGGATAAAGTAGATCCATTAACATTGCTGCATCTACGTACAAGTTTTGCCCCAGCGAGAACCGACTTCTGGGACTGAGGCTGAGGGACCATCATTATAATCTCCATAAAATTAAGTTTATTAAGTGCATCCATATTGTTTATGAGTCATAGAAAAGATGTTCACTTTCCTGCCTGTGTTAAAAGCTGCTTGGAGGATTGATGGAGCATTACTTAGAAAACGTTCTGGAGTTCAGATGAAGATGTGTTAGGATAAATCATTACGCATTACCATACACTTATGTGTACTTAGAGGATAAAAATCAGAACTGATTAAATGCACTATCTCTTCCTTGATCCTTCTGTAGCAGCACCCGGACCAAAAGCTTCTGAGAGCTTGGCAGGGACCTGAGAGGAGGATGTCCCTTCTCTTACAGATGCAATCTTGTGATAGAGCAAGAGCTGGGTAAGGCAGCTGCTAGCAGCAGTGCTCACAGAAGGACCAGGAAGAACTGGGGGTGCAGGGCTTTATGTGAGGTGCTGTGGGAAGTAAGAAAAGACCTGGGCCATAAAGGGGTTTTGACCTCAAGGACTGGCTGTTGGCAATTAGGCTGCCTCTCAGTTGTACCCCATGCTACCTCGGGCTTACTTCATGGTGTACCTTTGCTCTCTCTGCCCTATTGTTCATGAGACTTCCACTTACTGCAGGGTATTCTTTTATTTTGGAAAATATAAGTTCTGATCAGGGAACTATCTGCACACTGATCTACACATGCATCATTTTAGAGCTCTATGCTGCTCGCTGAGCTCTGCTGGAGGAAACAGAAATGGGGAAGGGAATGAGCCTTGCAGATTACAATCTGCTCCTCAGTAGAAAAGACTTCAAATTCCACATGTATCTCTGTGGTTGACAGAGCACTTGGAAAATCTGGAATATCACAGTGCTTGGCTTGGTATCCAAAATAAATATTCATTTTAAATTAATGCAATTTTCCTTCTTGTTCCCAAGTTGATAGTTACAAGAGCAAACTTATCAGCTGGGAAGTTGTTTCTTACATAAGCAATTTGGTGTGAGTCAGGCAGTGATATGTGTAGGATGTGGTCTTGTGAGCTATTATGTCATTGGGATCGATGTAATCATGACAATGAATGAGGACTAGTGTGCTGTTGACACACTCACCTCCACCTCCTTCAGGGACATATTGAACCCTCAGTTGGTGAGTGGGCCCTTTAACAAGAGTTTGAAACACCGCAGAGTCTGAGTAAGAAACAAAAGTCTAAAAGTGAGAGGCAACCTAATTGCCAACAGCCAGTCCTTGAGGTCAGTACCCCTTTATGGCCCAGTACCCCTTTATGAAAGATTCTTACTGAGGACTGGCATGGGGACTTATAAATTTGATCAAGAATGTGGCAAAGTTTGCATCACATGCCATGCAATCCTATCTCTTCATTAATTATCGTTATGTCATTTTTCAAGCCATTTACTTCTTCAGAGCCTCAACATTTTTATTGGAAAAATGAATTCTAGAATCACAGCATTGGAAGCAAACTGAGGGACAATTAGCCCAATTGTCTTCCAGTGGTTTTCTACATGATCTCAAAGTTTTCTCTCAACTACAGCTTTCTGGAATCCCATTATTCTTGTAGGAATTCAGAGAAGAACAAGAAAGTTGAAGAATAACTAGTGAGCAACCACTAGTGCTGATACCACATCTATAGGGACCACTTCAAGCATCATCAGAGGTCAGGAGGATGCTGTCGAGATCAGTGGCATGTGTCTCAGCCTCGGTACTAAGCTGTGACAGGAGAGAGGAGAAAGGCGGCAGGCAGAGAGTTGGCAAGCAGCAGATGATGGCCTACTTCTTTACACACAAGCTGCCACTCTTAGATCTTTCTTTCCCCATCTTACTTTGAGATTCTTTCTAATTTTCCAAATACTGCTGCTTTTATAACAGGGAGGGGAGGAGGAGAGGAGTGCCATAATAATCCTTCAAACACCCTTATCAGTCTGGATCAAATATACCAAGGCAGGTTCCTAAAGTGCCATCTCCAATTAGGAACAAACCCCAGTAAAAAGAAGTAAAAAGATTAAGATGGCTGATAAGAGTGAACTAAAAAGGCAGGAAAAAGGGGAAAAAACACCTTTCGATCATGAAAACAAAGAAAAATAAAATTAGGCCTGGTCTATGAACCATTTCTTCTCATTATTTCTGTAAAATAATACAATCAGACAGGTGCTCAAAATTCTCTCTAGTTGAGAACTTCTACTGCTAGTTAGGATGCAAAATAACGTGAAGACCTCAATCCCACAGGTATTTATCAACATGCATCAAATTTTATATTTAGTATATATACATTTTACTACATAAAAAATATTTCAATAAAAACAGCAGGCATGAACAAAGCAATTGTCATTCTTTTATACTTTTTAGAGAGTTTCAACTTAAAGAGCATACTAAGTATTCAAATGAATTGTTTTCTCCAGTGCCAGTTAACTAATCTCAAATAGACATATCTTTAGATAATGTTGAGATAAATATTAATTTTAAATAATTTTATAAGACTTAGATCATGCCCATCCTGCTTCAGAATAGGAGACGGTAAAGACTTTCAATCATATACCCTATCAATCATTTTGCTATATTGTCATCCAGCCTCTCTGTACCTAGACTTCTTTTATGAGAGAGGATACAGCTTGATGTTCAGGAGCCAGCACCACATTTTCTCAGTGATACTGGGTAACTTAGCTGACTTCTTTGTGCCTCCATTTCTTCATCTTTAAAATGGATATTGTTACAAGTTGAAGTGTGTCTCCCAATTAGATGTTGAAGTTCTAATCTTCAGTACTTATGAAATAGACTCTACATAGATGATCAATTTAAGATGAGATGGATCTTGATTCAATAGGACTCATGTCCTTATAAAAATTGGAAATCTGACATAGAGTTAGACATGTATAGAGGGGAGACAGTTTGACATAGGGAGAAGGCCATCTACAAATTCAGAAATGCCTAATGCTGCCAGAGCTTGGAGAAAGTCCCAGGAGAGTCTTCTGTATGTTCCTCAGGAGGAACCAACCCTATTAACACTTTAATTTTAGATTTCTAGTTACTGTACTGTGACACAACACATTTCTGTTGTTTAATCCACCAGTTGGTGATACTCTGTTATGTTGGCCCTAAAAACCTAATACAGGGACTAATAACCAACTTTCCTCATGGAATTGTTATGAGGATCATATGAGTTAATAAATATAAACATTTAGAACACTGCCTAGCATGTGGTAAGTAGTCAAAAAATACTACTATTGGAGAGAAACCAAGATGGTGGCATAGGTGAACACCTATATTATTGCCTCGCACAACAATTTCAAAACTACAGCTAAAAGACAGAACAGACATCATCCAGAAAAGCTGGCTGAGTGGAAATTCTACAACAAGAAGGAAAGAGATGAGCTCATGGAGACTCAGAGGAGCTGCAAAAAGCTGAAGTACGGAAACACATGCGTGTAAAGGACAGGTGGCAGAGTGCCTGGCTGGCTTCCTCTAGTGGGAGGGATACGGAAAAATCGTGACTATACTGAACCCTCGTTCTGACTGCATTGAACCCCGGTTCCAGGTAAGACTCATATGGGGGGAGTCTGGACTGTTGGGAAAAGGGAGGAGTGCATGGAAACTTAGGGAAGCCAAGAAATGCAGAGGTATGGAGGCATGCGTGCATACAAGTGCATCCAGAGAGGACTGACTGTTGATTGTGCCACTGGCTTTGCCAGCAGGAAGAAGACGAAACCTCCCAACTGCACTGAACTCCAGTTCTTACTGCACTGAACCCCAGTTTCATGTGAGACACAAGGCACTCAGATTCAGATGGGTTCCCAGAGTGCACAGAAACTCAGGGGAGTTGCGAAAGTCAGAGGTCTAGAGGTGTGCCTGCGAGAGCACACAGAGAAAGCTGCAGCAATTAGCAAGGGACACTGAGACCCAGCAGCCTCAGAGGGCAGGGCTGACAGGAAGCGAAGGCTGTTTGCTCAGCCCTGAGATTCCACTCCATCCAAGCTGAGCAAGAGGCTTTTGCAATTTTGCAAGTCTTGTCTCATAAAGCTGACTCCAGCACGGAAGTTCTCCTGGCATAGACACAGCTGATCCTCACAGCCAATTGGCTTGGAGGTCAATTCCCCCCAGTGATACCAACAACAAAGACTTAAGTACAACATGGCTGTACACACAGTCTTCAAAGAGGTGCACCAAGAGTGTCCACCTCAGGTAACTGGGGAGGCAGAGCTTCTGGGCCATATAGGACACCTAGTACACAAAGCCACTCTATCAATTCAGGGAAGCAGCAAAAATGCAAGACAAAGGAACAGATCACAAATGAAAGAAATGGAGGAAAACAAATGACTGGATATAGAGATCAAAACCACAGTTATAAGGTTTTTCAAGAATTTCCTAGAAAAGACGGATAAATTTAGCGAGACCCAAGAGGAGAGGAAAAAGCATACACTGACTGAAATAAAAAATATTATACAGAGACCTAACAGCAGACTAGAGGAAGGCAAGAATCAAGTCAAAGATTTGAAATACAAAGAATCAGAAAACACTCCACTGGAAAAGAAAAAAGAATCCAAAAATGAGAAGATAGTATAAGGATCCTCTGAGACAACTTCAAGTGTACAAACATCTGAATTATGGGGGTGTCAGAAGAAGAGAGAGAGCAAAATACTGAAAACCTTTTTGAAGAAATAATGACCAAAAACTTCTCCCACCTGTTGAAAGAAATAGACTTACAAGTCCAGGAAATACACAGAACCCCAAACAAAAGGAATCCAAATTAAATTATAATTAATATACCAAGAGCAAAAGACAAAGAGAGAATATTAAAAGCAGCAAGAGAAAAACAGTTCATTACCTACAAGGGAGCAACCATATGATTGTCAGCTGATTTCTCAACAGAAACTATGCAGGCCAGATGGGAGTGGCAAGAAATATTCAACATGATGAATAGCAAGAACCTACAACCAAGATTACTCTACCCAGCAAAGCTATCATTCAGAATTGAAGGTCAGATAAAGAGCTTCACAGATAAGAAAAAACTAAAGGAGTTCATCAACACCAAACCAGTATTATATGAAATGCTGAAAGATACTCTTTAAGAAGAGGAAGAAGAAAAAGGTAAAGGTAAAAATTATGAACAACAAATACATATCTATCAACAAGTGAATCTAAAAATCAAGTGAATTAAACATCTAATGAACAGAATAAACTGGTGAATATAATAGAATCAAGGGCATAAAAAGGGAGTGGATAGACAATTCTCAGGGGGAAAGGGGTGAGCAGGGTGCAGGAAGAGACTAAACAAAAATCATACACCTATGGAAGAGCTCAATGGGGGTAGGTAAGGGCAGAGGGTGGGGTAGGAAACGGGAGGAAGGGAGTTATGTGGTGGGGGGAAGAGGAACAATTGTAATGATCTGAACAATAAAGCTTTATTAAACTAAAAATAATACTAATATTAATTCTTCACTGAGTCCTATTCACTATAATGTATATTCATGTATAATGTCAAAGGCTGGGACCAGTAAAATGGACATTTCTCTCAAACTGCGTTTCACTGTTTTCCGTATTGGCATCCCTTAAACCTGGTTCTATAATTGAGAGTTTTTTCAACTTTTCCCTAAACCGAATCTTATTCTCCACACTGGAAAAATTATAATATCAATATTCTCCACATGAAAATGTCTCCTCTTTGCTCCCACTGCTCTTCTCTCACTTATACACCAATTTAAGGATTCAAACCCTTCAGATTCCTCTCTGTTCCCAAATCAAAACTTTCTCAGAAAGAGCTAAAACATGTTTGCCTGGGTCATTTTCAATCACCAATAGTTTAAAGTGCTATTATCAACCAGAGTACAGTTTGAACAAAAACTAATCTCTTAATCTTAAGAATGGGCTCTACTGTTGAAGGATTTTTAACCATAAGCCAGCAGTTAACAGAATTTTAGAAGGCAGGTAGAGATGGCAGACATCAAGGTCTCCTCAGTCCTCTTAAAGCACCCTTTATTTCACAGGTCTAAACCAACACTGTTCATTTTGTTGCTTTGTCAATCTTGATAATCCAGTCAAGTGACAATGACTTGCTCTTTACTCTAAAGTCAAAACAGAAAACGGATCTGTCACCAAATAGAAATCCACTTGATAGAATTTAGAATCAAAGAATGCAACTGAGCCACCAATTATTTCTATGCCAATATGAGCAAATGGAATATAAACTACCATTGCCACACTCATCTTGACTCTGCCTTCTGATCCCAACTGCAATTCACTCCTCTACTGAAGGCTTAAAAATGTCTAAGTTCTGTCAACAGTCGGAACTTTGTGAACCTTAAATAAAAAATTAGTTTACAAACATCTCAAGGGGCATTACAAATTAAGTAAACTGAAAGTCATTCTATAGGTTATATATCCCTCATGGTCCCAACAGAAAACAGATGGCATGATAAAACTGGGCCATTTAAGGGGAGTTTAATTAAAGAATTGTTTACAAAGATGTGGGCAGAGTATAGGGAACCACAGGAATGATGTAGATCCCGGGGTTGGTTACTATGTAATGTCTCTACATTTATAAACTGAGGAGCAAGGAGAGGGAACACTTGTCAGAACCCAGAGAGGGAAAATTTTGTGCAGAGAGCTTCCTGGCACTTCAAGGATGCAGTCAGCTGATAGCACCCTAAAGTAAAACAAACAAACAAACAAGCAGAAAGATAAATACATTGACTTCACTCTCCTCTCTACTCTCTGGTCTCTAGACAATGTCCTTATAGTTAATCTCAACTAGAAGCCAAAACACTAGAAATCTTATTCATATAATGTCCCTAACAATCCACATCTAAGATTTAGAGCAGAGTTGAGAATGTAGAAAGTGGATCAGAGAGGTATCCAATATAACGTGACCTTTGATATGTCAGAGCATCTTCAACCCTACTTGAGGTTCTTAACTGAGTGAAATTGAGTATGAAAATAATAAATTTAAGATAGATGAGTTTCTTCCAACTCTAACATTCTTTGATTACTGCTGTGCTCATTGGCAACAAATATTATCCAATAATTGTAGTCTGATCATAATGAAGTCACCATTGCTAAAGATGACTTTCATACTCCAATCTTTAACTCTATATTTTGTTATCTCTCCCATGTAAAAATATATAAAAGTGAATTGTGCAAGTAATACTCTAGGAGATGTATAAAGAAAGACCAAAATATGCAAGTGGAGATATGAACACAAGATGACAAAGGAGGAAAGTCACTTGATTACCATAGTAGTCCCACTAAGGATATCTTAGGCTATAAAAGAATAACTATGGTGTACCTTTATAAGAGATGGGACATATTTATGCACATATTTCCACAATTTTCATTGCCTTGTTTCAGTAAAGATTTAGAGTTCTGTTCTTAGACCTCAAATTAGTTCTCACAAGTACATATTAAATTGAAAATTACTGCCACTATTTTATCAGAAATATTTAATTTTGCATTCAAGCATATACTTTGAAAAAGCTTGCTACTTATTTTATTTTTCACCAATGCTTAACAAGAAATTTTCAATGTACCTCTAAGTAGGAATTATATTTTTCCAGTAATAATTTCATTTCTAAATAATTATACATACCACATAGGTATGTATAGTAAAAATTAAGCCAGGAAGAGCTTTGTACTTCCTTCAAGTTATTTATTTCAAAACAACTCTTTATTCCTAATGCTCCTTAATAGATAGAAAAATAGTTTTTGAGTCATCCAGCACATTTTGCAATCAGTTCTCCAACCCCATAATTCTCAAGTCAATACTTGCTATTTATCTGAATTAACACTGTGACCTTTTCCTCTTTTCTTCAGTAAATCCAAACACCTACTTTCCTGAGTTGTTTTATATTTAAGTGTTTGTATTTTGTGAAAAAAAATCTTTCTTGAAAATCCCATTCAGTGGCCCAACTGGTATGTATCAATGATTGAGTGTCGACCTATGAACCAGGAGGTTTAAGGTTCAATTCCCAATCAGGGTTCATGCCTGGGTTGTGGCCTCAACCTCTATTGTGGAGTCTGCAGGAGGCAGCTGATCAATGATTCTCTAAGATTATTAATGTTTTTGTATCTCCCTCTCCCTTCTTCTCTGAAATCACTTTTAAAATATACGTATTTTTTAAACCCTTCAGAGACATCTCTAACTACTTTTCTGCCTTCATGTTTCCCTCTCTTACTCTTCATTCCATTTGATTATTTTTTTCTTTACATAAACTTTCTGCAGATTTTCAGAGCAATACTTGATAACATTAAGGGTCATAGAATTAACTGATAAAACTGTCAGAATTTTAAAAGTTCTTCCAATTCTTGCTTCCACTGAGAGTTCTTCCCTCCCTCTCAATTTAAGTGCTCTTTCTCAGTGGGAAAATGATATTCCCAGAAACCTAACCCGACTTCACCTGGCTCCCTCTGCTATTTTGGTTGCACAGCTGGGACGAGGTCCCTGGAGCTCTGATTTGCAATTAAGTGATTTCATCTCAATACTATCCTAAGAAACAGCACATAAGGCCCATATTTCACTTAAATTTTATAATTTGAAAAGAGTAGCATACCTGACATTCTTTCCATGAAACACTTGGTTTTGAAAAGACAGGGGGAGGATGTTCTAATCTAAGTGAATGTGTTAACAGCTCAGAAATGAGAGCTGATAATTTGTCCCCTGAAATCATTAAAAATGCTGTTAAAACGTATGTTTGACATCTTAATAGGAAAATGACAAAATAAAATGTCAGTATTCCTGCTATCCTACCTAAGGCTCTATTAGACACACTTTAAATGCTGGAGACTAACACCTGCTGTCAAGCATTGCCTCACATGCTATAAAAATAACTCTTCAAAATAATCCAGACAAAGAAATGTGTGTCGGCCACCTGTCTCCTTTAATTGGTTTTTCATCAGAACCTTACCATTTCTTGATATATATTCTGTTTTTGTCTCTTTTGTTTCCTTAAAATGATCTCGGGTAGGTGAAGAGGACTGGCCACCTGAACATATTGGGTAGCAAAGGCAGCAAGGCCCTGCCAGGTCCAAAGTTAATGTCCTCTTGTGTGCATAGGCAGAGAGATCCTGCAGGCAGGCTCATACACGTTGTGCTTTCCTGGGTTCTGGGAAGGGGAGATTCAACTAGCACTTGCTGACTAACCCAAGTCAGGCCCTCTGCTTGCATTTTTATGGTTATCATCGCCCCCACCATACATGGAAAGGGGAAGTTGAACAGTAGAGTTCTGAGCCAAGGCAGCCAAGGGAACTAAAGGGGCAACTTATAGGAAGCATAATGTAGCTGCCCAAATGTGAGGTCTATTTTCCATGTCTACTCCTGGCTTTCCAACCTCTCTATCCTTGGAGCACAAAAGATCAAAAGAAACTCTAGTTCGAAAGATACCTGGAAGTGAAAAGAGATATGAAAGAAAGGATGGAGTGAATGATCAGAAACTTAAAACTCTCCATGTTCAGTTATAAGGTCCTTGAAGTAAAACCATATCATGTGTGACAAGAATAGAGACATATTGCAAAGATTCACACCATAAAAAGTAGGTTCTTAGCCATACTGTTGGATGAGGTGTTATTGCCACTTTCTTTGTGAGTTGAAATCAGAAACTGACATCTCGACCTACTGTGTTTCCTTTGTAGCTTGTCGCATATAAGTGCCCCCAATTATTCATAATTCTCTTGAAAGAGTACCATTCCAACGGTCTCAATAAGCCCATTAGTGGTCCTCATGAAGTCCATTATGAAATATCCCTCTAGTATTGTTCTCTATAGATACTTAGTATTGATGGGTCTTACCTGAATATCTTATCTGAATAGAAGACATAACCAAGTATTCCAGACAGCAGCCTGCAAACTGTCTAAGTATGCTATACACCATGCTTCTGTACTCCAGGAAATCAAGGATATAGCCAGGCCACAGTCTAGCAGTGGCTTCTCTCTAGTCCCTTAGAGAGGAGACATCAGCACATCTGTAACTGCATAGCCATGTCACCATTCCGTGTCCTCCCACCCGCTGGCCGAAACACTGTGGAGAGATGGAACGATGAAGAAGGGAGAGATTGAGAGAAGGAAACTGTAAGGGACCTAAAGTTGAACAGTCTGGTCTGTGAGCAACAAGTGAAGATGATGAGAGTGACTCATTTATCAAAAAGGAGATGAGGGGCATCATATGCTTTCAAGTATTTGACTTTAAAGGAAAGGTGTTTGAGTGACACTGGGAGGGAGGGGTGAAGGGGTCTTTCAAGTATAGTCCAAAGCTGAGTTTGTAATGCTCTGAGAGAAAATTAAGGCTGACTAGCAAGACAGAATTCATCCTTATAAAAGACTAGAAGCCCGGCCCCTTGACCCACAGCCACTCCAGCCAAAATCCTGCTGCTCCAGCTGCAAACCCATGGACCCTGGAACCTCCACCTCCAAAAGGTGCACTGCTCGGCAGCAGAAAGTGCAATCTCCCCCTCCCCAGCAGCAGAACTCCTGTCCACATTAGCATGTTTCAGGCATGCAGACAGCCAGGGCAATCCACTCCCTAGGCAGCGACTGGGAGCCACTGGGAGCTCCTGCAGGTGTGATTTGGCACAGACAAGGGTGCTCAGTCCCACAGTAGAAATTCTGAATTTCCTGTTCCTGAATAACTGCCCACATTTACCCCAGTGGCTCAACCTCAGTGCCAGGACCCCTCAGCGCATCAGAGCACTGAACCGGCAAAGGCTCCTCCACAAAAAAAAATGGGACACTTGAGCCATCTATCCACAGTGCTCTCTGGGAACAGCTTTGAGACTCTGCTAGGTATGATTCTGCACAGACAAGGGCACCCTACCCCACAGTAGAAATTCTGAATTCCCTCTTAATGAATAACTGCCCTCATTCACCCCAGTGGCTCAACCTCAATGCTAGGACCCTCAGAGAGCTTCAGAGCACTGCATCCAGCAAATGCACCTCCACAGATGGAAAGTTTCAACAGGCAGGCACTCTGAGCCCATCTACACACAGGGCGCTCTTGGGAGCCACTGTGAGCTCTCCCTGGATGCGACCTTGAACAAACAGGGGTGCACTCCCCACCAGCAGTAGAAATTCTGAATTCACTCATTCTGGATACCTACCCACAGACATGTCAATTGCATGGCTACATTGTCAGGGCCCTTCAGAGTGCTTCTGTGTGCCTTGCTGGTAAACTTACCGCAGGGGGTCCTGTGAGCCACCATTGGGAGTAAGTGCCTATTCACCACAGGTGCAGCAGCAAAAGCTGAGTCTGCCCACCCCACAACTACAGAACTCTGGGCACCACAGTCATACCTTTCCAGAGTATAGGCCCCTGAGCCACATCACCCCGACAGACGGTTCCTTGGTGCCACTGTGAGTCCCCACTGGGCATGGGTGATCTCAATTAAGGGGGCAAAACAGCAAAAATAGGGACACTCCCCTCCATGGCTGCTGACTTCTAGACATCACAGTTGTACCTCTCAAGCTCACAGGACTACATCAAGAGAACCCAAATAGCTCAAGTAGGAAGCGACAATGGATTAACAAGCACAGGAGAATTGAGAGAATACACAGTTGCACCATCCCCAAAAGAACCTGGGTAGGAAAGCAATTGGATCTACAATTAAAGCATTACAGAAAAACATGGGAAGACAAAAAAGCAATCCCAAAGTAAAGAAAAAGAAGAATCACCAGAAAGGGAGTTAAATAAAATTGAGGCTAGCAGCTTATCTGAGAAAGAATTTAGATAATGGTTTTAAGGGTATTTAAATGGATGGATGACAAATACACAACTCAATGAGAACTATAAGGAGCTGAATTAGAATGTCACCAACATGAAAAGAAACCAAGAGAAAATGAAGAACAACATAGCTGCAATAAAGAACACAATGGAAGGCTAGACTAGTAGAAGCTGAGAACCACATCAGCAAATTAGAAGACAAGATAGAAAAACACCAACTCAGCAGCAACTGGAAAGAAGACTTAAAAAGCAAGAAGAGAGCCTAAGGGAGTTTGGGGACAACACAAAACAAAACAACATTCTCATAATAGGGATACTAGAGGAGAGGAAGAGAAGCAAGGAATAGAAAACCTGCTTGAAGAAATAATGACAGAAAACTTCCATGACATTGGCAAGGAAAAAAATATGCAATCCAGGAAGTACACAGAGTCCCAAACAAGTTGAACTGCAAAAGTCCAACACCAAAACACACACATTATAATTAAATTGGCGAACACTAACAACAAAGTAAGAATCTTAAAGGCTGCCAGAAAGAGACAGAAAGTTACCTACAAGGAATCTCTTATTAGAATATCAACTGATTTCTCAACAGAAATACATAAGGCCAGAAGGGAATGGGATGAAAGTGATGCAAAGCAAGGGACTGAACCCAAGAATACTATACACAGCAAGGCTGTCATTCAAAATTGAAGGTGGAATCAGGAGCTTCACAGATAAAAAAAAAAGGGGGGCTAAGAGAGTGTATCACTACCAAGCCAACAATGCAAGAAATATTAAAGTGACTACTATAAAAAGAAGAATGAGAAAGGCAAGAAGAAAACAATCACTAAGGAAAAATATGACAATAAACATGTACTTGTCAATAAAAGCATTAAGTGGATTAAATGCACCAATCAAAAGACATAGGGTAGCTGAATGGATAAGATAACATGAACCATATACTTTCTATCTACAAGAGACCCACCTGAGAGCAAAGGATTCACAAAGACTGAGAGTAAAGGAATGGAAAAACATTTTTCAGGCAAATGGAAATGAGAAAAAAGCTGGGGTGACCATTCTTATGTCTGATAAAATAGACCTCAAACTAAAGGCCATAACAAGAGATAAGGAAGGCCACTACATAATACTAAAGGGAACAATTCAACAAGAAGATCTAACTCTGGTAAACATATGTGTACCCAATGCAGGAACACCCAAATACATTAAAAAAAAAAAAAACTCCTGGAAGATATCAAGTGAGAGATCAACAAAAATATAATCATAGTAGGGGATTTTAATATACCACTGACATCTCTGGACAAATCCCCTAGACAAAAAAAATCAGTAAAGAAATAGTAATTCTAAATAATTCACTAGATCAGATAGACCTAATTGATATTTTCAAAGCATTTCACCCCAAAACCACAGAATATACATTCTTCTCAAGTGCACATGGGACATTTTCAAAAATAGACACATATTGGGTCACAAGAAAAGTCTCCCCAAACTCAAAAAGATTGAAATCATATCAAGCATTTTTTAGACCACAATGGCATAATATTAGAAATAAACTACAATAAAAACATTCCAAAAAATTCAAACATTGGAAGCTGAATAGCATGCTATTAAACAATGATTGGGCTATCAATAAGATCAAAGAAGAAATTAAAAACATTCTAGAGAATAATGACAATAAAAACACAACAACACAAATGCTATGGAACATAATGAAAGCAATCCTGAGAGGGAAGTTTATAGCTCTACAGACCTATCTCAAAAAAAAACAAGAAAAAAATGGTAATGAATCATCTAACTCAACAACTCAAAGAATTAGAAAGAGAGCAACAAGAAAAGCCCACAATGAACAAAAGAAGGAAATAATAAAGATCAGAGCAGAAATGAATGACATAGAGACCAAAAATACAATACAAAAGATCAACAAAATCAAGAGCTGGTACTTGGAAAGTATAAACAAGATTGATGAATCTCTAGCCAGATTCACCAAAAAGCAAAGAGAGAGGAGTGAAATAAACAAAATCAGAAATGAAAGAAGTGAAATAACAACAGACCCCATAGAAATACAAAGGATTTTTTAAAAATACTATGAACAACTCTATTCTAACAAATTATACAACCTAGAGAAAATGGACACATTCCTAGAAAAACAAAACCTTTCAAAACTCACTCAGGAAGATTCTAAAAATCTCAATATGCTGATCACTATGGAAGAAATTGAAGCAGTCATCAAAAAGCTTCCAGCAAACAAAAGCCCAGGATGGCTTCACAGAGGAGTTTTACCAAACAAGGAAGAACTAAAACCTATCCTCCTCAAGCTATTCCAGAAAATTCAAGAGGAAGGAATACTTCCAAACTCCTTCTATAAAGCCAGCATCACCCTAAAACCAAAACCAGGTAAAGATAACACAATGAAAGAGAATTACAGTCCAATATCCCTCATAAACATAGATGCCAAAATCCTCAACAAAATTCTAGCAAATCTAATCCAGCAGTACATCAGAAAGATCATATATCATGACTAAGTAAGATTTATCCTGGGAACGCAAGGACAGTACAATATTCACAAATCAATAAACATGATACATCACATAAACAAATTGAGAGATAAAAATCACATAGTCATATCAATTGATGAAGAAAAAGCATTTGACAAAATCCAACAACTTTTCTTGATAAAAACTCTCAGCAAGGTGGGACTAGAAGGATCATACCTCACCATAATAAAAGTCATATATTACAAACCCTCAGCCAATATCATACTCAATGGGCAAAAACTAAAACCATTTCCCCTAAGAACAGGAGCAAGAAAGGGATGCTCCCTCATACCACTCCTATTCAACATTGCAATCCGACAAGAAAAAGAAATAAAAGGCATCCAAATTGGAAAAGAAGAAGTAAAACTGTCCTTTTTGCAGATGACATGATACTGTACATAGAAAGCCCTAAAGACTCCATCAAAAAATTATTAGACTTAATAAATGAATTCTGCAATGTAGCACAATACAAAATTAATGCCAAGAAATCTATGACATTTCTATACACCAATAATGAACTTACAAAAAAAGAGATTTAAAAAGTAATCCCATTTACCATCTCACTAAAAAAAATTAAAATACATAGGAATAAACTTAACTAAGGAGGTAAAAGACCTATACATGGAAAACTACACAACACTGAAAAAAAGAGATAGAGGAGGACATAAACAGATGGAAGAACATACCATGTTCATGGATTGGCAGAATCAACATCATTAAAATTTCCATACTACCCAAAGCAATATATAAATTCAATTCACTTCCCATTAAAATATCAACAACATATTTCACAGACCTAGAACAAACTTTCTAAAAATTCATCTGGAATAAAAAAAGACTCCAAATAACTGCAGCAATCCCAAGAAAGAAAAACAAAGTAGGTAGGATCTCAATACCAGATTTTATGCTGTATTACAAAGCCACAGTTATTAAAACAGCCTGGTACTGGGCACAAGAATAGACATATAGATTAATGGAATAGAATAGAGAACCCAGAAATCAACCCAAACCACTATGCCCAATTAATATTTGACAAAGGAGGTATGAACATACAATGGAGTCAAGACAGTCTCTTCAACATATGGTGTTGGGAAAATGGGACACTAGATCACCAGCTAACACCACACACAAAAATAAACTCAAAATGGATAAAGGACTTAAACATAAGATGGGAAACCATAAAAATACTAGAGTAATCCACAGGCAGCAAAATCTCTGACATATGCTGAAGCAATTTCTTCACTGATACTGATCCTAGGGCAATGGAAACTAAAGAGAAAATAAACAAATGGGACTACATCAAAATAAAAAGCTTTTGCACAGCAAAGGAAACCATCAATAAAACAACAGGAAAGCCCACTGTATAGGGGAACATATTTGCCAATGATATCAACGATAAGGGTTTAATTTCCAACATTTACAGGGAACTCAGACAACTTCACAGAAATAAGATAAGCAACCCAATCAAAAAATGGGCAACTGATCTAAATAGACACTTTTTGAAAGAAGGCCAAGAGACATATGAAAACATGCTCAGAGTCACTAATCATCTGAGAGATGCAAATCAAAACAACAATGTGGTACCATCTCACACCTATCAGAATGGTTATCATCAACAAATCAACAAACAACAAGTGTTGGGGAGAATTCGGAGGAAAAGGAACCCTTGTGCACTGCTAGTGGGAATGCAGACTGGTGCAGCCACTGTGGAGAACAGTATGGAGTTTCCTCAAAAAACTAAAAATGGAACTCCCATTTGACCCAGTGATCCCAATTCTAGGAATATATCTCAAGAAACTAGAAACATGAATCAGAAAGGTACATGCACCCCTATGTTCATAGCAGCACAATTCACCATAGATAAAATTTGGAAACACCTAAGTGCCCATCAGCAGATGAATGGATTATAAAACTGTGGTACATCTATACAATGGAATACTATGCTGTGGTAAAAAAGAAGGAGCTCCTACCATTTGCAACAACATGGATGAAGATGGAAAGCATTATGCTAAGTGAAATAAGCCAGACAGAAAAAGATAAATGCCACATGATCTCATTCTTTGTGAAATATAATGAACGGCATAGACTGATGAACAAGAACAGATCCAGAGACTGAGAAACGTCGATCAGAACATCAAACCTCAGGGAAGGTGGGGGTCAGTGGGAGTAAGGGGGAGAGATCAACAGAGGGACTTGTGTGCATGCATATGAGCCTAATCAATGGACACTGACAACAAGGGGGAGGGGCATAATGGGGGGCAATGGGGGATATAAGAACATATGTAAAAAATAAAAATTAAAAATTTATAAGAAAAATTTAAAAATATATATTAAATCTAATCCATACTAGTGGTCACCATAACCTTAAGAAAAATTGTTTCATGTGACAAAGATTTTTATATTTCAAATTTTTTACTTGATTCTTGCCTTCCTTTAGGTCTCTGTATAATATTTTTTATTTCAGTTAGTGTATGTTTAATTTCTAGTTGGTCCTTTTCCATCTCTAGTTGGATCTTTTTCATCTCCAGTTGGTTTTTTCATCTCCTCTTGGCTCTCGCTAACTTTATCCAACTTTTCTAGGATATCCTTGAAAAACCTTATAAGCGTGGTTTTGAACTCTATATCCAGTCATTTGTTTTCCTCCATTTCTTTTGTTTGTGATACCTTCCCCTGTCTCAGCATTTTCACTATGCCGGGAGAACTTCTGTGTTGGATTCAGCCTTATGATACCAGACTTGAAAAACCACAAAAGCCTCTCTGTTGAGCTTGGGATGGGTGGAGTCTCAGGGCTTAAGGGACCGCCTTGCCTTCCAGTCGGCCCCGCCCTCCACGGCCCCTGAGTCTCACATGACTGGGTAATGGCTGGAGCGGTCCCTGTGTGTGCCTGCATGTGCGCTCTCTCGCAGTGCCTCTAGACTGCTGCTCCACTGGCTCCCCTGCACTCCGGGACCATATGAGTCTGGGTCCCCAGGGTTTCGCTGGAAACCAGGGGTTAGTGGAGTTAGAGGTGACACAGTTGGGAGGGTCTGTCTCCCGCCCACTCATGAAAGCCAGCGGCACAATCAGCAGTCGGTCCTCTGCGCACAGTGCTGTGAGGGCCACCAGACTTCTAATCTTTTGCAACTCCCCTAAATTTCCGTGTACTTCTCCCTTTTCACAGTCCAAACTGCCCTCGTATGAGTTTTGGCTGGATCTGGGGTTTAGTGTCATAGGATAAGGAGTTCAATGCTGTTGAGAGTCTCCATCTCCCTCGCCAGAGAATGCCAGCCAGGTTCTCCGGCACCCGCTCTCTCCACGTGCGCGTCTCCGTACCTCAGCTTTTTGCAGCTCCTCTGGGTCTCTGTGAGCCCCTCTCTTTCCTTCTAGTTGTAAAATTTCCACTCAGCCAGCTTTCCTGTGGTTCTGGATGATGTCTGTTCTGTCTTTTAGTTATAGTTTTGAAATTGTTGTGCGAGGCAGCAGTGTAGGTATTTACCTATGCCACCATCTTGGATTCTCCCGACAAAGATTTTTAAATGAAACTCTCTATAACCTGAAAATTATTTTGGAAGGAAATAAAGAGAAGTTTCCTTCAAATGTCGTAAGGATTGTAATTGAAAGTCAACATATTTGGCCTCATGAGCTAAAGTAAGTAATTTGTGTTTTTGTCTCTCTGACAAAGTTTATATAAAGTTACAAAAAGAAATTGACAGCCAGTTTGAAATTGAATTGCCATGGCCTAGAGCAAAGAATATCCTTACATGATATTATTTTATGATGTCATTATAATTTTTGATATTTCACAACAGTATATTGTACAATTATCTCAAACAAACTTACAAACTAATTCATTGAATGTTTGGCAGCAATTTTAAAAAGGGCATGAAAGGATTTAATCCCGTTCAGAAGGAATTAAGGCACTGGGAAGGTACTTGAGCCTTCTATACTAGCCCCTCTTATCCTTTTTGCCAAGAGGGACCCTCTTCTCACAATCCAATTGCCCTCAGCTGTTGCCTGAGCTTTTTATTCACGCTGAGGTTGAAGCCTCGTGGTGGCTAGTACCACGGATCTGTCTATCGCCCAATGGTGTAAGCTGGGCACTCCCTGGAGAAGGAACCTGAATTCCCTGAAATATGTGATCAGTGCCGGAGCCCAGTCAACAGGCTAGGGAAATCCCAAGGCAGATGCTGGGCGTGGAGGCTACGGGGTCATAGGCTACCATGGAGACAGAACTGAACCTCACAACACCCTGCTTGGCCCCAAAAGATAACTGTTTAGCCAGAGACGGGTAAGATTCCTCAGGAAAGGAACAACCTAAGACAGGCACAGTCACAAAGGGTCCATCAGGAGAGAACTTGGGGGTCAACAGAAGTGGAGCACAGACCCTCACCTCCCCCAACCTTGCAGGGGCCTAGAACCCTCGCCTCTTCTGAGAGAGGTTTCCTACCCCCATGGCTGCTTCACTTCCCACACTCAGACCAAATCAGGATCCATGTAACAGACAGAGACTTAGCCCAGCTCAGATTGGGACCCAAGTAACAGACTGAAACTTGGCTGACAGCAACTACCCTATATCTAAATCCAGTCTAGCACCAAAAAAGCTTAGGGCCTACTCAAGAATGCAAATAATCCTTTCCACTCATATTTACAGGATAAACTAAGATTGTTGGTAGAGTATTAAATTTGACAGTAAAATAGTAACCAAGTTTTCAGATTAATTTAAATTGGCTAATTGAAATAAATGAATATTCAAGAAAATTTAATTGTACTGGACAAAAAGCTGTTTCTAAAGTATTAACTAAAATTTCTATTGGTAGTTCATTCCATGGTAAAATTGCTTAACATGCAATGAACCTAAAGCAGTCATATATTTGTTCAAAAAAATTAAAATTTAAAAGTTATCAAGATTGCATTAAAAATTTTACAAAAGCCTCCATTAATAAAAAAAAGGGGTGATAGTAATGTCATTTAAGGAAAAATATTAGGTAAGTAACTTACATCTAGAAAATTTTTACTTTAGAAAATTATTTCCATTTGTAATGCTAGCAGCAAGACACCCATGAAAACCACACATGTAAAAATAAGTCAAAGGAAAATCGTTTGGGCAAAAATAAAAAGGACTACAAGTCAATTTTATAGAAAAGACTCCTTTTATTAACTTTTGGTCGAGAATATGTTTATATACTTTCAGAAAACAACTCTAAGACCAAGTGGACTTTGCAACAGAGAGGAATTGACAGGTCTGTTCCAACCACGAAGATAAGAGGAGAAATAGTCCAGAGATGGGAGACATGATGATGCCTTGCCATGCTAGCAGTCAGCAGCTGTGTGTCGCTACAGGTTGCCTAGGACCAAACCAGAGAAGGTCAGACCTGCATTGCCACCATTTGTCCACCATCCAGATACCATTGCTGACATGTACACATAAGGAACTATTTGACATTGAAACTGAGACTCAGAACTGATGGACATTGAAATTGGGACTCAAACATTTTTTGTTCTTATATGTTTATTTCTAGTCTTCAGAGGCAAGATTTTTTAAAGAAAAGAATTGGGACGGGGAATAGATACAGAGGCAAAAGAGCATTGAACAGACTGTCAAACTATAGTGGGAAGGCAGGGGCGGTTGGGGGATGGTGCTGTAAGATAGCAACTGAAGGACTTGTATGCATGTATATAAGCATAACCAATGGATACAAGATACTGAGGGAATTGGGGGAGGTGAGGGAATGTACTGGGGAAGTAGAGGAGGCCAGGGGGATGTCAATGGAAGAAAAAATAAAGGAGCCATATGTACTACTATTTGTAATACTTTAAACACTTGAAAAAATAAAAGTCTAGAGGCCCAATACACGAAATTCGTGAAAGAACTGGGTCTTGTAGCCCTGGCTGCCTTGGCCCTTGCAGTCCCGCCACTCTCATCCCCCATCCCCTGGTGGCTACCTTGGCCCTTGCAGCCCCAGCTTTGTCTGGAAGGTCATCTGGAAGGTTGTCAGGAGAGTGGTTCCCTTGTTCAGTCATTCAGTCAATTGTATATTAATGCTTTTATTATTATAGATTATACAGGGTGGGCAAAAGTAGGTTTATAGGTGTATGTGAAACAGTTAGTTAATAAATCTATTGCAATAATCATAACCTGCATGTATTTCTCCATATAAAATATAGTAAACCTACTTATGCCCACCTATTTATATTATGTTTTAAAGTATTTTATCAAAGCCTACAAACTAATTGGCATGAGCAGAAAAATAGCCAAGTAGAAGAGAGATTATTTGAGTTTTAGTGACAATGAAGGAGCTTGAAAATGATTATCATCAAAACATCAAATTTTCTCCCCATGTTATACAGAGAATGGGTGACATCCATCTATTGAAACACAATGGAGGTGTAAAGAGCCAGAGAGGCCTGTGTTCAAAAATGGACTCTGCCTCTTTTTAGCTTTAAGCCATTGGACAGGTTACTTATCATCTGTAAAGAAGAATGTGTACCTTCTGGGGAGGATGAAAGCAGACAGTAATTGTGATAGCAAGTTCAATATACATTTACCCTTTTCCTGTTAATCTCAGAAATTCTTTTAAAAAAAAATTGACCAAGGAATGGGTAGTACTTTATGTTTCTTACACTTCAATTCACTACTTACTTACTGAGCTCTCAGGAGCTGAAATGCTATGGGACTCTGGGGCCTAACGAGAAATCATTTAAGAGTAACAGATATACCAAAAACATCCATTTTTCCTGATTGCTTATCTCTAGTCAAACAAACAAACAAAAAGTCCTAAGTTACAAATAGGGTTAGCTTAAACCTATAAAACTACATTCAAAGGAAGCTCAGTAACTTCCTCTGGAGAACTCTCCCAAGCCCTGTGCCAAATTGTACAAAGATTTCACAAGGAGTTGGTTCATCTTCCAAATGCTCAGCAGAGAGACACTGGGTTGCCTCATCAGGCCACTGGCCCTACTGATCACTGGCCCTACCAACCCTGAGGATGGGCATCTAAAACTGTGATCATTCCAGAACTTCCAAACACTGCATAATCCATAAGGTTGCCCATACCTAGATCCAGGGTTACAGTTTGCTCTCATATATGAACACTGTCCAGTGTTTCTCAAAGTACAACTCCACTTCCTGTGTGTTGGGATAAGTCCCTCCCTCAACAAGTGGCTCCTGGAAATCAAGGATTAGAGCAATGTTTCACAAGTCACAGGTGTCTTCTATATGACCCACGAGCTAAAAATGATTTTTACATTTTTAAATGGTTAAAATATATCTATAAAAAGAAGAATACTTTATGACACAGGAAAATTAAATGAATGTCAAGTTTCAGTGTATATAAATAAAGTCTGGTCATGCTTATTTCCGTATTATTTATAGCTACTTTGGCATTATGACAGCAAAGTTGTTTCTTGAGTTATGGTGACAGAGACCATTTGGCCAGCAAGTCCTAAATATTTACTATATGTCCATTTACAGGTATTAGCTGACCTCTAGGTTAAAACACAATTCTAGGCCAAAGAGGGTCAGTACAAACTATGGTAGTGCTCCATGGGACTCATAGTCTCTGCTGATCAAAGTTTGCACAGAAACATACACACACACACACACACACACACACACACAAAGTTTCTTTTCAAATTATCTCCCTGCCACTTCTCATACCAAAACATGAACAATGTGTATATTAATCATATTATACTAGAAAGGGCCCTGAGCCCACCAAAAAAAAAAAAAGTTAGCCTTGCCCTGACCAGTTTGGCTCAGTGGATAGTGTTGGCCTGCTGAATGAAAGGTCCCAGGTTTGATTCCAGTCAGGGGCATGTACCTTGGTTCCGGGCACATCCTCAATAGGAGGTGGACAGGAGGCAGCTGATCGATGTTTCTCTCCCATCAATGTTTCTGACTCTCTATCCCTTTCTTTTCCTCTCTGTAAACAATCAATTAAAATATATATAAAAGAAAAGTTCGCCTAGCCAGCAGGAGAACCCTTAAAGATATTTTGATTTAATATAATTCTAGGTAGGGGGAAAAAGATTAACTGAAAAATACATCAGTCATAAAGGTTGTCACTAAGTCTCACTATGTGTCTTGCTCAGTAAGTCTCAGGTGATGTCAATAGGACTCATTCATTTCATTCAAGTCCTCAACAAATATATTTCAGGAATGACTAAGTGTCAGATAGTTTTCCAGATTGGATCACTGTCAGTAGTTCCAAACAGATGAAGAAGAAGAAAGAAATCGCTGTCCTCAAAGCTTACATTCAAATTGAGGAACATGGACATTTATATACATATACTTGTAGCCCTGCACACAAATCCATGTACCAACAACTCTCTGCGGGGCCTTGCCGCTCTGTGCCCACTGCTCAGAGGCTCTCTGCAGCCCCGAAGTCCATCCGCAGCTGAGCGTGGAACACTTGCCTCGTCGCCACAACGATGAAGCAAGCATTCCAACAGGCTGCTCATGCTGCCCACTCTGTGGTCACCTGCTCCTCCCCAGGACTGGAGGACTCTGGCAGGGCTGAGAGGCCCAGGCACCATCATCTTGTGGCTATGTACACCATCATCTTTGTGACGGCTTGACGGTTAATTTTCATATTGACCTTTTATTAGATAGGATTATATATATAATCAGTAAAACATAACATATGTCAAATAATGATCAATCCTGAGTGAAACAAAAAGCAAGGAAAGGAAAGAGGAGTGCATACAGCTTGAGATGAAGCCAGCACCTCACTGCAAAGGAACAATCTCAGACAGAACATGAAGGAGGTAAGGGAAATGAGGCAAGTGGACATCCCAAAGTAAAGCACTACAGACAGAGGGAAGAGCAAGGTCAATGACAGGGTAGAAGCTTGCCTGGTGGGAGTCAACTTGTGGAAGTGCAGTGTTATGTTCTCTGGACAGAAAGGAGGCAATGTAGATAGCAGATGTAGAATGTGCAGGCAGAGAGGTCATGAGCATGGGCCATGTAGAGTCTTTCAGGTCATTATAAGGGCTCTGGCTTTTACCCTTTGGGAATTGTGAAACCACTGGAGGACTTTAATTGTGGAGGCAGGAGGGGGAAGAAGGTACAAAGTCTGAGTTATAGTTCATAGGATTTCTCTCATATAAGAAAATCAAGAGGGAAAAGAAAACAAAAAACTGAAAAAAAAAAGATTCCACATTAGAAGATTACTGTACTGGAATAATTTAGACAAGATACAAACCTGGCTTACAACAAAGTAGCAGCAATGCAGATGACACCGAGCCATTGAATTGTGGACATATTTAAAGGCAGAGCAACTAGAACTTGATCATGTTGTATGAGTGAGAGGGAGAAGTTAAAGATGATTGATTTTTTTTGACTGTGCAACCAGAAGTATGGAATTTCCAGGTAATGAGATGGAGAAGACTTCAGGAAGAATAGATTTGGAGGAAAATTAAGAATTTTATATGTGACATACTGAGTGCCCTATTAGACACCAAAGAGGAAATGTGCATCTGTATAGACAAATCTAGGATCCAGAAAAGAGGCCGATGCTGAGGGGCTAACTTTAGGAGTCATCCAAATGGAGACAACATGAAATTCATGACAGCAGAAGAGGTTTTCAAGGGATTGAACAACATAGAAAAAAGGAGAGGCCACACATCCATGGCCCTGGTCCTCTCACAGAGCATAGTGTAACTTTAAACTCCAGACATACCTTACCAATCAAGCTACTCCACACTACCCATAGGAGTTTTCCAGTGGAAAGTTCTTCAAATAATAAAAGGAGTAAAGCAGTTAAAGAGTGTCTGAAAAATCTATTCACTGTAACCCACAGAAGAATCACTTGAGTAACCACACGGGACTTACTTTTATTTTAAACCCAGTTATTAAGTGCAGTGATCCTGTTGCTAGCATATTGATAACCAAAAGTTAGCAGGAGCCTAATAATGACATCAGCTAGAAGTGACTGAGAAAAGGAGTCCGATATGGTGATGAAGACTAAAGTTTGGACTTCCTGGTGCTTTTGCTCATTTATTTTCCTGATAAAGACTCTCCCATCTTATCTTTGAGGCAATAGTATAAGCAGTCTTGCCTGGGCTAGCCAGAGCTATGGGCCTGTTAGTGCTTCTTCAAACTACTATTTTGTTCAATGCATATTTAGAAAAAGAACAATATTACGTGGGGAAAGGTAAGAGGGACAGTGCTCAGCCTCTCCTTGAGCATCCAAGCAGGTGTGCTCCAACCCCCGCTTTGCATACTCTGCTCTCCCAAGAGGTGGTTCAGGGACTGCTAAATGTTTCTAAAGCATGATTATTGAATAAGATGGTCATGTCATTTATTTTTTAAATATAGTTTTTATTAATTTCAGAGAAGAAGGGAAAGGGAGAGATAGAAACATCTATGATAATAGAGAGAATCATTGATTGTCTGCCTCCTGCACAACCCCTACAGGGGACTGAGCCTACAACCCATCATGTGCCCTGACGGGATTAAACCATGACCTTCTGGTTCATAGGTCAACACTCAACCACAGAGCATACTGGCCAGACAGGATGGCCATGTGGTTTAGTTTCCAATCTGGCATACTTCTGCAAGTGAATTGGGGTAACATTACAACAGGCATCAACTGAGACTGTCTCAGGCAAAGGAGAACATGTCTCACCCATCAACACCCACAATTCTACACTCCACTCCCACTCTAGGCAGCTTACAAAAGAATTTCTCCCAAACACGTAAAATACTACCTGAGATAACTTCTGATAACCACGATTTTCTATATCTTAGAACATTTCCAGAAATATTTTGGCACTTCTTATAGATTTGAGATCTCATAAAACTTATTGACTGGACCATTCTTTAATCACCAGCTATCATTCAGTGAGCATGGGCTGTATTCCAGGAGCCAGGGACATTGATTTATAGAAGGTACTCAACAGTAGTTGGATGCATACTTAAATGTGTTAATTCATTTAGTCCTCACAAAACCAGCAAGAAGTTAACCTCCCATGACTGATGAATTCAATTATGCCCAGAGAGGTAATGGAACTTGGTTAAACTCACACAGCTTAGTGGGTGCCAGCCCCAGGATTTTATTTTATAACTGCCTGGACTCCTTATGCTACAAAGAGAAAGATGATGAAAAACATGAAAGGAGTTGAGTCCCATAAGATGGCTGAGCCCAATGAGAGACCAGGATTCTTCCTCTGTCCTGTTTCCTAACCTAATCACTTCAACATACAACCAGATGAAGAAAAAGTAAATGAAAATTCTGCATGTGACCTCACCCCACCCAACTGAAAGGGCAGGCAACCCTCTCAGAGACTCCTAAAATTGCTTAAAACATTCACTGAGGAACCTCTCAGATGGCACCTTAGGCAGCAAGCTCTGCAAGAACACAGCCCACAGTCACTAATAAGTTTTTTAAACAGTAGTAGTTTGTTCCCTAACTGATGACTTAGCTCTCCCCACAGCAGGTTTAATTATTCCAATGACTCATTACCAGTTGGCATTTGCCAGGACTGCTCACAAGTGGCTGGGCTTCAGAACCACCTGAGAGCCCTTGTTAAAATACTGTTGCCCAGCTTCCCCGTCTCCTACCTGGAGAAATGCTGATTCTGGAGGTCTGGGACTGGGCCAGGAAATCAATACTTTTAGCAGCTCCCAAAGGGATTCTGATGCAGTCAGTCCAAACACTCAGCATTTGGGAATCAATAAACACAAGGAGGAAGAAGGTTAGTATGAGAAAAAAAATCACAAGTGAGCCTCTTGCCTCTTCTGCCAAGCTGCAGTTTTCTTCAAGTTTCTTCTTCTTGGTATTAAAGTAAGACAGCCAAACCATCCAAAACTTTCTGCAGTGCTATTCAAACCTTTATTATAATGGTAAGTTAGAGTATGTCCAGCTATAAACTTAATCGAAAGCTCATCCCACTATAGCCTACTTAGAAAATCCACAGCCATTTTTCAATTTAACACCTTGGGTTATAGACAGACTCCTCAGTCATCAGTGCCAAACGTAGTTTAATAGGGTGTCTTTTGTAGAGTTAGGTAACATAGCAAAATATATTTAATGTTTAAAATTCACTTTTAAATCTGTAATTTGTCCATCAGTTCTGGAAGAAGTTCAATTATAAAGACCCTGGGTTTATCACAAACCAAAGTGTTTCCAGAATGAGTAACAGTTTCTTGATTATTATTAAAATGCAACTTCATTTTTGCCTCTCACTGTTTGCACACTAAAATCACATGGGCAACTCAAGTTATACAGAAAAGCTCTAAGCCAAAAGTCATGAATTAAAAACTACATTAGAGCCGTAACTGATTTGGCTCAGTGGCTACAGTGTCAGCCTGTGGACCAAAGGGTCCCAGGTTCAATTCTGGTGTCAAGGACACGTACCTCCATTGCAGGCTCTTCCTCAGCCCGGGCCCTGGTAGGAGCGCGTGGAGGAAGCAACCAATTGATGTGTTTCTCTCACATTTATGTTTCTCTCTCTCTCTTCCACTCACCCTAAAAATCAGTGGGGAAAATATCCTCTGGCAAGGATTAACAAAAAATAAAAATTAAAATTACATTAGAGACAAAATAAAATTAGAGAGATTTTTTTAAGTGATTTGTTAATTTTTTTTTTTAAATCACATGGGCAGCTGTAATTATTCTGATGCCTAGGGCCCACCTGCCAATATGCTAATATATTTGTTCTGGGGTGTGGCCTGGGCCTTGGGATTTCTGAAAGTTTCCCTCATATCACAAAAGTGCAGCTAAGATTGAGAACCATGCTTTATGTCTGAATGAAGGTTCCTGATTTGAGCAAGTCCCAGATTTCCTGGCAACTCTGAGATGACAGGGCCTTTTGTTCGATTTTATGTAAAACACAATCTCAATTCAAAATTTGATTCTATAAATCTTATAAGTAGCAAGCCCAGAATTCCTCTATTTAACTTAGCATTGATCTCCCTTCCCAGCTCCCATGTCTGGGGGCAGTGGAGGGATGGCAGTGGTCCGTCCTCCTGCTCTCTGCTCCCACTGCTCACCTGCCCCCACACTTGATCCTGCTCCCAGAATGTGGGAATGTGAGAAGAAGGTTGTTTAGGATGAGAAGGGAGGAGGAGCCAGCACGTTTCTGGCTGAAACGTTTCTTTGGACTTTGGGATCTGGCAAATGGTTAAAAGTGAAGCCCCTGCTGAGTCAGCAGATATTGAGCTCTCTCTTTCCTAACTGAGGCTCTTCCAAGGTCTCTCCGCAATTTCCATGTGGGGACACCTCCCCCAGGAAGTTTTCCTGGTTTTGAACTCCCACCAAGGTTACTCTGCACCCTGCAGTCACACCTCTTTTTGTTGGCGGTTTTCTCACCACCACATAGGCCTTAAGATGAAATATCTCCCCTCCCGCCCACAGCTGGACAAGAAACACCCTGCAATGCACAGCGGAGAGAGATGAGTCCTCAGTTAGGGAACAAGCTACTAGTTGTTAAAAAGAAGCATTAGTGGCTTTGGACTGTGTTTTGTAAAGCTAGCCTCCTGTGGTGACATCTGACTCATATCAATGGCTTTAAGAATTTATAGTCTCCCTTTGTGAGGATAATTTGACCATATCTGTTAAATGTTTAAATGCACATAAAAGTTGACCCTGCAATTTTACATCTAGCATTCATCCTACAGAAGCAATTAAGTCTGTACACAAAATCATACACACAAGGACATTCACTTCGTATTATTTGTAATGCTGAAAACTGAAAACAAGCTAAGTGTCTCTCTCAGCAAAATAGTTAATTCGTTCATGATCATTCGGACCACATGTCATTATACAGGATAGGGTAGATCTATGTGAATTTATAGGGAAACAGTGATAAGTCTTATGATTAAGTGAAAAAATAGCTAGTTTGGGGGTAGTATGTATTGTAAGAGCACACTTTTGTAGAAAAAAAGATACATGTGAACCTATATATGTCCACAAAACCATCAAACTTTATCAGTGGTGGTCTTTGAGGAAGGGAGTGCGAGGGAAACAAGAAGGTAAGAAAAGGACTTTAAGGATTGCTCGGCTCTCTGTTAAGATTTAACCGTTTGCACTAATGCGTTTGTACATGGCCTCTGTGACTTTGTAAAGGGGAAGGAAAAAAAGAAGAAATATGATTGGCCTGAAAATCTTCACTAGCACTTCGCACTTTTAACAAAAATGTCCTTACCTTCCCAGTTCCTGGGCTTCAAATGCTAATTAATCTCCTGTTTTCCCAGAGTCTTGCAAGTATTGAGCTTGGGCTACTGTCTCCTGGGGTAAGCCAGCAGTCCCTCTTGAGGCAGGTGCCTACCTGGGTGACAAGTCTTGGTTTCAGCGATGTAACCTCTACAACCTGGAACTCTAAGCTCAGTGAATAACAGCAAACTGAAAGCTTAACAGATTTCATCCGGCATGGTGGAGCTTAGGCCTTCACCACCAACCCCAAAGCGAAGCCTTGTTTCTGGCAGCTATTACTCTCCCAAATGGGTCGGACAGGTTTGTCCCTACTTGGTACAAACAAGCAGCGCCCTCTTCTGCCCAGCAGCAGAACTTTTCTACAAAGCTACAGACAAGACAGGTGGAGTATTTGGAACTTCCATTTGGTCAGGATGTGTCTTGCAAAATGGGACAAAGAGATTGAAAAACAAGAGCCAGAGAGCCATTTGCAGGAAAGCTGTCACTCTGACTCTGCCCTAAATTCACGTTCCAATTTTACAAGTACCCTATTTTAACCACAGACAAAGTGATCAAAAGATTTAAGTAATAGACTAAATCCCATCTATTAAACTGCAAAAAGAAATTAAGGGATTCAATTTTATACTGCTCTGATGAATTAAGAGGAAATATTACCCATGGCATGGCATGGAATATCAGCTCAAGTTTTCTGAGAAACAATCTGGCAATAAGTTATATTTTTTTAAATCTTTTATAAATTAGTCCAGTGATTTTACATTTGGGAATCTTTCCTTAAAAAAATAGCCCCAGATAAAATGAAGTATGTTATTTAAAGATGTTTAGAGCAGTGTCATATTTCATTATTTTATAGTGTAAAACTGGGAAAAGTCACATACAATAGGCAAGCAGGAAAGAAATGGTTATATGACATACAGCATGGTATCACAATGCTTTGCCATAAAACCATGAAGAATTTTAGTTCAGGGACACACATAACACATGTAATACCCTGGTTCCAGTGAAAGTGCATACCATGGTAAAAGATTTTAGAGAAACAGCTTAGTATTCATTCTTATCCATGGAAAAGATTAAGGATGAGGCAATAAAAAAAGGTAGTAGAGGGAATGAAAAAGCAAGACAGAACAAACTATTAGCTATTATTTAATCCTTTAATCCTCACTACCTCATCTCAAAGGATCATTTTCTGTTTGTGAAGCCAAGGATATCTATTCTATTACATTAATAGTTTGTTAATAAAATAAAAGAAGCAAAACAAAAAGTTGGTTAATAGAGAATATTCACTTATGAATATACAAGAAAGCAGAAAGTTATGCCAGATCTCCTTTTTCATGTCTTAAACACATAGCTTCACACTTTGGAGCTCATACAGAAACAGGTTTAAGAAAACTGTAGGTCCCATTGTTAGTATTATAACCTCTTTTTTTAATATTTTCATTGATTTCAAAGAGGAAGGGAGAGGGAGAAAGATAGGAAAATCAATGATAAGAGAAAATCATTGATTGGCTGCCCTCGGCATGTCCCCTTCTGGTGATTGAGCCCACAACCTGGATATATGCCTTGACCAGGAATCTACCCATGATCTCTTGGTTCCTGGTTTGATGCTCAGCCACTGAACCACACTGGCCTGGCAGTATCTATAATCTTCATAATATGAAAACCAATGTAAAAAATGCCAGAAAGTTTGATGAAGCCCTGGTAAGGCTGAAATGGAACAGCCTACTGGAAGCATCCCATATTGAGAGTTTAGGCCATTATTAAGCTCACAGTACGTTCTCAATTCTGGTTCGCAGTGATTTAAAGTGTGGGCTTGAAATGGCTAACAAAGACACTAACCTTTGCAAGGGCTCAACTCTCTATCTCTATCTCTATCTCTATCTCTCTCTTTTGTAAGGATCAGGCAGCGGTTCAAAATGTATCCAGTGTGGGAATTACAGGAGGGGCTATTTATCTCTCATTCCTGGGCCTCGTTGGCCAGATATTCCATGGAGATCTGAGCATGTCCAGGGAATCTTTAACAAAAGCCACAGCGGGTTTTGGTGCAGCTGGCCCACAATGCACCAATACTACTGTAGTAGACAGTAGGGCTCCTTGAATTAACCGGCTTGATTTCTTACAGCTGAATTCCAGACACTAAGTTAGGGAACACAGAATTCAACCAGTTTTTAACATTCCCAATTACCAAAACCCTACTCTAAGCTTCCACTGTCTCTCATTTGGACTCTTGTACTGGCCTCCTCACTGGCCTCCCTGCTCCTACACAGCAATGAGAGGGGCCCTTTTGAAGCCCAAGTCAGAACATGTTACACCTGTGTTCAGCCTCCTCTCAGTTCCTGACCTTCACCTACAAGGTCCCATATAACTAACTTTGTTTCTAGCTATCTCCCTAACTTCACTGCCTCTTCCCTTTCCCTCTCTACTCCACCACAGTGATGGCCTTTGTACTTGAAATGCTCTTCCACCAAATACCTCTATGCTTACATTTCCATATCATTGTCACCTCTCCTTGATTAGTTATTTTCCTCCACGTTTTCTCATCTTTCTCCTTCCTTTGCATCTCTTCTTTCCCTAACTCAGT
Source organism: Lasiurus cinereus (assembly GCA_011751065.1). Lineage (NCBI taxonomy): Eukaryota > Metazoa > Chordata > Mammalia > Chiroptera > Vespertilionidae > Lasiurus > Lasiurus cinereus. Next base: position 23,239,504 of record JAAGEH010000293.1, on the reverse strand, counting down.
TGTTTCTCTTTGTTTTCTCTCCCCTCTGCTTTAGCATGGATGCTTTCACCCAGGCCTCAAACTGTTTTTTTGATATTCTATTCTGAACTGGCCAGATCAGTCCTTTTCAATCCCTTTCTACCCAGTATCCAAGGCTCTCTTCAGCCTCACCTTAGGAAGTGAAGAAGAGCATGTGAAATTCTTCCAGGAACAAGATAACATTATAGATTGAAAGTTATTCTAAATTCTTTCCATGAAGGTCTGATGAGCATTCCTTCCCCACCAAGTAGGGCATCTCTGCTCTAGAGATCAATACCCAAAGTGGTGGCCCACAGGCCAGCATCGCTGTCATCACCTGGAAGGTTGTTGGGAATTCAGGTTCTCAGGCCCCTGCCCAAGAACCACTGAATCAAAATCTGCATTTTAACTAGATTCTCACACTCAAGTCTAAGAAGCACTGCTCTGTTGTGATAGGAAAACAGTAAAACACAGCACACCTAATGGACAGATGTCATTCAACTTTCATTTGGAGCATATACAATGGAACATTGTGATCTTTGGATTAAAGCAGGCTGCTTTTCATTTCTAATATGTAATTAACTGAATCTTCAGCAAATTATTTAACCTTCTGGAACCTCAATTAACTCATGTGTAAAATGGAAATAATAATACCTATCTTGCAGAGATAATTCATATCTAATTCTTAGCACAGTGCCATGCATAGAGTAGTTATAGAATAAATGAATTTTTTAATTTAATTGTTAAGATTATTACTAATGTTATTGTTATTGCCATAATTTATTCTAACATAACTTCACATGTTATTAAAAATTATTTGGATCAAGTTACTACAGACGTGCTTTTCATCGCTCCAGTTTACAACATCAACTGGGCAATAACTCCATGAGCAATTGCACATTAAAAAAATCTATGTGCTGACAAGATAACACATTCATTCAACTCTGTGCGGAAATTTTAGTGAGCATGGCATAGGGTTTATTAGTCTGACCCACTGATTAAATAGCATTATCTGAGTCATAAACTGCAAAACGAGGAAACCACTAAAACATAAAATTCAAACTTCACCAAATAAAAAATATATCAAAGAATAAAAATTTGATAACAAAGAGGTTTCATCCTGTTAGATAAACTTTTTTATCATAATGTCAACAATAATCTGTCATGAAATGTTTAATGATATAATATCATCTGAACCAACTAAAATAAATAGAAATTCCTTATAAGCTCAAATTCTACATCTAATTAAATGTATCAAATTTAAATGCCATATCTTCTAATTCGAAGCAAAATGTCACAAATAGCCTTTTACTCTTTGTTAATTGTTATATGGTGCATACTAGTGCATTTCTAAATGCTTTTCTTTCTTTCAATTTTTGTTTTGTTTTGTTTTTAATTTACCTTTATTGTTGAAAGTATTACAGATGTCCCCCTTTTTTTCTACAATGACCTCTTCTACCTCCCCCAACTCCCTTCTCGGCCTTCACCCCACTATTATCTTTGTTCATAGGTTTTGCATATATGTATATAAGTCCTCTTGATGGTTTAAAAAAAAGGCTTTTAATTTTATAATTAGACTTCCATGTCCTCACTTGTAAACTGAAAAGATTGCACTAAATTATTATAATGATCTCTTCCAAAGGATTGCAATTCCACACTTAAAATTTTCAGGTGTTCACTCCAATATCAAAATCAGAAATATTGCCAGTCCTAGCCCCTCACATAATGTATCGACTGGCCTGTTTTTCTGCAAACTGCCTTTAATTCATAATCTCATCATCTCTGGATTCTTCTACAAGATAAGAAATTCTAAGTTTATATTTATAAATACATAAAAGCAAGAAAGAAAAAGTAAACAGGCTTTTCTTAATTGGAGCCAACCTCTGAATTTTGGAATTACTTAAAATGCTAAGATGAGGAAGCAGAATCCATTGATAACAACTATTCATAAAACAAGACTGTTTAGAAAAGCTCCACGTGGCAACATTTACATGCGGTTAAGTTTGAGAGAGGAGGGATTTCTCCTCATTTTTTCTCCTCCAACCTCTTTCCTGATAAGTGCTTTCTTTGAATAACATGGAAAAGTTTACAAAATCCCAATTCCCGGCATTATTCTTACTATTGCTTTGAAGATGTTGTCTATCCTTAAGTTTTGATAACTTCACACAGCTTGGTAAAAATGTGAGGAGGTACTAAATTTCCAAGTTCAACAGCTGTCGCATCTTTTATAATCATTTTAAATCCATTAAAATAAAGAAAAGCAAAAAAAACTAATCTGCAAATTCAGCACTGTTTTAATTAATGACAGGAAACTATGATTTAAAAAAAAAAAGAAACTGATTTTATGAGACCATAGATACGTAATATAACCTCAGGTCAAAAAGAAAAATACTTCCTGTTGTTTTTTTTTTAAAAAAAAAGGAGGTAATAAGTTTTACATATATTTCAATGCTCATCTTCCATCACTCAGTCTAACTGGATTACTGATATATTTTCACACCTTCAAAACCTGAGGAAATATCACATCTTCAAGTGCATGCATTTCAGAGGTACTGCTTGATCAATGAACAATTAAATCTGCTTAATATGTTGCACTCGACTTCACATTAATTTGCCTGGAGTAACAACAAAAGTGCCACACAAGATTGATCAAATGACTTTTAAGTCCCCAGTGCTAAGTTGCTGTGGAATACAAATGGAAGTGCATGACAGCCGCATGAGCACTCAATGAATTCCTAATGAGCAGGTGCCATGGTGCTGATTGCCACGTATAATGACACCGCCCGCAGATTAAAGAAGTGCCCAGAGCTCTGCCTTGAGACCTAGCACTGCAACTACACTCGGCTGGATCCATTGAAGCCTCATTTAGATGGTAAATGAATGTACTCTGGATGAGTGTATTTTATAAATGAATTAAATGTACGTTAGAAATTGATTTTTTTTTTTTGTCAGAATTCTCAAGTGTCCCTGGTTTTCCATCAGAAATTATTCTTTCTTTGACTGGGGAATACCAGACTAAGATTTCCAAAGACCTGAGAAAAATTCAAGTTAAATGAGCCACCGTGTCCCCTCCTCCTCCATTAAAAATCTTGGATCCTTCTTCCAGAAGCTGCTTGAGTACAAGATTATAATGGCATAAAATAAGCGCTCAGAGAAAGAGAATTTTAAGGAAGTCCCCACATCAAAACAAATACTTCTTTCTTCATTTATTAAAGAACCGGGATTTCTAGAGAAGAAAGAATATCAGATCCTCAGTAGTTTCTATCAAAGTTACACAAGCATACTATTTTCTATCAACTTTCTTTCTTTTTCTTTTTTCAGTTCCAAAGTCCTTTTCTGCTATCTGGTTGCCATTCCATTCACTGTTTCTATAATGTACTGTGTTCACACATAAAATCAAAGAAATGGGAAAATTTCCTCCCCATGTTTCAAAAAATTCTCTTGTTAGAGCCAGCATAAATGGATTGGGAATCGTTTAATTCAGATGCTGAATCTAAGTACATTTTATTCGAGAAGGCAGAAAGGTTCCAATGCTTTAGATTCCTTAGAAAAATAGACAACTGATTATCAACAATCAGTGGAAGAGACAAAAGTGCGGAAAATTGGAGGGACTTCCAGTTAAGAAACAAGCTGTGTTTTTATGCTGGAGTGATATAAAACACCAAAATATTGAGGGCTTAACAGAACAGAAGTGTTTCTTACTCACCTAGATCTGCTATCTGTCCTGGAGGCATGGTCTTGGCTTGATCTGTGGTGGGGGAAGTTACCATGAGGATATCACTGCCCTTTGACCTGTGAGCTGGGCCTAAGCAATCAGAGGCTCCTCCCCCCTCCCCTGCTTTTGGAGTGTAGGTTCTGTCCACCATTCCCATAAGTGGGAGCTGCTTTTGAGAACATAGCCTGGAGAGAGCAATGTGCAGTTAACACCATCTGGATGGTACACATGACTGACCACTGCAACAAGTCTATATAAATCAGATTCTGCTGAGGAGCTGAGGACTACTTGTCTCACAACTGCTCAGCACAAGCCTCGTGGGTACGTTCCATTGCTTGTTAAGCTTCCACCTTTCCCTGGGCTCTCCACAACCTCCACCTACAAGAGCCAGTTTGCAAAGCAACACTCAGGGCACCTGTGATCACAAAGTGGGCAGGAGCTCACAAGGCAGCTTCATATGGGAAGTGAGAACTTTGACCAAAGCATCACATGGCACCACTACTCACATTTTATTGGCTAATGCAAGTCACATCATCACACCAAACCTCATGGGGGCATGGAAATAGAATTTCTTTTCCACTTCCATGTCCCAACATTCCGTGCCTGGAAAGACTAGAAGCAGAAAAACACAGATGAACCTCATAAATATGTTCCTCACCTCAGAAAATTCAAAACAAACCTCACTTCCCCCTACTCTCAGCTTGTCAACTGTCCTCTGAACATCTTCTGCCACACCACCACACACACTTCCTTTGCAATGAACAACATTTAAATGCCTATTTTCCTCTATCTCTTTCCAGATTTAACCTGGATGGTAACAGTCATTGGTGCCCCATGCTTTGCAATCATCCCTATGATCTGAGAGGCTGCATACACAGCCCTGTCATTACATGGGGCTCACAGCTCTGGTCAAGAGAAACACAGCACAACTGAGACGTAAGAATGTTTAGTACTGTGGAAAATTAGGGCTCTGACACCAGAGTGTATCTTTAACTGGATGATTATCATTACCTCCTCTGCCTTCTAGACTCCCTTTCAGCCTCTCTGTGACACTATGCTCTCCCACACCACAGTACTATTATGTCTCTAGCAGCAGTACCTTACCTTTGGAAGATAGAATTAAAGCCTTGGCACTAGTTAAGATCATGTGGGTTGGATATGTACAGTGACATGTTGAGTTATAGCAGTTATATATGATATAGCATTTAAAGTGGAGAAAGGAGGCAAAGCCAGTAAAGAAGACTAACAAGGATTGGCCAGCAGAGTAGTAGGAAAAATGGGAAAGTGTGATATATTGGAAACCAAAAGAAAAATGTTTGAGGGTAAAGATAGTAGCCATTGATGTAAAATATTGAGGATAGGCTAGGTAAGGGAATAGGGAGTTGATCTTTGGACATGGTAGATCATGGAGATCACTGGTAGACTTAATGAAATACTCTCTGAGAAGTGGTAGGTGGAATGAGTAGAAATCACATTGGCATTAAGAATGGATGAAGGGTGACATCATGGACCCTAAAATCTCTTTCAAGTACAGTAGCCCTCCCTTATCCATGATTTTGTTTCCCCATGGTTTCAGTTATCCTCGGGCAACCAAGATCCAAAAATATAAAATGGAGAATTCTAGAAGTAAACAATTCATAACTTTTAAATTGTGCACCATCTGAGTAGCACCTTCTGGCTCTGTCTCACCCAGCATGTGAATCTTTCCTTTGTCCAGTGTCTCCACACTGTAGACGCTCCCTCCCCATTAGTCACTAAGTAGACATATCATGTTCTCAGATTGACCATCCCGTATGGCAGTGCTTGTGTTCCACTCACCCTTATTTTACTTCATAACAGCCCCAAAGTGCAAGAATAGGAAGCTGGCAACTCTGATATGCCAAAGACAGGCCATAAAGTGCCTGCTTTCAGTGAACGATAGGAAAAAATGGCATATAGAGTTAGGTTCTATCCATGTTTCAGGCACCCATTGATTTTCCTCAAACATTTCCCCTATGGATAAGAAGGGGCCTATTGTATTTGCTCCCACTACCAAAAGTTGCATGTGTGGCTGTGTTCCCACTAACCATTCCTGCTCTGGGTTTCAGCATTCACTCAGCAGCCCTCTGGCTGGACCATGAGGATGCGGTTGCTTTCCTGTGGGTGGCAGGCCCTTCTCACTCTTTACCACACTCAAGTTGGTCTTACTTATTTTGCCATATCTATTAAAAAAAAAAAAAAACAACTGGATAGATACAGAAGCAGTAAAGCATCAAACAGACTGTCAAATTACAGCAGGAAGGTTAAGGAGAGGTAGGGTAGATAAGAGATCAACCAAAGGACTTGTATGCATGCATATAAGCATAACCAATGAACACAAGACACTGGGGGGTTGGGGTATGACTGGGAGTGGGAAGGCAATGGGGAGATATATATACATGTAACACAATTAAAAAAGGGGTGGATTATAAAGGTAAAAAAAACTATACTCTTTTTAATTATTCTTAAAAATAGTGTCTCTATAATAGATTGCTAATCCAGTAGTTTTCTCAGTGGGTGATATGACGTCTGTTTCTAGAGTTAGCTCATGGTTGAAATATAAATGAAGGTCATGGTGGTCTTACACACTAGTATCAGAGGACAGCAACATGATGGGAAATCAGGAATTCTCAGAAGGCCAGCCAAAATAAATGCCTTTTGAAAGGAAGAGTGACAAATGCCAGGGGGGAAATAGATCTGATTTTACCATGAGTGCTTTATTATTTGAGATGTAGTCTTATGCAAATACATTTAACTATTTATGATTATATCCTTACATTTTTGTGGCTATTTTAGCAGCTAATACATTCTTCCTAATGGTTTGAATTTTCATTTGGAATGGGCTCTCAATGCAGAAACTGATGGACTAAGTTTTGTCTGATCTAAAACTAACTTCTATTTTACTTCTATTTTATTTCAAAAGAGCATACATTTTTTGAATTCATGAATCCCTATTATGTTCCTTATGTATTAACTACAGAATTTGATCATAGTGGCTATGTCAGCTAATCTTCCAAAGAATATTCATTATTGCTGTGCAGAAGAGCCTCAAGGAATATTTGGTGAATGGGATGTAATGTTTTTATTGAGTGTTTTTGTGTGTTTTTTAAGTCTCTAAGTGAAGAAGCTAAATCCAACAATTCCTGCTACCACTTCTAAACCACTATAGGAAGATTAAGATTTTAATAAGTAATATTTTTGGAATGTTAACTTGGAAGTCTTAAGAGTGTTCAAAGATTAAACAAGAAGGTTCCTATCTTACTGCCAAGAACATTACATTTCTAACTCACATTGACAAGCACATGTAAAACAAAAAAAAACAAAAACAAAAAAGAATTTCAAAGAAGGAGGACATTTTGTCAAGTTGAAAGATAAAGATCAAATGTTTTCTTTAGACTCACATTTAAGGCTGGGTTGAAAGGCCTGGATGGCATTTCAAACTAAAATTCTAATACAGAAACATTTTCTTTAAACTTTTCTTTTATAGAACAGAAACAAAGCTTCAGTAACTACTCCTTTTTTAATGATAGTCTGGGAGTGTTAAGTACATTTCTTAAAAAAAGAAATAGAGATGCATCAGCAAAGTAAAATAATTTGATGAACATATCAGGTATATTATATACTTACTAGAGGCCTGGTGCATGAAATTTGTGCACAGGGGAGAGGGGGGTGGTGCCTCAGCCTGGCCTGCACCCTCTCACAATCTGGGACCACTGGCTCCTAACTGCTTGCCTGCCTGCCTGCCTGCCTGCCTGCCCCTAACCACTCTGACTGCCTGCCTGATTGCCCCTAACCACTCTGCCTACCTGCCTAATCATCTCTAACCAGTCACCTGCCTGCCTGATCATGCCTAATTGCCTCTGCCTCAGCCTCCTCCATGGCAGCTTCATCTGAAAGGACATCCAGAAGTTGTTTGGCTGTCTGGTCTAATTAGCATATTATGCTCTTTTTTTAGTATAGATTGGCTTAGACACTAGGTACTTAAAGGTTAAAACTACATAGACTATGTCAACTGTGCTTTCATTGTGTTTTTTAAACCTTTTCTTCTTGGACGCCAAGAAAAACTTGATATCTAAGATTAAAATCAAGTAAATAAAGAGTTTTGTGTTTAATTTATATAATAAGGAATATATAAACTTATATTACACAGGTAATATGTAAATCTCAAACTTTAAGATAGCAATGTGTGTGTGTGTGTGTGTACACACACACATGGATATGCACACTACATGTTACAATTGTGATTATGAGATATAGTAGTCAATTCCTAGCATTAACCATGTAAAAATTAATTTCTGCTTTACAGTTGCATGAGTTATTTAGAAAGTCTCTTTCTATTTTTACTCTGCCTGTTATAGCTATGTTTAGCTTATAGGTTTTACACAAAAAGGGCTATGTCCTCCGAACAGGTACATCCCATGGACTTGAGGGGTCCACAATTGCATTCTCAGGACTGTGCAAGTTTTCATATATGAAAAGCAATAACAGAGCATTTATTCTCTGCTCATTCTCTTACATTAACTCAAGTTTAGAATTCTCAACATATTGAGAGAGAAACTAAGATAGCAGCATAGGTAAACACCTAAACTGCTGCTTCACACAATAATTTTAAAACTACAACTAAAAGACAAAATAGACATCATCCAGAACCACAGGAAGGCTGGCTGAGTGGAAATTCTACAACTAGAAGGAAAGTGAAAAGCACACTGAGACTCAGAAAAGCTGCAGGAGGCAGAGTTACTGAGACACTCATGCAGAAAGGAATGACAACTGAGTGAGTGGCTGGCTTTCTCAAGTGGGAGAGAGACAAAAGCTCCTGACTATGCTGAACTCCAGTTCCAGGCAAGACTCTTAGAACCAAGAATCATTTGGGGAGAAACTGGACTGTCTGGCAGCAGATGGAACTTGAGAGAGGCTTTCTTCTCAGAGGGGCTTACAGTGATTACCAAGGGACACTGAGATACAGGGACCTATTAGGGGAGGGCTGATGGAAAACCAATGATGTCTGCTCTGCCCTGAGACTCTGCCCCATCCAAGCTGAGCACAGAGGCTTTTGAAAGTCTTGTCCATAAGGGTGTCTCTAGCACAGAAGTTCTCCCAACATAGACACAGCTGATCCTCACAGCCAATTGGCCTGAAGGTCAATTACCCCCAGTGATACCAACAACAATCAAGGCTTACCTACAACAAGACTGCACACAGCCCACAAAGGGGTGCACCAAGAGTGTCCACCTCAGGTAACTGGGGAGGCTGAGCCACTGGGCCCTATAGGACACTCTATCAATTCACGGAAGCAGCCAAAATGTGGAGACAAAGACACAGGTCACAAATGAAAGAAATGGAGGAAAGCAAATGACTAGATATAAAGTTCAAAACCATGGTTATAAGATATTTTTTTTAAATTTTCTATAAAAGGCCAATAAATTTAATGAGACTTTAGAGAATATGAAAAAGGAGCAACTAGAAATTAAGCATACACTGACTGAAATAAAAAATATTATACAGAGATCTAACAACAGACTAGAGGAACACAGAATCAAGTCAAAGATTTGAAATACAAAGAAGCAAAAAACACCCAACCAGAAGAGCAAAAAGAAAAAAGAATAAAAAAATGTGAAGATAGTGTAAGGAGCCTCTGGGACAACTTCAAGCATACCAACATCAGAATTATGGGAATTCCAGAAGAAGAGAGAGAGCAAGATACTGAAAACCTATTTGAAGAAATGATGGCTGAAAACTTCCCCCACCTGGCAAAAGAAATAGACCTACAAGCCCAGGAAGCACACAGAACCCCAAACAAAAGGAATCCAAAGAGGACCACACCGAGACACATCATAATTAAAATGCCAAGAGCAAAAAACAAAGAGAAAATATTAAAAGCAGCAAGAGAAAAACAGCTAGTTACCTACAAGTGAGCACCCATATGACTGTCAACTGATTTCTCAACAGAAATTATTCAGGCCAGACAGGATTTGCAAGAAATATTCAAAGTGATGAATGGCAAGAACCTACAACCAAAGTTACTCTACCCAGCAAAGCTATCATTCAGAATTGAAGGTCAGATAAAGAGCTTCACAGATAAGAAAAAACTAAAGGAGTTCATCAACACCAAACAAGTATTATATGAAATGTTGATAGGTATTCTTTAAGAAGAAGAAGAAGAAAAAGGCAAAGATAAAAATTATGAACAACAAATACATATCTATCAACAAGTGAATCTAAAAATCAAGTTAATAAAAAATCTGATGAGGAGAGAGAAGGATTGAGGAGGGATATTGTCAGACCACATTTGAGTGGAGATTCAGGGAGTCATCCCTGGCCAATGTTCATGCCCCTGCTTATTTTCATTCTAATTATAGCTCTTAAACTGTTCCAAGTGGTTTAAGGAGTGGGGAGTGGGCTGGGTTGGGCAGAGATGATCAGAGGAACTGGGTTTTTTGAGGGAATAAGGTAAGGGAATGGCCAAAAGAAAGAAAGAACTCAAGAACATGGGATGTATTCCGACTCTTAATTCTAAAACTTGTTTCAAGGGAAAGAAAAAGAAAAAAAAGAAGTATGCGACCATGAAGCGAATGCTTAGTCTCAGAGATCAGAGGCTTAAAGAAAAGGACAGATTAAAGCCTAAAAAGAAAGAAAAGAATGATCTCAGTGCACTCAAAGAAAGAGAAGTCCCCCAATATCCCTCCTGCTTATTCTTTCAAAATAACACACAGCTAGGCCCACCTTACCACATCCTGGTTGATACCAACTTTATCAACTTTTCCATTAAGGCCAAACTGGGCTTAGTGCAGTCAATGATGGATTGTCTCCAGGCCAAGTGTATTCCTTGTATAACTCACTGTGTAATGGCTGAAACTGAGAAATGGGGGCAGAAGTATCAAGTGGCTCCAAGGACAAGTGTTATATTGTGGCCACAGTTGACAAGGACCTTAAACAAAGAATTAGGAAGATCCCTGGAGTTCCCATCATGTATATTTCTAACCATAGGTACAACATTGAGCGGATGCCAGATGACTATGGAACACTTCGGTTCTAATACTTAAAAGACAAAGTTTCTCTGCTTTCCTTCAAACAACTTTCTCTGTTTCAGATTTATTAAACATGCTACAACATGCGTTATTGCTCCGCTCACACATTTGCTATTATGAGCTGAGAACAGTTAAATTCACTCACTTTTTGGTGATACTGATGTTGTTTTGAAAATGATATTTTATGCTATTTAAAATTTTGTTACATCTTTTTATAAATCAGATGACTGCTCACAAAAAAAATCTGATGAACAGAATAAACTGGTGAATATAATAGAATCAGGGGCATAGAAAAAAAATGGACTGACAATTTTCGAGGGGAAAACGGTGTGGGGGGTGCGGGAAGAGACTGGACAAAAATTGTACACCTATGGATGAGA
>JAAGEH010000293.1:23162240-23228266 GCA_011751065.1 Lasiurus cinereus | reverse complement strand
GAAATCTTACTTCTCCAGTTTTTAGTGTGGGTTTGCTTTGGGATTTCATTAAAATCTCAGTGATCTACAAAAGGCTCATAGGTAGTAATGAATAAAGAACTCTAAAAAAATGTAACATAATGACTGCCAGTATCAATAATAATTTAGCATCTTTTTTTTCATTGCAGCCTGGTGACAGTATCCCAGAGTATAGAGTTTCATGAGTCCATTTTAATTTGCTTCATTAACATAAACACTATCAGACAGTGTGCTAATGTTATGGAAGACTTTGTTTCTCCCATCCTCTGTTTCCACTTTTTGATAAATTCTATTACAACAAATTTCTGCACCTAAGTTATGGTTTAACTAATAATTACTTCACCATTAACTCTGAGAGCATTTAAATTTTGTTTGGAAATAATAATTATGCTCTGTGAAAACATTTGACCCTCTAGTCACAGACCAAAGAGTTAATATTTGTATTTAAGATTTAGGAGATAACTAAGTATGTTAGTTTCCTATTGCTGCTGTAACAAGTTACCACACATTTAGTGGTTTAAAATAATGCAAACTTGGTATCTTACCAGAGGCCCAGTGCACGAATTTGTGCACCAGTGGGGTCCTTCAGCGTGGCCTGCAGGGATTGGGCTGAAACTGGCAGTCCAACATCCCCTGAGGGGTCCCAAATTACAAGAGGGACCTCTAGCATGCATATAAGATCTTTGGTTAATCTCTTTCCATTCTCTCCCCTCCCAGCTTCCCTCTGAGATTCATCAGACTGTTCTGTTACCATGCTTGTGCATTGAGTGTCTGATCCCTGGTGGTTAGTGCACATCATAGCTAATGGTCAAACAGTTGGACACATAGCATATTAGCCTTTTATATATAGATAGTTCTGTAGGTTAGAAGTTTGACACAGATCTCACTGCACTATGAACAAGGTATTGGCTGGGCTGCATGTCTTTCTGAAGGCTCCAGAGGAGAATTCATTCCTTACCTTTTTCTTTTTTTCCCCTCAAAGTTAACCCTTATTCCTTGGCCCACAGTCCCCTTCCTCCATTCCTCCATAGTCAAAACCAGCAAGGGAGAGTTGAGCCATTTGCACATCATTATCACTTGGGGCTTTTTCTTGTTTCCCTCTTCCATCTTTTTTATTGTATCAGGCCATCCAGGTAACTCCAAATAATCTTATTTTAAGAGTATTTATTTAGCAAACTTAATTCCATCTGCTACTTTAATTTCCCTTTGCAATATAACATAACATAGTTTCCTGGGATTAAGACATGTATATCTTTGGAAAGCCATTATTCTGCCTACAACACTGAAATAGATTTTTAATGTTGCCAAAACTCTAAAAATCTATCTAAGAGTCAGGATCTCATGAACCTATCTAAGCCTCAAGTGCTAATTTTATTCTGTATCATAATATTCATTTTCTATTAAGATATAGACACAACTAGTTGTAGTTCTAAAAAAAAAGCAGCACAGTATTTAAATAGTTTAGAAAAACTTATTGATCTACGGAAGACTTCTGAGTAGAGTGGGGAACTAACCTAAATGACGGTTTCTTTAGAAGTTTGTAAATCTGATGAGGATTTGCAGACTTCTTCTCTTCTATTTTTGCCTTCCTTTCAGTCATCAAGAACCAATCAATGCTTAAATATTTTTAATATATTTTACTTATCTTTTTACAGAGAGAAAGGGAGAGGGATAGAGAGTTAGAAACATTGATGAGAGAGAAACATCAATCCACTGCCTCCTGCACACTCTCTAAGAGGATTTGCCCACAACCAAGGTACATGCCCTTGACCAGAATTGAACCTGGGACCCTTTAGTCCACAGGCTGATGATGTTCTATCCTCTGAACCAAACCGGTTAGGGTGCTGCTTAATTTTTTAAGATATCGAATTTAATAATGCTCAGCTGGTATGGCTCAGTGACTGAGCTACCCAGAAACCAAGAGGTCACTTGTTTGATTCTCGGTCAGGACACATCTGAGTTTCAGGCTTGATCTCCAGAAGGGGTCATGCAGGAGGCAGCTGATCAGTGATTCTTTCTCATCATTGGTGTTTCTCTCTATCTCTCCCTTCCTCTCTGAAATTAATGAAAAAAAAATATTTTTAAAAGAAATAAAAACAATCAACTTCTCCCCAAGAGATCCATCAAGATTTCAGGTTTCTCACCAAGTTCGCCTTAGGACTTTTCTTCTCTGAATATGAGTAACTATTTAAAAAATTTTAAATCAAGAATCTGTTGGTAGCTATGATTTCTCTTGACAAGTAAAAGCATGTACTTACATTAAATCTGCATAAATATAATTTTTAAAGCTTATATTGCCTAAATGTAAAGTTGATAGTAAGAATTCTTATACTGATGGAAAACTACTGACAAGATTTTTTAAGGCAAGATGTATGTATAACTAAGTTAACAGAGTTAGAAATAGATACACACAGTACTACAAGTAGATTTTTGTCCTCCATACTAATAGAACCCTTATAAGTGTGGATGGAAAATATGTCAGAGTCAGCTTCAAAGGACTAGTTTCTTTGCAATAAAATATGTCAAGATTGTGACTGAACTTCAACCAGAATGAAGTGAAAGGGACCAAATCTACTCTCCCACTTGAAAAAAAAGGTGGTATCGTGAAATATCTTCTATATACAGGCCACTCTCGGGTTACGTCGGACTTGACGTACATCATTTCGTGGTTACATCACAATCTCCCATCCTATCTAATAAAGAGGGAATATGCTAATTGACCACCACTCTGTTACAAAGATGGCTGCACCCACAGCTGAAGCCAAGTTTTCATAAGAAGCCTTAACTAGCAATCATCAGGCACCTGAGGCTACACCCTCCCCTGTCCTCATAGGGTTTGACAGGGCACCTTAGGCCATGACCCCCCACCCGGTGGGGCTTGACAGAGGACCTCAAGGTGCACCCCCAGTGCTGGGTCTGGGGAACTCAGGCTGCGCCCCTCACCCCAGCATCAGACCTGAGACCTCAGACGGCACTCTCTGCCTGGTGGAGCTTGACAGGGGACCTCAGGCCATGGTCCCTCCCCAACACTGGACCAAGGGACCTGAGGCTGCAATCCCTGCCTGGCTGGGCTTGAAAGGGGACCTCAGACTGCATCCCACACCCAGCAGGGCTTGACAGAGACCTCAGGTCTCACCCCCAGCCCCAGTGCCAGGCCAGGGGACCCGAGGCCATGCCCCCTGCCAGGGGACCTCAAGGTGCACTTCCCATCCTGGTACTAGGCTAGGAGACCTAAGGCTGCTTCTCTCACCCCAGCACCAGGCCAGGCGACCTCAGGCAGCGCCCCCCACCCCAGCACCAGGCTGTGCTCACCCTCCCTGCCTGGTGGAACTTGACAGGGGACCTCAGGCCATGCTCCCCACACAGTGGAGCTTAACAGGAGACCTCAAGGTGCACCTCCAGTGCTGGGTCAGGGGAACTCAGGCTGTGCCCCCTGCCCAGCGGGGCTTGACGGGGGACCTGAGGCTGCGCCTTCTTCCACCTGGCAGGGCTTGACAGGTGACCTCAGGCCATGCCTCCCACCCAGCAGGGCTTGACAGAGGATCTCATGCCATGTCCCCCACCTGGTGGGGCTTGATGGGAGACCTCAAGGCATATCCCCTGCCCTGGTTTGGGCTAGTGGACCTCAGGCCATACTTCCATTCTGGAGTTGGGGCAGGGGACCTGAGGATACATCCCCTGCCTAGTGGGGCTTGACAAGGGCGGGACTGGCCAGATCTGGATCCAGGCCAATGGGTCTGGGGGCTGGCCAGGTCTGGGTCTCCTGAGATTTTGAGGTGCATGTGGGTGGGTGGGCCCCCACTTGACTCTGGGTCTAGTGGTGCACCCCAGACTCTGATAGGAGAAAGGTTTTCATATGCATTTTACTAATTTTCTTTCATCTCTGACACTTCTATTATAGAGAAAGGGTAGATAGCAATATTAAATTATTTCCTCTTAATTAAGCCCCTTTTAATATGCACGAATTTCATGCACCAGGCCACTAGCTTATTTATAAAAAAAAAAAAAAAAAGGTTCCGTCATTTCAACATATGTATTATGTGCTTTATGTTTTTTTACCACAAGTAAAGGTCAGGAATTTTTATTTTTATTTTGAATTTGTTTTACTGTTTCAGGAGTGCTGCTCAGCTGACAGATGGGTGCCAGCCGCTGGGCTGACCACAGCTTCGATTGTGTGAGCCTCTCCCACTGACACTCCCTCTGTACCCCCAAGCAGCTGTAGCAGCAGGCACAGTGGGGCCGGGATGAGCAGGAGCAGCCCAGCACCCAGCCTGGGCTTGGGCTCCTCCCCAGCCGCCTGCTGCTTCACGCATTACTTCCTGCTGTGCAGGACCAACATGGACAGTGGGATGAGCCCAGCAAGCTGGAAAGTAAGACCAGGCTGGAGCTACACAGAGTTCCACTGATCTCCGCAGGCCAAGCCAAGGAACCTGTGCACGAATCTGTGCATCCGGCCACTATTGTGAAATAACAGTTTTCAAGGACATTAGGTAATGAATGGGATAGTGATCCCTAAGAGATGAGAAACACACAAGAGGAGCCTTACAATGGCCTCAACTTATTGCCTTAAGAAATTTTACAAATCACAGCTGAGAGAAGGACGACCCAGGTACAGCCCAGGACCACCCTAAGGAGGTAAAAGAGCTGAGTCTGGATAGACATGCAACCAGCCTTCTCAGTGCAGTGTGGGACAATTAGCAAATTGTACAAGTAGTTACCATATTCTTTTGCCTTCCCAAAGGTTCTTTCTCAGAAACACTCTGGCTTTTAGATACATTATGTTAACTGACTCCTTATCAAGATTGCTTCAATATGTCTAATTTATCATTTGTGCTATCTATGTCTGATTCCAGAAAATATTAAGCATTTAATATATTGTTTCATCCTTAGAATTGTTCCCATTGAGCAGATAAGTAACCAGGATCATTCTGTAATGCACAGGTGGGTATGTTATATGGTCTATTCACTCTCTGAAATGGACTAATACAGTGGTCGGCAAACTCATTAGTCAACAGAGCAGCAAACCACAGTGCGCGAGATGCAGTTTGCCAACCACTGGACTAATACATTCTACACAAGCAGAAGCTTGTAGGTGATGTGTAAAAGTCACCCTCGCATACATCATTACAATATTCTAGCAGTTTACTAACCTTGACCAGAATGAAGAGGAAAAGTATTTCCCTGTTACTGTCACCTCCTGACTGCCACTCCCTCTACTGGTCTCAGTGGATTACCTGGTGGTATAACCCAGACCCTCATGCCCTGGGGATCTAGTCACCATACCCTTCACAGGCTGGGGTAGTTTGCCATGTCCATTTATTGACAAGTGAGCAAAGAAATACCTAGGAAACTCAAGTGAATCACCTGAACTCCACTGAAATTCTTCCCCGCCTAATACATAAAGGTAGCCAGCCCTACCTTCTCTTAATGGAATCACATCATCAGCCAAGACCATGATTTCTCTTCTTGCATGCAGATCCCTGGACATCAAAAGCTAAAAATGCCAAATCAGTAGGCATAGTTTATAATTCAGTGGAGTGCTTTTTGGGTACCATGAAGAAAGATACATCTTTGAGGACATGAATTCTAATCATGGAAAGCCCAGTGTCAGAGATGGAAAGAAAAATGATCCCGCTAATTATTTTACCCCTAAGGTGTTATATACACTGAGTGGCCAGATTATTATGACCACCTGACATTTGTAGGCAAATTAGCCGTACACTGCATCATATGGGATATGGAAGCTGAAGGCCTGTTTGAACACCTTTGCTGTCTGCAGTTACCAAGATAAAACGTCTCCAATTCGCACAGGAACACAAGGACTGGACAGTCGAGCATTGGAAAAAAGTCACGTGGTCTGATGAATCATGTTTCCATTTGCATCATGCAGATGGCAGAGTGAGAATTTCACAGAAACAGCATGAAAGTATGCACCCCACATGCATGAATACAACCCTTCAAGCTGGTGGGGGCAGTGTTATGGTTTGGGGCATGTTTTACTGGCATGATTTGGGCCCTTTGTGTGGAACATCTGAATAGCACAACATACCTAAGTATCATTGCTGATCAAGTCCATGCTATCATGTTGATGGTGTATCCCAATGGAGATGGCTTCTTCCAACAAGACCATGTGCAATGCTATGGTGCTTGTATTGTGCAGGAGTGGTTTCAAGAACATGAGGGAGACTTAATCTTGCTTAGGTGGCCCCCACAATCACCAGATCTCAATCCAATTGAGCATTTGGGGGATGAAGTTAAAAAAGCCATCAGGCAGCTGGTTCCACAACCATCCAATCTCACAGAACTGGACAGTGCCATTCATCAGGCATGGGGTCAGATTCCTCGCATCACCTGTCAACATCTCCTGAAGTCAATGCCAATAAGAACCGCAGCAGTATTGAAGGCAAAAGGTGGCCCAAGAACTGATGGGGTGATCATAATAATCTGGCCACTCAGTGTACATTCTATTAGCCTTCTTCATAACTCTCTGTAGGCCAGGCCCCTTGGATAATCACTCCCAGTTTGAGAGTCATTTTGAGACTTGTGACACCATCTGACTTTGGCAATTAGGCATTGCCAGTTTTTTTTTCAGGATCTTATCGCCCATTAGTATCAGCATACTAAACTTTGTAATAGTTTCTACAGTGAGCAGTAGCCTAGTCAATGCTAAAGTTGTAGTGACCCTTGTCCCCTTCCCACCAACAATTCATGTCTTTATAGCCTTGTTAAATGGTTTGTCCCTAGGCCTTCCAGTTGAACATAATCTGATGATCTTCCAGCCAAAGATAATCTATCCATTTCAGCATGTCCATTTTCCTCATCCTTTTAATCCTCTCCACCATCTGCCACAGTAATGCAGGCATTTCAGCTTTGCTCAGAATTGGCCATAGCTTTTTCCATGTTTCTGGAAGTTATTCATCATCTCCCAGGAGCCAGGGTGTTAAGTTCTGTAACCTAAGAACCCAATGTGGTGCTTTTAAAACTTTCCAACTTCGTTTTGACTCCTATTATAAACATCCCCGGATTCTAGTCTCAAGCACACTCCTCCTAGCTCCTCCCAGCACATGCTGACCAATTCTTAGGGCTCTTTTGGGGAATCGTTTTCTCTTCTCCGCTAGCCCAGCTGAGCTTTGTTTAATTTAAATTCTAGTTACTTAACCCTAATTCTAGGTCTAGTAGCCTGAAAACAGGATAAATCCTGAGGGAGCACATATTGCCTAGGGCAGTGGCCGGCAAACTGTAGCTCGAGAACCTCCGTTTGCTAGTTTGCCGCTCTGTTGACTAATGAGTTTGCCAACCACTGGCCTAGGGAAGGAGACTTCTGTGCAGCTTGGGAGTGGTATGGGGGCTGCTCGATGGGAGTGGGAGAGGAGTGAGCTGACTGCAAGGCTCAGAAAGTTCAGAAGTCTGGGGAGTAAAATCTACAGCAGCATCCATCCAGATGTCTCCATCTCACTTGTCAGTGTCCTGGGTTTTCCCAAACAGTGCCCTGATCTTTGCATATTGACTTGCCTTGATTGGCAACTGTCTTTGAAGTTCATCCATTCTGCTAAATCCTGGGCTTGGTCTTCAGTTTTCTCAACCTTGCTGCTGTAAGAAATGAAAGCTTTTTCTGCAAGCACCCAGAGGCCCTCAGGCTCTCACACTTGGTTTCCATAGCTTATTACTGCCCTCAGCTGTTCATTATGTTTCTATAGAATAAGCCATCCAACCCTTTTATCCTCAAAACTAGTTTTCTCTGTACTTCTTAAATGCCAGTCAGTCCCTTAGTGTTTCTTTATATCACTCCATCCCAATTCATAAGTTGTAATAACTGGAATTTGTGCCAGCAACTGTCTGTTCTCTACCTCCACCATGAATGATGGGGTCTGGCTACATAATTTTGTGTCTACCACAATATTAATCTCTGTTACTTATTTCACATATTAGACCAAGAAAAATGAAGATTACACAAAAACATTAGAATACTTTCCAAGGTTTACAAAATTAAGAACAAGAAATTAAATAAAATATCAAAAGTATGTAACTGTAATACTAGATTTATTCAAAAAGAAATTAAATTTCCTGGGTAAAGCATCTGTGTAATACTATTTCTGATTCTGTGTCTGAAAAATGGCTTTATAGTCACCTTTGTCAATACATTTAGGCATTAATAGATACCATTCAGGCTGTACATTGTGAAGAATCACTTGCTAAAGCACATATATCATGACTATGTAAGGTGACATGAAGATTTAATGAAAAGTTAGTATAGAACATCTGACCTGTATCCTATGGACATACAAGGAAAAATACAATAAATCTATTTACCCATTACATTTTACAAAATCAGACAGAATGTATTTATAAGCAGTTTTTTCATAAAAACAGCAATTTCATTTCAAATATATTACCCTCCAATTATTCCTTTATCTTATATATGTATCTAATTGGCAAAACCTACCAGGTTACTGAAATCAGTAAAAATCCAATCCATGATGCTTAATTCCTTATATCAATAAACATCTTCTATTTGAAAATCATTTTTTAAGCCATAAGTCTGCTTATCAGTTCCTATAAAAATGCTATGCCTACCTACCCCTTGCCCAGTAAGTGTGACTAGTCTTTTGCACAAGCCTAAGTGACAGTACTTCTTAACACCCACACATGATTCATCAAACACACACTTTCCTGTTCCTCTGAGACAAGGTCACCAATGGGCAAGCAGTTCCTCTAGTCCTCTTGTTCTTCATAGTGAGCATAGCCACTGGCATAGGTCCTTCCTAAATTTAGATTAGTAAACAATTCTGATGTCTCAACATCTGAATCCTTTCCACCTTCGTCATCGTCTTCATCATCATCCTCTGCTTCAGACTCATCCTCATCGTCATGGTAGCTGGTGTCACCATACTTATCTGATGAAAGGTTCTTCCAGTAAGCATCATACCCAGAAGCTCCATCTCCCTCTTCACCTCCAGCCTGTCTGCCAAATTTCAGGGAGCGTGCTACAAAACACAGATATGTACACAACACCTCATTAGTTTCCGTTCTCTACATTCTCAGTTTCCTCTATAATACTTAACATTACATGAACTTGATTGACTGCTTCTTACTCCCAAACAAAAAAGTAAGCCACATCTTTCCAACTTTCCTAACTTAATATTTAATTGGGAAAAAAAAAAGACCTTAAAAAACAACAATCAATTCTATCCAACGTGAGGTCTACATATACACCACATGTAACAAATGATAAAGGTGACAGTGTCATTTCATTAAATCTAGAAAAAGTTGGGAAACAAAACAGCACTCTCTAAACATAATAAGGCATGTTAAAAATTAAAATAAAATGTCCTTTTGTTTGGTGAATTAAACATTTATTTCAAATTATAGCAGAGTTGATTTCATGTCATTACACTTTTTTGGGCAATTTTATAAGTCAGATGTCCTAGAACAGTGGTCAGCAAACTGCAGCTCGCAAGCCACATGTGGCTCATGAGGCGCTGTTTGCCACTCTGTTGACTAATCAGTTTGCCACTGTCCTAGAAGACAAAGCCTTTAATTTCTTCTTATAGCAACACAAACTAGTGCAAAAACAAATCAGCAAAATCATCAGTCTTACCTCATTTGATTAAGCAAAGTCATTTAGAATTATGGTTCCATTCTGATATGTTTGGTAAAGAGTCAAATTGTGAGCTGCATTACTATAAATGTTTATGGCAGTCTTATTCCTTCATAGAAGTTATATAAAAGCCAGAAAGCAATTTCCTACAGTAGTGATGTAGTACATAATAAGTATAGCTGCTCAAATATTACATAGCTAAGAATTGCTTAAGAATGAATTCCAACTTTTCAGTACTAAAGATTACCAGCACCTAAATATTAAGGATTTATAGCTACTCAATTATTGAACAAGGAAGCCTCAGGAAAAAGAAAAAAAAAAGTCTAAAGAAAGAAAAGAAAAATCCCTTTTTTGGTCTTAAATTTCACTATGTCATTAACTGAGGAAAATGCCAAATATCAAAGTGAATGATGGTATATTTCTTAAGTTAAATTGAGAAATTTTACCCATATATTTTCCAAGGCTGTAAAATTCCACTTCCTTAAGAGAACACATTTATCTTTTCAAATAGAAAAAAGAGCAAAAACAAAAATAGAAAGGGGGGTGGGGGGAGATAAATTTTGTCTAAGCATGAAAGCAAAACCAACCCACTTCCATTTTAAGAGCCTTACTTGACATGCTAAGATCCTTAGTTTCCTGAGTTTCATGTCCACATTTAGGGCAAGGAGGCTGTTTTCCTTTTTCTTGTTTAAATACTTTGCTCCTTGAATGATCATCACAGAAACAGGCCTATACAGAGAAGTAAAAATGAACAATAAGAAATTTGAAGAAGTACTTCAAGCAGGACTTATTTTTATTTCACTTTATTTTTTAAATATAGTTTTATTTATTTCAGACGGAAGGGAGAGCCCACTATAGTACACTATGCATTGAAAGAGCAGAGGAGGAACACTAAACCCGGTACAGGATTTAGGAAAGAACATGAAGTCTTAGCTGGGATCTGAAGGAGAATGGGGGTACAATAAAGGAGAGAGAGGGATCTAAGGCAAAGGAAACAGCTTAGACAAAATTAGAAAAGAGTGGGAAGAGAGATAAGATAGGATTAAGAATATAAGCAAAAACCAGAGAAATGTTTCTGAGAGCAAGTGAATTGGTTGTATCTATTTAGTTATCTTTGACAAACAAAAATGCTAGAGATAAGTTCCAAGGAATTAGAACATTATGGAAATCTTCACTCTCCTATGCAAGTGCATTTTGACATTAATTAAAATACATTCCATCATTTTGGTCAGAATTTTTTCCATAAATCTAAGGTGTGAAAACACTGAGCCAAGAGTCAAGAAGCATGAGCACTAGTGTCAATTCTAAGACAAGCCAATCCATAGCCTTTGCAAAGTCATGAAGATTTCTCAATCCCACAATCTCCAAAAAGAAAAAAACAAAACTAAATAATGTTTAAGGATCCTTCCAGGTTAATCATAGCTATAAATAACTCAAGGACTGGTGTGGAATATGGAAATTAAAAACAAAAAATAAAAAATACTCAAGCATACCTTACAACGGAGACAAGAATGCTGACCAAGCCGATTGCACGAAACACCTGTGGAGAATACATAATGCCCAGATTAAACTTGGAATAAAAATACTATTTTCCACAGATTTGTACTTGAAGTACTATCTTAGGTCAAATACTAGGTTTGCTGTTTTGTCTCAAAGTATAACTTAGAGAACACACAAAAATGAGATTGAATTCCAAATCACAAGAAAGAAAACCAACAATTCTTATATATTTTAAGATATATACATATACACATATATCTCAATTTTAAACATTTATGTGAATATAAGGATTAATAATTGATACCAGAATTACCAGAATAAGAACCAAATTCAAGGAAGTGAATATCTGGGGAATTCAGTCTTTCCCAAGATGGCATCTACTATATAATAATGAGGCCTGGTACACGAATTCTGGGTTCCTTGGAATGCACGAATAGGGTACCTTGGCCTGCCTGGCATAGGGCCAAAACTGGCTCTCCAACATCCCTCAAGTGGTCCCAGGTTGCAAGAGGGTGCAGGCCAAGCTGAGGGACCCCAACGGTGCATGATCAGGGCTGGGGAGGGACCCAGGAGGATGGTCAGCTGGGGAGGCACCTTAGGAGGGCTCCAGGGCATGACCATCCATCTCGCTCAGTCCCAATCCACCAGACCCCAACAGCAAGCTAACCTCCTAGTCAAAGCGTCTGCCCCATGGTAGTCAGTGCACGTCATAGCGTGCAGTTGAACGGCCTTAGCATATCATTAGCATATTATGCTTTGATTTGTTGAATGGACAACCAGACACTTAGCATATTAGGCTTTTATTATATAGGAAGCTTTTCTAAGTGCCAGGTAGTATAGTAATGCTTTTCTTTATCTGGATTCTCATTTCAATGAACACTTTGAAAAAGAAATTCACATCTTCCTTTTAAGGAGATTTAGTGATTTGCCCCAAATCATATGACCAAGAAATCAAGTAGTGTTTAACTCCAAAATTTGAGCTTATAAGAATCAAAGTAGAAATAAAATACAATCTATCTGTGAAGATGATGCCATCCACCCAGTCAGTAAGATCCTTGAGAATTATGTGTGCATGTTAAATGCATGTGCCTGGTATCCATCACAAACGTAAATACAGAATCTCAGGGATAAGGCCTGAACACATGTATTTCTTAAAATTCTCGACAGGTGTCTTTGATGCATACTCCTGTCTAAGAATCACTGAAAAGAAACCAGGAGTGGTATCCCTTACTTGAAGGTATCTGAAAGTGTGAGGAGACGAAGGAGATTATTTTAGTAACTTACAGATGAAAATGACATTTTGCATTCTGGACCAGTAATTCCTGATCATTGCCACAAAATAAAGAATTGGCCCAATTAAAATACTATAGGCACCTCTTTTAAAAAGAGAAAATAGATGTGTTATATTTTTTATACAACCAGAAAATAGATTTGATCTAAATTACAGTCCATAAGAGGCTGAATAAAAAACTGGATTCTTTTTCATTGTTTAACACTCAGACTATTAAGAAACTTGGATATAAAGAACATTTAATATATAAAAACTTACATTTAAATGTTTCTGCCTCTAAAACCTGGCAGCTGGCTTGATGTTCAAATTGATCATCTTCACAGAGAAAGTTTTGGCAAAAAGAACAACTGAATATTCTGCCTCCTATTAGATTAAAAAACAAAACACAAAAATTTAAATATGATAAGCTTTAATTTAAAAAACTCATATCTATAAAACTGCTCAAAAAGGATGGCAAATTATTTCAGATTTACACCATAATGACATAGGAGTTTCTGTTTTGGTAAAAACTACAATGAAAACTGCTAAAATGAACCATAAAAACTACAATGAAAACTGCTAAAATGAACCACTAACCGCTGGCTACACATATGTAATAAAATGCTCAGGTTCACTTGCTCTCCCATAGCTACTCTCCCTACTTGTTTTGGTAAACAACCCAAATGAGTATTATTACTAGTATAAATCCCTTTTTCAACTAAACTGATAAGCAAAACTATCCATATTTAAGATTGAAAGTATCCTGAAAAATATGTTAAAAATAGTGTCCAGGATGTTTCAAAGTCAGCCTTCACTTGGAACCACATTCGCTGCCTGTATGCAATCACTCACCATGGTCCCAGACACCTCGTTCACATTCCACACACTCTGCATCGGTAAGAGGGCAGGCACAGGCATGTGTGCTGAGACATTTCCGACCATGACAAACCCAAGCTTCACAGAAGTCACATATTGCACCCTGCAACCAAGGAGCACAAAAAAATTAATCTTCGTCACTTGACCAGCTGCAGCCATTGTCTAACACAGCAATTTTCAGTGTGCCACAAGAATTTTTCAATGTACAATACTTAGTCAGGGGCACTGATCTCTTTTCCCTTAGATTGTCAAGTAAAAAAAATGACAACAGACAAACAACAAGAGTCATCCAGTGTGAATGTGCTGTCTTAAACCATGAATACATAGGTCTTTAATAGAGTTCCATCTTGTTAGTCACATTGCATAATAAGATTATATCTGATTGATTAATTTTTGGTACCAGAAATCCTTAAATACAAGTATAGGCAAATGTTATTTTTTAAAAGTCACTATGGAGCAAAAAAGGCTAAATAATTACTATTATTATTCATTTTAAATGTCAATCAAAGTTATATCTATTTTTTTTTTGGTCAGATTGGCAAAAAATATGTATTTTGGTGTGCTGCAGAATTTTAGTAATTAATTTGTGACATGAGATGAAAAAGTTTGAAAGTCTTTGACCATCAACATTTAGTAATTTATATACATTTAGTAATTTATCAACCTTCAGTGACGGGTGACTTCATTGAAGAAAAAAATTTACTGTTTACTTAGCCAAAATTAAGAGTGAAAACTACTACACCAATAGCTATTTATACAGACCTAAGCTATATATCAAAAGAGTAAGAAGCAAGGGGAAAACTATACACTTACCTTAATATTAATCACTGAAGTAAGTCAGAAGCCGGAGGTGTGGCCTTCAAATTGAATTCTAATTCAAATGAAATCTGGAGTCCACAGTTCAAGCATGCTTGTCTACAGCAATTCCAGTAACTAAATTGAATGGTTCCAAATACTAGTATTTCTAACTTAAGAAAATTCCTTATTTGTCTAACTTATAAAATAATCTCATAGCTTTTCTAGGATAACCCAGACAACATATTAAACATCTGTCAGCATCTTCTTTTCTTTTAAGGCATCTTATGCTTCAAAGCAATTATCCTGTTACCTTGTTGGAAAAAAATTGAAGTAAAATATATAGAACTAAATGACAGGGTAAGACTTTCCATTTCTGTATCAAGATAGGATAGTAAGACTGTACCTCTCAATAACATGAGGTCAAGAGTATTAAGAGCTAGAAAGAATTTTAATGGACTAAATGGTCTTTCCTTCACAGATGAGGAACAAGGCCTGAGATCAAGTCCAAACCCCAGAACTACATTACAGAGGAGCTGATATTTAAATCCAGGTCTTCAAATCTCAGTTCAGCTTTATACCATTCAAGGCCATGTAACAAAAATAGTATAGAGCAAATAGAAAAAAGGTTGTATGACTTATAAAAATGGATTAACAGTTCTAGCTGGTTTGGCGCAGTGGATAAGTGTTAGCCTGCGAATTGAAGGGTCCTGGATTCGATTCTTGTCAAGGGCATATGCTCGGGTTGTGGGCTCAATCCCCAGTGGGGGACTTGCAGGAGGCAGCCAATCCATGATTCTCTTTCATCATGGATGTTTCTCTCTCTCCGTTTTCCTTTCTCTCTGAAATCAATAAATATATTTAAAAATAAATAATAAATAAATAAATACATGGATTAACAGTGTAGCTAGCAAATCCTCAAATGTCCTTTGGATTACTCAAGGTTCTAACAACAAAGACATGGCACACTAAACGAGGTAATACAGGAGGATTTTAAACAAGATAATTTACAAAGGACAAATAGGCTCAGAAAAAACATGAAGGGACAGGGAAGGGAAAGAGTTACCAGAACCCAACTGAGAGCCATATAGAGAGGAACTCTGCCCAGTTCACATCCAAGCCAGGACAACGTGATAGGGAATGAGCTGGGAGAATAAAGACCCAGATGGTCTTCTCCTATTAATCCTGCCAGGGTCTCCCATTGGCTGAAACAAAAGGAAGCCATAACATATAAAAGCCATGATCCAGTCAGGCTCCTAGGACAAAGCAGGGTGAAGAGAGAATTTGTAGAATTTATAACTAATGATTCATGATTCTACTTAAATATTTTATTTATATAAGAAAAGATCATACAGATTCATACAACTCAGTTAAAGTGGTTGATAAATTTAGACATAAGCAAGCTACCAAGGAAGATGACAATGGTTTTTGAATCTTTGATTGATTTTTGAAAGATAACACTGACAATCTTACATTTAAAATAAAGAATTTACAAGATGACTATGAATAATTCTAGCTCCTTGTATCTGTAAGATAAGCACATATGAAATATGTCATATAAAATCTGCCTCCTGTTAGGTAATTATATGTTCTTGGAAAGCTACTAAAAATAAAATATTCTGCTTGATGTAAAATAGTATTATTTTAATCGTGAACTGAAATTCGAAGCAGAGCATAAAATCACACAATGGGATACAGTAAAACTGGTTAAAAAGATAACTTTTCAGTGAAAAAGAGCAAAATGCATCACACAAACATGTTTTAATTACTTAAAACAATTAATTTCCTTAGCAACTTCTACATATAATGAACATATTATGTATAGCCTGTATTAAGTATGTACTTTTGGAAATAAAAAGCTTTAAAATAAAAATATTAGTCCTATGTTCTTTTGGAATGAGGTTGCTTATTTAATCAAAAGCATGAACCTTGGATAAGCAGGGCTTTCATAGTAAATGAAGTCTAAGTAAGACACATTAGAAAGGGAGCAATGACAAAGGAATTTTATTTAAGTCAAAATTAAATGTTTCCATTCCTTGTATTTTTCTAAATAAGTAAATAGGAAGCAGTTAAAAACAAGTAGGTAATAAAGGAAATTCTTACAAAAACATGCCAAAGATAATCTAGTTAACTTCAGATTAATTAAGCCAAGGGACAAAGCAGTATGATTATCCTAATCTATAAAAACCCTGGGTGGTAACAACCAGTGGTTCTCGATTGGAGAGGGTGCAGGCTGGGCTGAGGGAATTTTGTACATTGGGCCACTAGTCCTATATAATAAAAGTATAATAAGCTAAGTGGTTGATCATTTGGTCACAGTCAACCAGTCACTATGACACGCTCTGACCACCAGGAGGCAGATGCTCCGACCAGGAGGTTAGCTTGCTGCTGGGGTCCAACCAATTGGGACTAGGTGAGAGGGCTGGACACGCCCTGGAGCCCTCCCATGGTCCCTCCCCCACCAGCCAGCCCTCATCGGCCCCAACTGGGACTGGGCTAGATGGCCCTGATAGGCCCCGATCACTGGTCAGGCTGAGGAACCCAACCCGTGCACAAATTCATGCACCAGGCCTTATGTTTATAAAATACAGTGGTTATAAAAAAATAACCATTGGTCAGAATGATGTATTCTTATCCTTGGATACAACTAGTCTTAAGACAGCAATTTTCAACCTTCTTCATTCCATGACACACATAAATTACTAACATTCTGCCGGCTTAGCAAAAAAAATATATTTGCCAAACTGATTTAAAAAAAAAAAATAGATGTAGCCTGTCTAGTGTGGCTCAGTGAGTGAGCATCATCCAATGATCAGGGAGTCACGGTAGGATTTCTGGTCAGGGCACATGCCGTTTCTAGGCTCAATCCTCAGTAAAAAGTGCAGAAGGCAGTGGATAATTCTTTCTCACCAATGTTGTTTCTATCTCTCTCTCCCTC
The DNA here is from genome assembly GCA_011751065.1 of Lasiurus cinereus. Taxonomy (NCBI): domain Eukaryota; kingdom Metazoa; phylum Chordata; class Mammalia; order Chiroptera; family Vespertilionidae; genus Lasiurus; species Lasiurus cinereus. The sequence continues at coordinate 23,211,271 of JAAGEH010000293.1, read as the reverse complement.
TCCCTTCCTCTTTCTGAAATCAATGAAAACATATTTTTTAAAAAGTAAGTATAGTTTTAATTAACATTGGATGGCTATTATTGTGCTGGCTATTGTCATTTTTTAAAATTCACAATCTAAGAGAAAAGGGATCAGTGCCCCTGATGAAATAGTCAGGTAGTGCATGTTTTAAAAATTCTTGTAGTACACTGGTTGAAAATCATTGACTGGTCTAACAGATAATGAGGAGAAGCTTACCACCATTGCAAGGCCAGTACTGTAAACACCAGCATGCTTTATGACACAGTCTGAAGACTTCATCATGCACTTTGTTTTCCCTAGTAAAGAAACAAATTTATGCAATTAGCCTGACAAAAGTAGCACATGCAAATAATTCATTAATTATCTTTATCTAGCCTGTGGAAATAATTTTAAATAGACAGAAATAAGCAGTGTACTGCTTACATAACCAAAAACAGAAAATGGATATAATGAGATTCATTCATTACCTGAGTCAGATCTTTTGAGATTAGAAATTTATTAAAAACCAATTGCACAATAAAGTTGTATGTTAATTTATATTTGTACTAAAATCATAAATTCCAGGTTATGTTTTATAACCAAACCACCATTATAGCAGATTTAAAAAAACGCTTTAACGTGAATTTAACCTTTCATGCCCTAGACGGTTTGGCTCAATGGACAGAGTCAGCCTGTGGACAAAGGGTCCTGGGTACAATTCCAGTCAAAGGAACATACCTCAGTTGCAGGTTCCTCCCCAGTTCAGGCCCTAGTTGGGGCTCGTGCAGGAGGCAACCAATTGATGTGTTTCTCTTACATTGATATTTCTCTCTGTCTTTCCCTCGTTCTTCCACTTTCTCTAAAAATCAATGGAAAAATATCCTCGGCTGAGGATTAAAAAAAAAAAAATGAATTTAACCATTCATAATTTGCAATAAAAACAGTCAGGTTTAAAGTTGCTGCTTATTTCTTTACACACAATATCTCAAACCAACCAGAAATCATGCATCTTATCTGGTTCACTTTTTAAGTTTACTCATATGTACAAATTTACAGACATAACCTCCAATTAAATATTTTTCCAAAATAATTTTCAAATAGTCCCCAAGTAAGCACAAAAAACAGTAATATGGTGATAAAGCTAAAAATTATCATACTGCCACAAAAACTCTGATGTAACACCTAATTACCAATCCAAAACACTGTCAGGAAATTCATATACTATGGGAAGATTAATAATGACACAGTAATCATCCATTTCATAAAGCTAGACAACAGGAAACGGGAAGGAGAAACTGGAAATGAGAGGCAACAGCTACCAAACTGTTCCACATTTAACATTAAGTACAAAATAAATGAGAAATGCATCCACGTATAACAAAATTTAAGCTCAAAAACACTGAAATTATAGGAAGATCCTAGCCAGAATTTAATCTTTTCCATGAATTATTTTCTCATTCTTTTGTAAAATAAGGATGCAACAACTGGCAGATAAATGGTCTACTAAGCCAGTATTCTTTTTCATTAATTATAAACCTCAATAATGTCTTCTTTGAAAGCTAGAATTACACTAGAATATTCAGAGATATAGCCCTAAACATCCCTAACTTTCTGCAATGTTATCATTTGTAAGCACATTAAAATGAGCATATTCCAAAATGTGTTACACCTGAAACTATTATACCAAAACCAAAAGGGATATTTGTTCAAGTAAAAGTTTGGGGAGAAAATCTGTATTTCTTTACTGGAGGTCTTCAGAAACGTTAACATGTAAGTACTAGAGACCCGATGCATAAAATTTGTGGAAGGGGCTCAGCCCTCACAGCCATGGCTTCATCCGGAAGTTTGTCCAGATGGTCATTCTGCTGTTTCGCCTAATCAGCCTATTAGTTCTTTATTATACACGATATAATAGAAATCTCCCAGATGAGAAGGGAATGAAACACACAGCATTTCTCAAATGTATACACAGTACTAAAAAATACTTATTATCACAAGTATTCTAAGGAAGACTATTTGATAAATATCAATCTTGTTCTGTGAACTACATTTAGTTTTACTCTGAATGATCATCTAACTCTTAGTTTCCAATTATACCTAGGAAATAAGTATGTGGCTTAAGCACTCTATTCTAGTAACTTGGGAATCCATGTGAAGAAATTCAAGAATCATATGCTAAAAGCCAAACAGAAAACAAATGATCAGGGAAATGTGGAATAAAACTATTCCCAACAGTCTAACATACTGCAGGCAATATTAGCAGGAATCAAATTTTAGAAAAGTAAAAAAAATGGCTATGGACAAGATTAAAGTAGTATAATTAAAAATCCTGGACTATCAAGTACTATTAGTCTGAAATCTGATCTTTCAAAGTATGAAAGAACACATTAGTAGCCCTGGACAGTGAGGCTCAATTGGTTGGGCATCAGTACTGTACATACAATGAAAGGTTGTTTCAATTCCCAATCAGGACACCTGCCCAGGGTGTGGGCTCCATTCTGACAGGGGGCCTGCATGAGGCAGCAAATATGTTTCTTGCTCTTTCTCTTTCTCTCTCTCTCTCTCTCTCTCTTTCTCTCTCAAGATCAATTTAAAAACCTTAAAAACATATTGATAACTTATATCTAAGTTGTGTTAACCATTTTCCAGCACTAAATTAAAGAGTCAAAATCAAGACTTGATAATGTTTTGGTAGGCAAAATAACTTTTAGTGATATTTTATTAATGGTAAGGCATAACATTATGATAAACCCACCATTTCATATTGATTAACTGCCAACAAATATTTGATAAAAGGCAGGTGCCTTTAGTTATCATACTTACCACACTGTGCACAAATTGGTAACTTCTGTACAGAATTACAAAAATAGCAAAATGCTCTATTCTTCTGCCGCCTTGTCATGTAAAATAAATTTTAAAATATAGTCAATATCAGGTAAAATACCAGAGGATCTATATTACATACAGGTAAGAAAAAGAAATAAAAATTTACCTCTGACATTTGTCACATTCCTGTAAAATACAAACATGACATTAATTTCCTACTGGAAGTTTTACTTGCATTGTAAAGAATATCCTGTTCTTCATGTTAACATTTAAATGACACTTGCCCAACTGCCCCCGGTATACAGGAATCTATAGATAACAAAAGTATGCTGTTGGGCATAATGCCCTCGACAAAGAAGTGGCATTTTCACAAAAGAGTAAATAGAGGTAGTTTGTTTTTTAAAGAATCACACAAATAATAAAGAATAGACACACCAGTGGTTCTCAACCTTTTTTAATGCTGTGACCTTTTAATACAGTTCCTCATGTTGTGGTGACCCCAATCTTGCTACTGTTATGAATTATAATGTAAATATCTGTGTTTTCTGATGGTCTTAGGCTCTACAGCAGTGGTTCTCAACCTGTGGGTCGCGACCCACAGGTTGAAAACTGCTAGCAAGGTCGCCTAAGACCATCGGAAAACAGATATTTACATTATGATTCATTAACAGCAGCAAAATTATAGTTATGAAGTAGCAACGAAAATAATTTTAAGATTGGGGGTCACCACAACATGAGGAACTGTATTAAAAGATCACAGCATTAAAAAGGGTTGAGAACCACTGCAACAAACAGTGGAAAACACAATATGATAAAGCTTATAGAAAATCCAGAATCTTAAAGCATGGTATTAAAAATTCTCAACATCTGGTCTCTAAATACTTTTCAAATTGCTGGCCTATTCTCTTTAGATTCAAGTCACAATTTGGCAGCCAATTTCAAAATATGCCTTGTACTCTCTTTATGCTTTATTTATTCTAATACCTTGCCCTGAAAAGTCCCTCTTCAGTCTTTCCCTGTTGGAAGTTCTGGTGATGATCCCACCTATCTGTAAACCGCAGCCCATCCACACATTCTACTTCATCACCTCTTAGTCCTAACAGTGCCTCCACTGTAACACTCACCAAGTCTGGTTGTCCTTGTATATACTTAGGAATGTGAATTACTTCTTCTTTCATCTTGCCCTCTACCCCTTGACTCTAGATATAACCCTGACACACAGAAGGGGGAGTCCCCACTGCCCTATCTGTGCTATGTAATCCTGCTCCCCCACTCCAGCCATAAATATTAGTCCTGGAAATGGCACCACAAAGTCCGAAGTATCAGAGTTCTTTCCCTCTGTGAGATAATGATATGTGATGCAAGATATGGGAGTTACCGGTGCCTATGAACCCAAACAAATGGAATAAGACAACCTGAGAAAATGGAATAAGTAAAAAGGAAGAAAAGCAAAAGATGGAACGACAAGGTTGTTCCAAGTTCCAGTTATCCCTGTGTTCCAGCTATATCCTTGCCCTGCCCAACGATACAAGTTAGTCCACTATTTTCTCCGGGTTACTTAGGTTTGATTTGTCATTTATAAACAAACAGTTCTTAAGTACTGCACAAAACAACTGATCCATAAGCTTGTGGAATCGGGACTGTGTCATTCACCTATGTATCCCCCACAGTGCCTAAAATAATATCTGACAGCACAGAGTAGATGTACAACAGTTTGTGGAGTTAAGTCATGTTAAACACTTTCTGTGTGTCTAATGAAACAGGAGAAAAAAGAGGAGTGGTGGGAATAGGAAAAGTAGAGAGAAGTAGAAATCGGGAAATGTGGGACAACGCAGAGAAACATGGTCAAAGAAAGAAAAGGACTAATGCTGACATAAATATCACTTGCTTTTCTGAACTTTGACCAAAGAAGCCCAGCAGTGATCAGGGCTAACCCATTTGGCACAGGGAAATAAAGTAGTAGAACAGGAAACCAAAAGAGATGTTAAGAACAGTAGAAAGTTTAGAAATGAAAAATCAAATGAGTTATAAAGAACTGCTAAGAAAAAATGATAAAAAGTCTCCAACTAATAAGACAAACTGAATTAAGACACATAAGCTCAGAGAGCTGGAAAATTTTTCACAATGATCCTAGTATGTATTCTTGGCCAATAAGTATTCATCACCAAGAATAGCCAAGGTAATATGCTATATTTTATAAATAAGATAAAATCAAACAACAATCATTGCTACTCAGTGTTAATGAAAACAATGCACATGCCTATAACACAGATTTCAAAATGAATAAAATATATGCAGCAACAGTGTATTCACTAAAATTTTTTTCAGGTGTTTTTCCAGTAACTGATACAGTTTTTCAACTATAAAATGATATCATAAAAAGCTGTTACCATTGAAGCATTGCATGGGTGTTTAGCTAAATCTATAGTGCTTCTCGATGCTCGCAGCTGTTTTTCACGTTCCCGGCGGTTCTCTGCCTTCTTCCTCGCACCAGTCTTTTTTTTAGGCATTGTTTCCCTCTTTCAACACAAGAGAACAAACAGAGAAGGTGTAAGTGCCAGGTTGCATTTGCTATTCTAAATAAACTAAGAAGTTTATTCTCATTAAATTTTAAACTCAAACCTGTCATTTTGACTGGTAAGCAATTTTAGGCCATTATGAAACATTAAGCACACATTATCCCAAGTAAAATAGATGCCTTTTAAAATAATGCATTTACTTACACTATCAAACAATTCTAAAAAATGTAAATACATACACGTGCACACCCCAAATCATCTTAAAAGCCAAGTTTTCTTTCCCATGGTGGGGGGGGGGGGGAAGAGGAGGAACAGTTTCCCTGATATTAAGTATTCTTTAAAAATTACTTTGTATCAAGGTAAAAAATAAAATGATTAGGCAGATGTCATTAAAAAGTATATTATTTACCCAGTTTACATCACTGTTTTTGAAATTTATATTCAAACTAGAGGCCCAATGCATGGATTTGTGCATCAGTGGGATCCCTCAGCCTGGCCTGCGGGGATCAGGCCAAAACCAGCTCTCCAACATCCCTCCAGGGGTCCCAGGATGTGAGAGGGCAGTTCTCAGGTGACACAACCTGGAATCCGGCTCCCTCTCCTCTGGTTCCCGGTGCCTCACCAGGGAACTGCAGCTGCCAAGTCACCACAGCTCGGCAGCACCTGCATTCAAGCATCTGGCCCCTGGTGGTCATTGCGTGTCACAGCTACGCACTGGCCTGGCCTGCAGACATCCCCCAAGGGGTCCCGCTTTGCAAGAGGGCACAGGAAGGCCAAAGGACCCCACCCCACCAGTGCATGATCAAGGCCAGGGAGGGACCATGGGAGGGTTCCAGAGCATGTCCAGCCCATCTCGCCCAGTCTCAATTGGCCAGACTCCAGCAGCAAGTTAACCTACAGTCAGAGTGTATGCCCCCTGGTGGCCAGTGCATATGATAGCCACCGGTCAAATGGCCACTTAGGTTTTTATATATGTACTAGTGGCCTGGTGCACAAATTTCATGCACCAGGGGAAGGGAGGTCCCTCAGCCTAGCCTGCACCCTCTCCAATCGGGGACCTCTTGAGGGATCAGGCCTAAAGTGGCAGTCGGACATCCATCCCTCTTGCAATCTGGGACCACTAGCTCCTAACTGCTCACCTGCCTGCCTGCCTGATGGCCCTAACCCCTATGCCTGCCTGCCTGATTGCCCCTAACTCCTTCTGCCTGACTTCCTGATCACTCCTAACAGTTCTCCCCTCTCAGCCTGATCTCACCCCCAACGAGCCACCCTTGCAGGCCTGGTCTTGCCCTCAACTGCTTTCCCTTGCTGATCTGGTTGACTCTAACTGCCTCTGCCTTCCTGATCACCCCCAACTGTCCTCCCCTTCCATCCTCATCTCGCCCCCAATGGCCCTCCCCTGCCAGCCTGATCTCACCCCCAACTACCCTTCCCTGCTGGCCTTAACTCCCCTAATGGCCCCTGCCTCAGTCCCCACCACCATGGCTTTGTCCAGAGGAAGTTGGACATCCAAAAGAAGGCCAGTTGACCCTAATTAGCATATTACCCTTTTAGTAGTATGGATAGATTGTATAGGATAGGACTGCTTAAATGGCGAGGGGTGGGGAGAGCCATTTTCAGCAGGAGGAGATGCTCTTAGCAGACAAAAACACATAATATCTATATCTGGACTGATAGCCAGCCATACACACTCTACTGCCAAACCGGTCATTAAAAAATTGAACCGCTTTCTTATACCTTATACCAAACAGCTGTTGCCACTAAACCTCCCCCCTCCACCATCTTAGGTTCTGCCCTCACAGTTCACCCAGCTTAGGTTCTGATTGGTTGGTTTCAATGCCAGTCAGCATCAAAAGCTCCACACCTGCCTTAACCAGTTTGGCTCAGTGGATAAAGTATTGGCCTGCAGACTGAAAGGTCCCAGGTTCGATTCCAGTCAAGGGCATGTACCTTGGTTGCAGGCACATCGCCCATAGGAGGTGTGCAGGAGGCAGCTGATCAATGTTTCTAACTCTCTATTCCTCTCCCTTCCTCTCTGTAAAAAAATCAATAAAATATTTTTTAAAAAGGCTCCGCCTCCTATGCAGCCATTGGCTTCTCACACTTCACCCAGATTTGGTTTTGATTGATAGATTCTTATGCCAGTCAGCATCTCTGGGCATTATCAGTGAGCCTGATCAGAGTCAGGACTGATCAGCAGCCCCAGCAGAGGCCCGAGAGAAAAAGAGGTGCGGTAAAAGACAGAGGCAAGTGCTGATCAACAGGTGCCATGGAGGCTATGGATCAAACCCTGCTTCTCTCTGATCAGCAGCCTCCTGAGCAGTCAGTGCTGGATCTGAGCTCCCATAGCCACAGCAGTAAGTGCTGGGTTGCCATGGCAACCCAGCACTGACTTCCAGTCAGTCGAGCCTTCAGTTGTTTTAGATGTCATGGACCCTGGGTTTTTTATACATTAGGACTAGAGACCTGGTACACAAAATTTGTGCATGGGGGCAGGGTTCCCTCAGCCCAGCTTGCACCCTCTCCAATCCAGGACCCTTCGGACATCCCTCTCACAATCCAGGACCGCTGGCTCCTAACAGCTCACCTGCCTTCCCACCTGATCACCCCTAACTGTCCTCCCCTGCCAGCCTGATCACCCCTAACTGCTTCCCCTTACTGGCCTGTTACCCCTTTACTGCTTCCCACTGCCTGCCTGATCACCCCTAACCACCTTTGCTTTGGCCCCCGCCACTGTAGATTTGTCCAGAAAGCAGGATGACGCTCCGACTTCTCCAGAATATGGCCGGTGTCACCAAACAAGGAAACTGGCGCAGGGTCGCCCGGTATAATTAGTATATTACACTTTTATTAGTATAAATGATATGATACTGACAAGACCCAAAGATTAACAAGTCATGGTTCTCCTATGTAATCTATATATATAAAAGCCTAAGTGACTGTTACAACCAGATGACTAGATAACCAGCCAGTAACCATGATGCACACTGACCACCAGGAAGACGCTCAATACAGAGCTACCCCTCCCACCCCCCCGGTGGTCAGTGTGATCCCACAGCCAACCTCCCATGGCCAACCAACATCTTGCAGTCCCTCTCCCCAGCCAGCTGGCCCCCATCAGCCCTGATCGGCCTCATGAGGACTGGGCGAGATGGTCACAATCAGCCTTGATAGCCAGCCAGGCCAAGGGACCCCATCCATGCATGAATTCATGCACAGGGCCTCTAGTATCTAAATAAAACATCTGCTAGGCAAATCAAATGACAACATTAACTACAAAGTCAAACTAGTCTCCTTGAAAAGATATTAAAGGTATTATAGTTTTGCTTTTACTGAAAGCTGCCCTTCCCTCTACATGAAATGAACATATATGAGGTGGGCAAAAGTAGGTTTGCAGTTGTAATACAAATAAATAATACAATAATTAATAGATAATATAAGAATAAACTGTTTCGCGCACTCAACACTGTAAACCTACTTTTGCTCATCCCTGTATATTAAGTCCTCCCTTAACCTTGTGCACAGGTTCTGCAACTTTTAAGTGGAGTGACCTACAGCAAAACCAATTTTACCTCCAGCTGATTCACAATAAAGGGGAGTTAAGTTCCTAGCCATCTCATGGTTTTAACTGAATGTTTGGCACAAAACGTTATTCTATAACCTGCTGTTATTTTAACAGGGCTCAAAGTTATGTTTAAGAGTATATATTTACCACATATATTAAAATAATGACTTTAAAACTGGCTTTTATCATTCAGTTGAAAGAACTACCACATTTAGTAGAACAAGGTTTTTACTAAATATCGCATCTCTCGCAGATGTTTGCCTCCCAGCTCTGCCTGGCCTTTATCAACCACTCAATAAATGCAGCGACATCCTAATGAAAAAAAAAAACTCACACACGATTGCTTTGAAATCTGAAACTCAAATTCCTTAATATTCTCCAAAATGCGTACTTTTAAAAGTCTTCTTTTAAGAGTGATTCTCAAAAAAATGAACTGCAGAAATTCCTAAAAGTCCAGGTTCAGACTTCTAGGCCCGACTCAAGGATCAAGGAATTCCAAACCTCCGAGGGCAGGCTCAGGTTTCACTGGGGAGCGTGACACACAACCTCCCTGAAGACACTGATTCACAGAAATCATCCTGGGCCCGGGCGGGACACCGGGGCACAGTTCCCGGAAGCACGCCTTTAGGAGACTTGTGTTTCTCTTCTTAAAGGGCACCTTACAACAGCGCCCAACCATGCGCGCACCACCAGCTAGTACTGGAAACACCACCAAGGACATTCAAGAACTTTTCCGACTTTGGGTTTCAGCACTCAGGTTAGGGTATCCCGTCAAAAACCCAGGGATGGGAAGTTGCGACTTTAAAAAAAATGGACAAACCACACGAGGACGTTTAAGGAGGTGGACACTCAAGCAGGCACTGCCCCAGCCCACCACGGCACCCTTTCAGAAAGTATTTGACGTGACAAAATCTACAGGCTGGAAAGAAAACACACACACACACACACACGCGTGTACTGGTATGGCCAGCAGGGCACCGGGAATAATCCCCGGGAGACGGACTATACGGAGAGGTTCCCTACGTTCCCGGGGTGAACCGCGGAGAAAGTTGGGCCTCATGTTTCTTCCCCTCCCGTTTGGGGAATCTCAAGAGCAAATTCTTTTTTTCTCAGCCTCGCATGGGGCTGAGCCCCGCTCCAGCAACGCTCCGGCTTCTGCAGAACGTGGCCCGGGTCGCCAAACGGGGCCGCCGGCGCGGGGTCGCCCCGGGCGGGCAGGGAAAGCCCGCAGCCAGAGGACGCCGCGGGGCGAAGGGGCGGGCGGGCGGCCCGAGACGGTGGCCCGAGGTGCCACGCGGCTCGGGGACCCGCCGACCGACACCGCCCGCGGGACACCCTCCCTCGCGCGCGCCCCGGGCCGACCTCGCTCACCCTGGCGGGGAGGCCAAGCTCACTCCGGGGGCAGAGGGGCAGGGAGCGGCGGGGTGATGACGCCCGCGGCGACAGCAAACCGGGCTCGTGGACCCCGACCCGGGACTAGGAGGTACTGAGACGCCGGGAAGGCGGGCAGCCACTTGGCGACTCCCGGAGCCGGACCGGATGTCCTCTGACGTCAGCGCGTCCTGACGGCGGCGCGTCGACTGGGAAGGGCCCGCCCACTTTTGTTCGCTCCACCCCGTCCCTCCCACTCGTGCGGGGAAGCGGGGCGCGAGGAGCGGGGGGCTCTCTCCTGGGGAGAGGAAGACCTGATCGAAAGAAAGGAGGAGGCCGGAGAGAAGGGGAAAAAGGGGAAAACAGAGCTTAAGGAGCTGGGGAGGCCCGTCTATTTTATGTTTTCAGAGGAGGAGGAATCTATAAAGGAAGAGAAAAGTTTAAAAGGAAGAGGTACATGAACTCACACACTTGGTCACTGTTTCAGTCGACGCCGAAAACGCTGGCCTCTTTCTTTGGGAAACTTGCACCATCGATTCGTCACCTCCCCCTCTCCGTGTCTGCTGCCCGCGCTGTGCCTTCAGTTGCTTCATGAAGCGTCTCCGCAGTGCAGGATACCCATGTGCCCACCCGTCCTCGCTTAGGAGGTGGGATCACTCCCCCTGCTCCCGTGCCTCACGCAGATAATTATTTCCTTTTCTGGGTAGCCATGCCACTTTCCATCCTTCATCGTTACTCTTATTTACCCACAACTTAGTAATGGAAAACTTTGGAACTTGATTTCCAACTTCTGCCGTCACCCATTAACATCCCAATGGGAGACCCATTCTCTTGGGTTCTTGATTTCTTCAACTCCAATAGCCATCACCTGCACTCCACTACGGGCACCCACTTCTTAAATGTTTTTGTCTCAGGACCCTTTTAAAACTCTTAAAAACTGAAGACTCTAATGAGCTTTTGTTTATATGGGTTATGTCTGTTGATATTTACCGTATACAAATATCAAAACAAAATTTTAAATACTAATTCAGTAAAAATAGTACTCATAAGTATATTACATGTTAGAATAAAGAACATGTTTAAATGGAAAAAAAATAGCTATATTGTTCCAAACAATAAACATAATTCTTTTACAGTTCTGCAAATCTCTTTAATGGAAATCACATATATACACACATATGTTTATAATCATATAAATCATATATATATATATATATAGATTGTTTACAGAGAGGAAAGGAGAGAGATAGAGAGTTAAAAACATCGATGAGAGAGAGAGACATGGATCAGCTGCCTCCTGCACGCCCCCCACTGGGGATGCGCCCACAACCAAGATACATGCCCTTGACTGGAATCGAACCCGGGACCCTTCAGTCCACAGGCCGACACTCTATCCTCTGAGCCAGTGGTTCTCAACCTTCCTAATGCCGCGGCCCTTTCATACCGTCCCTCATGTTGTGATGACCCCCACCCATAAAATTATTTTAGTTGCTACTTCATAATGTAATTTTGCTACTGTTAATGAATCGTAATGTAAATATCTGTGTTTTCTGATGCTCTTAGGCGACCCGTCAAAGGGTCATTCGACCCCCAAATGGGTCGCGACCCACAGGTTGAGAACCACTGCTCTGAGCCAAACCGGTTTCTGCACTTTAATGGAAATCTTAATAGAAAGCAAGTGAATTCTTATGTCTGCCATGCCATTGAAAAATGTATTGATGTTCTCATTTTTCCAACATATGGTTAGCCAGAGTAATTGCAAAGAACCCAAAGGACTGGGAAAGTTATTATAGTGTACATCTTTTATGATATTCCAGGCTTCCTACTGGGCACCTAGCCTTTTCTCTGTTGATGGTTTCCAGGTCCAAAAACACCCAGCAAAGAATTGTGACTAGTTATTGGAATGTGGTGCTCAGGCTACTCATCTGGCACTCCTTGATTTCTTTGGATTATACAGGCTGAACAGTGTCCTTGTTTGGTGCCTATCCATTATGCTCCTAGGGACACTGTATTCTGTTATCCATCTCCCTAATCTCAGAAGCAGGCCCTCTCCTTCATTTGCCACACCTCCCTTGCCACTGGTTAAAATAAAATTACATTGTAAAGTAAGCCAAGTTATTGACCCAAGATAAAGAAAACCGAGGGCAGATTCTGAAAGAAACACAGGTTGTGGGGTAAAGAGAAGCCCTCCACAATGTAGCAAAGTGTAGCAATGTAGTTTACTGTTGTCATATTAAGACTGTTACCCATGCTACACCATGATTCAAGACAAAATTTCATTTATTTGTAATTAGAAACAAATATTTCACAATATATAATTACATATTGTTTTTGTGATTAATCACTATGCTTTAATTATGTTCAATTTGTAACAATGAAAATACATCCTGCATATCAGATATTTACATTACAGTTCATAATAGTAGCAAAATTACAGTTATAAAGTAGCAACGGAAATAATTTTATGGTTGGGGGTCACCACAACATGAGCTGTCTTAAAGGGTCGTGGCATTAGGAAGGTTGAGAACCACTGCTCTATGGCTTTGCTCAGAGATTTGGGAGACACCTCCCTCTGAGCCCAGGCATAATAAAGACTCCTAATAGGCTCATTAAGGCATCTTGTATCTAGCTTGCTGGTTTAGGATACCACAGGACCATGTTCAGACTCATGAGTTCAGGAAAGTCTAGGATTCATGTATTTCAGGTGTCTCAACCCAGTTCATTGCATCAGGGTTTCTTTCCAAGTCAGCATTGGGACCTTGGCATGGCCAACCTGAGCCACAAGTTGTTATCTCCATTGGAGCTCTACCACACTTCTCCGGTGCTGGGCCTATTGCGCAGCTTTCTGCCCTCCCACTACAGGAGATTAAAGCTTCTTAATTTGCTACAAGAGGCCTTTTGAATTTTACTCATATATTTAATAGCCATTAACCTTTCTCAGCTTTTTGTGTTTTACAAAGACTGGATTTTAATTAGCAACAGCCAATTCTCCTGTTTTTAAGATTACTGTCTCCCTCCTATTTCTTAAATGTCTAACGCATCACACCCACTCTAGTGTACAGGTAACCTCCACTATTCAAATGTTCACGTTACTCCACTTAACTTTTACAAAAGACCTACATATGTACCGGTTTTTACTAACCAAAAGAAATCCAAAGAGGATTTTTTTAAGAGTGATTCTCAAAAATCAACTGCAGAGATTCCTGAAAGTACAGATTTTAGACTCCTAGACCCTACTCAGGGTCTAGGAATAGCCTTTGCGTTTGTTTTTAGGGAACCTTTATAAAGTCAACATGCACCTGAGCAGTCAGAGTGGCTCTGCCAAGCATCTTCCCTGGGAACTACACTCAGCATCTCCACATCAAGCCCCATAGTTGTGAACTGTCTATGAGCATCTGTACTGAATCTCAATTTATTTTGTGCTTCATTAACAAGATGTGTCCTAAAGTATCAGAAAAGCCTGAGCACTCACTCCTAAGGTGTTATGGTTAGCATACAACTGGACATAATTGTTATTTTAGGTTTATGTGGTATTTGGTATGATCAGCAAGGTTATTTTTTGGGTATGGGAATGAGCAAATGTTTTTCTATATAATTTAATGGTAATTGCTTTTTTGCTTTCTACCATCAACATGAAAGATTTCATAGAACACTCTCCTTTCAGATAGCAGGGGAAACATGTATTACCTTCCATTAGAATACATCCCAGTTCACTACTAACGATCATTTTACCTATTGCACTGTTATCTTCGGTCACTGTCTGTCTGTCCTATACCTGTCACCAATGAAGAGATCTCATTGACAGTCAGCTGGCCAATGATTCAAGTCAAAAATTCCATATTAGCTTCTCCTTTCTTGACTCATTTTTTACATCAACTATCTTTGATTAACTTTTCTGAATGCATACTGAGTCAGAGATACAACTTGCATTTGGCTGGGTCCATCTGAAAACCCACTTTGACCTACAATTTAGATTCTAGTGAATAACATGCACACTAGAGATAGGGGCCCAATAGTCAAAAAAGATAGGATGTTGGGGTTGAAACTCTCGAATAAAGCTGTGACTCACAAAAGACAACACTCTCAGTGCAAAAACAAGGTTAAGGGAAAATCTTGGTTAATTGCCTGCATCACCTTTGTTTCTAAGTGGAGTGGTAAATAGTAAAAATTAATAGCACCACAAGAGAATCCCTAACTGCAAGCCCACCTTCAAGCATTTGTTTTCATTTTAAGGCGCTCTCCACTATTCTACAGTGAAATAAGCATAGGGAATAGGAGAAACCTGAAGGGCCTCCAGAGCATTCCTAAAGTTTGACATCACTGGTCTGCGGTTACTAAGCCCCTTCCTCCCAGGGTCACAGGCTTCTGGGTTTTTTTTATTTTTATTTTTTAAAATATATTTTATTGATTTCCACAGAGAGGAAGGGAGAGGGGTAGAGAAACAGAAACATCGATGAGAGAAACACCAATCAGCTGCATCCCGCACACTCCCCACTGGAGACGTGCCCGCAACCAAGCCATATGCCCCGGACCAGAATTGAACCTGGGACCCCTGAGTCCCAGGCCGATACTCCACCCACTGAGCCAAACTGGTTAGGGCTCTGTGTTTTTTGTTTGTTTGTTTGTTTTAATGCTTTTATCATGTTGCCATGAAAATTATGTTTGAAATTAATAGGTTTTAATAGATACCCCCTTTTTGGTAGCAGCGGGTGGATTAAGAACGTTCCTTTCTATTACTGAGAGATTTTAACTATGAATCAGAGATAACATCATGAACTCTTAAAAATAAAATTTAAAAGAGAAGTAACCCAGTAGAAAAGTGGGTAAAATATATGAACAGGCAACCCACATCCAAGAAAACACAAATTGTGAATAAATACATGCAGTTATTTTTAGCCTCTTTAATAACCTAGTAATTTCACACCTTAGTCAAATACTATAAAGAAACTATCAGGAAATGTATGCAAGAATAGTAGCTTTATAGAAAAATACTACAAACCCAGCTGAAATGTTCATCAACCAGTGAATGGATTAATAAATTGTTACATATTCACCCAATGCAATGTTAAATGGTAGTGAAAATGAACAAACTACAACAATATGCAGAATTGTGGATGCTTTTCAGAAATAGAATGTTTATACATATGTGTTATATATATTATTTTGCATGTAGCAAATATTAAATATTTTAAATTATATTAGTAAGTGTGAATCTCCTGTGTGTCCTCTCATTACTCCCTACGTTGGTGGGTGTTAGGAGAGGTAATTTGCCATGGACCCTCAGCTGCACATTCTTGTGAATGTTCCAAGAACGTAAAGCCCTCCCACATGACTTAACATGACTTGCTGCACAAGATCAGACTTTCTTCCACTTGCTAAAAAAAGGTAAATTCCTCAAGTTCAGTGTTCTTTGGTGATGATGCAAATCTATTGTGTGTATAGCATCTGCCTGGCCTCTCTGTATTATTTCCATGAGATTTGAGAACCAAGGGAAATCAATATGATCATGATACTACAGCCACTGCTGTGCTATGAGACTAAAGTCTTTTGTCCCTGATCTAAGAGTCTTGTTTCTGCCAGCAACCATAAACAGTAACAGCCTGCAAGTTAGGTAAAATCCCAAACACTTCATAGACCTAGACAGTAAGCTGAGAGACTAGAAAGATTTCAAAAGACCTTGACCCTGTTTAGTCACTAACTAGCTATCTTGAGTTGGCCTATTCAGTACTGTCTACAGAAATTTTGTCCCTTTTATGTAAAAGGAGATCATTGAAGTAGATAGTCTCTATTACTTTGTAAGTTTATATTGTGTGAGTATGGAAACATGTCCTGAGATTTAGAGCAAAGGCACTCAACCAGAAAAAACGGAGCTTGCAAGAAGGAATTGAAGCTCTTTTGTAATTTCACTTTATATCACCAAGTGCTTTGATGGGTGGAGGTCCTTTCTTCTTCCTGCCTTCTGTTTTCTTTATTTTTCTACCTGTGGGCATTGATGTGATGGAAACAATGAGATAGTGAAACTTGCCTGCCACTCAGAGTCCTTTTCCTCCTGTGCATTTTCTCTCTATTGCAGGGTCTGGGTTAGATTCCACCAGTGAGAGGCATGTGACTTGGGAATTGGAAGAGAGGCAGAAACCATGATTATTTCTCCTACAGAGCGATGCAGGCACTCACTCTCGCTGACAGTAGAAATGGAGTTTTGCCAGCCATTTCCAGTCATTTTTTGAGAATAACTCATTTGGGCTCTGTAGATTACTGAGATGATTGGTGGTTTCCTGCGGTTCCTTCAGTTTTCCACATTTTATGAGAAGTGATTGTCTTCACTTTTGCTTCCTCAGCTTTTGTTTTGTTTGTTTTTAAAGTACTTAAAACCTCTTGTTAAATCCTTCCTATCTGAAATGCTTGCAATGGTTTCTCTTGACATAACTGAACCCTGTCTGATAAAAGAAGGTAAAAGTTGAGGAAAAGCTACTCTAATTTGGTTTATTTTCAGAATTTTTATACTGTCAAAAACTTTAACAGTATTAGAATCTGTATCCATAAGAATTAGTTTTATATTGCTGCCCAACCACCAAAAACTTAGGAAAACAACATGATTTAAACACACACACACACACACACAGTTTTTTAAATCTTGTAGGTCTGGGTGGGGTTAAAGGTGTCCTCTATATAGGATTTCACAAGGAAAAAATTAGGGTGTCGGTGAGGCTGCATTCCTTGGTGGGGGCTGTGTGGAAGAAACCTTTTCCAATCTTATTCAGCTTTTTGGTTCACTTCGTTGTCTTATGGTTGTAAAAATGAGGTCCTCATGTCTGTGTGAGCCATCATCAAAAGCTGGCATTTGCTCTCAGAGGCTTTCTTGATTCATTCTCTTGCTTTTCCTATGGTCCCTCCAGCAATACAGTCGTGGGGCTGAGTCTCTCACATTTCTGGATTCTTCTGCTGCATCTCCGCTGCACCACCCAAATCATCCAGAATTAAACTCCTTTGCTCAGTTTCTCTTCAGTTTTGCCAGCAAAGTCCCTTTTGTCAAGTCACATAACATAGGGCAGATTTCCAGGATTAGGGCCTGGTCACATCTAAAAATTTGAACATTATTTGTCTTCTTTATATGACATCCTCACTTGAAAATTCTATGACCTGCCTTGACTATAGCAATCTCCTTTAACGTGGTAATTGGGTTTGGAGGCACTCCTTTAGGAGGAAGAGAGGGAGAGATGAAAAGGAACAGCCAATGCAAGGAGAGTAACGATTACACAGACCACAAGGTGCTTTTAGAGAGAGTGCTTCAGGAGTGGTCAGGGGTGGCCTGGAAATATAGAGTGCATCATCTTATAAAGATATCACATTAATGATTTCATTTTTAAAAAGATGCACAATCCATTTCCTCTCCAGCAGTTACACATGTTAATTCTCTTTCATTGAGCAGCCTCTCTTCTAACACGTACACACACACACACACACACACAATTGGGAAACAATAATTTCTTAAAATCAGTCTCTGCCAAAAGCCTGCTCTGACATGGATGGGGAATTTGGAATTGCCTCTTAGGACCTAGAAATTAGAGGTTTCTCTGTGGGATATGGTGATATTACCAATTCTCTTGTCAAATAAACAAATTATGTGTCTAGCTTCATACTGAGATGAGATATATTTCCCTGCTATTTGGCTCCCAAGAAGGAATATTTCTCATCATAATAGATACCCCCTCAAACCATATTTGTGCTTTGATGTGAAACAAAAATATTCATTAGAAGAATGACTGAACCTTTGGTCCTGCCTCTAATAAATCTATCATCTATCTCAATAATAGAGACTATTTTTCCTCTCTAATTTTGTCCTCCGAGACCCAAATCCCATCCTTATTATTTCCTTTATTGCTTACAGAGCATAGTCTAAAAAGGAAAAAAAATGAAATATGCAGAGATAAATAATAGTTTTTAAAATCTTGTTTTATCATCTCAGCTCCTTTGGTTTTTGGACACTGTAGAAAAATAGGATATGAAAAACATTTTATAAACATTCTTTTGTGAATAGCTTATATACCTTTACTAGCCATTTTACTTTAAGAATGTTTATCCCAAATGGGTTAGCTATGTTTAGAAAAAGACCTCAAGCCATTCATTTATAGACATATCAGATGATCTTGCCAAAATTTTACCCTTTAAAATACCCCTGGATTTTGCTTATATGAGGAGGTTTTTTTTAAAAAATAATAAATAGCCTTAGCTTGCAGTCTTGCTGAGATTAGGACATGAATATATCTGACCCTAAAAACATTAATATTCTACCAAAGACCGAGGACCTACTCAGCAAGTATAATTATAATCTTTATATTTTTATTACAATTATGTTTATTGATAATTTTACTCTATTTGTTTTTTGGACAAGATGTGTGACCCTAACAGCTATTTCCAGCTCTGTCACTGACATTATCCTTAGTGTATCTCCTTTAATATCTCTCTCCACCCTTAGGGGAAAAATAGACCAGTGGCACAAATTCATAGAGAGGGAGGAGATAGAAGAGAGAATATTTGTACTTATTGAATGTCTACTATAAAGTAATAGAGTTGTGACAGTGTATAGATAAATTTTGTCTTTTTGTCTAAAAACAACAGGAAGCCAGGATTGTCTTATTGTGGTGTAGAATGACAAGATTTCAGAGAGAAGCCCATCTAAGAAAATCGGGCAGAAGGATCCTTGCAAGGTGCCAGAAAGCTAATAGCCCAAGTCCAGGGTCCACTCGAATGGGGGCAGGAGAGATTATCAAGGGGTTGAAAAAGAGAAGATATAGGAGAAAGCCACATAAATTAATATCTACAAAGACTAGTCATGCCAAGGTCAAGGATTAGGACTACTGACAGATGGAAATCACTTGGAATCATTCCAAGAACAGAGTATGCAGGCCTTGCAGGGGTCATTTACATAATTCCAGCTCAGAATTGCAAGGGCAGACCAAGTTTATTTAAAGGCATAGCCACTACATTAGGAACCCCAAGAAAAAATGAAGTATTTTTCCTGGTAGCCTGTGAAGCACTCTCTTCTCTTTTCATTTTGTTGAGGGGTTTATGCTTATGGGCAGGTGTGTGTGTGTGTGTGTGTGTGTGTGTGTGTGTGTGTGTATCTGAAAAGGGAATGTGAAAGGAGAAAGGAAGATGCAGTCACATAAGCAACCTGGAGGGGGGCTGGAGTCACCTGAAGGGCCCCTGACCAATGTACAGGATCAAGGGAGTATCAAGGGAGTAGGGCCATGTGTCAGCACAGAGGGACGCAGGTGAACAGGGATGGGAATCCTGATGGTCTGTAGGTGGGCATGTGAACAGGGGGGCAGGGCCAAGATAACATCCTGAACCAAGCAGGTTTGAAGACCCCCCAAAAAATTATTTTCCAGGTAAAACAAAATCTTCCAAGTAGGCAGGCACACACCATTTTCTGAAAGGACTTTGGCAATGGGACTGTTGACAAGTGGGAGAGAAGGGCCAGGGGAAGAACCAGGGAAGTGGCACAACAGAAAAAGAGCCAGCAATTGCATTTTCGTGCTCAGGTTCTAGATGCCAAAACTGAGGTTCAGAGGAGGGTAGCAGAGGTCCCTAGCCTTGGCCCACATCCCAGTCAACTCAGCCCAGACATCAGGTGGCTCCACCAGCTTCCCAGATTGCAGACCACATGATTAGGTGAAAGTGGCCACCTGAACAAGGGAGCAGAGGCAAGTGAGCATGTGAATGGAGTGGGCAGGGCTTATGATCAGCCTGAAGTGGGCACAGCAGAAGTGGGCAGGTGAACAGGGGGGCAGGGACATGTGATTATGGAAGAGATGTTCCTCAAGAATAGAGGAGGGCTGACCTGATGATTGAAGGGATATGGCCAGGAACCCCCTGAAGCTAAAGAGGTAGGAAGGACACTCCCCTGAACCCTTGGAGGGAGCACAGCCCCAGACGCCCTGATGTCAGATTCTGGCCCCAGATCGGGGAGAGCTTGTGTTCCAGTTTGTTTAACCCAGTCTATAGTCATCAAAGCAGCAGCCTCAGGAAATTTACACCTCCTTGCCCACCCATTTGGGAATGGACAGGGCTCTGGGAATAGCAGGAGCCAACAGGGAGATTTACCCATGTATCTGTGCCTGGGCCTGTCTCCTAGCCTCCTTACCCCCAGGACTCCTCGCAGTGGGCTCAACAGGGCAGGCTGCTTTGTGGGAAGTGCAGTTAATTTGGCTCAGAAACTAATCCACTTGCTGAGCCCTGGACTATAAGTTGATGCAGGTTACTCCAAAGCCCTGCTCTGTCCTTACCTACAAGGCATTTCCCCTAATGAGTCCAGCCAGGGGCTCTGCTTTCTGAAGCACCTGGGATGTCAGAAGTGAGCAACTGGGTTTAGATATAAAAGCAAAAACTGAGTCTCATAGAAGGGGAGCAGAAGTCTCTAGCCTTGGCCCACCTCCCAGTCAACTCGGCACAGATGACAGGTGGCTCCACCAGCTACCCAGGGTGTGGGCCCACATGATCAGGAGGAAGTGGTCACCTGAACCAGGAGGCAGGGGCAAGTAAGCAGCTGAAAGTGCATGCGTGAATAAGGGAAAGGGGTAACATGGACAGCCGGGACTGCACATGTGATCAGCCGGCAGGGCTACATGGATACCCAGGAATGCGCAGGTGAACACCGAGTGGGGTTATGTTAGGACAAACGGGGGCACCTGAAGATGGAGGAGCAGTCACGTGAGGATGGAGGAAAGGCCACTTGAAGACTACGGGAGATTGAAGGGATGGGGCCAGGAACAATGGAGCACCAGGAGCCCCCAGAAGCTGACCAGGCAGAAAGGACCCTGCCCTGGAGCCCTCAGGGGAGCACAGCCCTAGATGCCCTCATTTCAGATTCTGGCACCTAGAAGGGGGAGTACTTGTTCCTGTTTGTTTCAGCCAGTCTGTAGTCATTGGAGCAGCAGCCTCAGGAAATAGACCCCTTCTTTGGGAGCTTTGAGCGGGTCTCGGAATTGCTGAGCCCTGTGCTCCATGGCAGGGGAGACCCCTGTCCCCTAGACCTCTCACTGCAGGGCTCCCAGGGAGATCCATCCCTGTGTCTGTGCCTCCGCCCTGTCTCCTGCTCCCTGGGGCTCCTCCGTAATGACAGTGCAGTGGGCACACCAGGCAGGCTGCTGGGTGGGAAGCGCAGGCCAGGTGGTTCGGGGACTCCCCACCGCTTTTCCCAGTCCCCAGCTGCCGGATGATGCAGGGCACTCCCTAGCCCCACCCTTATCTCTCAGGCCTTTCCCCTAATGAGTCCAGTCTGGTGCTCCCATTTCTGAAGCACCTGCTTTGACAGGATCCAGCAACTGGGTTTTCGTGCCCATAATCTAGATGCCAAAACTGAGGCTCAGAAAGGGGAACAGAGATCTCTAGCCTTGGCCCACCTCCCAGTCATCTCAGCCCTAAGAGTGCAGTTCTGGTCCTATAATATGACATTGCAAAGGGTTGAGCCAGGTCCCCAGTTAGGATCTATTACTGACTCTTATGTAACTAATGTCAAAAACCACTTCTAATGTACTTCTCCATGTTTTATTACCTCCTGTAAGGACTGGACAATCTATAGCTCATTTATTTTCCAGCTGGAGCAGCCATGTTACCTAGTTCTGGCCCATGAAATATAAGGGCAAGTAAAGGAAGCTGGGAAGCTTATGAAGAAGGTTTCTCTCCCGCTGAAGAGAAATGGGAGTAAGAGGAATAAGATTAAGACTTTCCTGTTAGCTGCACCTGCTGCCTGCCCATGAACTTGATCATGTGAGCAGGGGCTGCTGGGAGCTGCTCAGCCCTCTGACAGCCATGAGAGTCACAGAGACTCCAACCCAAAATCCTGACCTCATGAGCCATAGAATGAACATCTTGTTGTGTGAGAAAAATCATGTCCTGTTGAGACAAGTACCAGTTAAACAGTCTGTAATTCAAAGCACCATTCATTCTAAATGGATACTGAATTAAAACACTACAAAAAGGAGAAAAAGGACAAATTGGATGTTTGTGGAGATGACAGCAGAGCCCAGGTTTTGGCTTAGTCAGCCGTGTTTGGTTTCCCAAGAGAAAGAGTTGGTGCTTGTGTCTCTGTGGAATCCCACCTTTCTGACGAGGTGGATAGCATTCTATTTTGTCATCCTCGGAGGAGAACTTCGGCTGAAGAGTAATTAGCACTAATTAGACTGCTCCATCTTTCCCTGGGCTTCATGTGGAATAAGGACCGAGAAGCAGTTAGCAGGCTCTGGCCTGGCAGCTGTGGTGCATCTAGAAGTTAGGAGGGCAGGGTTATTGCCAGGGGCCATCCATGTGAAAAGGAAGCAAATCTCCCCAATCCCACTAAACTGAACTATGTGGTGGGCGTTATGGAAGGTGGGTGTCTGCTACTGAAATATGAGTGGGTTTAAACCACTGTGAAAGGATATGGCCCCAGCAGAAAAAAACCCTATAAACAAGGAAGTATTTATAAGAAAGTGAATGTAACCTTTAAAAGGATATGGAATAGTTATGCAATCAAATGACTCTTTTCTTTACAAATGAAATTGCTATTGAGCTCCTTTAAATATCAAATCCCCTTGACAATGAAAGAACTTTGAAATTCTCAACCTAAACTAGTAAGGATGCCAATTGAAGGTTAACTGGAAATAAAGACAAAGCTCATAAACTGCAATATGAGTGAGGCAGTATTGACAGACTTATTCACGTGGGAAATATTGACTGTTTTCCATCTTTTTGCTGAGCTGTCTGGACATGGTCCCTGCCCTGGTAGAGGATGCAGTTGAACATAGGAGAGAAACTTTTAACCAGCAGGAGACTTTAATATATACCATATTTCTATACAACAGTCTTCTGAAAGAAAGGATCAAAGTCTTAAAAGAGAAAAAGAGGATCCTAATTTAGACATCAAATAAGTTTCTGGAGGAAGTGGCATGGAACATAGACCTGAAATATGACTAGGTGTTATTCAGAGGAGGAGCAAGGCAAGCATTCCAGGTGGGAACACTCAATTTTACAGGGATACTTAGACTGCAAAAATATATAATTGAACCTGTAATATATTCATTAAACTTGACATTTGGAAGCAACTGGATAACCCAAACTACCATCCACATGAATATCCTGGCCCTTGTCAGCACAAGTTCAAAGCTTTGACTGTATTGCCATTCTCTGGCCATCTGCACCCCCCTCTCAGCTCCCCAAGGAACTCATCATCTTTAAGCTAAAGACAGTAAATAGATGACAACTGGCCTCTCAATTGATCATTCTGAGCAGTTGAGAAGTGGCCCCTGCTAATTACCTTAAAGTTTCTCCAGGAGTTGTTCTTTCTGACACATCTTTCACATAAAAAAAAGAAAAGAAAAAAAAGAGAGAGAGAATGTAAGAGAAATTAACATCTTTGAATCTGAAACACAAAGACGACTTTTCTATTAACCTTGATAGATCTCTACTTAGATAGAAAGACTCCAATTCACTAGCATTGTGAACTCAACTCCAGAGAAAATAGCATGTGAATGTTATCTCTCTCTCTCTCTTTGTCTCTCTCTCCCCTCTCCCTCTCACACACATCATACACACAGAAGTTATAATACACTTTGAGAAAATATAAGGCTCAACCCTAATCTTCCCCAAGTAAAGAAATGCTATTTAGTTACCTCCAAAGAGAGAATGTCTACAGCTTTCTAAAGCACTTCTTTTCAATCCTAATAAAAGAGTAATATGCAAATTAACCATCACTCCATTACACCCACACACCAATCAGGAGTGAGTATGCAAATCAGCCCAACCAAGATGGCTGCACCATAGAGCTTACAGGAAGGAGGCTTGGGTTTCCCCAGCAATGGAGGAAGCCAAGCTTTCCGTACACTCTGGCAGGTCCAGGCCTCCACTCAAGGCTACAAAGTTTCAATTATAGGAGATAAATAAATCCCAGATACCAGGGCCTCCACTTGGGTCATCAGGGGGCGTGGCCAGTCTGAAAACCACCACAGGTACCTTGCATAGGATGCCCCCTGCCCCACTAGAACTCTCACTCTAATCTGGGATACCCATCAGGGCAAACCAGCTGGCCCCCACCCATGCACCCATGCACCAGGCCTCTATACTACCTAATAAAAGAGTAATATGCAGATTGATCATCACTCCAACAGTCAAAGATGGCTGCTCCCACGTGGACACAAGATGACCATCACAAGATGGCCAGCAGGGGATGGCAGTTGGGGGCAATCAGGCCTGCAGGGGAGGGCAATTAAGGGTGACCAGGCCAACAGAAGAAGGAAGTTGGGGATGACTAGGCCTGCAGGGAAGGGCAGTTGCGAGGTACCTAGGCCTGAAGGGGAGAGCAGTTGGGGGAAACCAGGCCTGCAGGGGCGGGCAGTTAGGGGCAAATAGGCTGGCAGGGAGCATTTAGGCATCAATCATGCTGGCAGGGGAGAAGTTAGGGAGTGATCAGGCTGGCAGGCAGAAGCAGTTAGGGGCAATCAGAAAGGTAGGCAGGTGAGCAGTTGAGAGCCAGTAGTCCTGGATTGTGAGAGGATTGTCCCAGATTAGAGAGGGTGCAGGCTGAGCTGAGGGACACACACCCCTCCCCCATGCACAAATTTCTTGCACTGGCCCTCTAGTATTATAAATATCCCCAAATTTTTAATGAAACATAAATTTTTAGTTTATTTCTTTTTAATCAAATGACCATATTTGTCAGCTCTATATACAGTAGTACCTCGAGATACGAGTGCCCTAACATACGAGATTTTGAGATACGAGCAGTTGAGCGAGTGATTTTTTGCTTTGAAATACGAGCAACATTTGAGATATGAGTAATCGCGAGGATCAGCGGCTGCACACGACCCACCAGTTTAGCACGACTCGAGCGTCTCATAGTTTCCCACGCCTCAGTCAGTGTGCTTGTTCACCTCGTTGTCGAAGCATCTTTTCTGCATTTACATACTTTATCACATTTCTTTTTATAACCATGGGTCCAAAGAAAGCGAGTGGAAAGGTCAGTGCTCAGAAGAGGATGATGTCTATTGAATTAAAGAGTGAAATCATAGAAAAATATGAGCAAGGTGTGCGAGTGGCTGACTTGGCGAGGCAATTCGGGCGTAGTACTTCAACAATATGCACAGTGCTTAAACAGAAGGAGTCGATAAAGGATATAACGCCAGCTAAAGGCGTTACAATAATTTCTAAGCTCCGTCACACTCTCCATGAAAAGATGGATAATCTACTGATGGTGTGGGTGATGGAGAAGCAGCTTAAAGGAGATACATTAACACAGGGCATCACATGCGAGAAGGTGTGAGCGATTTAGTGATTTGCTGGAGCAGACCCCGCATACTTCTACGGAAGAAGCATCGGAAGACTCATTTAAAGCCAGTAGAGGCTGGTTTGATAACTTCAGGAAAAGGTCCGGCATTCACTCCATCATCAGGCATGGTGAGGCAGCAAGTTCAGATGTGAAGGCAGCTGAGGATTACCTCAAAACTTTTTCCGAACTGATAGAAGCCAAAGGATATATCCCCCAGCAAGTCTTCAACTGTGATGAGACAGGGCTTTTCTGGAAGAAGATGCCGAATAGGACTTATATAATGGCAGAGGAGAAGGCGATGCCAGGCCACAAACCCATGAAGGATAGGCTAACTCTCGCACTGTGCGCCAATGTGAATGGCAACTGCAAGATCAAGCCTCTGCTCATATACCATTTGGAAAACCCCAGAGTCTTTAAGTCACATAAGATTTTAAAAGATAAACTGCAAGTTATGTGGAGGGAAAACCTGAAGGCATGGGTCACCAGGCAGTTCTTTGTGGAGTGGGTAAACCTGGTTTTTGACCCTTCTGTTAAGAAATATCTACAGGAAAACAGCCTAACCATGCAAGCCCTCCTCGACCTCAACAATGCTCCTGCTCACCCACCGAACCTCGAAGATGAACTCCTCGAAGAGTTCAAGTTTATAAAGGTTGTCTACCTACCTCCCAACAACACTCCTATCCTGCAGCCCATGGATCAGGAGGTGATTTCTAATTTTAAAAAGCTGTACATCAAGCACCTGTTAGGCATTGCTTTGAGGTGACGGAGAACACAAACCTCACCCTTTGAGAGTTCTGGAAGAACCACTTTAACATCGTGATATGCCTCAGAATTATTGATCAGGCCTGGCTGGGTGTTACAACGAGGACTTTGATCTCTGCATGGAAGAAGCTGTGGCCTGAGGCCGTAGCCGAAAGGACCTTCGAAGGATTTGAACCCGAGGTGCCAGTGGAGGAGGAGATAGTGTCTCTGGGAAAATCCATGGGCCTGGAGGTGGATGAGAGAGACGTGAATGAGCTTGTGGAGGAGCACTCTCTGGAACTCACCACGGAGGAGTTACAAGAGTTGCAGTCTCAGCAACATTCGGAGGTTCTCCAAGAAATTGGTTTCGAGGAGGAGCCAGAGGTGGAGGAGATGTCTACAAGTGAGATAAAGGAGATCTTAGGAATGTGGGAGAGGGTGTCACACTTCATGGAAAAGAAACACCCCGAAAAAGTTGCTACTGTTTGTGCATCGGAGCTGTTCAATAAAACTTGCCTCACCCATTTCAGAAACATTCTGAAAGGGAGGAAGAGGCAAACCTCGTTGGACACTTTTTTTTTTTAAATCAGCCAAAAATGCAAAGACCAGTAGCAATTAAGTTCAGTGAAGATTAGTTAAGTTACATTCAGTTTAGGGATAAAGTGTAGCATTAAGAGTGTAACAAGTAGGTAAATACACTTTATAAAACCAGTTTATTCCTTTACATTCTCTTTTATTACGTTTTTATACAATATTTGTCATTTATAAATACATTTTTCTTATTCAAAAACACGTAACAAGAACAACTGGGGTGGCATTTTGGGGGCTGGAATGGATTAATGGCATTTCAATTGATTTCAATGGGGAATTTTGCTTTGAGATCCGAGCAACTTGATATACGAGCAAGGTTACGGAACGAATTAAACTCGTATCTCCTATATTTGGGGGTGAAATATTGCTATTTCATTTGAAAAGTATAAGTTATCATTCCCATTTCCCCCAAACATTTGTCATATTTGCTATTGTATTTATTATTTATAGTGTACCATACAGTATAACATTCTCTCTGGTAAAGAGAACATAAAAGAAAACAAGCAAACAAATAAAAAGCAAACAATAAGCCCTTTGCTCTAAAGGAGTTATCAGCAAGAACCCCCTGAACTCCCCAAGTATCAATTAGATTTGCTGAACAGTCATGATAAAGCACCAGGGCTCTTAATTTATTTCATTCCATTAATTTTCCTCCATAATGTCAGAGAAAGCAGAACAAGAACTGAGTGTGAGAAATAACATATCCAGGAAAGAGAATGTTAGCACATGCATCTAGATTGCAGAAATGCTCTTCAAGAAAAATTGGCTCGCTAGGAAAGTTTGACATTCCTGGACAATGGATTGTGTTGTAGTTTCTGCCCTGACTTTTTTTTTTCTGTATAAAGTATTACATATAGTAGTAGATATATCCTTTTTTTTCCCCATTGACCTTCCCCCAGCCCCCCTACCTCCTGTCACATGCCCTCAGCCAACCCTCCCCTAACCTCCACTGTCTTGTGTCCATTGGTTGCACTTATATGCATGCATATAAGTCCTTTGGTTGATTACTTTCCCATCTCCCTCCCTAGCACTCCCAAGCCTTCCTGCTAAAGTTTGGCAGTCTGTTCGGTGCTTTACTGCCTCTGTATCTATATTTTTGTTCATCAGATTATAATGTTCTTCATTTCCCATAAATGAGTGAATCATGTGGTATTTTTCTTTCACTGACTGGCTTATTTCACTGCTGCAAATGGTAAGAATCCCTTCTTTTTTATAGCAGCATAGTGCTCCATTGTGTAGATGCAACATAGTTTTCTAATTCACTCATCTGCTGATTGGCATTTAGGCTGTTTCCAAATCTTAGCTATGGAAAATTGTGGTGCTATGAACATAGGGTTGCATATATCCCTTCTAATTGGTGTTTCTAGTTTCTTGGGATATATTCCTAGAAGTGAAATCACTGGGTCAAATGGGAGTTCCATTTTTAGTTTTCTGAGGAAACTCCATACTATTCTCCACAGTGGCTGCACCAGTCTGCATTCCCACCAGCAGTGCATGAGGGTTCCTTTTTCTCCACATCCTCCACAGCACTTGTCATTTGTTGATTTGTTGATGAGTGCCATTCTAACAGGTGTGAGATGATACTGCATTGATGTTTTGATTTGCATCTCTTGCATAATAAGTGATTTTGAGCATGTTTTCATATGTCTCTTGGTCTTCCTTCTGTCTTATTTTGATAAGATTCTATTTGGGTCTGTTTCCATTTTTTTATTGAATCATTTATCTTCCTTTTATTAAGTTGTATAAATTCCCTGTAGATGCTGTAGATTAAACCTTTATCAGTAATAACATTTGTAAATATGTTCTCCCATACAGTGGGCTTTCTTATTGTTTTGTTGTTGGTTTCTTTTGTTATGAAAAAGCTTTTTATTTTGATGTAGTCCCATTTGTTTATTTTCCCTTTAGCTTCCATTGCCCTAGGAGCAGTATTGGTGAAGAAATTGCTTCGACATATGTCTGAGATTTTTCTGACTCTGGATTCCTCTAGTATTTTTATGGTTTCCCAACTTACATTTAAGTTCTTTATCCATTTTGCATTTATTTTTGTGTATGGTGTAAGTTGGTGGTCTAGTTTCATTTTTTTGCATGTATCTGTCCAATTTTCCCAAAATCATTTATTGAAGAGACTATCTTGACTTCATTATTTGTTCATGCCTCCTTTGTCAAATATTAACTGAGCATAGTGGTTTGGGTCAATATCTGGATTCTCTATTCCATTCCATTGGTCTATATGTCTGTTCTTGTGCCAGTACCAGGCTGTTTGGAGAACAGTGGCTTTGTAATACAGCCTGAAATCTGGTATTGAGATCCCACCTAGTTTGTTCTTCTTTCTTAGGATTGCTGTGGCTATTCAGGGATCTTTTTTATTCCAGATGAATTTTTGGAGAATTTTTTCTAGGTCTGTGAAATATGCCATTGGTATTTTTTGCATCAATTAATATGACTGTGATTTTTACCTCGCTATTTGTTTAGCTGATGCATCATGTTTATTGATTTGCATATTGTACCATGCTTGCATCCCTAGGATAAATCCTACTTGCTCATGGTGTATGATCTTTCTGATGTACTGCTGGATCTGATTTGTTAGAATTTTGTTGAGGATTTTGGCATCTATGTTCATGAGGGATATTGGCCTGTAATTCTCTTTCATTGTATTGTCTTTATCGGGGTTTGGTATTAGGGTGATGCTGGCTTCATGGAATGAGCTTGGAAATGTTCCTTCCTCTTGAATTTTTTGGAATAGTCTGAGGAGGATGGGTTTTAGTTCTTCTCTGACAGGTTGCTTGCCTCCATTTCGTTTACATTTTTTTTTTCTGGTGATGCCAGAAAAAAAAATTTTCTTTCATATGTGGGCTGTTCTTTGTCTCCCCATGATCTCTGTACTCTGGGTGTCTGATTATGTAGCTCTCTCTCTCCTGCATTTATCTAAAGGCAAAATACAACACAACAAGGTACAATGTACATGTTACTGAACACAAATGTGTTCACGATATTAATAACCACAAATAAAGGCAACCACCAGAGAAAGGCGAATTAGAGGAGAGGAGAGAAAGGAGAAGGAAAAAAAAAGGAGTGCAAAAATAAATTTGGAAAAGGAAAAAAATGTAAGAGTGAAAAGAGAGAGAATAAGAAAGAAGAGAGGAAAAAACTATATATATGGGGATAAAACTCCAATAGAACAGCCACTAATCCCAATACATGCCAGCAACAAGTACCTGCAGCTGAATGAAAACTACTAACAACAACTAATATCAGGTGAGGCAAGGGAAAACAGAAGCAAAAAACAAAAACAAAACAAAAAAGAAAAAGAAAAACAATCTCACAAACAAGCATAAAAAATCAATATAATCAACAATCTAGCAAACAACAAAGGACAGAGAAAAAATAAATAAAAATTTAAAAATGTTTTAATAGTGATAAAAGAAAAGAGAGAGGTGTGTATGGACTTGGAGCAGGGGATTTGTAATTAGATATATAAGTAGGGTGAAATTTTAACAGGGTAAAAAGAAGGAATAGGGTAAGAGAAACAGGACAACAAAAGGAAAAAGTGAGGAAGAGCGTGATGGCATAAAGGTGAAGTTGAGATAGAGTAAAATGATGCTAAAGGAAAGATGAAAATAGAGTGTAGAACACTAATCCCAAAGTAAAATAAAGAGAAAATAAAATGACACTTTTTTTTAAAAAAGGAAAAATAGTAGTAGTAATAATACTGATTGAAAATAAAAATGTAATAATTAAAAAGGTAAAATCAAGAGAGGAAAATTTAAGTTTCTTAAGTAAAAGATGAAAAAAATAAAAATGAAAATGTACAGTAGAGAAGGTCATTCACTTCCTCTACTGTTCTGTTTGGCACACCTGTTTCCTAGTCAGGACAGCATTGAAGTTCCCTGTATTCCTCTGTTCCTCAGTATTGTAAGCCATCCTCATTTTTAAGCAGGCAGTATGTCTTTATTTTTTCTATTCCTTTATTTTTGTTTACACAGAGTCAATTTGTGTTTCAACCCCTGGGTGGCAGTGTTTCTGGATTGACTTCAAAGTCTACAGGTTCTCTCTAGCGAGTGTTTAGATTGTGTTTTCCCTGTGGCACGTAATACCAGTTTGGGGAAGGAGGTTGCCCCAGAGCTGGTTCTCTGATGGTTATTCCCTGCTCTGATCCCCAGGTTCCAGAAAAACAATTTTCCCCTGCAGTCTCTTAGAGTGTCCCCAATTGAGTGTTCTTATGTATTGGCTTAGTAATCAGAAGCAAGGATTTAAAGAGGAAAAAAAGAAAAAGAGAGAGAGCCAGCATAAGGGTATGAACTCTGGAGCTGCACAAAATTCTGTGCAGTCTTTTTTCCCCTTTGGTCTAAGCAGCCAGCACACTTTTAAAATTTTTAGTCTGTCCTTTTGCGCCCAGATCAAAATGGGTTGCTTTTTAGAGTTCCCTTCTGTTAGCAGCTCTGCAGACCCCTTCCATATTCACAGATTACACCAGCCCCAACAGCCACGGATTTTTCTAGGCACAGACTTCCCCAGTCCTCCAGCTCTCGTGTGTGTGTGTTTCTCTCTCCTGCATGGACCACAGACCTCACCTTATCCCAGGTCAAACCTGATCTTTTTGTGAGGGAGTGTAGAGTTCCTCTGAATCCACATGCTTGTGGCACTTGGGGGAGCGATGTTCTCGGGTTCACAGCTGTTTAGTGGGTGCCGTAGTTGTAGATTCCCCAGGCTTTTCAGGCGTCTGATAACATCCATTTCCCCCTTCAAGATGGTGCAGTCCCTGTGTCCAAGCCAGTTGCTCTGGGAGGGAATCCAGCAGCAGTGGGGGATGCCCGGTCAGGGGATCCCTGTCCAACAGTCCCCCATAATCTCCTGGCATATAGCTTTCCCTCAACTCACAAACAAACACTCCCCATGTGACCACACACTCTCCCTTTGTTTTCTCACACACTATCTTGTAGTCTGCCTTCCCATTGACAGTCATCTTCCTCTACCCTGATCTTAATGTACACGCGAGGCTGCTTCATGATTGGGGGAAGTGGGGGGCGGGGGAGGAGAACCACACCATTGTACCTCATCTATAACTCAGGCATGATGCCAGACCCCACCATCCTTGGTGAAACATGGACTTGGGTTTGGATTGTATCAGAATGGAGCCATAAAGAGCCAAGACTGGACTTTCCCATTTCAATCATGGGTTCCCTGGAGGGGATTAGAAACATATATTAAAGTAAACATTGGAATCTTCCTTTTCATAGAATTGTGTACAGTGTATGCCCAGGATGCTAACCCTTTTGTGATTTTCCTGGTTCCATATGTAACTACTAGAGGCCCAGCACACGATATTCATGCACGGGTACGGTCCCTAGGCCTGGCTTACAATCAGGGCCATCTTCCCCAGGTGCCCGCAGCCGCCCACCCCCAGTTCCCCATTTGTCATCAGGTGATCAGTGCCTGTCGGCAGTGGGGAAGGGACCGGGAAGTCAGCTGTTTCTGCCCACTCACTGGTCCGCCCCCACTGTGGGTGGCCATCAAGCGATTGGAGCCTGCCAGTCAGGGAAAGGGACCAAGAGGTGGTCAGTGTGCCTCATAGTGACAGGTCCAGCAGTCGTTCTGGTCATTCTCCCATTAGAGTCAATTTGCATATTACCCTTTTATCATATAGGTTAGAGACCTGATGCACATGTGAAGGCCAGCTGGCCTGCCCTAAAGGGGGCCCCAGATCAGGGTGAAGAGTCTCCAGTGGGAAGCAGATTGGGCTGGGCGAGGAGCTGCCACAGTTTGCAGGTCAGCCACACGCCAAAGAGGGTTGGGGTCCCACTGGGTGTGGGGTGGCCTGGGTGAGGCGCTGCAGGTGATTTGCAGGCCAGCCACTTGTGGGGGTGGGGATAGCCTGGGTGAGGTGGGGGGGAGGGGGTTGGCCATCCCCTGATCCTCAATTAGGGTGGGAGAGGCTGATCAGGGGTGGGGCCAACAGGCGGCGGGGAAGGGCTGGGTTCACTGGCCTCAGTGGGTGTCATAGCGACTGGTCGTCTGATTGTCCAGTCCTTCTGGCTTTTTATATATATAGACAGATGGCCACTGATGATATTATAAAATTAAACTTTTCGTAGCTTGAATGTTTTACTAATCCTTGACTTAAAATAAAACAGACAAGAGTGTGTTTAGTAGAGAACATTTAAAAGATTTAAAAGCTTTGATCTGGTGACATAAAATGTTGAGAATGAAAGGCACTGAATGAATATTTTGCTTGTTAAGATAAAAGATGAGGGAATATTTGCTACATTCCTTGATGACACTAAAAATATAAAATATATAATCCATATATTGTGCATGAAAGTTTTTTTCAGCAGATTTTCTTGTTGTTAATCCTCACCCAAAGATACCTTTTCCATTGATTTTTAGAGAGAATGGAAGAGAGGTTGGAGAGAGAGACAGAAAGAGAAACATCAATGTGAGAGAGACACATCCATTGGTTGACTCCCCCATGTGCCTCAACTGGAGCCAGGGATTGAATCTGCAACCCAGATACATGCCCTTGACTGGGAATGGAACCTGTGATCCTTTAGTGTGTGGGCCAAGAGTCTAATACTTTGAGCTATGCTGGTCAAGGCTCATCAGATTTTTAACTGTTTTATGCTTTACTGTGAGTGTTTAAATTGTAGTTTGTTTATCAGTAATAAAGCAGTATTGCCAGTGAGTAAATGGGAAAGTGAGATGAATTCTAAAATTCAATATTCCAAAGTACACCTTTGCAATGGAGGAAACAATGTACTCAAATTTAGCTTATATGGCATGCTGAGTGGACTCGGCCTTAACTCCTTTGCTATACTTCTCATTTATTTCTGATTGCAAGTGGGAAACAGAGTTGCACTATATTAAGCCCCCTTGAACCTCAGCATAACAAGTTTAAATGAAGGGAGTTTCTTTTAACCATATTTTCAATATGTTTTATAAAAATGGGTTCTGACAGGTCTAATAATCTAGAGGCACTCTTCAGCCATTCAAGTATTATTTGGTGATTGATGTTACATTTAAAAATAATCTACAGGTGTCACAAGACATAGAATAAATGTCATCTATGTGATCAAGTTCCTTAAAATAATTGAGGTACCTGATATTACAGGTTACTTTATATATATATATATATATATATATAGGGGGATAGGTAATTCCACCGCGGAACAGACCCAACTTGAACTAGAGACAGGGGGGGGGGGGAAGCACACGCGCACTCGTGCGCACTTATGCCAGTGTTATAAAATCCAAAACAACCAAAGGCTTGACTGAATGCTAGACTGTGCACACAGCAGGTAAGTGGACTGAACTGCTGAACTGCTGAGCTCTCAGAGAGAGAGCAAGGTGGGGCTGATCATCAGACCCTGCTTCTCTCTCTGGGCCTCACCAGCATCCAAGCCTTTCTCTCTCCCAGTGGTCAGCAGTTCAGCTGGCTGGTCAGCAGCCTGGGGCAGCTGCTGATCAGCCCTGCCTCTGTGATCAGGCCTGGAGATAGGCCCAGAGATTCTGACTAGCATAGAAACTGACCAATCAGAACCAAATGGCTGCCTAGGAGGTTTAGCTTTTGACGTTGCCTGGCATAGAAACCAACCAATGAAAACCAAATCTAATTGAATTGTGAGGAGCCAATGGATGCCTAGAAGGTGGAGCTTTTGATGCTAACTGGCATAGAAACCAACCAATCAGAATCTAATCTGGGTGAACTGTGAAGGCAGAACCTAAGGTGGGGGCTGAGAAGGGGTTTTAAGGGTAAAACTATTTGGTGTAAGGTATAAGAAAGTGATTCAATTTCTTAACAACCGGTTTGGCAGTATAGTGCATATAGCTGGTTATCAGTCCAGATATAAGGATTATGAGTTTTTGTCTGCCAGCAGCATCTCCTCCTGTTGAAAAAGGCATCCTCCCCCCACCACACCACCATTTAAGCAAGCTCATCCTATATAATCTATCTCTACTAATAAAAGGATAATATGCTAATTAGACCAGGTTGACTGGCCATCTTCCAGATGTCCGACTTCCTTCCAAACAAAGCCATGGTGATGAGGGCCAAGGCAGAAACAGTTAGGGGCGACCAGGTAGGCACAGGAGGGCAGTTAGGGGCAAGATCAGTCCAGCAAGGGAGGACCTCATGTGCTAGGTGTTCTATATGGCCCAGGAGCTCAATCAAGGTCCAACTGCACTGGAGGTGAGATCAGGCCAGCCTGGGAGGGCAGTTAGGGGCAATGAGGCAGGCAGGCAAAGGAAGTTAAGGGTGATCAGGCAGGAAGACAGGCAAACAGGCAAGTCGTTAGGAGCCAGTCATCCTGGATTGCCAGAGGGATGTCTGACTACCGGTTTAGGCCCAATTCCAGTTGGACATCCCCTGAGGGGTCCCTGATTGGAGAGGGTGCAGGTCAGGCTGAGGAACTCCCATCCATGCATGAATTTCATGCACTGGGCCTCTAGTTTATAATAATTGAATGTATTGTTTAACATGATAAAGCCTGAATAGGCTCATTAACTCTAAATTTGATTCAGTATATCCATTTCTTTTCATTTGCAGAACCATGATTCTGTAGTTCTATAACATTAGCTTAATTATGTGAGCAGTGAACCACCCCTAAATTTAGATTCATGTTTAGTTTGGTGCAAAATAAATATTAATGTTGAGATTTTTATTTCTGAAATGCTTTTCTGAACAAATTAATTCATCTCCTTTATTTTTCTTGGGATTTCTAAAGTACAGCACAATTAGAAATTATAAAATCAAGGCATTTTAGGAGTGAGGACCTTGGAGATCACAGAGATGAGAAGAATATATTAAATGACTCATGACTATCATCTAAATAGTTCTTATATAGGTACCAGAATTATAATCCTATCTAATAAAAGAGTAACATGCAAATTGACTGTACTTTTGCTATACCCACAAGCCATGCCCATTAGCCACACCCATCAGCCAATCACAGCGAGTATACAAATTAACCCAACCAAGGTGGCTACTGCCACAGAGAGAGCAGGAGGAAGGCTTGGGTTGACCCTGGTAATGGAGGAAGCTAAGCTTTTCAAAAATCCTGGCAGGCCCAGACCTTTGCTTAAGGCATCAAAGTTTCAATGGCTATCACCACAGAACAAAGCTTAGATTGCCCCTGTTGATAGAAGGGAACAAAGTTTTGAGGAGAAACCAAGATGGCAGCATAGGTGAACACCTAAACGGCTGCCTCCCACAACAATTTCAAAACTACAACTACAAGACATAACAGACACCATCCAGAACCACAGGAAAGCTGGCTGAGTGAATATTTTACAACTAGAAGTAAAGAGAGGGGCTCACAAAGACTCAGAGGAGCTGTAAAAAGCTGAGGTGCAGTTACACGCATGTGGAGAGGAAGGGCAGTGAAGGATCTGGCTGGCTTCCTCTAGCAGAAGGGAGATGGAAAATCCTGACTACACTGAATCCCACTTCTGACTGCACTGAACCCCACTTCTGACTGCACTGAACCCCAGTTCCAGGCAAGACTCATATGGGGGGAGTCTGGACTGTCATGAAAAGGGAGGAGTGCACAGAAACTTAGGGGAGCTGCAAAAGGCAGAGGTCTGGAGGCACACACAAAGAGGATTGACTGCTGATTGTGCCACTGGCTTTCTCTAGTGGGAGGAAAACAGAACCTCCCAACAGCACTGAAATCAAGGTCCGACTGTATTGAACCCCAGTTTCAGGCAAGACCCTCGGGACCCAAATTCACATGGGTCCCTAGAGTGCATGGAAACTCAGGGGAGCTGGAAAGGCAGAGGTCTGGAGGTGCCTGCATGCGTGCACACAAAGATATGCAGCGATTACCCAGGGGCACTGAGACCCAAGGACTGCCATGTAGAGCAGGGCCAAAGAGAAGCCAAGGCTGTCTGCTCAGCCCTGACAGAACCCCAAACAAAAGGAATCCAAACAGACCTACACCACCACATCCAAGCCCAG
This sequence comes from Lasiurus cinereus, assembly GCA_011751065.1. Lineage (NCBI taxonomy): Eukaryota > Metazoa > Chordata > Mammalia > Chiroptera > Vespertilionidae > Lasiurus > Lasiurus cinereus. Next base: position 23,174,405 of record JAAGEH010000293.1, on the reverse strand, counting down.
CACAGAGGCTGTTGCAATCTTGCAATTCTTAAGGCTGAGTCCAGCATAGAAGTTCTTCAGGTGCAGACACAGCTGATCCTCACAAGCAATTGGCCTGGAAGTCAATTCTCTCTAGTGATATCAACAACAATCAAGAATTAACTACAACAAGATTGTACACACAGTCCATAAAGGGGTGCACCAAAGAGTGTCCACCCTCAGGTAGCTGGGGAGGCAGAGCTACTGGGCCATATAGGACAACTAGCACACAAAGCTACTCTACTACCTTAGGGAAGCAGCGAAAATGTGGAGACAAAGGAACAGATCACAAATGAAAAAAATGGAGGGAAACAAATGACTGGATATAGAGTTCAAAACCACTGTTATAAGGTTTTTTTAAAGAATTTCCTAGAAAAGATGGATAAATTTAGTGAGACCCAAGAGGAAATGAAAAAGGACCAACTAGAAAGTAAACATACACTGACTGAAATAAAAAATATTATACAGAGACCTAACAGTAGACTAGAGGAATGCAAGAATCAAGTCAAAGATTTGAAATACAAAAAAATAGAAAACACTCCACTGGAAAAGCAATAAGAAAAAATAATCCAAAAATGTGAAGATAGTATAAGGAGCCTCTGGGACAACTTCAAGTGTACCAACATCAGAATTGTGGGGATGCCAGAAGAAGAGAGAGAACAAGATACTGAAAACAGATTTGAAGAAATAATGACTGAAAATTTCCCCCACCTGGTGATAGAAATAGACTTACAAGTCCAGGAAGCACACAGAACCCCAAACAAAAGGAATCCAAACAGACCTACACCAAGACACATCATGATTAAAATACCAAGAGCAAAAGACAAAGAGAGAATATTAAAAGCAACAAGAGAAAAACAGTTAATTGCCTACAAGGGAGCACCCATATGATTGTCAGCTGATTTCTCAACAGAAACTATGCAGGCCAGATGGGAGTGGCAAGAAATATTCAAAGTGATGAATAGCAAGAACCTACAACCAAGATTACTTTACCCAGCAAAGCTATCATTCAGAATTGAAGGTTAGATAAAGAGCTTCACAGATAAGAAAAAACTAAAGGAGTTCATCAGCACCAAGTCAGCATTATATGAAATGCTGAAAGGTATCCTTTAAGAAGAGGAAGAAGAAGAAAATGGTAAAGATAAAAATTATGAACAAATATATATCTATCAACAAGTGAATCTAAAAATCAAGGGAATTGAAAATCTGATGAACAGAATAAACTGGTGAATATAATACAATTAGGGGCATAGAAAGGGAGTGGACTGATAATTCTCAGGGGGAAAGCAGAGAGGGAGGTGGCAGGGAGAGACTGGACAAAAATCATATACCTATGGGGGGAGGTAAGGGCAGAGGGTGGGGTAGGAGCCGGCTGGAGGGGAGCTATGGGGGGGGGGAAGGAGGAACAATTGTAATTATCTGAACAATGAAGATTTATTGAAAATAAAATAAATAAAATAAAATAAAAGGCAACAAAGTTTTAATACCCTTGTGAGCAGAAGGCTTCGCTCTGCTCCAGGCTACAAAGTTTTAATTATAGAAGATAATAAATCCCAGATACCAGGACCTCTGCTTGGGTCACCAGGGGGGCATGGATGGCCTGCAAACTATCAAAGGCCCCTCCTCTAAGCTACCCCACACCCAAAGGGAATACCCACACTGATCCAGGACACCCTTTAGGGCAAACTAGCTGCACACACCCGTGCACCAGGCTTCTATTCTATCTAATAAAAGAGTAATATGCAGATTGACCATCACTCCAACACACAAGATAACTGCCCCTATGTGGTCAAAAGAACTTCCCCCCATGTGGAAACAAGATGGCAACCACAAGATAGCCAGCAGGGGAAGGCATTTGGGAGGGACCAGGCCTGCAGGGGAGGGTAGTTGTGGGTGATCAAGCCTGCAGGGGAGGGCAGTTAGGCATTAATCAGGCTGGCAGAAGTGTTGTTAGGGAGTGATTAGGCTGACAGGCAGAACCACTTAGGGGTAATCAGGAAGGCAGTCAGGTGAGCAGTTGGGAGCCAGCAGTCCTGGATTGTGAGAGGGATGATCTGATCGGGCCTAAATGGGCAGTTGGACAACCCTCAAGGGGTCTCAGATTGGAGAGGGAGCAGACTTGGCTGAAAGACACTCATCCCACCCGCATGTATGAATTTTGTGCACTGGGGCTCTAGTTACATTTATAAATGCCAAAAAGGAATGACTGGATAATATTACAACAAAAAGGTTAAAACTAAAAGCTGAAATAGCAAGTAAATTATTAGAGACTTAAATTTAATAACTTAAAGTAGATTCATTAAAACCTGAATAGATAACTCAAAGGAAGTTGAGAATATTGCTGAGTATAGGGAGAAATTTACTTCCAAATGTGTGCATGCTCACTAGATCTTACGAATCACATGCCACACTTTCTCCTTTAAAATTGAACATGAATCTTTTTATTGTGATTCTTTGACATATTCCTACTACTCAACATGAGAATGTTTTGCTTCTCCTTCCTAATGAATTACTTTATTGTTTACCAAACTATAACCATTAAAAATTACCCAAGAAATATTTTTTGAGAAGTTAATCTTACTTTAAATTTTCCCCATGAGGTGACACATCTTTACATTATTGGTAACGTTTTTACAATTCTTCATATTCTTTTTGGCAAAGACATCTTGTACAAAGTTATATCATTTCAGATTCATACAATTATATGACACTTGAGATATGATTCATCAGGATATGAAACAGCATTCTCCTGTAATGCAGATTTCTAATTTCTCCAGACATTTCCTTCTAGCAGGCTTCCTCTCTGTGCTTATTCTTGTGACAGTTGATTGGCCTTCGCCAAATAGTCCAAGACAGTTCTCAGACTTCCCTTTCCCTCATTTTACAATACATTTGGACTAGTGGCTATAGAACAGTGTATTTTAAATTTTTAGCATACATTAGGGTAATGTGGAGGGCTGTGTTGGGAACCCAGATTCTAGAAAGTCAGCTGCAGAACATTGGAAAACCAGGGAGCTCCACACAATGGATTGCTGCAAATTTTTCACAATTGTTGCTGAAAGTAGTTTGGGAGTGAAAAACAATTGGTGTTTGCTGTGTCTGAAATGTAAAGGAATCAGAAATAAGAAAGACAGGGCTGGAAGCATTTTCAAAGGCTAAAGACTCACAAACATTGAGAGGCCTTAAGATGCCTGGAGCTGCTATTCCCTCCCAGTGTCTGCCACCTTGGCACCCCAAATATAGGATATCTACATTTTTTTCTATGCACTTTTCCAAATTATCCTGCTCTGCATTGACATGACCTTTTTAGAGTGTCATTATAGAAGGTCATGTTCTCTTCCTAGACTTGTTTATCTTTCAGTTTCCAATGTGTAGTTAAGAAAATTGAAAGGCTGTTCCAGGGGTGAATGCTGTTTTCTCCACATTGGTGCAGCTTTACTAGGGTAATCTGTGATCAAATCCTGTGAGTTCCCGCCCTTGCCTTCTTCTTCCCTACTTGAAGCCTCAGGAATAGATAAGCGAACAGAAAGGCAGACGTCTGGATAATTTTATCTTCCCTACTCATCTTTCGTGCCAGTGCCCAAATCACTATTAAATATCACCTTAGCAAACAGAGGGTAGAAAGTCATCTGTCCAGAACTAGAGGCAAAATCATAGGTTTTTCTCAGGTGAGGCATGGGTACCTGAATTGTCTCCATATATGTCCTGGATCACTTATTGAAGGAAACAATATATCTAGAAAGAGATCTAGGAATATAGCCAATGGATTTTAGTATTGTTTGCAATATTAAAAACTGAAAACAATCAAAATGCTTATCAAAGTGGCTTCCATCTGTGGAGGCTCCATTATGTCTCAGTGCTGTGTGTGACGTGGCCTTGAAAGGGAAGATAAAGATGGAGAAGACACACCAGCTCACCAGCTCTCCAGCCCAGCTGTGAGAGCTGACACAACTTAATAAAGCTTCTCTACCTACCATTGCACTAGGACCAGCACCGGGTGAAATGGCAGTGTGGACTGTTAGAGAGAGGATTGCCGCTTGTCCTTTCTTACGACCCCCCACCCAGAGTGACTTCGGTCTCTCAGGTTTCTCTTCCCCGCTATTAATATCAGAAGCCAGCAAGCAGGCTGGTAGGTTGGAAAACCAATTCACAAACATTAGGTACCACCCTCTTCCAAATGGTATCCTTATATTTTCCTTCAATCTTAATAGATGTCACCTGAAAAACAAAAAGGGTGATGAGAAAGGGCATGTGGCCTGGTGCAGGGGTTGGCCATCTGGGGCCCCTCGGCCAGACCTGGTTCGCTGCCTGTGTTGGTGCACATTACAAGCGCCGTATAAAAGTCATATAGAGGAGAGTTTTTAAATTTTTAAAGGTTGGGAGGAAATATGCCAGGAATATTTTATGGCATATGAAAATTATCAAATGTCAGGTTCCATAAACAAAGTTTCCGTGGAGCACAGCCATGCACATTTGTCCACACATGGTCCGTAGCCTTTTCTATGTACTTTTGTGATCTTTGGTGTCACAATGGCATATTTGGGAAGTTCCAAGAGAGACCCAAGGTGACCCACAAAGCCCAAAATATTTCCTTATCAGTTCCTGCACAGAAGTTTGCTGACTTCTGGTGAAAGAATTTGGAAACAGCCTGTTTACCAAAGTAAGGCCAACTGTTCTTGGCCATTGAGCTGCTCCCCCTTTAAAGTGCTAATGTGGTTTTGCAGCTCCAAATGGGGGCTAGTTTCTGCAGCAATTCCTGAGCTGATGACTGAGGAGCCCTTCTTTTCATTGCATGTTTCATGTCTTACATATTCTGAGGAACGCCAATTCGGGCAATGTCATTCTGGAGCACAGGCCCTCAAAGTGGGGACACAAAGTGAACAAGCAGAAATGAAGAACTAAAGCTGAATTATCTGTGAATGAATTAGCAAGAATGGCCCAGATGAAAAGAGGATTTGAATTCTAAGTGTCTCTCAAATTACACCCACAGGATAGATGGCTCCTACTTGGGAGCATAACAACACAGCAAAACAAATTTGAGGAAATAATCTTATCTATTAACAAACAATCCCATTATCTAGGCCTTGTAAAAAAAAAGAATAAAAAAGAAAAATGGTCATTCTAAATAGGGGAAATGTCACAGAAAAAAAGTGGCTGTCAGTTTGCCAGTTCAGTAGAATGCCTGGTAAATGTTAATGCTAAATCCACAAAGCATGAGCTTTCTTTAGTTGTAGTTCCTAAAGCACAGGAAGTCAGTAAATATTAGGCAACAACATTTCCCATCGCTTCGCTTGGGATTTTATAACAGGGTCAGACTGTTCTTTCTGGAAAAAAAGAAAACAAACATGTTCTCCCTTTGTGGAACAATAGCTACCTCTAGTGGCTGTCTTGTTATAATGCTTTTCTCAAACTCCCCTAAAAAATTGTAGAAGTGGAATTTCCCATCTTTCCAAATGTTAAATGTGAGTCCACTTATTTACGTTGGCCTTCAGACTGAAAGGTCCCAGGTTCAATTCCAGTCAGGGGCACATGCCCAGGTTGTAGGCTGATTCCCTAGTGGGGAGGGGGAGGGTGCTGGAGTCAGCTGAAAAATGATTCTCTCTCATCACTGATATTTTTATCATTCTCTCTCTTCCTCTCTGAAATTAATAAAATATATTTTAAAAGCTTTTTGACTCTAGACTGACATCTTTTGACATACCTGAGTCTTGGTATTCTCACAGCACTGTTTTGAGTAACAGTGAAACTATAGTTAAAAGCATGTTGTATTATAATGTATACTAGAGGCCTGGTGCACAAAATTTGTGAACTGGGAGGGTGTGGTCCCTCAGCCCAACCTGCACCTTCTCCAATCTGGAACATGCCTCTCACAATCTAGGACTACTGGCTCCCAACCACTCACCTGCCTGCCAGCCTGATCACTCCCTAACAACACCCCTGCCAGTCTGATTGATGTCTAACTGCTCCTCTGCTAGCCTGATTGCCCCAAACTGCCCTCCTCTGCTGGCCTGATCACCCACAACTACCCTCCCCTGCCAACCATTTTGTGGCAGCCATCTTTGACCACATGGAGGCATCCATCTTGTGCGAGGGTGTGAGGGTCAATTTGCCCATTACCTCTTTACTATATAGGAGGATTGCAAATAAGAGATGCTGATATGTTATTATCACAAATGATCCTTAGAGTTTTAAAAACATGCCAAGAAATTTGAGAGATGTGGGATCAGTATAGGAATGGGCAACAGAGCAGTTGGGACCCAAGAAGAGGAGAAAATAGGTTGCTTTCTGAAAGCTAAAATGTGACATCAGCCGAAACCGGTTTGGCTCAGTGGATAGAGCGTCAGCCTGCGGACTGAGAGGTCCCGGGTTTGATTCCGGTCAAGGGCATGTATCCTGGTTGCTCTCTATCCCTCTTACTTCCTCTCTGTAAAAAATCAATAAAATATATTTTTTAAAAAATGTGACATCAACTCCAAATGGACTGGAAAAAAGAAAGGTGAAGTCCCCCTTGATTCTGATGAATACGCTGAACTGAACATCATTGGTTTCCTCTTTCTTTCCTGTTCTCCTCTACTGGCAGCACCCTATTTGTTTTGTTTTGGGGCTTGCCCTCATTATGCAGTGTGGCTGAGTCACTAGTGGCTGAGTCAATCATACTTCTATACTCAGTAAATGGATTTGGCCATGTCTATATGACCCCACTCAAGTCAGTGGGATCTGAATTCTTCTTGGGGGCAGCAGCATGCATGGCGATGCTAGGAAATACTTTTTCTCAAAAGGGGTTTAGAGAAAGCCCCACCCCCATTTGACAGAAGATGTTGTCATGTCTGCACATGGCATCTGAAACTCCTTCAACTATCGCTGACTGCGAGGGGAGACACTGATGACCCCCTGTAAGTGACAGAGCAGGGAGGCCAGCAACAATGATGACCTGAGCCCTTAATGATAATGTTGCATTGTGGGCCCAGCCAACCTCAGAACTGCCTGCCTCTGTCTTGTGATGCTGAGCCCATTGTTTTTAGAATTCTGTTGCTTGTGGTGGAAGGCATTCTTACATATTCCTCTGAAGCCTCTAGGCTTGGAAATGCCAGCACCTTGGATTTCTTTCTTTTAATCATCTGTAGCATATGCTCAGAGCTGTAATTCAATATAATGTGTACCATAATTTTTATAGTAGTGAAACAACAGCAGGTCAGACAAAAGAGGAATCTATATTGGTAAAATATCTGTTTGATGAAGGATGGCATCACCCTGGCTTTACTTTTATGAACAGGCACACTGTTCTTATCTCCTTTCACTGTGCCAGGCATGGAAGTAGGATTAGTGGTAGGATTAACCAGTTAACTGCCACGTGTCCAAAACAGAAACCATCTCCACACGCCATAACATTTTGAATTTAATTGCATCTATAGACACTTATGGTGTACAAAGGGTTAAGTAAGATTCTCATTCTGAAACATAGGTTCTCATTGAATAATGGTTTTCCTCTCTCTTCTTAGTCTCTACCAACATATATCCTTTTATCCATCATATCTTACTGAGAGCTCACCTTCTCACATAAGCTTTCCCCAAATTAAATTCACCTGCTAATTTATGTCCCCTTAGCACTCAAGACTATGGCTGCATTAGGTACAACTCCTTAAATTTTCAGCTGCATGCTGGCATATTCTGTCTCTCTAGATACATACCCAGATTGCAAGGAGCTCAAGCAAGGAGAGATTTTGTCCTCCACTTGTTTATAAGTATGTATGTTCTCTGACTTTTCTCAATTCTTCCATAATCCTCCAATATTTAGTCTTGGATCTAAACATAGCCATCACCAGTAAGTGGTGAGAACTGCCCGCGTTAGCAGCCCTATTCACATAATGATGTTGAGCAGTACAGATGGGCTAATGAAGGTCAGAATGACCTTGCTCTTTATTATGCAGCCTCCAAAGTTCCTTTTTAGTTTTATAAAAGCTGGTCCCTCTCCCTGAGTGGGGAGAATCTGGCTACTTTATGTGGGAAGGAAATAAGTTGGAATTTGGCCAAACAACAGATAGCACTATCACCCAGACCCAGAGTCCTGCTTTATGTCAGCTATTAAGGCAGAGTTTCCTTTCAACTCTGGACATTCTTAAAATAACTAATGGCAGAGACTTAATGAGTGCCTTTTATGTGCCGGGGATCATTCTAAGAGCTTTTCCATATGTGTACTCATTTAATATTCACAGCAAACTGGTGAGGAAGGCTTAATGATGATCTCTGTTTTACTCATAAGGAAACCGAGGCAGAGATGGGTGAAGAAACTTGCCCAACTGGCAAATCTGTGATTCAACCTTGGCTAATCTCACTGCATAGCCTGCTTTCTTAATCATACATTATAGTATAGTGTGTGTTCCTTGCTGCACCCCTCCCCTAATTAACTATTGATCTATTCATGAGATATATAAGCACATACTGTGTGCAGAAAGTTCAAAGACAAATTAGACATCATCTCTGCTCAAATCAACACCACAATCCAGCTGGGAAACAAATAGAAACATAGGTATCAGATTGAGGACCCAACATCCCTCTGGATGTTCTCTTCCTACTTATCCACCCATTCAATGCTTTCTTTCTACTTTAATAGATTAATGTTTAACTGATGAGTGCCTTTTAGCCATGATTACTTTGTTATGTATATTAATTTACTAGGGCTGCCATAACAGAGACTCTCTGTCTTGCAACAAAGTTTAATTTCCCACATTTCTGGGGGATAGAATTCCAAGATCAAGGTATCAGCCAGATTGGTTCCATCTGAGGCCTCTCTCCTTGGCTTGTAGATGTCCATCTTCCCCTTGGATCTTTACAAGGTTTTCCCTCTATACCTGTCTGTGCCCAAATTTCCTCTTCTTATAAATTTAATTTAAAGACAACAGTCAGATTGGACTAGGTTCCAAACTAAGGACCTCGTTTTTACTTAATTACCTCATTTTTACTTAATTGCCCTCTCTCCAAATATAGTCACAATCTTAGTTACTGAGGGTTCAGACTCTGATATATGAATTTTTTTTCAGGGTGGGGGACACAACTCAGCCCCTTATACTGCATTAACTTCTCCTCACCAACTTCTCCAAAAAGTGCTTTGACAACTTTAATAATTTTAAATCCTCAGCACTTGGAAGAATTAAAAACCTTTCTCAGCTCGAGGCAGGGAAAGACAAACATAATTATGCATATTACAAGCTATGTGTATAATTAAGATGTTGTGAATAGTCCTAGGGACATTCTTTCATTTATTAAAAAAAACACTGCCTGGAATTGTTTTCATAGGCCAATTTAATATTTTTCTCATTGCAAGTTTTACATATGTTACATATGTATATTACATATAAAGTGAAGTTTATCCTAAAAACAAAATATAGGTTGAAGTCCCCTTTTCTGCCCCCTTTACAGGTTAGTCTATCTCAAACATCTTCCAGGGCAGAATAAAATGAAGAGTTGACCCTACAAATGAGGATAAAGGAAATAGAAGGGTTGAGAAGACCTTAATACATGAGTTATAGTGAGGCCCATTATTCATTTCAGTAAAACTGAAGGCAGCACTTCCTGGGAATAAATTTTACCTTTTTAAATAGTTACAGGGATGTAAAGTACAATATAAGGAATAGTAGATTTATTGAGGAATTGTTTCATAAATTATATGTGTCTAACCACTATGCTATGTACCTGCAACTAATCATCATCCTATCTAATAAAAGAGGAATATGCAAATTGACTGAACCTCTGCTACACCCACCAGCCACACCCACCAACCAATCAGAGCGAGTATGCAAATTAACCCAACCAAGATGTCTATGGCCACAGAGAGAGCAAGAGGGAGGCTTGGGTTGGCCCTGGCAATGGAGGAAGCTAAGCTTTCTGAAAACCCTGGGGGGCCCAGGCCTCTGATTAAGGCAACAAAGTTTCAATGGCTGCCACATGGAGCAAGCAGAAGGCTTGGCTCCACTCCAGGCTACAAAGTTTCAATTGTAGGAGATAAATAAATCCCAGATACCAGGACCTCTGCTTGGATTGCTGGGGGGTGTGGCTGGCCTGAAAATCACCACAGGCCCCTGGCCCAGGCCACCCCATACCCCAAGGGAACACCCACCCTGATCCAGGATACCCTTCAGGGCAAACCAGCTGGGCCACTAGTCTATCTAATTAAAAAGTAATATGCAGATTGACTATCACTCCAACACACAATATGACTGCCCCCATGTGGTCAAAAGATCCTGCCCCCATGTGGACACAGGATGGCTACCACAAGATGGCCAGCAGGGGAGGGCAGTTGGGATGGACCAGTCCTGCAGGGGAGGGCAGTTGTGGGTGATCAAGCCTGCAGGGGAGGGAAGTTAGGGGCAAACAGGCTGGCAGGGGAGTGCTTAGGGGCTGATCAGGCTGGCAGGCAGAAGTGGTTAGTGGTAATCAGGAAGGCAGGCAGATGAGCAGTTGGGAACCAGCAGTCCTGGATTATGAGAGGGATGTCAGACTGCCCATGTTAGACTGCCCATTTAGGCCCGATCCAGATAGGATCGGGCCTAAATGGGCAGTCTAACATCCCTCAAGGGGTCCCAGATTGGAGTGGGAGCAGGCTGGGCTGAAGGACACCTTCTTCCCTTGCACAAATTTTGTGCACCGGGCCTCTAGTACCTAATAATAAACAAACATATAAATTGGTCATACTTCCACTATGCCCACAGCCAATCAGAGTGAGTATGCAAATTAACCCAACAAAGATAAAGGTTAATTTGCATATGTAGGTGCCCAGCAGCCTGGGTCTCAGGAACATTCTCAGCACCCAGGTCACTCCACGGTAGACCCCTGGTGAGTCCTGAGCAACCTGGGAAGGGCCTGAGTTAAGGGGCTCCTGGGCAGGGGCAGAGTCAGGTGATCGGGCTATCTGAGGGGTAGGGGTAGAGCTGGGCGATCAGAAGTAGCTAGGTGATCAAAGGGAGCTGGGGGGCCCCTGTCTAGGCTCCAAGCTCAGGCCAGAGGCTTGGGACCTGGGCAGGTGTGGAGCTGGGTGATATGGAGATTGGAGGAAGCTGGGTCCCTTGTCTGGGCCAGAGCCTTGGGGCCTGGGCAGGGGTGGAGCCTGGTGATTAGAGGGAGCTGGGGGGGGGGGGGTCCTGCCTGGGCCCTAAGGCTATAGGCCTGGCAGGGTGTAACTGGCCATCAGTGGGAGCTGAGGGGCCTCTGCCCACACCCCAAGCCTTTAGGCTTTGGCAGGTGTGGAGCCAGTGATTGCAGGGAGCTGAGAGAGGAGCCCTTCCCAGTCCTGAGGCTTTAGACCCCCTCAGGCCTGGCCCCCCCCCCCCCCCCCCCCCCCCCCCCAGGCCTGCCCAGGCAGGGAGGCTTTAGGCCTTGGCAGGTGCGGAGACAGAGATCAAAAGTGATTGGTGTGAACTACAGAGGAAATAGCTTTTCTGACTGCTCATTGGCTAAGCTCCCTGTTTGCCACTGGTAATATTCTTAGTAACTTGAGTATAAGAATCCAGAAAGGTGATCTAGGGCTTTTCTACCACACTCATGGAGAAAAAAGGAAGGTCCACTGCTGGAGGGCTAAGAAATGTCATATCCTGCCCTAGCCAGTTTGGCTCAGTGGATAATGCCTGTGCTTGCTGACCATAGGTCCAGTTTGATTCTTATTAAGGGGAGGCTCCTCTCTGGCTGGGACCCAGGTCAGGGCTCAAGCAGGAGGCAACCAATCAAAATGTTCTTCTCGGTCCTCCAGGGGAAGGCGGGGAACTGCTGGAGGGGGCTCTCCCGGCCAGGCAGCCCCACTGCCATGGGGTTTTTGTCGGCCGGAGCCATCAGCGCGAACGCGGAGCCCGAGCCATCTTGCAGTGGGAGGTGGATGTCTGCGGCGGTCTGAAGCCTTCGGCTGGGCACCCATCGAGCAGCCAGGAACCCGGGGACCCAGAACTCCGCTCTCCAATCGGCGCAGACACGCGGCGGAATCAGAGATCCACAGAGCACACGGAAAGGTCAGATTGCGCCTGACTTAAGGGGGAGGTGGATGTCTGCCGAGGTCTGAAAGCTGCGGCTAACGGAGGCACCCACAGAGCAGCCAGGACCCAGAGGGCGGCTTCCCAGGCGGCACAGACGCGCAGGCAGAGGATTCAAAGATCCACAGGACGC